>BTHU01000002.1:33221382-33821382 GCA_036184795.1 Tokudaia tokunoshimensis
CAATGTAATTTGAAATCTTAGCACCCATTACTACTTCACTGAACATTTCTTTAAAATCTTAAGTAACTCAATTTCAACATAAAGTATTAATTAGCAATTTATACCTTCTCAATGTTGTAAATGACCTTTATTCAGAGGTTGTTGAGGTAATTTTGTGATGTAACCAAATTAAATTTCAACCTTAGGTACAGGCAATTATTTTAAATCAGGTCTTTTAAAAGGGGCTAAAGAGGCACTTGTATTACTTACGTTGTAACTGATTTCCCCTCAGAGAGTTAGTAACTATTTTTCCTTTGTGTGCCCACCATGTTTAAGAGTTTTCTACAAAGCTGACTCAAATATATGTTCTCTTGATAGCTGAAGGTAGGAGAGTAAGTACTTACTCTCATGGCATAGTATTTCATTCTGGGATAATAACAATAACTTTCTCATATCCCAGAGAGACCTTCTATACCACTGTCTTTTCTTCTTTGCTTTGTTTTTCTTTCACCATAGTTGTTTGTTCTGTAATATATCCTTGATTTCTAATATACACTTGTCTCTCAATCTCAATCATTTCATCAGCAAGATGATTCTAGAATGATTTTTCTCTAGCATTCTCCTTCCAGTTTTCTTCTCGATTTCTCTGTTTCCTTCTCGAGTAAATACAGGGATGATTCGTGGAGAATGGAAACTGCCTTGCTAGCTTGCTAGTTTATAACACCCCATGCCATATGTTCCACAGAACAGTTTGTAACCAGTCTATAACCAAAATGCTATGATACTTGGTAGTTCAATTATTTTTAAAAATTCACCTAGCATCTCAGGGAGATAATGTATTTCATTCTATATAATCCAGTAAATGAGAATGAAAGACCTTCAGATTTCCAATAACACTCGTATGACTTCATATTCCATTCTTAGTTACATATGTTACTGGTTATGTGCATATGGTGCTTTGTTTTGTTGTAATTCTGGGGATCAAATCAGGGCTATCAACAGTCTAGACAAGGGATCTACCACTGAGCAACATCCCAACCTATATATATATATATAATTATTTTTAACTTTACTCTGGAGATAACTGAATAACAATGAGAGAAAATCTTCACATTCACTAAAGTAAATTAGGTACCCGTTTCAAATGCTGCTGTACGCAGTTTGATATAATTATATTTTATTCAACCTTACTAACATTGAATGAGCACACACTGTACTCTGGACACTATACACACTTTAAGTGATACATTAGTGAACAAATGGACTAGCTCTCAGACTTCACCAGAGAGGTTTTTTTCTTCTTATTTGTTTGTACAGTAAAAAAAAATCATGAACAGAAATGCACAACTAGCCGGGTGGTGGTGGCTCACGCCTTTAATCCCAGCACTTGGGAGGCAGAGGCAGGAGGATTTCTGAGTTCGAGGCCAGCCTGGTCTACAAAGTGAGTTCCAGGACAGCCAGGGCTACACAGAGAAACCCTGTCTCGAAAAACCAAAAAAAAAAAAAAAAGAAAAAAAGAAAAAAGAAATGCACAACTAGTAAAAGTGAAAAAAATAAGAGTCTGTGGAGTGCTCTACAACAAATTTGACATCATACCCTCTCACCCAATGCCAAGAGACCACAGTAGAAGAGGGCAGAAAACTCTAAGAGCCAGAGATCAGGGGAAAGCAGCCCAAACAGCATCTTCTGTACATGACAGGACCTCTGTATTTATGAATTCACAGTATGTCTGATTGCATAGAAGGAGGAAGGCTCGTACTCCTACCTGAGCGGCTATTGATAATTGATGGCTTCTGAAAGGATAGAAGTAAGTGCTCATTAAAGGTGTGACCCTTGGCACATCAGGCACACTGCAGTGAAAGTTCCCATAAACGAATGGGCAGTCAAATTGGAATCAAGAGGACAGAAAGTTGGGAAGGGATGGTGTTTGGAGCAGATGTGGAAGGGATTGAGTGGATAAATGAAAGTGAATATGATTAAAATGTATTACAAGCATGTATAGAATTCTCAAAATCTGATTAAAATGTGATATGTTTTTTAAAAAGAATTATACTGGAGCCATTTAGAGGAAAGTTAGTGTTGGAAAGATCATTCAGTTGGTAACATACTTGTTGTTACCCTAAGTTTGATCCCCAGAACACATGTTAAAAGCATCTCATGTTGGCATGCAAATGTAATCACCGTGCAGCAGAAATATAAACAGATGAATCTCTGATACTCACTAGTCAACTAGTCTATCTAAACTCCAGACCACGGAGAGATACTGTCTCAAAAAATGAAGAATGCTAACAGTAGGTCCATCCCTGGGAAATATGAACGCCCCAGCAATGTGTTCTTTGCCAGGCTTACAGTACTAGGCTTGTATTTCCTCCTGTGGAATGGGCCTTAAGTCCAGTCAGAAAGCAGTTGGTTACTCACTAGAGCATTAATGCCTAGACCCATAGATCTATCTTATCATTATTGCAATTCACAGGATTCATGGATGGATAAGACTGCTAATGGTGTTATTTTTTTCACTCCATCAGCCTGGAGAGTAGCTTCCAGTTCTGTGAGAGATAACCTGCAGATCTTTAAAAGGCATGCACAAGATAAAGCTAGTCAACATTCTACTATGGAGGGGAAAGATGTTCTGTGTCCCCACTTATTACTGAGAAGCTATGGACAGTTGACAGGGGGTGAAAAATAAGTTTTCCTTACATTAGTGGCTCTTGGTCATGCTCTAGAAGATGGGCAGCTCAAACTGGAACCAAGAGTTTAGGAGAGGGAGAGAGAGAGAGAGAGAGAGAGAGAGAGAGAGAGAGAGAGAGAGAGAGAGAGAGAGAGAGAGAACACAAAGCTGTGGTATAAGGCTCTGGAATTAGGGATGAGTTCATACTGAGTATGATCAAAATACATTGTGTGCACTTCTCAAATAATTAGTAAAATTATTTCATGAATAGTAATTAAAAATAAAATGAAGGGTGATGACTCATAAGGAATGACACCCAAAGTCATTCTCTACTTTCCACAAGCATATATGCATACTGCATACTAACAAACGATAACCGGACATACAGAGACAAACAGAAAAAGGAAGGAAGGAGGAGCAGAGAAGGAAAGAAAGGAAGAGAGGGGGAAGGAAAGAAGGAAGGAAGAAAGGAAGGAAGGGAGGGAGGGAGGGAGGGAGGGAGAGAGAGAGAAGAGAGAGAAAGAAGAGAGAGAAAGAAGAGAGAGAAAGAAAGAAGAGAGAGAAAGAGAGAGAGAGACTATTTGAGAGATTATACTAGACAATGTTAGAATGGAGATTTATGTACTCTGTATATTGTTGCTTTGCCTTGAGAACCAGGCAAAAGTTGTTAGGAGCTCAAGACCTTCATTTTCTGATTGTTAAGGAAAACTTCTCCCTCTTCTCCCTCCCCATCCTGTCCAGAAACACAGATCTTCATTTATCCCATATCATATTATAAGATGTAGGATAAACTGGGGAATATAAAATAAGATACCAGAAATTAAAATAAAGTAAGTTTTATTTTTAAAAGAAGCATTTTTCATAAGATAAGGCCAATACAGAAATATACATCATGATTAAGTTGTGCCCTGTTCAGGAAGACTCATGTGACCTTTTGTTGATCTGGAATCTTGGAACACTAACACAAGTGTCTAAAATAATGACTGAAAACCTACTGTGCCAAGCTTGATCTTTAGTAAAGTTTAATAAATATGGTTATAGAGAATTCCAGTCAAGTTATTTGCAATATAGGACTAACAATGATAAATCCTAAGAAGTATATTTCATCAGTATTCAGTGCCTATTAAATGATTTGGTTATACATTGATAAAAAGTTTTAACATCAAATATTGAATTTTAAATTGATTTAAATCCCTTAAAAATTTTGTAATGGTTTGATTTTGCCTTGTTATTTCACTTAGGTATTTCCTTCCTGAACCCTGTGGTTTCCACAGAGTTTAAAAATTCTAAATATAAACAACTGCTTTTTCTGCCAATGTCCCAATGAAGTACCTTCAACAACTACGTAGATAAAAATTCTTGCTAGATAAATGTTTTTAAACTAGATATAATTACAAAGAGAGTTTCTGTCACTTGCTTTGTTTCCTATGTGTTAAAAGCTCTGTGTAGATTCTAAAAAACCTACAACTTTGTTTTTAGTTTCATTTTTACAAAAACAGCTGATCTTCCAACTATCAAAGTTGAGCAACAAATAGGTTGTCTTCTTCAATTTTCTTCTGAAACACTCTCAGTCATTTCTCTACTTTGCTTATCTGGGGCTTCTTACTTTATTTTATTTTCTTACACTTAATAAAGCATCACAAAATAAAGGACAAGATAAGGGCAACAGAACAATTGTGTGGTATCTTTTATTTCCCAGCTCTGCTCATCTGCTTCACAAATAGCAGAACCCATGGTTAATCACCGCATAGCCCTGGATCCCAGAGCAATCGTGCAGCTTTCCATATGGTCTGTTCCAAACAAGGACTCAGACATATATCAAATACAAATTATGCAAGGAAATGTGATCATACAGTGGAACCAGGTTGTAAGAGAAAAATACCTGTTCAACAAAAACAGAAACCTACTTAATAAACAGTCCACATTCGTGGTTCCCAAGGCAAAGCAATAATGTGCAGACTACATAAATCCCCATCCTAACATTAGCTAGGATAATCTCTCAGACATACTCAACTGGAAGCTTTCATTTTCACTCATCCGGGCAAAAGAAGAAAAGTTTAATTGATCATTTCCATTTTCTTCTTTAATGTTTTAGGCTCTGCAAGGCTCGCTGCCTACTGGGTGTGTATGTCCCTCTTCAGCTCAGTCTTTAAGTGTTGTTTTCCCCTAAATTTCATCTGTAAGCTATACTCATCCCTTTTCTTCTTCGACAATCATTAGCTTTATGAAAGGTAACCAGTTAAAGTAGTATGCACTTGCAAATATAATAAGCGCTATTCAGAAAAGAAACTGCAAAAAAAAGGAAAATATGAAGTACTAGACAAACAGATATTGTTAATGTGTCTTTGGGCTTGCTTTTTGATTAACAGAAAGCCTGTTTACTAATTTTTATGCTCACTTTGAGGTACCACTTACGTAAGCAGAAACTAATTTAACTGAAGGTTTGATTCTATTTTGATTACAAACTACATTTCTTATTACAGTCAACTGATAATCACATTAAAAATAATCAGAGTTCTCATGATACACATATAATACAAGTAAACACAGAGCACTGAAAAGAGAAATAAGCCTTCAGGTACAACTATAGATTGGGTATCCTGACTATAAAGAAAAGTGAGAGTTTAATAATTGATTGGTTCTCCTATACATTCTTTCAAAAGAGGTATTGGTGTTTACATATCAATATGTGGGAAGTCCAAGCATTGATAGGGAATATGTTTGGGGAAAGTGATCCATAACATTTATTCAAAAGTTTGAATTGCCTACCTTCTGACCCAGCAATCTTACACTGGCAATAGCTTCTACAGGGCATTTGGTGTATGAGCAAGGAAATCTGTGTCAGCATTGTAAGACAAAAGAGTCAATCAATCAGAGGTCATGTGAATAAAGGCACATGTAAAATAATATGATAGAATATAGCTTTACTGTAATTTAAAGGAATACCCATTTATATGCATGATTTGCTTTATGTTATTCATTCAACAATGACATTTAGATTTTCAATGTATTCCAATATATTGTTCCTTGTGCTATATTGGTATATATATGCTTGAAGGTATTTATCAATTTCTTCAGAATGGAAGAACTGAGAGAGAAATGGCAAGAAGAGTAACTCTTTCTGTACCCTCATACTGAACTACACTGTAACAATTATCAACTCAGCCTTTATAGTTCTGCTGTGTCTTTTACAAATGCAAAGCAAAAGCTATTCGTTGCTCTGAAGTAAGGAATAGAATCAGCTCTAATAATACTAGAGCCCAGTCATCCTGTGCTCAGATTCATACCTAAATCCAAAGCACCAGTTCTCCAGAAAAAGCTGTTGCCTCAAAATCAATTTATTGCTCAGTGATTCAGCAGGTCATTCAAGATAAAACAGACCTAGAAGCAAATGGAAATAGATATGAAGTGAGTTAACCTTTTCCACTTCAGCAATAACAATATAAAAGCTGACATCCAACACCATATGCACTTAGAAATGTTTTGTTCATTCAACCACACTGAAAGTTTGAAGTTCTTTTATCATTTTGCCAACTCTGACTCTATTTTCCTAATTTTGTAAGTTACCTAGAAGATATTCTGTAACAGAGTTTAATAACTTAACAGCTTTGCAAATATACAAGACTTCCCTGGATTTGTGAAATCAATGTGAGCTCTGGAAAAGGGATGCTTCCTATAAGAATGAGGATAACCAACCCATATTTTTAAGATCTGTGAATATATATATATATATATATATATATATATATATATGCATTCTAGTTTTAGAACTGTATATTATGATAGTCAAATAATTAACATGATAGACAGGCTACACTCTGTGTGTGTGTGTGTGTGCGTGTGTGTGTGCATATACATGTACATGCAGGTAAATGAGTAGTAAGTCAGAGATTAAGGTCAGGTAAGTCCATCAGCTATTCTCCACCTGACTTTTTGGTATGGAGTCTCTCACAAAACCCGGATCTCAATAATTCAGCTAGATGGGCTGTCCTCAAACCTCAGCATTCCTATAGTTTCAACCCTGCCAACCTCCTTAAACCAATTTGTAGATGCTAGCTGTTTTGGGCATTCTGAGGATACTAACTCAGGTTCTCTTGTTTATGAGCATGTTGTCAACTTACCCACATCCACGGGTTCACCAAACTGCCCACTTTCTATGGGCATAAAATTTATTTCATCAAGATACTTGAAAAAACATAGTCCACTGAGAACTCAGCAGAACACAGACCATGTGTTGATTGAGTCATTTAAATTATTTTGGTTGATTGCCATCATCTAAATCATTGTTTATTTGGAAAAATAGATTTCCAGATTCCAAAATGGGCAGCTAATAGCACATTTTCCCCAACAGGAACAAGGGCTGTATTGCTTTCTTCTTCTGGGATTGTTTTTCCACAGGTGAAATGACCATACATGAGACAGAACCCATGGCTGAGAGAAGGAATCTAGGGAAATGTGCAGATTTGAGAAGCAGGCAAAGGAAAAAAATATTCATTTTGTTTCACTTGTTCAGTGGGGAAAAAAATGAAAGCTGATGAGAATTATGGAACAGTAAGAACATTACATGAAGCTTATATTCTTTTTCTCCTTGAATCTTCTGTTTTCTTTTCTACTTCTTAATGGGTCTCAAGTATTAAAACCTTGTCCAGGATGGAGACAGGGACCACAGTGAAGAGCAAGGCAAACATAGCCTTCCACAGACTAGAAAATGGCTGATCTGTGAATCAGACAGAAAAGGAGCAGTTGCAAGAAAGGGAGAATTCTGCTGACCCTCCCTGGAGAACCCATTTGTAAATGCAAGGACATTCATAAGTCAGGCATATGGAAGTCAGGGACTGTGTGTAATTGGATCATATAATATGACATTCATCCCTGACTTTTTTCCCCTCACCTAGTCTCCTGGTTTTATATCCTACTTTGATGTGAGATAATATGGTTGTACATGACTGACTTGACTTAAAAAATAGACACATAAAATTCTCTCAAGCTAGATACTCGGTAACCTAAATTGTGGGGCACAGTTTAGCCAGAGACAATTTCATAGAGAAGAGAAAAGTGGCACTGCATTACACAAATGGAAAAAGCCTTTATTTCCTTATTAAATTTTCAAGGAGTTACATGGAGATTTAACCACAAAGCACACATTATTTAGGAGATTTAATTATTGTTTGTTTCTTTCCTTCATTTTCTGTCTTCAAATAAAAGCATATTTCATTACATGGTGTGCATTAATGCTTTTAGGAAGGTTCTGGGGTGGAGATTAACTTTTCAAAACAAACAAAATGGAATTCCTTATTATCTGCACAAATTATGAAAAGCCACATTGTTCTATGGTTGAACAGAAAAGGAATGGACTTACAGGTAACACATTTTGAGACTTATTTTTAGTAATGAGGAATTTTAGGATTGTAGAGTGTCTAGCCTGATCTCACAGCAAGGTACTATACCTCTGGGCACTGGCTCCTGAAAATAGAGAGATATAGATAGATAATAGATGATAGGTGGTAATGATAGAGAAAGATGATAGATTAGATAGATAGATAGATAGATAGATAGATAGATAGATAGATGGATGGATGGATGGATGGATGGATGGATGGATAGATAGATAGATAGATAGATAGATAGATAGATAGATAGATAGATAGATAGATAGATAGATAGACTAGATGGATAGATAGATAGATGATAGAGATAGATAATGGATGGATGATAGATGGATAGATAGATAGATAGATAGATAGATAGATAGATAGATAGATAGATAGATAGACAGACTAGATGGATAGATAGATAGATGATAGAGATAGATAATGGATGGATGATAGATGGATAGATAGATAGATAGATAGATAGATAGATAGATAGATAGATAGATAGATAGATAGATAGATAGATAGATAGATAGACAGACAGACAGGAAAATAGATGATAGGTATTCTTAGAGCAGTTCTTTCTCACTTTCCCTTGATTAAGTATCTCTTATCCAAAAACATTAGACTACAAAAGTGGTTTGGATTTCAGATTCAAATTAGGGATGCTCATATTTTACCTACAAACAAAATCACTGTTACATTTGTAAAAATTTTCATAGTGCTGGAAGGTGCTATGTTAACTCCCAAAGGAGGGAAACAACCAATAGTCCTACTCAACTGTGACATCCAACATCAACCATAATGACACAATATTCCTAAGGGTACTTATAATTTGGTAGTAGCCCACAGCAGTCTAATTGGACTTGTAGCCTACTCAAAAAGAGAAAAATCATGCCTAGTACTGGAAACCTAGCCAATCATGTGTGGGTACTGCCACTTTCCTAAATCAGCATAATTCCTAGCTTCATTCTAAATATGCAGATGCATAGATATTGCAACAGATGGAGACCATTAACCAATAGTTAAAATACAGATAGCAATTGATCTTGGAGTCCCCAGCTCCAGTTGATGCATCTACAATCCAACTCCTGAATCTAAGGCTTATGGAATAACACAGAAGAGGAAGCATAAAGATTGTATGAATCAGAGGATCAGGAAGTCTACAGAGTAATTGTCTCTCCTCAGCTCTGCATAGCAATAACATGTTTGGATAAATAAGGTCTGAACAAACCCAATACCAATAGACATACTAAAATGGAATGAGAAAATGTCTTGTGGAAATGTCACTTCTAGATGAAGAGCTACAGCCAACTGAAAAATGCTGACAGTGAGAGATTTGGGCTTCCATAGGAATAAGCTCCTAGATGATTACCCAACAATTAGTGGTAAGTCCAAAGTCATATATGTACAAGTAATAAAAGTGGACTGAACAGACAGGTTTTGTTAATATATTTATCCCTATACATATATATGGATAAATTCTTTAGGTGCATATATATATATATATATATGTGTGTGTGTGTGTGTGTGTGTGTGTGTGTGTGCGCGTGTGTGTGTGTGTGTGTGTGTGATGACACCTAAAGAAAAAGGCAGACAAAGAAAATCCTCTTATTGACCAACTGAATTTGATTCTATAAGAGACTAGGTTCGAAAGGTTAACTTTTCTACCAAGAATTCCAGATATATCTTATTCCTATTAAAATCTGTGACTCGTTGCATATGAGGCTTCATCCTGAAATACATTCTTATCTACTTTTATGTTTTCTAATCTATTGTAGGTTTATTACTAAAGCTCTTGCCTTCATGCTTGGGAATTAACAGGAGAAAGAAACTTCTTCAGTGTGTTTTCACATGACCTTGAGGTTCTGCTAGACATCCCAGGAAATCTGGGGTAGTTCTGCACTGGTAGGCAAGCATCTGGCCATTTTCTGTGGGGCAAGTCTTTCCTCATCCATGAAGAAATGAGATTTGTAGATTGTCATCACTGAGCTTGATCTTGGCAATGTCTGGCCTGAACAAGTTCTACTGGCCACACTTAGAATCCTTTTTCTGGTTGCTAGCTAGTTTCTATGGGTAGAATGACAACAGAAATTGTGTGTGTGTGTGTGTGTGTGTGTGTGTGTGTGTGTGTGTTTGTTTGTTTGTTTGTTTGTTTGTTTGTTTGTTTCAGGACAGTGATTTTAAAATTTGCCTATCTCAGGGCAATCCTATAGGAGGACCAGCAGTCACATTTAATCGGGACCCCCAAGATCAAACACTGGATCACCAAACAGGCAACATACAGCTGGTGCTGATATGAGGTCCCCAGCACACATAAAGTAGAGGACTGCCAGGTCTGTGTTCATTCAGAGCTGATGCACCTAACCCTCAAGAGACTGGAGACCCCAGGGAGTTTAGAGGTCAGGTGGGGTGAGGAGTGGGGACGTCTATGTGGAGGCAGAGGGTGGGGAGGAGGTATGGAATGTGGAACAATCAGAGGGTGGACAGGGGGTGGAGAGGGAATAAAATGTGGAATGTAAAAAATTAATTAGTTAATTAATTAACAATGAATCTCTCTCTCTCTCTCTCTCTCTCCTCCTCCTCCTCCTCCTCCTCCTCTTCCTCCTCCTCCTCCTCCTCTTCCCATCTTCCCCTCTTTCCCCATCTTCAATCTTCAAAATTAATTTTGAAAACTTCAAGACCTTGAAAGATGGTAGATCCACAACTACAAAGGTGAGTGTCTGAATTAATAGGTCGAAGAATGTGCTCATGGATGAGGAAGATCACACTGGATTCTTAGTAGACAAAAATATATATCATGTTGGGCTAATATGATAAAATTTAGTTTGATTGTCCACAGCAAATAATACCATCTGAACACATATCTAGCTTCTTCTGTTTCTATATAGAGAGCAAGCAAAATTAATTCAAAATATGTATTTTCTCTTAAGCTCTTGGCCTTTCACATAATAGCTCTTTTATCTTATAAAGGTTATTTTATCCCTTAATTATTAAGTATTAAGAATTTTTCTAAGGTCTTATTAGTTAAAATAGAAGGAGTAAGACCTCATCTCCCATTTTAGAAAAGATGATTTCATGCAGTTATAACCTATTAAATTCACGTAAGCATGTTGAAGTGCAAACACGCTGGCACTGGAGGTTTTAAGTCAGACAATTGCAAACTGCAATGAAGACCGTAAGCTCCCGTAAGTAATTCAGACACACTGCTGAAGCTCAAATGCATGTGCTTCCTGATTTAAAACATGCATTCTTTCTACCTGGATTTACTTCAAAAAATAAAAAAAAAACAAAACCATATGTTTTGTTAAATATCTGGAATAGATAAAAATATCCATTGAAAATTTCCCCTCTCCTCCCCTCCCCCAAAATAGGAATTATATCTTCAGTGTTATCCCAAAAACACATTGAAATAGATAACTTTCATTTTTGAACCACAAAACCAGCAAATACATTTTAAATGGCAATTTTGAAGCCAAAATTTTATTTCATGTATAAGAAGCACTCTCCCCCTCTCTGGCAAATCACCGTTTAGTCTGTAAAACATGCTGCCTGCTCATAATGTCATGCATCTCACTCACAATAATTCTTTCTTATTAACTGTACAATTTATTTTCCTCTCAGGCTACGAGGTACGTGCAAGAGTGGCACACTCTGGCTGGAGCTGATAAGCCAGCCCATGGCAGCTGCACCACTGGCCTCGTGAGATTTGTTAAAAGACAATGTTCCATTGGCTCAAGAAACTATGTTGTATATCAAACCTATCAAAAATAATATCTACAAACAATGCCTTGATGCCTTTGCCAACTCTCACAGTAAGCTCTCTGCTGTTTTGAAAATATGGCTTCATTTTTTTCTTTTTCTGATCTAGTGAAGACATACAGGCTACATTTTTTTCTAAGGAATCCTCCTAGCTATTGTTTATGTTTTTTTCAATAAGCATGGTAGTCTAAAGGGATATTTTAAAACCTTGGTTTTGAAACAGATATTGCTATAGTTCTAGGAGAGGATGGATCGGCCATCCTTGGAGTTAAGGCAGTTTACTTTAAAGAACTGTAAACACAGAGTATGTTTAAGTAAAATTCTTATCATTTAGGAACACAACTGACCAGGCCCCTAAAAGGCTTGCATTCTTTTTCTACTTCAAATGACTATTATTTTACCTATGTATAATTGTTGATTTCAAAAGCACATCTAGCTGTTTTTTACCTAGTCTATTTATGAGATCATTTTTCTACAAATAAGATGCTATCAAGAAAATTATGAAAGACAAACCACCTTGGAGAGAACAAATAGATGATGCAATAGCTAGATTTCTTGTATGTATGTACTGTGTAGCCTAAAGAAAAGCGAACTGGATGAGGGTATTACACAGAGTACTTTGCTGTTTGCTGTGGTAGATTTCCTATTACTCGATTCAGCTGTCAGTGGCCCTTGTCTGGCATTTACTGAGTGCTTAGTGAATACTTCAGGCTCCACATATTAATTATGCCATCCTTGTAACAGGCACAAGATTTCTTAGAGTGTCATTCTGTTGGGTTGCATAGGTCTTTTTTGCCTACAAAACCTACCTTCCAAAAATATCAAAAACAATGGGGTTTCCCCCAGAAATGTAATGTGTGTGTGTGTGTGTGTGTGTGTGTGTGTGTGTGTGTGTGACAGACAGAGAGAGAGAGAGAGAGAGATGCTTTATAGTGAAAATGAGTTGAAATACTACTTCCCCTCTAAAAAAAAAAAAAAACAAAACAAAACAAAAAGCAAAACAAGGAATATGGCCTTAATTCAATGATTCATTTCTGTGATAAACACTGACCAAAACAACTTTGGAGAGGAAGGGGTTTATTTCATTTGCTTATTTATAGTAATTGCTCAACTAATGGTCCCTTTTCCCAAGTGTTTTAGATTGCCAGCCAAATTAACCATCAGTGATACTAAGTAACTTACCCAAAATCAGCAACAAAGAGATTCTTATATGAATGGATGATTAATTATGTTTGACCTTGTTTTTTATTTCAGTTTGATAAATGTGTTTGCTTGTCTTTGAGACAAGACATTATGATGTAGCTCTGACTGGCCCAGAACTCACTCAATAGACCAGGCTGACCTTGCATTCACATATCTGCCTTTCTCTAACTCTCAGTACTGGCATTAAAGGTATATGCCAGCATGCCTGACTTACCTTCACCAATAATTTGTTTCTTTAGATGGAATCATAATTATAATAAACATGAAGGAAATCAAAGTTAGAAAGTATATTTAAGTTGCTTATATCCCCAAACGAGAAAAACAGAATTTTAAGGCCACTTGTAATGCAAGAGTTCAGGATTCTTCAAATAAGACTGGAAAATAAAGAATGAGAAACAAACAAACAAACACACAAAAAGACTAACTGGAATTCCTAAATCCAGTGATGTATTATGAGTGAGTAGAAAATTCCTGATATTTGAAAGGAGAAATAATTCTTCATGATAGTCCTAGTTAGAGATGCTTTTTAAAAATTTTTTTTCTGGTCTCTTTTTTTTTTTTGAGGTGGCATAATTTTTTTTTATTTTATTTTTTTTTTAATTTACATTCCAAATCATTTCCCCTTTCCCGTTTCCTCCCTCCCCGAAAGTCCCATAAGCCCCCTTCCCTCCCTCTTTTCTCCATTCAACCCGGTCTCATTTCTCTGTCCTGGCGTTTCCCTACATCCAGTCTTTCCAGGACCAGGGGTCTCTCTCCTTCCATCTTCTTAGAAATTTATTGATATGCGAATTGTGTCTAGGGTATTCCGAGATTCTGGGTTAGTATCCCCTTATCAGTGACTGTATACCATGTGTGTTCTATTGTGATTGGGTTACCTCACTAAGGATGATATTTTCAAGTTCTGACCATTTGCCTAGGAATTTCGTGAATTCATTGTTTTTAATTGCAGAGTAGTATTCCATTGTGTAGGTATACCACATCTTCTGAATCCATTTCTCGTTGAGGGACATCTGGGTTCTTTCCAGCTTCTGGCTATTATAAATAAGACTGCTATGAACATAGTGGAGCATGTGTCCTTATTGCATGCAGGTAAAGCCTCTGGGTATATGCCCAGGAGTGGTATAGCCAGATCCTCCGGGAGTGTCATGCCCAGTTTTCTGAGTAACCACAAGACTGCTTTCCAGAGTGGTTGTACCAGCTTGCAATTCCACCAGCAGTGGAGGAGTGTTCCTCTTTCTCCACATCCTCACCAACAACTGCTGTCTCCTGTATTTTTGATCTTAGCCATCCTGACTGGTGTGAGATGGAATCTCAGGGTTGTTTTGATTTGCATTTCCCTAATGACTAAGGATGATGAACATCTCTTTAGGTGCTTCTCAGCCATTAGATATTCTTCAGGTGAGAACTCTTTGTTTAGCTCTGTACCCCATTTTTTAATAGGGTTACTTGCCTCTCTGGAGTTTAACTTCTTGAGTTCTTTGTATATATTGGATATTAGCCCTCTGTCGGATGTAAGGTTGGTAAAGATCATTTCCCAGTTAGTTGATTGCCACTTTGTCATTTTGACAGTGTCTTTTGCCTTGCAAAAATTTTGTAATTTAATGAGGTCCCATTTGTCTATTCTTGATCTTAGAGCATAAGCTATTGGAGTTCTGTTCAGGAAATTCTCCCCTGTGCCCATATGCTCAAGGTTCTTCCCTAGTTTCCCTTCTATTAGATTCAGTGTGTCTGGTTTTATGTGGAGATCCTTGATCCACTTAGAATTGAGCTTAGTGCAAGGATATAAGAATGGGTCAATTTGCATTCTTCTGCATGTTGACCTCCAGCTGAGCCAGCACCATTTTTTGAAAAGGCTATCTTTTTTCCACTGGATGGTTTTAGCTCCTTTGTCAAAGATCAAGTGACCATAGGAGTGTGGATTCATTTCTGGGTCTTCAATTCTGTTCCATTGATCTACATGTCTGTCACTGTACCAATACCATGCGGTTTTTAACACTATTGTTCTGTAGTACAGCTTGAGGTCAGGGATACTGATTCCCCCAGAGGTTCTTTTACTCTTGAGAATAGTTTTAGCTATTCTGGGTTTTCTGTTATTCCAGATGAATTTTTGAATTGCTCTTTCTAACTCTATGAAGAATTGAGTTGGGATTTTGATGGGGATTGCATTGAATCTGTATATTACTTTTGGTAAGATGCTCATTTTTACTATATTAATCCTGCCAATCCATGAGCATGGAAGATTTTTCCATCTTCTGAGGTCTTCTTCAATTTCTTTCTTCAGAGACTTGAAGTTCTTCTCATACAGATCTTTCACTTGTTTGGTTAGAGACACACCAAGATACTTTATATGGTTTGTGGCTATCGTGAAGGGTGTCATTTCTCTTACTTCTTTCTCAGCCTACTTATGCTTTGATTATAGAAGGCTTCTGACTTGCTTGAGTTGATTTTATATCTGGCCACTTTGCTGAAGTCGTTTATCAGCTGTAGGAGTTCTCTGGTGGAGTTCTTTGGGTCGCTTAAGTATACTATCATATAGTCTGCAAATAGTGATAGTTTGACTTCTTCCTTTCCAATTTGTATCCCCTTGACCTCTTTTTGTTGTCTAATTGCTCTAGCTAGAACTTCAAGTACTATATTGAAAAGATATGGAAAGAGAGGGCAGCATTGTCTAGTCCCTGATTTTAGTGGGATTGCTTCAAGTTTCTCTCCATTTAGATTGATGCTGGCTACCGGTTTGCTGTAAATTGCTTTTACTATGTTTAGATATGGGCCTTGAATTCCTGATCTTTCCAAGACCTTTAGCATGAAAGGATGCTGAATTATTTCAAATGCATTCTCAGCATCTAATGAGATGACCATGTGGTTTTTTTCTTTGAGATTGTTTATGTAGTGGATTACATTGATGGATTTCCTTATATTGAACCATCCCTGCATCCCTGGTATGAAGCCTACTTGATCGTAGTGAATGATCGTTTTGATGTGTTCTTGGATTCGGTTGGCAAGAATTTTATTGAGTATTTTTGCATCGATATTCATAAGAGAGACTGGCCTGAGATTCTCTTTCTTTGTCGGATCTTTCTGTGCTTTTGGTATTAGTGTAATTGTGGCTTCATAGAACGAGATGGGTACCGTTTCTTCTGTTTCTATTTTGTGGAACAGTTTGAAGAGTATTGGTGTTAGGTCTTCTTTGAAGGTCTGATAGAATTCTGCACTAAAACCATCTGGACCTGTGCTTTTTTTTTTGGTTGGAAGACTTCCAATGACAACTTCTGTTTCTTCAGGGGTTATAGGATGGTTTAGATGGTCTATTTGATCCTGATTTAATTTTGGTATTTGGTATCTGTCAAGGAAATTGTCCATTCCCTCAAGATTTTCTAGTTGTTTTGAATACAGGTTTTTGTAGTAGAATCTGATGATTTTTTGAATTTCCTCAGTTTCTGTTGTTATCTCTCCCTTTTCGTTTCTGATTTTATTTTGTTTTTAATTATTTGTTTTATTTTATTTTATTTTTTAATTTACATTCCAAATCATTTCCCCTTTCCCGTTTCCTCCCTCCCCGAAAGTCCCATAAGCCCCCTTCCCTCCCTCTTTTCTCCATTCAACCCCCTCTCATTACTCTGTCCTGGCATTCCCCTACATCCAGTCTTTCCAGGACCAGGGGTCTCTCCTTCCATCTTCTTAGAAATCTATTGATATGCGGATTGTGTCTAGGGTATTCTGAGATTCTGGGTCAATATCCCCTTATCAGTGACTGCATACCATGTGTGTTCTTTTGTGATTGGGTTACCTCACTAAGGATGATATTTTCAAGATCTGACCATTTGCCTAGGAATTTCGTGAATTCATTGTTTTTAATTGCAGAGTAGTATTCCATTGTGTAGATATACCACATCTTCTGAATCCATTCTTCCGTTGAGGGACATCTGGGTTCTTTCCACCTTCTGGCTATTATAAATAAGGCTGCTATGAACATAGTGGAGCATGTGTCTTTATTGCATGCAGGTAAAGCCTCTGGGTATATGCCCAGGAGTGGTATAGCCGGATCCTCCGGGAGTGTCATGCCCAGTTTTCTGAGGAACCGCAAGACTGCTTTCCAGAGTGGTTGTACCACCTTGCAATTCCACCAGCAGTGGAGGAGTGTTCCCTCTTTTTCCACATCCTCGCCAACAACTGCTGTCTCCTGTGTTTTTGATCTTAGCCATCCTGACTGGTGTGAGATGGAATCTCAGGGTTGTTTTGATTTGCATTTCCCTAATGACTAAGGATGATGAACATCTCTTTAGGTGCTTCTCAGCCATTAGATATTCTTCAGGTGAGAACTCTTTGTTTAGCTCTGTACCCCATTTTTTAATAGGGTTACTTGCCTCTCTGGAGTTTAACTTCTTGAGTTCTTTGTATATCTTGGATATTAGCCCTCTGTCGGATGTAAGGTTTGTAAAGATCATTTCCCAGTTAGTTGGTTGTCACTTTGTCTTTTTGACAGTGTCTTTTGCCTTGCAAAAACTTTGTAATTTAATGAGGTCCCATTTGTCTATTCTTGATCTTAGAGCATAAGCTATTGGAGTTCTGTTCAGGAAATTCTCCCCTGTGCCCATATGTTCAAGGTTCTTCCCTAGTTTCCCTTCTATTAGTTTCAGTGTGTCTGGTTTTATGTGGAGATCTTTGATCCACTTAGAATTGAGCTCAGTGCAAGGAGATAAGAATGGGTCAATTTGCATTCTTCTGCATGTTGACCTCCAGCTGAGTCAGCACCATTTGTTAAAAAGACTATCTTTTTTCCTCTGGATGGTTTTAGCTCCTTTGTCAAAGATCAAGTGACCATAGGAGTGAAACTTGAAGCAATCCCACTAAAATCAGGGACTAGACAAGGCTGCCCTCTCTCTCCATATCTTTTCAATATAGTACTTGAAGTTCTAGCTAGAGTAATTAGACAACAAAAAGAGGTCAAAGGGATACAAATTGGAAAGGAAGAAGTCAAACTATCACTATTTGCAGACGTTTCTGATTTTATTAATTTGGATACTATCTCTGTGCCCTCTGGTTAGTCTGGCTAAGGGCTTATCTATCTTGTTGATTTTCTCAAAGAACCAACTCCTCGTTTTGTTGATTCTTTGTATGGTTTTATTTGTTTCTACTTGATTGATTTCAGCCCTGAGTTTGATGATTTCCTGCCTTCTACTCCACTTTGGTGTATTTGCTTCTTTTTGTTCCAGGGCTTTCAGGTGTGCCATTAAGCTGCTAGTGTATGCTGTCTCCCATTTCTTTTTGGCGGCACTCAGGGCTATGAATTTTCCTCTTAGCACTGCTTTCATTGTGTCCCATAAATTAGGGTATGTTGTGCCTTCATTTTCATTAACTTTCAAAAAGTCTTTGATTTCTTTCTTTATTTCCACCTTGACCAAGTTATCATTGAGTAGAGCATTGTTCAGCCTCCATGTGTACGTGGGTTTTCTTTTGTTTTTGTTGCCATTGAAGACCACCCTTATTCCATAGTGATCTGATAGGAGGCATGGGATTAGTTCTATCTTCTTATATCTGTTGTTGTTATATAAGATATAACAAATATCTTATATTTGTGACCAATTATATGGTCAATTTTCGAGAAGGTACCATGAGGTGTTGAGAAGAAGGTGTATTCTTTAGCTCTAGGATGAAATATTCTATATATATCTCTTAGTTCCATTTGGTCCAAGGCTTCAATTAGATTCACTGTGTCCCTGTTTAGTTTCTGCTTTCCTGAACGATCCATTTCAGAGAGCGGGGTGTTGAAGTCACCCACTATTATTGTGTGCGGTGCGATGTGTGCTTTGAGTTTTAGTAAAGTTTCTTTTACGAATGAGGGTGCCCTTGCATTTGGAGCATAGATATTCAGAATTGAGAGTTCTTGATGGTGGATTTTTCCCTTGATCAGTATGTAGTGTCCTTCTGTGTCTTTTTTGATGACTTTAGGTTGAAAATCAATTTTATCTGATATTAGGATGGCTACTCCACCTCGTTTCTTGGGGCCATTTGCTTGTAAAATTGTTTTCCAGCCTTTTACTCTGAGGTAGTGTTTGTCTTTGACACTGAGGTGCATTTCCTGCATGCAGCAAAATGCTGGGTCCTGTTTACATATCCAGTCTGCTAGTCTATGTCTTTTAATCGGGGAATTGAGACCATTGATTTTAAGAGAGATTAAGGCATAGTGATTATTGCCATCTGCCATTCTTGATGCTATCTTTATGTTTGAGTGGTTATCTACTTTTGGGTTTGATTCAAGAAGGTTATTATCTCACTTTTTCCAGGGTGTTGTTTCTCTCCCTGTATTGGAGGTTTCCACCTATTATCCGTTGCAGGGCTGGATTTGTGGAAAGATATTGTGAAAATTTCATTTTTATCATGGAATATCTTGGTCTCTCCATCTATGGTGATTGAGAGTTTTGCTGGGTATAGTAGTCTAGGCTGGCATTTGTGGTGTCTTAGTGTCTGCATGAGATCTGCCCAGGATCTTCTGGCTTTCATAGTCTCTGGTGAGAAGTCTGATGTGATTCGGATAGGTCTTCCTTTGTATGTTACTTGGCCCTTTTCTCTTACTGCTTTTAGTATTCTTTCTTTGTTTAGAACATTCGGTGTTTTGATTATTATGTGACGGGAGGTATTTCTGTTCTGGTCCAGTCTGTTTGGAGTTCTGTAGGCTTCTTGTACGTTCATCGGCATCTCTCTCTTTAGGTTAGGGAAGTTTTCCTCCATAATTTTGTTGAAGATGTTTACTGGCCCTTTAAGTTGCAAATCTTCACTCTCATCTATACCTATAATCCTTAGGTTTGGTCTTCTCATTGTGTCCTGGATTTCCTGGATGTTTTGGGTTACACGTTTTTTTGCATTTTGCATTTTCTTTGACTGTTGAGTCGATGCTTTCTATGGAATCTTCAGCACCTGAGATTCTTTCTTCCATCTCTTGTATTCTATTGTTGATGTTTGCATCTATGACTCCTGATTTCTTCCCAAGGTTTTCTATCTCCAAAGTTGTCTCCCTTTGTGAATTCTTAGTTGTTTCTACTTCCTTTTTTAGTTCCTGGATGGATTTGCTGAGATCCTTCACTTGTTTGTTTGTATTTTCCTGTATTTCTTTAAGGTATTTTTGCATTACCTCTTTTCAGGATTTCTGCCTGTTGACCCACGTTCTCCTGCATTTCTCTGAGCGATTTTTGTGTTTCCTCCTCATGGGAATCCATCTGTTGATCCATTGTCTCCTGCATTTCTTTAAGCAGTTCTTGTGTTTCCTTTGTAAGGGCATCTATCCGTTGATTCATTCCTTTAAGCAATCCCTCCTTATGGGCATCTGTCTGTTGACCCATACTCTTCTGCATTTCTTTATGCAATTTTTGTGATTCCTTTGTGAGTGCATCTACCCGTTGATTCATCTCGTTAAGCGATTTTTGTGTTGTCTCCTTGTGTGCCTCCATCTTTTGATCCATGTTCTCCTGCATTTCTCTAAGCGATTTTTGTGTTTCCTTTGTAAGGGCTTCTAACCGTTGATTCATGGTCTCCTGTAATTCTTTATTAGATTTATTTGTGTCCTTCTTGTGATCCTCTAATAGCATCATGAGAAGTGATTTTAAATCCAGATCTTGTCTTTCGGGTGTGGTGGGGTATCCAGGACTTGCTGCTGTTGGAGAGTTGGGTTAGGATTGTCCCATATTACTTTGATTTCTGTTAGTAACATTCCTACGTTTGCCTTTTGCCATCTGGATACCTCTGATGTTAGTTGGTCCTGCTGTCACTGGCTGTTGGTTGGACCTCCTGTGAGCCTGCAAAGCTATTTCTGCCCCCCCTGGTTTACCAGGATTCCCCTGGCACAGATTTCTGGGGCCTGCCCTGCTCCTGAGTGACTTTGGAGCCCTGATGTGCCTTGCCCCAAGTGATGTTATATTGGGGAGTCCTTGCACATCCAAAGGCTCAGTGTAATGGATTCCTGGAGCAGAGGTCGCCAAAGGGAGGCTGGTAGGCTCCTGCCCTGTGCAGGGGTGTGTGATCTCTCCTAGAGTGGGGGGGGGGAGGGGGCGTCCCTCTGCCAGGCAGAAGTCCCACAGCAGAGCTGGCGCGCTGGTTACTGCAGATCTGCCCAGCTCTTGGGAGCCACGTACACAGAATCCGCCCGAGACCCAAGCGATATTATGCCTGTCTGTCTCAGAGCCTGGTAGTCCCAACTTCCCCGCCACTGGAGCAAAGACGGCGGAGTGCACTCTGCACTCTCTCCGTGGCGCTGCTCACCCTGCAGAGGCGATGGCCTGCAGATCTGGCATCCAGACGACCACAGTGCTGTCCCATTCCTGGGCGCAGGCGGAAGCCCCAACAGGCCGTGTCCCAAGTGATGTTATATTGGGGAGAGCCTGGGTACCTGTCTCTTCAATGCAGTCTACCGGAACAGAGGTCGCGGAAGGGAAGCTGGTAGGCTCCTGCCCAGTGCGGGGTCCCTCTGCCAGCTTTAAAAATTTTTTATTGGTCGTTTTATTTATTTACATTTCAAATGTTACCCCACTTCCAGGTTTCCCTACCATAAACTCCCTATTTCACCCACCCCTGCTTCTAAGAGGATGCTCACCTACCCACCCACTCCCACCTCGCCACCCTCACATTCCCCTACATTGGGGCATCAAGCCTTCACCGGACCAAGGGCCCCCCCTCTCATTGATGCTCTGCTATATCTGAGGCTGGATCCATGGGTCCCTTCCCTCCATGTGTACTCCTTGATTCATGGTTTAGTCCCTGGGAGCTCTGGAGATATGGTTGGTTGGTATTGTTGTCCTTCTCGTGGCATTGCAAACCCCTCCTGCTTCTTCAGTCCTTCCTGTAAATCCTCTATTAGGGTCTCTGTGCTCAGTCTGATGGTTGGTGGCAAGCCTCCACATCTGTATCCATAAGGCTCTTGCAGAGCCTCTCAGAAGACTGTTATATCAGGCTCCTCTCAGCAAGTGCTTTTTTATACTTTTGAGACTGTGAGCTCTCTGGTAACTTCATTTAGTTTTTGTTCAAATAATTGAAAAGCAGTTTCAGATCTATGACACCTATGTGGTAAGTACTAAGTATATCATATATCTTTATATTTTATAATGAAAATAGCTATTTGGGCAGCTGGACAAAACAAACAATTTACAGATGTGAGGATTTTGAGATGTGGAGGTAAACTAGTATGGGAACATGGGTTATTGTAGCATGCTTCTATCCAAGGTAAACTTGGCACCCATTCAACCACAGTGTTTGGAAGCTCCTGTTTCCCCAGGGACTCTCCCAACCACAGGCAAGAAGCTGCTATTCCAGAATGAAAATGAGAACTCTTCTATGCTTCCTGATAAACAAGCCCTAACTAGAAAGGCTATGTGTCCCATTTCCTCTGTTACCTTCTCTTCTATTAGCATTGAACTTGGTCTCCAGTGGGCTTCCACTTCCAACAATGAAGTTAAAGCCTTATTTTATTGACTCATGTATTCTGCATGGTAGGTTTAGTTTTCTTGGCACACCCTATAGATGTGTATGACATTTATATTCTTTTGTGATTTCCTTCCTTTCACTGATCATTTTTAAGCCTAGATTTTGTGAACACATTGGGAAACCAAAACACCTACCTGTTGGAATATGATTTACTATTGACAATTACATTTTAGACCTTTCTTTTCCTCGTCTGTCTTAAGTCACCTCTTCTCAACAGTCTGGAGGTTTGCACCTACATTTGCACATTTAGTATAACTTACCATCTATTATCAGAAGAAACTACTGGAAAAAGTGGAGGTGGGGGGAATCCAGTCTCTTGCAAAGGCATACATACGGAAGATCCTAGGAACAATTTTGGTTTTTATATTTTTCTTTTAAAAAAATGTTATAATTTATATAATTCAGATATAAACAAATAAAGCACAACTTTGCACTAGTTAAAACCACCTGCAAAGTCAGAGAAACGGTATTTAGCAAGAGAAGCCTGCCTCTCCATACCTTTGCAAATCTGACCCCAGACACTCCCCAGAGCATAGAGTAATGCTGTTCAAGAAGGCAGCTTCTGAACACAGTTGATTAAATGACCTATTACAAGTCTCTTGGGGACATTGCCTTCCTTAATGCTCCAGTGGCTTCTTGAAAGGAAATGTTCCCATTGTCATAAAAGAGCAGATTTTGATTCCCAATAACACAACCAACAGATGTCTCCAAAATCCTAAGGCAACTAGAGTGATGGCAGTTTGTGGAATTTTCCCATCCCTTATGGTGCTTTGAAAATATCTGTGCAACCACCTGTGTTCTTCCTGTTTGCCCATGCAATCAAAGCTGGCTTTTAATGGAGCCAAATTGAGCAATGAAAGGTTTTGAGGAGTTATAAGCTTGTCCTGTGAGTTCCATCCTTCATAAAGATAAATAGATAAATTTTAAAAGCTAAGAGTATATATCATACATTTGGTCTCTGAGAACTATGTGCCCTGTATCACAAATTAATTTGCCTTGTGTTATTGAAAACTCTCTACTAATGTTTACATGAAAGAAAATAACCTATAAGTTACTTCTCTATGTTGTACCCAAAATATATCTATGCTATGAAATATCACAATGGTCACCCTTCAATCCATTACCTCATTTAACCCTCACAACTCTGGAGTGCAGAAGTGTATAGCTTTAGTTCACAGGTAGCAGACCAAACCCATTTGGCTGGTAGAAATTGACAGCATAGCATTCAAAGCCATCATTACCTGAAAGCCAGGTTCATCTTGTTTCAATTTCAGTGTGCTATGTCTACTGGGCAACAACAAGAAGAACAAAAATCAGAAAGATCCTAAAAATATCTGTTTCTTTCTATCTATAAAATTGCTCTTAAAAATTAGTACTTCAGGGTTGGATAGTTTGCTCAGTGGTTAAGAGCACTAGCTACTCTTCTGGAGGACCTGGTTTCAATTCCCAGCACATGGCAGTTCACAACTGTCTATAACTCCAGTTCCAAGATATCTGGCACCCTCATAGATGTACATGCAGGAAAAACACCAATGCATATAAAAAAATTAACAAATGTTTAAAAATAGCAATCCAAGCCGGGCAGTGGTGGCGCACGTCTTTAATCCCAGCACTTGGGAGGCAGAGGCAGGAGGATTTCTGAGTTCGAGGCCAGCCTGGTCTACAAAGTGAGTTCCAAGACAGCCAGGGCTACACAGAGAAACCCTGTCTCGAAAAACCAAAAAAAAAAAATAGCAATCCAAATGTACAATATCAAAAATATCTCTGATGTGATCCAAGCTTCACATTTCAATACAATATGTGCTAAACCATTTTGTCAGTAAAACAATACTATACATAAGAGATTCCTTTATTTCCCAGGTAAAGTGATATTTGGGGAGAAATATGACTTTAAGATATACCTTTTCCTCATAGCTTTCCTCATATAACAAAGCTTTCTGCTTTAATTTTCAAAGTATGACTAAATGTAAGCATCATTTTTGCCAACATAAGGATTTAGATAGATTACTGTTTAAGAACCAAAAAAGAGAGTATGCTACCTTCTTCTTTCATTCCTATGTTAATTTTGGCCTTTTAGATAAAAGGCTCTCCTGAGCAATTGTGCCAACTGTGGTAATGCTGTAATGTAACTTTTAGGTCATATGAAACTCAGCCAAGGTTACTAAAATCATTTCATTCTACAGAATTTGGATTTGGTTCCTTCATAAATTCAGAAAGCCTTGAAAAAGAAAAATGATAGTCTTTTAAAGCAGAAAAACAGTGACAAGCAAAGGCACCCAGAATCTAGTTTCCTGATGTCAAATATAGTAACCAGTGTTCCTCTGCTTAGTGCTTCAGTAAAACGTAATGCCTTAGATATGGGTACCTTCACTAAAGAACTGGAGACGCAAAGAATTGTGTCTTAGATGCTCATCTTTCTTCTCATTTGATCACAAACATCTGAGATCTTGTACAACTCCATGCTATTCTTACAGGACTTCAAGCCAACAAAGGTTTCTAACAGATGGTCATCCTTTTGCCTTCCAATCTCTTTTCTCCTTTTACAGTACCACTTCATTTATTTGCTTGCTTGTTTGCTTGCTTGCTTGCTTGCTTATCAGTTAAGGTAACCACACCTTTGAATTATTTTGACTTGTTTTTCAGTTTCAATTTGTCACAACAGATGTTCTGCTAAACCATAGATTTGTGATGCAGTCTGTGTTCTCATCCTCCCACCTCTATCCTTCTCCATCCCACATGAATTTGTCATCCACTCTCATCTAAACGTGAAGTCGTCCCTTAATTTTTCCAGTCTTTTCTACATCAAAGAAAATATATATTTCACAAAGTACTATGATTCTCTTCAAAAATCTTCAGCTGCATTAAAATTTTTAAGATGGGTGGGTGACCCCATCCCTCAACCGGAGATTATGCCTATACACTAGACATAGTCTCTACAGGTTCTATCTCCCCTATGTTGTGTGTTTCAGCTAGTGTCATCCCCAACCAGAATTGTTCCTGTGTAAAGGAAATGCAGGGACAAAGAGTGGAGCAGAGACTGAAAGAAAGGTCATCCAGAGACTGCCCCACCTAGGGATTCATCCCATCTGCAGACACCAAACCTAGACACTATTGCTGATGCCAAGAAACATTTGCTGAAAGGAGCCTGGTATACCTGTCTCCTGAGAGGGTCTGGTAGAGCCTGACCAATACAGATGAGGATGTTTGCAGCCAACCATCAGACTGAGCACAGGGACTCCAAGGGAAGAGTTAAAGGAAGGACTGAAGGAGCTGAAAGGGATTGCAACCCTATAGGAAGAACAGCAATATCAACTAACCAGACCAGCCAGAGCTCCCAGGGACTAAACCACCAACCAAAGAGTACACATGGAGGGACCCCATGGCCCCAGCCTCCAGCCGCAGATGTAGCAGAGGATTGCCTTATCTGGAATCAATAAGGGGAGGCCCTTGGTGGGCTTGCTGGATACCCCAGTGTAGGGGAATGCTAGAGCAGTGAGGCAGGAGTGGGTGGGTGGTTGGGGGAGCACTCTCATAGAAGCAGGGGGAGGAAGATGGAATCGGGGGCTTGCAGAGTGGGAACCTGGAAAGGGGACAATATTTGAAATGAAAACAAATAAAATAACCAATAAAAAATAAAATAAAAACATTAAAAAACATCTTCAGCTTCATTCCACCACAAACAAATCAAAACAATTGACCCTGGTCTCTGATCCCAGCAAATGCCAAAATCATTAACTTGATTTTTCAGCTCTCCAAAAATTTAATTTTGTGATAATAAACAACATAATAAAGTAAGTCAAATCACTCAGAAACTTTAGGGTGACACTTGGCAGCTGTTTTGTAGGCACATCAAAAGGCTATTCCTTTTGAGGTTTAGACGTGGTAGAGAAAGGTTTCTGAAACTACCTATAGTTGAAGGAGACAATCTCAAAACAATGCCATAAAAATAAAGTTCTCTAAGTAAAGATCATCCCTAACATGCTCTATATTCTCTGAGGATGCTCTTGATTCAGATGAAAAGACCCTGCTACCAAAGTCAACCCAACCTGCTTTCTAGGGGAAATTTTTTAGCATTTATTGACAGTAAGATAGATGGCTACCCTTCACTTAGAATGAAGAAAATCAACATGACATTCCTATACTTCATTCTAAAGCCTAAATGCCATGATCATTTATGAAACATAATCCATGGGATACTGCAATCATTGATATGATTGTACTATGACATTTATTGAGTGTCTAGTGTGTTCCCGCACTCTTCTAGGCACCGGAAATAACATCGGAAAAGAAATAGGCAAAGTCCTAATAGGATCAATATCCACTTCAGATGAAACAGAATAAATCAACTGTAATATATATGAAATTTTAATAAGTGTTATGGGGGGAACCAAATTAGGTCAAGGTAATAGTGAGTATAGATGGTTGACTATCAGTAATTAGCTTGGCTGGGCTTATTTGAACAGTAATCTGATAGGAATGCAGAAAGAACCTGGCATTGTATCTATTACTACAACCACATCAATTTCTTCTCTTGCAGTTCTGAAACCCATAAGCCTGAAATTGCCTGGATTCACTCTGTTGGCTGCATTCAGTCTTCCATTTTCAGAAGGCACTCAGTGATCTCTAGCTCCAAACAACACCACCACAACCTTTGCCTTCCTGTCCTCATGAACTTCTTCTCTGCATCTTTCTGTGTCATCTCTTCTTCATAGAAATACCAGCCAATGGGTTTAGAACTCCCTCAAAACCCAGGATAAAATTATCCTTAACAGAATTATCCTTAAAGGTGACTGGGAAGACCTTACTCTGAAATAAGGTCAAATTTTGAAGTTTTAGTTTGATTTTGGATAACACTGTTAAGCCAATAAAAGGTATGTGTGAAAATGTAGGCAAAGAGTGTTCCAGGCAGGTCAAGCACAATGTGATGACCAAAAAGTATCAGAGTGCTTGAATAACATAGGAAATGACAAGTAGACAACTGGAAAACAGTAACTCTAGAGTCATAAAAGATGATATTAAACTGACAGCTAGGGACCAGAGCATATGCAGTCACGGGGACTGCCAAAGACTTCTAAAAGACTTGAATAGAGAGCTTAAAATTTGAAAAAGTTTGCTCTGGCATTTGGCTATATAAATATCTTATGGAATATTTCAGAGACTGCCTGGCTGATGTTCAATGCTTGTTCTATCTTCCTATAATAGTTAGCTGGTCACTTGACCTCCTAAGGAAAACTGCATTTTCTACCTTCCCAAGAAACTGCTTCTAACAAAACCAAGTTATCACTAAGGATAAAAGCTTCAAACAGGAAGTGAATTTTTTATAATTTTTTTTTCTTTTTTAAATTTGTATTGCTCCTTAGAGAACTTCATACTGTCTGTTTCTAATAATTTCTTTTATTTTTTGACGTTGACATCATTTACCCTTTTCTTTTTCTCCTTCCAACCCTTTCCAGATTACCCACTCTTTGTTCCTATTCAAATTGATGGTCTCTTTTTTCATTATTTATTGTTACATGCATATATATACATGTATATACATATATTTATGCATATATATATATCACCAATATAACTTCATGCAATGTATCTTGAACATAGTTACCCTGTCCCAGAACTCCTCACAGATACATCTGCCTTTCCAAGGAATCCAACTTTATGTCATACTTTAAAACTATTTTAATAAATATCTGATGGTTTCACATGTACAAAAGGGAGTTTTCTATTTTGCTTATGGGTCTGCTATTTGGGGCCTCCAAACAAATAAACAAATACATAATCTCATCAGACACAGAAAATGTGAGACAGTGAGAAGACCTGTTGCAAGTGCTTATCAGTAGCTCGTACTTAAGAAAGGACAATGGTTCACAATAGATGGCAATAGTGGGGGGAAGAAGAAATAAGCAGATTCCAAATTTAATTTTAGAGTAGAATCAATGTGACTTCCAAATAAATCATAGTTTGTATCTGTGATAATGAAAAGTACTCATATCCCAGACAAACAAAAACAGAGAATTGTCACTTGCTAATAGGAGGATAACTGGGAAACTGGGTATACATGAAGGATTCAGAAATGGGTGTGTGAACAGTTTCCATTTAGTCACACTGAGTTTGAGTTGCCTAACACATATCAACTAAAAACATGAGCACAGAACCATCCAAAGTTCTAACTGAAAATAAACATTTAGCATTTGACAACTTGGAGGTTGGAGTTAAAATTATACACATTGATGAAATCCGTTAAGATTCAGTATAGCTGAAGAAGAAAAGCATCTTTGAGTTAAGCCTTAAAGATGGAACCAAGTTCTGTGAAAATCAGACAGTAGCAAAAAGGAACAATCAATGGTGGAACAAAGAAAATATTGTCAAGGAAGTAAATGAATGTGAAAAGAGGGGGTAACCAAATGAAATGGCACTGATGGGATGAGACGGAAGAAAGCAAAAACTTGGCATTAAAGATAATTAACTTATAGCTGAAATAATTTTAGAAAATGTCTGTGGTGATGAGTAGTAGAAGTACTCATTAGAGAGAAAAAAACCCCAAGACAATAATGAAAAAAAATGTTAGAGCTGTTAAACCCACCAGCAACTGAGGGTAGAAAATATGCAAACTGCTATCACAATTCACTTATCGAAATCTTCAAACAATTAGGAGAAAAAACTTGGAGTACCCAGGTGAATGAGTATGAGTGGTATTATAGTCTGACAATATGAATCTTAAAGCCATGGCTCTTTAGAGGGGAAAAAAAGGAGAAAAATCCAAGTTAAAATAAAAATTTAATAATTATAAAAAATAAAATTAAAACTATTGTTAAATAAACTGAAAGAAGAGTCTTGTCCTGTATGTACCATTTTCCTTACCCAGGGGCTGAAAGACTGCCTGACAGAAGGCAGTCACCCATTTAACCAGTTAACTGATTAGAAACAAAATAATCTTTGGTGTTTGACTTTAGTCATTACCAGAAAGAAATGAAAAAGAAAAAAAGGTGAGGGGGTAGATAAGATATTAAATTTAAGTCCAGGTTTTGGAGGTGTTTTCAGCGAAGCCATTCTAGATGGCAGGGAAAAATGTATTTTTAATAACTTTTATTAAATTTGTTCTTTGAGAATTTCATGCTCATATATTATGCATTCTAATTATTCTTATCACCCACTCTCTCTTATCTCCCTCCTACCCTTGCCTCCTCCCAACAAGTTTCTCTCTCACATTCATGTCTTCTTGTTGTATTTTGTGACCCTCTGAGTTTAATCAGGGCCTTCTATGTAATCAAAGGTTTGGAACTATCCTATGGAGGCTTGAGGATTCAGCTGTGATTCACAGTTGAAAACGATGATTGATCTTGCACCAAATCCATCAGTAGCCAACAGTACATCAGGGAGCATGTATAGCCCCTTCTGACCAGTGTTTTACTATTGACAGGTTCAGTCTTGGGTAGGATCAGAACAGGCAAATTCCGCTGATGCTTGATCATGACTGCATTTGCTGTATCATGCTCAGAAGATAGCATTTCTCAGCTTTTCTCCTTATCTTCTGACTATCATACCCCATCTCTGAACCTCAACATACTCTTTCAAAATATTCTATATGCTTTGGAAAGGATTGCATAAATTTGAGAAGCTATGAGGCTCTGCTTTTGCCACCATTTCCTTGTAAAGGAAAACACTTCTGACTAAAGCTGAGAGTAGTATTTGTGTGTGTGTGTGTGTGTGTGTGTGTGTGTGTGTGTGTGTGTGTGTGTGTATACAAATATTTAGAATATATATTCTATTATAAACTATATATATATATGACAGTTTGGTACCATGTCACCTTAGCTAAACAACATTAGTAAGGACTCCCTAATGCAGTAGTTCTCAGCCTTCCTAATGCTGCAATCCTTTAATACAGTTCCTCATTTTGTGGTAACCCCCAACCATAAAATTGTTTTTGTTGCTACTTAATAAATATAATTTTGCTACTGTTATGAATCATAATGTAAATATCTATGTTTTCTGGTGACCTTGGATGACCCCTGTGAAAGGATCATTTTACTCCCAAAGGGGCCACAATTCATAGGCTGAGAACTGTTGCACTAAAGCCTGGGGTTTTAACCAGATTTACAGAACCAAGCATGGGTTCCGTTCTATAAAGTATGCCTCAAATACAATCAGAGAACAGTTGGTTACTCCATAAGAGCCATGCCCCTGTTGCATAAGTAAGTACACCTTGCCTAGCAGCTTGGTACTTGATTTCTATATAACCCATATACAAGCTGTATAGTGCTTTCAGCAGTAGGGTATTATCAGCTAATGATGGTAGGCAGCCAAGAGGAATTGCAGAAACTTGTATGAATTCAGGAGCCTTCCGGGACTCTCTAACTAATAACTCATAAAGAAGCATCACCTGGCACTTTTGTTTAATTTTTCTTAAAATTGAAAATAATGGATTTCTTAAAAAGATTTATTTTATTTTTTATTTGTATATGTGTGTCTTTGTGTGTATGTGTTTGTGCGTGTCTATGTGTCTGCATGTGTTGTGTATACATAGTATGGAGATGCCTTTGGAGGCATCTTGGAATGATGCCTCCAACAAACTCTTGGAAATAGTTATAGGTGGTTGTGAGATGCCTGGTTATTGAAAACTAAACTCATATCCTCTGAAAGAGCAGGAAATGATCTTAACCAGAGCCATCTTTCTGGGCCCTGTGGAAAAATGGATTCTAAAAAAATAAGGCAAGTATTAAATAGAATCTAAGGTAGGAACTACAGGGAATCACAATAAGATGAGAATCTGTCCAAGAGAGCTGTGAGTTTCTTGTGTTAAGTACTTGAAACTAGGGCCTAGACCTGGATGCAGCTGCTACTGTGTCTACAATATTTGGATAGTAAAGCCTTTAACTAAGTTCTTTGATGTGATTGTATCACTAAAGACTAAATAATTGTGGGATTTTTTTATTTCTTTTTATTTCCCTAATTTATTTATTCACTTTACATCCCATTAGCAGCCACCTTCCTCTCTTCCCAGTCCCACCTTTACAAATACCTCCCCATTAACTCCTCCTCTTCTCAAAGAAACTCAAAACCCCCTTGGGTACCACCCCACCCTGGTATATCCAGTCTCAGCAGGATTAAGCACATCCTCTCTCACTGAGGTCCAACCAGGAATTCCAGTTAGGAGAAGGGGATCAATGACAGGCAACAGAATCAGAGACAGACTCCCATTCCGATTGTTAGGGGACCCACATGAAGATAAAGCTACACATCTGCTACAAATGTGTCAGGCACCCAAGTCCAGCCTCTGCATGCACTTTGATTGGTAGTGCAGTCTCCATGAGCTTCCATGGCCAAGGTTAGTTGAAACTATGTATGCCTTCTTGTGGTGTCCTTGACCCCTCTGGCTTGCTCAGTTCTATCCCCCACAAGATTCTCTGGGCTCTCTTTCTCTGATATTTCACTGTGGCTCTCTGCATCCGTTTCCATCAGCTGCTGGATGAAGCCTCTCAGGAGACAGTTATGCTAGGTTCCTGTCGGCAAGCATGGCAGATTATCATTAATAGTGCCAGGGGGTTGCTCTCTCATATGCGATGATTCTGAAATTGGGGCAGTTATTGGTTAGTCATTCCCTCAGTCTTCTCTATCTTTATCCCTTCACATCTTGTAGACAGGACAAAGTTTGAGTTGAAGGTTTTGTGGGTGGGTTGATGTCTCACTCCCTCTGTTGGAAATCCTACCTGACTACAGGAGGTGGCCAATTCAGTCTCCATATTCACTGCTGGTAGTAATCTCAGTTAGGGTCACCTCCATAGATATATTTTTAAGCCTAGCTCTACAAAAATGAAAGATTTTATAGCTGTTGCTGGCATTCTTTCTAGGTTCTGCCCAACAGTTACCTGACAACAACAAGGTAGGTTTGCTATAAAAGGGACTATGTGATACCTCCTTACTCTCTCTCTGCCCCTCTTACTTTCTCTGCCTGTCTGAGTTCTTCTCTCCCTAACCCCTTTTTCCCTCTCTCCCCTTCCCCTCCCCCTTCTCTCTCCACATGTTCCTGGCCAGCCTCTCTTTCTCTCTCTCTCTCTCTCTCTCTCTCTCTCTCTCTCTCTCTCTCTCTCTCTCTCTCTCTTTCTCTACTCCCTTCTCACTCAGCTTCCCTTCCCATGTCTTAAACAAACTCTGTAAACACTATACTTGTCATATGACTGGTACCTTAGGGAGAAAGGAGTCATCGGCATAGGCCTCAAGGCACCCCTCTCATCTCACCATACCATGCTATACAAAGCATATACTTGGCTTTTTATAAAACGCAACAGCTATATTTGACTTTTTTTCAAGGTGTAGTGTAATAATATACTTTTACATGTGTTGCAAAATTTTCATGAGACTACATGAAATTAAACTATATTTATAACAAAATCTGAGATATAAGGATACAGCAACAACAAATATCAAGAAAGATAGTCCTCTACCCAATCAAGGAAAAGTTGGTGATGGTTAATGACCTAAATACTCTTATTGAAAAGATACAAAAGGAAGATTCACAAGATGCTCTGTATTTAAGGACATTAGGTTGGAAGGAAACAGATGGGAAAAGATAGACATGCAAATAGAAAACATTAGGAGATTAGAGTCCCGTGGTATTATCAGATAAAAAGGACTTTAAGAATATTACCAGAGATAAAAGTGGACAATTTATAAAGGTAAAAGGATGCTTTCATCAGTTACTTTTACACTTAAGCTCTCAAGGAAGTTAATAACCAGCTAGGGCCTGACAAAACCTCAATGAAACTCAGAGCAATCCAGTTCACCTAACCTCCACAGATACTCTGTCTTCCTGCAGTTCTGCGCTTCCTCTTAAACACAGGTGCAGTAAGCCCTGATCAAATACAGCCTACTTTACTATTACTTATTTCCTCCATATTGTATGTAAGTATGTGCCAAATGTCTCATTGGGATGTAAATAAAGTCTCCTTCCTCAGTTCTTTTCAAGGATGCTCTTCTTCGTCCTTCAACTTGCAACATGGGAAAAATCTATTTTATGGAGCAAATCTATTTTGTAATTAGCTATTTTGTGAGACAACTAATAAAAGCATTTCTCCAGTTTCACAGTAAAGCACCTAACATTCTGTAAATATCAGAATCACTACACCTGTATAAATCCTTCCCTGAGTTCATAGAGCTACATAAATGCAGACTTAACAAGAGGAACAGAACACCCAAATGTCTATACAAATTGAAATTGTGCCATGATCCCTGAGAGAGTTATACACTATCAGAATGTAGGATTCCTTTTCTTGGAGAGTAAGGAAAACATTCTTCTATAAATGTGCTTCTTCTATTAGATTCTTTTCAGCTACAAAACGCTAGCAGACTGCTTTGTAAAAAGAAATACCTCAAAAAGATAAATGTGGCAAGCTTCCTTCTGCTGTACCCAACAAAAGAATTGCGAAAAGATAACTGTACTCCCTGGGCAGAAGGTGAAAATGTATCTCTAAATTCTTATTACGAATCCTACCGAATGATAACAAACAATTTGTAGAAGAAGAAAAGCCATCAAAGAACAGTTATCAGAATAGAATGCTGTTGGATGCTACCCTCAAACTAGGCAGCATCCAGAGGATGAATGAACCTTCACTTCTGTTTGCTACTATTTCAAAGTGAATTGTGATCTATGAAAGGCATCAGATAAGCAGCTGTCTTTACCACATTACTGCTGTCAAATCAATTCTGCATCTAACTGTTGTACATAGAGATGTTATATAGGCATATACTAATGCACACATGTGTGTAGACATATGCACACACACAAACACACACACACAAGCATCCCTTATTTCTTTCTTCAAAACAAAGATTGGTAATCAATTTATATAGAAAATTATTCTCCCTTAACTCTGTATTATATGCTTTGTTCTGAAAAACTAAAATTTTCAAGAGCTATTGATATACCAAAACTTTGCTGAATTTTTCTCAATGTTATATCAGGCATGATATTTCTAATCTCATTTCAGAAGACAAACAGTTTCAAATACCAATCTATCTTGTTTGATTTATGAAAAGACAATTAGAATTAAAACTGTGAAATCTTAGAGACTTAAAATGGGGTGGGGGGTGGATTGCCCTTTCAGATTATCTACTTCATTGCCAAACTGATAGTTTAAAACAGAAAATTTTGTGCTACAGTGGATGATGTAGACTTGGCTATGTTCCAATTTATTTATTTCATCAATATAGCCAAAGGAATATGAATAAAAAGAAGAAAAGAAAAAATAGAGTTGATTTTATTCCTCTTTATTTTCACTTGGAAGGAAGATCTTGGCATTCATTCCATGTGACTGGCATTCATGATGTGAAATTCCCAAATAATAAATTAAAATATTATGAAGAGAGAGAGAGAGAGAGAGAGAGAGAGACAGAGAGAGACAGAGACAGAGACAGAGAGACAGAGAAACAGAGACAGAGCCAGAGAGAGACAGAGGACTATACATTGCATGGTTTCCCACAGAAAGCTAGTAACAGAGGTACAGACAAGTGGGTTATTATTCTCTCCCTTATTAACCAAGTATAACCCAGTCCACTAGTAATACCTTCAGCATGAAAGAAAAAAGTAGATTTAAGGAACAGATAAGAGTAATTGTAGAGGGTTGTATGTTACCATTGTAATGGCTGGCTGATTTCATCCTAAAACTACAAAAAAAATTGTGCAGTTCATTCGTATTTTTTAAAATGAAATCACATACACATACATACACACACACACACACAAACACACACACAATCTTCCAAGTAGTTCACTTGCTCAAAGAGTAAACATGTACACATTTCTATTTCTATTTCTCAATCCTGAAGAAAACTATCCAATATTCTGCTACCTTGTTCTCATTCATTACAAAAATGTAAATATTTTTAAATAAATCCTTCCTTAGTATTTTTTCTATATCATTGGAGAAAACAACAGAGAACATTGATGAGATTGGTCCTTGCTGTTCTCAATGGAAGTGTGGACACTTGCTTGAGCTCCTTTTTCTTGCTATGATTCTGTTGAGTGAGGAAGGCTTCACTGACTAAGCTACCTCTTCGTTCAACTGCCTTAGCAAGCTGTTTAACCCAAGTCCAGCATATATTCAAGTGCAGAACTGATATTTTAATTGCATTTATGAGGAAGACTGGAAAATTTATATTTCAATGAAGAGAAAGGATTGGATTAGAAGCCCAGTAACCCTGGAATCTCCCCCTCTTCCCAATCAGAGGTTCAGACTTCTCCAGCTGATACATCCTACTAAGAAAAACAAAATTGAAAATGACATTACAAATATTCTCTATTAACTAAGTCATAAGAGGTATTTCCATGCCCCTGAATGTCTTCAACTTTTATTATATACATGTTGAATTATGTCAGTATATGATGTAGATTGATTGATATAGATATAGCTGGACACACATATTTCTTCTCATGTGAACCTTATTCTCTCAACTGATGACTCATTTTGTCTTTAATGGTGTCATTTACCTGAGTAAATGTACCAATCACCAGCAATTTTAAGTTAAGAAAAACAGTCACAACTGAATTCATGACTGCACAGAACAAGCCATCCCTGGTTCTGCTTTGCTACCCCAGCCTTAAACTAGCTTCACAGCAGAACTTCAATTTGGAAACTGAAATGGAATCCACTCACTTCTCTTTCACAAAACATGCAGACCCACATATTTTGGTAAAAACCTCTGTCCAGGGAGTCTTCTTGTCTAAATATACCTAGGTTTCCTCCAATTACTCCCTTTTCTTTATAAAAGACCCAAATACAATTGCCCAGCTCACTTTCTGAGCTTAGGGGTACATAATTAGGAGGAATAAAAAGTGAACAAGTCAACCTCAATAGGAATATATCATCACGCTACATAAACTAATTCAACCTGTTTCCTCTGGTTATAAACATTGAGTATATAATACTGATGTAAAGCATATATATATATATATACAGGCTTATTACTATTGTAAATTTTTCTACTGTTTTTAGCCTAATCAAGTTTAAAAATGGTTACTTGCTCTACAAGCAAACAGGAGGAAGAGTGGTGATCCTTGCCAAGGACGAGTTTAATTTATGATGGCTCTAGCACTAATGAGGCTGCCTCCTGTGGTTACGGCTCCTGCTCCAAAGTACCCCTCAGAGGGATAGCCATGGAGGCATACAGAAATGACCTACTCTGTTGCCAGAATCTCCATGTGGCAACATCAGTAAAGAAATGTTGCTTGAACCTCCCATCTTTAAGTCCATGTTGTGAGCTGATGACATACTTGGATATTAAGAGTCAGTGGAATAACCAGGTAAAAAGTGATTGTTCTTCTATACTAGTTCTCTTGGTGGGTAACCAGTGTGTGTTATAAGGAAAGGCTGATAGCATGAAGACATTTTATTCAAGGCTAAATATATGTAAATATTCAATGGAAAATTAACAGTTATAAGCTATAACATGCTATTATTACTTGGAGTTTATGTGCAAGCAAGATATTTAACATATTCTCATCTCGGCAAAAGGAATGAATAAAATAAGTTTTGAACATGAACAGAAAAAGGAGAAAACTAGCTCAATAAATTCTAAATAAAATAAAATATCCAGTCATGAAATTGCCTTTTTCCATTCTCAAATATCTTTAATGGCACTTTTAATGCATGTTATATTAAAAATAATAGTAGAAATTGATCTTATCCCATGGAAAATGTACACGCTACTTTGAATGAATGGTTTGATGGCTCTATCCCATCATTTCCTGTAGTTACAGTTGTCATACAAGTTCTAAAATAAGGAAATTGAGATGAAAAAAAGTCTACTTCCCAAGGTCAGATAGTAACTAGTGAAAGTGGTCCTAAACTTATTCTTTTAACCACTGAATTTACTGTCTTGGTTTTTTCCTCATTTTTTGATGATTAAATAGAGCTCATCCAATCAGTTCATATCTATTTAGGAGTAGAAGGTCAAACATTTAAAGACAATCTTGTTCCATATTGCCAAATTAAATCTACATAAGTCAGCACATATTTCAATGCTGTGCTATTTTACAGTACCTTATCTCACAATTCCCCTCACTCTGCCATAAAAGACATGTCCATCCTTCCAAAAAATGTCCCTGAATTGTTGCACTGGAACTTCTCAACCACTTCTCTGTTCCCAGCCAATAGCATCAAATTGTAACCTTCCTCTGCTCAAAGTTCTTCCATAATGTCACACCGCCCTTGGAAAAGAATTTGAATATTTTAACATGGCTGCTCCTTCTCCATTCAGCCTCCTGTCACACTGCCTTCCAGCTTGGTCACTGGGCTGAGGCATCTCTGTTTTCTGTTCTTCCACAGGAAATCCTGCCCCTTCTTAAGGCCTTTGCTGCCAATTTTCTGAGGAATAGTCTACCGCTCTAGCCTTCTGCATGCATAGTGGCTACGACTCATCATTTGTTCTCAGCTGACGGTCACTATCCACAAACCTTTTCCTTGATTCCCTCTCTAACAATTTACCCTCAAACCTAGGGCCTCTGGCTTCTCCACTTCCACCTATCATGGTTCACTCTTGTTTCCCTTAAGGTATGTATCAGAATGCACGTCTGTTATCTACTTTCTCAAATAACACATAAACCCAAGAGAAGTGAGAAGTCTCATTCCCAAAGAAAAAAGCCTGACACAGAGTAAGAGCTCAGCAAACTTTTCAGCTTAATGAGGAATTGCCACAGATTCCCTGTTCTGCATTTTTTTTTGATTTTACAAAATTTTTATTAACATATAAAAGATGAATATACTTAAGATTCATAATGTGTTTTAATATAAGCATTCATTCTGTTATGATTCCCACAAGCAAGCAAATACATATGTATTGAGTCTCATGGCTCCTGGTTTTGTGTATGAACATAAGCAGAAGAGCTAAGATCTATTCTCTTGTCGAATTTTAAAGATATAAAGCTTTATTATTAACTATAGTCACCACCAGACTTCAAAAAGTTATCCATCTAAAATTTGTACATTCAGCCAACATGACCTCATGTTCTTAACTCTTTAGACCTTGTCACCAACCCTCTATTCTGTTTATCATTACAGCACTAAGTATCCAAAATGTATAGCAAATCAAATTTCCAAGAACCTATGAACTGATAAAGAAATCATTATACACAGTAGGATATTTATTCAGCCTCAGAAAGAGAAAATTTTTATAAATTTCAAATGCATTATACTAATGAAAGCATATACAGAAGGAAAAGTACTGCCTGACATCAATCATATTCAGAATATAATTGATATATTTAAAGTCAAACTGTGAAGATTTTACTTCAGTAGTCATGAAATCACAATGGAGAACATCAGGTCAGATATAAGGGAAAGCGGCATGCAAACATAGCTAGAAAAGCTTAATATAACCATTAATCTATTAGAATGTAACAAAAATATAGACTTGTATAATGCATTCTAAAAGTCTTGAGTCAAGTCTAATGGCATAGTATCTACATAATTTAAAGACATCCCTGTTCTCCTACTTGCTACTATATTCTTAACTAAGAAGCTAGAACCCCACAAATTCTTTTGCTTCTATATCCCCTCAAAAACAACTTTTTAGCACTTCAACTTAGACCATGTGATTTTTTTTAACAAATTATAGTCACCAGAAGGATTTTTGCTGTTATGTTGAACATGTGTTTCCATCTTTGATTACCTGGGTCAGCAAGTTTCCTTTTGCCAAGCAGGAAAATTTGGGGGAAACTTTATAACTGTCTCACAGATTGGAAGGTGACAATATTTTTATTATAGAAATAAAAACACCTAGTGAATATGACAAATCATGACAATATTGTAAGAAAAAAACCAGCATCAAGCTTTAAGGTTTTAGAATCTCTGCCCAGTGACTCTTGCTTATAATCATAGACTTTCCTGGGGTTTATTGTAATGTGACACTTACTGGTTTCCTCTGAGCAAAACAGCCTAAGTTATTACATATTGAATAATAGCTAGATGTTGTATTCACACCTGGAATCCCAGTCACTCAGAAGGTTGAGGGAGGAACATAACTTGTCTGAGCACTGAGATCAAGGCCACCTGGGCAACTTAGAAAAATACCATCTCAGAACAAAAGTAAGGAAACGGCATGATATTTAACTCCATGGCAGAAGTGATGGCATAGCACCTTTAAGGTCTGAGTTCAATCCCCAGTACTTCAAAGAGGCAGCTATGGAATATTGAAACATGGTCCCTGATCCTTAACTGATTATAGTATACTAAATTAACATACATGACTCAACTATCTCCTTGATGGTCATGGGTTCCAACTTCTCAAACAGAACCATCGCTTTTCACATCCATTTCTTCACAGAGACTCTGTATTTATGTAATGCTAGGATGCTTTTTCTACATAAGTTAACTATAACTGCTTTATTATGCCTAACGTGTCCACTGTAGTTCATTCTAGACATACAGCAGCCTAGTATTTGCCACACAGAATTATACTTTATATACTGAAGAATATAAACAAAAAAAACAAATCCTCTAGACTCAATTCTAAGGTCCTGACTCAGCCAGAACTCCAGGACTTGTACACAAGTGCAAATGACAGAATCATGCCCTCGGGAAATAAGGGAGTTCAAAGTGCTAACTCCAGCTAGCAGCTGCAGTATCACTGACTGCCCATCTATCACATGACCTACCGAACTTTGAAAGAAACCTGAGCAGAATGTCAGTTTTAACCTCACCTAAATAGACAACCAAATAATATCTTTAAGATACTAATGTCGAAGTATTGAAAGATAAAAATGGGGTTTTATTAATTAAGGTATGTTTTGATTGTTGACTGTCTCTCTTAGGCACCCTAACTAGGTTCTCTCTAATTAGAAATCATTTGTATATCATTTGCTTAGGAGATCCTCACACAGACATGCACCAAGGAGAGATGCACATTATCATAAATGGCATCTGCCTAATAAAATATTATATCACTTCACAGAGAATACCTCCCCCTCCTTTCATTTTATTTAATAACATTCTGTTATGTTCAATGGAGTTCAGTGACGTGGAGACACCAAGTTCTTTTTTAAATGCAAGAAAATACGATGTCTGCTACCTTTACCTTTTATGAGTTGCCTGCTCGTCCGTATTTGGCAAGACAAATAGAATTACATACTGTGAGTGACTCAGAACAGAACTTCACTATCAATCATCTGCCTGGCTCTGCACAAATTCTGTAGGGCATTCAGGACATTTTGCTGCCTATGAATATTTTAGACAAGAAGAATCCCTGAAAGCTTCCTGATGGATTAATACAAGAAAGGAGAACGTTTTCATGTTTTATAGCTATTTGCTAAAGTACTATAGCCATTACTATATTCGAGTGGAAGGACGCCTCTTAAAACAGAAAGAAGTGGCCCTGTAGAAGAGTTCTGGCTCCCTTCATCATAAACTGATTTCAAAGTAATGATATATAATATATAAATATTGTATGCAGTCTTCTACAGAAAATGAAATGCTGCGTGGTTGCTGACACCTTTACACCTAGCAATAATTGCAGGGAAGGGGCGGGGGGGAGGAGGAGAATCTATGCCAATAATTGTGAAAAGAAGTTTGCTTATATACCTCTTCATTTTTCCCATTGAAATAAAATGTGAATTATTCCCTTCCCTGTCATTTTATTGTGGGCTTCACACTCATGAATAAACAACAGATCAGTGTTCTCTGTAACAGTTCACAGTTTCTCCAGTAGAGCTTGCACTGTATCTTAGAAGTAAATGAAAATTTAGACAACACATGAAAATAAAACAATAAAATCACTTGTTTCACTAGTGTGGATTTTTAATTAAAATATAATTACATCACTTCCCTCTACTTTCTTTCCTTCCTCCAACTCCTCTCATACCCACCCCTCAACCTCCTCACTACTCAAATCCCTGCCCTTCTCTTCTTTCATTATTATTATAAACATATATATGAATAAATGCATAAATAGAACCTATTTATCCCATTCACAATTGTTTGCATATACATGATTTCAGGGCAGATGACTGGTATTGGATAACCACTTAAAGAACTCCCACCTTGTGTGATATAGCACAGACCTAGAAAGACAAATGCCTCCTTTTCTCTCTCATATGTGGCTCCTAACTTTAAATCTTCAGGTGAGTATATACAACATGGAGTAATCCTAGAAACCAGGAAAGTAAAAAGGTACAATGAGAGGTGGTGGCAGTAGAGAATGGGATAGCAGAATCTAAGTGACATTAAGGAGGGAAGAGAAAATTGGAGAGTGGGATAACATGGAGACATTTCCTCAAGGGAGGCTCCTTTCTCTATGATAACTCCAGATTGTGTCAAGTTGACACACAAAACCAGCCAGTACAATGTATAACCATTACCTTATTTTTAAATTTAATGAAGCATATTTAACTGAATTTAAGTGTCCTGCTCAAGTTCAGACACTAAGTCATAGGGCTGATGTTTTAGCAGCAGAGTTCTTTCCTCTTACCACATTATGCTGGGCAGAAAAGGTGACATTGGAGTTGTTCCCAGTATGATTACTCCTGTCTACAACCTTTTCAAGGACCTACTACTGTTTATTTTCTTGGAGTTGTGTATAAATTATTTCTTCTCCCTGTGCCTCATTATCTAATCTCTGAAACTCTGGTGTGATAAGAATATTAGAGTCCTATGAAGAAGATCTACAGGGACCCATACGTGCTGGGCTGGCATCCAACTCTCTGTGTACCTGAAAAAGACCTTGAGCATCTGATACACCTGACTCCAGTTCCCAAGTGCTAGGATTGCAGATGCAGGCCACTATTTCTGAAGTATGTTGTGCTGGGAATGGAACCCAAGGCTTCGTGACATGCTAGACAAGCTGTCTACCAAACTAATACTCTGCCCAAGATTTAAGTTTTAAAATTACTTCATTGCATGGATTGGCAGGATTAATATAGTAAAAATGTCCATCTTGCCAAAAGCAATATACAGATTCAATGCAATCCCCATCAAAATCCCAACTCAATTCTTCATAGAGTTAAAAAGAGCAATTCAAAAGTTCATCTGGAATAACAGAAAACCCAGGATAGCTAAAACTATTCTCAAAAGTAAAAGAACTTCTGGGGGAATCAGTATCCCAGACCTCAAGCTGTACTACAGAGCTATAGTGTTAAAAACTGCATGGTATTGGTATAGTGACAGGCATGTAGATCGATGGAACGGAATTGAAGACCCAGACAAGAATTCACACTCCTATGGTCACTTGATCAAAGGAGCTAAAACAATCCAGTGGAAAAAGATAGCCTTTTCAACAAATGGTGCTGGTTCAACTGGAGGTCAACATGCAGAAGAATGCAAATTGATCCATTCTTATCTCCTCCCACTAAGCTCAATTCCAAGTGGATCAAGGACCTCCACATAAAACCAGACACACTGAAACTAATAGAAAGGAAACTAGGGAAGAACCTTGAACATATGGGCACAGGGGAGAACTCCAATAGCTTATGCTCTAAGATCAGGAATTGACAAATGGGACCTCATAAAATTACAAAGTTTCTGTAAGGCAAAGGACACTGTCAAAAGGACAAAGCGGCAACCAATAAACTGGGAAATGATCTTTACCAACCCTACATCCAACAGAGGGCTAATATCCAACATATACAAAGAACTCAAGAAGTTAGACTCCAGAGAGCCAAATAACCCTATTAAAAAATGGGGTACAGAGCTAAACAAAGAGTTCTCACCTGAAGAATATCTAATGGCTGAGAAGCACCTAAAGAAATGTTCAACATCCTTAGTCATTAGGGAAATGCAAATCAAAATAACCCAGATATTCCACCTCACACCAATCAGAATGGCTAAGATCAAAAGCACAGGAGACAACAGTTGTTGGTGAGGATGTGGAGAAAGAGGAACACTCCTCCACTGCTGGTGGGATTGCAAGCTGGTACAACCACTCTGGAAAGCAGTCTGGCGGTTCTTCAGAAAACTGGGCATGACACTCCCGGAGGATCCTGCTATACCACTCCTGGGCATATACCCAGAGGCTTCCCCTGCATGCAATAAGGACACATGCTCCACTATGTTCATAGCAGCCTTATTTGTAATAGCCAGAAGCTGGAAAGAACCCAGATGTCCCTCAACGGAGGAATTCAGAAGATGTGGTATATTTACGTAATGGAATACTACTTTGCAATTAAAAACAATGAATTCACGAAATTCTTAGGCAAATGGTCAGAATTGTAGCCAATTATCAAAAACACAGGAGACAGCAGTTGTTGGCGAGGATGTGGAGAAAGAGGAACACTCCTCCACTGCTGGTGGAATTGCAAGCTGGTACAACCACTCTGGAAAGCAATCTGGCGGTTCCTCAGAAAACTGGGCATGACACTTCCGGAGGATCCGGCTATACCACTCCTGGGCATATACCCAGAGGCTTTACCTGCATGCAGTAAGGACACATGCTCCACTATGTTCATAGCAGCCTTATTTATAATAGCCAGAAGCTGGAAAGAACCCAGATGTCCCTCAATGGAGGAATGGATTCAGAAGATGTGGTATATCTACACAATGGAATACTACTCTGCAATTAAAAACAATGAATTCACGAAATTCCTAGGCAAATGGTCAGAACTTGAAAATATCATCCTTAGTGAGGTAACCCAATCACAAAAGAACACACATGGTATGCAGTCACTGATAAGGGGATATTAACCCAGAATCTCGGAATACCCTAGACACAATTCACATAGCAATAGATTTCTAAGAAGATGGAAGGAGAGACACCTGGTCCTGGAAAGACTGGATGTAGGGGAATGCCAGGACAGAGAAACGAGAAGGGGTTGAATGGAGAAAAGAGGGAGGGAAGGGGGCTTATGGGACTTTCGGGGAGGGAGGAAACGGGAAAGGGGAAATGATTTGGAATGTAAATAAAAAAAATTCGAAAATAAAAATAAAAAGGTCAGAATTGGAAAATATCATCCTTAATGAGGTAACCCAATCATAAAAGAACACACATGGTATGCAGTCACTGATAAGGGGATATTAACCCAGAATCTCAGAATACCCAAGACACAATTCACATTATCAATAGATTTCCAAGAAGATGGAAGGAGAGACCCCTGGTCCTGGAAAGACTGGATGTAGGGGAACGCCAGGACAAAGAAGCGAGAGGGGGGTTGAATGGGGAACAGAGGGAGGGAAGGGGGTTTATGGGACTTTCAGGGAGCGAGGAAACAGGAAAGGGGAACTCATTTGGAATGCAAATAAAAAAATTTAGAAAATAATAAAAAATTAAAAATAAAAATAAATTACTTCATTGGCACACAATTTTTTTTCAAATTCCAGCTCTTTATTTTCTGTAGAAAGCCCCAGCCTCACCTACCCCAGACCCTATATACAGGGCTACCAGAAAGTGGAGAAGGTCTGGGTGCCACTGCAGGAAGCATAAGGTACACCTGGGTGTCAATTCTGCAGGGTATGGAAGGTGAGGGGTGAATTGGGGGCCTGATAAGCGAGGGTCCAGAGACTTCATGTGGGGCTCTATCACAGTTATAGGGACTGCATAGAACAGCACCTGTGGCCAGTCGTCATGGCATCTCAATTTGCCCTTGCCCAGGAGGTCATTGGCACACAATTAACACATTGTAATAGTTGTTTAATTGCCAATAGCTTAAACTATTAGGTCTGTATACCTAATCAATAAAATCTTTAATCTGACAGAATTTGAATTTCCCCACTCTAAGACAATCTATATTCTGCCTTACATTACTAGTAAATGAGGTAGAAAGTTATATCACAAGTTTTTATCTTTTAAAATGGCATTAAAAAATACATACGGTGTAATAATCAGAAATAATTACAGATTCAGATGAATTGATTACCTACAACCCAAATAAGAAATGTACAGAAAGATGCTGGCATGATGACGCTCAATGGTAAAGTGATGACCTAGCATGTGCAGGGTCCTGGATTTGATCCCCGTGGCATCAGAAAAGAAACAAAAAAACAAAACAGTGTCTAGTATGAAAGTACGTGTTGTATAATACAAATGATATTATCAAGCTATCACCTAACCTATTGCTCATCTCACTTGGCTTTTCTTGAGTTCTTTGGCACAATGAGCTTGAGAATTATTAGTTATAATGTGATTGTACCTTAGGATGTAACTATTAATGAACTAGAATGAGCCCACTGAATAATTCTAGAAAAATTAGAGTACTTGATAATAATAATAGAAACTAAGTATGTAGGTCAAGAGGGACATTTTAGTTTAAAAAATAAATAATAATTAATGGCAAAGTACAAGTAGCAAAGGAAAATGCAAAATACATTTCCAGATAAAGAATTGGATTAGTCAGGGATTAACCAGGAAGATGAGCCACCACGTGTTATGGGCTAAGGGATTTGTTAGAGAAGTTATCCTTACACATTGAAGAAAAGGGTCGGATAGGAGGCAGTTCAGAGGGAAGTTGGTCAGACTGAAAGTAATGAGCCTACTATTCTGAAAGCCCAATACATCCAGCCCCTGGGAGAAGACTGCAAAAGGAAGTTCATGGATCTGGATAGAAAGAATAGCTCCCATTCATTTATCTAAGTGTATCTAAATAGTCAAGTAAGCCTGGAGACCCTGTGATTTATCTAAGTTGTTTAGTCATGAAGACAAGATATAGAACAACAACCAGATAGAAGCTCCTGGCATCTCTGCCCCTATCTATTATCATATCCAGCCATACCAGCCTTCTAGAGAAATGGGTACTGTTTCATTTCTACTTTCCAAAACTTTCCCAATGACCTTTGGGCTAACACTAACTAAAAATACAAAATAAAAGAGGGACAGGCATCTATTTGGGATAGCTGCAGACCTTTACTCCCAGTCCTGAGGCAGAAGTACCTAGATCTCTGAGAATTCAAGACTAGCCTGTTCCAAAACCTACGTTCCCAAACAGCTAGGGTTACTAGTGAGACTCTGTCTCAGTAAAAAGGAGGAATGATGTAACACAAATGGTTCCCTACATGATTGAGACAGTAAGAGCTGCCATAAGAGTTTGGATTGAATGTATAATTACTGAGCATTACAAGACAGCATGCATATTCAAACAATAATTTATATTATTGTTAGTAGGTACTAGCTAGGGATGAGATTGAGTAATGGATCAATTATTCTGGAAGACCTAGGTTAAATTCTACAGAGCCCTTCCCCAACCTTGGAAAAAGAATGGAAAATTAAAAAGGGAATAGGAATAGAAGGATGAAGAGAGAGGGGGAAGTAGAGACAGAGAATGTTATTAGTGCCACAGAACTAAATTTTTTTTACTTAATCTCTTATTTTTAATTTTAATTTGCATATTATACAAAAACAGCAAAAATAAAAATGGAAAAAATAAATCTAATTAAGGAGAGACTTGTATTAACATTTATTTTACAATTAAAACTTGCTGGAGTCAAAGTCTTGTTGGTGAACTGCTTGCAGTGAAAACATGAGAGTCTGAGTTCAGTTTCTAGCATCACCATAAATAAAATGCCAGTCTATGGTGCTCCATGTTCATTATCCCAGCACAGAGGAGGTAGAATCCGGTGCATCCCTGTAGCTCACTGGCCAGTCATTAACAGAAAAACAAAGCAAAGCAGAACCATCTTTCACACTAAAACTTAGGAACTGAAATGGAAATAAGTAAGTCAGACCGTCTAATTTGTACATTTGAAGAAAAAATAATCGGATAAGATTTCTCGATTTCATAAGAAAATATTTCTCATTGAAATCATCACCATCATTAAACAGCCAGACTCTTTGTTTTAGGCTTATGAAAATAATACGGAGGTTTTGGAATGTTTTTTTTTTCAAATTTGTGAAGGAAAGATAAAACTGAAAAGGTCTGAAATATTAAAAAGGAAGAAGGCAGAGAAATGCCAAGTGGTTGCACTCCATCAACTTGAATGGGACTGTTGGAATGTGAAATCAGTACTAGGATGAGAGGCATCGCAGAACAACAGGAAATGTCAAATATTATTTATTTGTTTAGCATTAGAAGGCACAGGTAGGAAAGCAGAAATGGGAAAAATCATGGCTTTAAATAAAATAAAGCATTTCTGGCATTAAAAATGTGTCCTACATCTCAATAAGAACTAGAAGGCCATTGTGCCTGTTTTGAAAGAGAAAGACAATTTTCTGAAGAATATCATCATGGTAATTACAAAATTTCACAATGAGCTTTGCTTTCATATATACATATATATACATATATACATACATACATACACACACACACACACACACACACACACACACACACACATATATATATATATATATATATATATAGAGAGAGAGAGAGAGAGAGAGAGAGAGAGCAGCAGCAGCAATAGACCATATATATGGTCCAAACGAGAGGAATTTTTTTATCTGAATCTCTCCAGTTTATTTTTTAATTTAAAGATTCAACTTAAAATCAGTTGTGTGTTTCTATGTGTCGCCATTCTATTAGGTACTAAGTACACAGTGATGAATACAGCATATATGGCATGTCACCTGTGTTTCCACTCTGATCTCTGACCTTTCCCTTCGTGCAATGGGGTGGTGAGCACAAAGGTTACTAACTTGGGGAAAAGGCAACACATGTCCCTTTGTGAACAAGGGAATGTTAGACACTCAGACATCCATACATTCTGGGAGGTAGAGAAATCCTTCAGCTTTGCCAGTCAAAGCAGCATACCTGCCTCTCCCTCACACTATCTGCAGGCCCATTCATGGCTGCAGTGTCAGGGGAAACAGAGATGGTAAAAGGGCTGTGGTTGTAGTAAAGGTGGGTGTTGGTGCTATATACCCAGCATAGCAAATCTGATGTGCTGTTCTGCCACAGTTTCCTCATCAAACAAGTTCAAGGTAGGATTTGGAGCTTTGGTCCTTGAAATTACTTCTCTTGCATAATTCTCCAGCCTGCAGTTCAACCTGAAAAATAACCAATATCTTTTCAATGAGCATTTGATCCCTGAAAAAGAACTTTCAGTGATCTGTGTTTCCTACCCACATGAATTCACAAGAATTAACATCACCACAAGAAAGCACAGATGCACACACACACACGTGCACACATACAGACACACACATGCACGCACACATCAAATTGATGACACTAGAGTATCAAAAGCTGCATCTTCTGACAGTTTTCTCTGTGACTAGCTCCACTCTTCCTATTGTTTAGAACAGAAACCAATAAAACAATGCTGAAACTTCCTACTTCCTTTCTCTCAGTATTCAATATATTACTAAGTATGATCAATCTCCCTCTTAAATATCTTTGTATCACTGGCTTCTGTATTGTATCACTATCGCCTTCTCAGTCTACTCTTCCGGGATCTCGCAGTGTACTATTGTAAGAGTAACATTCAGGACATATACTTTACCTTCTTTCCAAACCACTGTTAACAAAATAGTCTTTTAAAAACTGTTATCACATATTATCATTTGAGCACTCAATACCTTCAATAAACTCTTCAAAACCTTCCATGCTCTGCTCATACACATCATTCAACTCTTGATTTCTTAGCATTTTGTAAATACCTACAGCTTGCATCTCAAACACTAGCTTTCTTTTCTGCACTCATTGCCCATTGCTTTCCTCTGTTTTCTATGATCAGTTTCTATTTGCTGTTCAAATTTTCCTTCAAACATCATAATATCTGTAAAGGTTGGGCTAGGATACTAGATACGTGTCTTAACTCCTTACTATAATATAGGCAATCAACAACTCCCTGTACTTTTATTCTTAGCTCTTAACACAGTACTTTATGTGATTACTTTAATCAACATTTGTCTCAACACTAGAACATAATTTTTATAACAAGATCCAAGACTGGTTTGGCTCACCATTGTGGACCCAGTGCATAGCCTAACACCAAAGATGGTCAATATCTGATGAATGAAAAAAAAATGAGTTACTTAAAAAGGAAGAACCTTCACTGTGTTCTAGCAGTCAAGGAGACGGTTGAAGGTAAGAGAATGTAGAATTCATGATCCTGACGTGAAGCAGTGACTGGGATTCCCACTGGTACAGATATTTCTCCTATATTTAACTTGACTTTGCTATCATTGACCCCACGTTCAGAGTCGTATTTTAGAAACAGAATGAAGAAATAGTGAAGTTTCTAGAAACATGAGCTGAGCATTAATGACCCTGAAGAGACAGCAGCTATAAGTTCTGGTACTGAGGGTAAATGAAGACTAAAGGTCCAGGAAGGGACAAGGCTCACAACATGGAAATAGACAGGAAAGAGGGCTTTCCAGCCTCCAGAAGGAAGCCTGCCATCACTCAAGGCTTACAGCAGTGGTGTGTGCCAGGGAATGTTCAAAAATAAGATTTCCTGACAGGCATGGGAGACTGAAATACGCATTTCCCACAAATCCTAATAAATCTAATTGATTCGAATTTGAAATAAGATGTTTGTATAGTAAATTCCATCAAAACAGTTGATTTTCAGAAAATACTTTTGTTTATTTTTGTTGAATTCTCATATCCACAACTTAAATACATAAAGAGATAATCAACTAACTAGCATAGGAACAACATCTATTTCTGTAAAAAATATTTCTGTATCAGTAAAACCATAAAAATGCATTTCTAAACCGTATTTCCCATTATTGCTGTGAAGATTATTTTGCAAACAGTTATTAATACAAAACATAATAAGTCAGCATTTGGGGGTATTATTTACTACCCAATAGCTATAAATACATTCCACTTAATTATTACATTTCTGCATTCCTTACTTGAGTATAAATAATCAATAAACAATAAAGTCCTTCATGGCACATATGTACATTTGAGTAAAAAGAAAGTAAAAAAATAATGAAGAAGAACATATGAACTATTATGGAGTGAAATCCAGGACAAAGAGCAAAGTATGAAATAATATCTATAGCTTGCGATTATTTATGAAAAAAAGATGGGCACGTATATTGCAAGTGTACCTGGTCCTAGTGCAAAAAAAATCAGTAATGATGAACCTGAAGTTAAAGAGAGTGGTATGGTGGATTGAATATGCTTAGCCCATGAAGAGAGGCACTTTTAGAAGGTATGGCCTTGTTGAAGAAAGTGAATCACTGTGTGGAGGGCTTTTAGGTGCTATGATAAAGTTCTGCTCACTTTGGAAGGCAGAACCTCCTCCTTACTGCCTTCAGATCTAGATGTAGAACTCTCTGCTCTTTCTCCAGCACCATGTCTACCTGCATCCTGCTATGCTTCCTGCCATGATGATAACGAATTGATTCTCTGAAACTGTAAGCCAGCCCCAATTAAATATTTGCCTTTATAAGGCTAGCCTTGGTCAACGTGTCTCTTCACAGCAGTGATATGTGTGCTTTGGCTTGAAGCTACATAAGTAATACACATTTGTCCAAACATTTGAAGATTCTAAACTGACAAACTAGATTTTTATTAAGTTCTGTTGCAATTATTGATTGATTGATTGATTGATTGATTGGATTACTTGATTGTTTTATACATGCATATGTGCCCATATAGGCAGGTATCAGAGTACAACCTGTAAAAGGTGGTTCCTTTATTTTTGTATTCTACCTTATGGGTGCCAAGGATAAGACTCAGATCATCAGGTAAAGCCTTTACCTGCTCTCATACCTCATCATCCCACTAATGTGCTATTTCTGCTTGTCAACTTACCTATATCTGAAATGAACTACAATCCAGAATTGGAGGGCACACCTGTGATCCAGATCTTGAGACTGGAAAACCAAGTTTCTGACCTGGATCTTGGCATGGAGATCTTGAGGCATAGTGTCCGTGAAAAGCTTAGACCCAGGCAAGGTAGTAAATGCCTTTAATACCAGGAGACTGAAGCAAAGAGATCTATGTGTTTAAGGTCAACCTGGGACAAAGCAAGTCCCAGATCCAGGGGTTGGGGTACACACATTTAATCTGGGCCATACCATCTGCTGAAGGCCTACATAAGGACATTGGAAGAAGGGTCATTCTTCAACTTCTTGCACTTGCCAGCACATTTGTTAGAACCTACCTCTACAAAAGACCAGCAGAAACAACTAGCTTCCTGGGACTGAACAACTACTAGATTCTTGGACTTTGCATCCACAGCTGACCATTGTTGGGTTAGTTGGACTACAGACTGTAAGTCATCACAATAAATTCTTCCAATAGAGATATTCTATCAGTTCTGTGACTCTAGAGAACCCTGACTAATACAGTGCTGTTAGTTGGTTTTTGGTTGATTGGATGGTTACTTGCTTGCTTGCTTGCTTGCTTGCTTGCCTGCCTGCCTGCCAGCCAACTGGCACAGTGATAAAGAGAAAATTCACTTACAATGAAAAGGTGAACATAAACTATTTCTTGAGTGTTGCTTGTGAGTATAGCCCTTAATAACTGAGCCATCTCTCCAGCCAATAAAACTATTTCTTACAGAACAATTTGTGATATCAATAGAATGAAAACAACAGAACTTCCACTAATATGTGGATAACTGAATAAAGTCAGATAAATTTTCCCAATTAGGCATAATAAAAATAAAGAAAATATTAAGAAATATATTCAGATACCAAGTATTGGAATAGTCCAATCTAATAAAGTAAAAAAAAAGTCAAAGAAAAATATGTATCCCACCATATGTATATGCTAACAAACCATATCCACATATGATACTTACGAACTGGAAGACAGAAATTAAGCAGTAGATCAAATAGGGCCAAGTATATCTATCAAGGGCAGGGACAAGCTGCAGATAACAACATTAAGGTAAGCCTGTTCGGAATAGTTCTCGCTTTGGGTATATAAAGCTGGACTATAGAAACGTTATATAATTTCAGGATAAATATTTTAAAAGCAACTTCTTGGGGCAGAAAAGGCAGTACCAGTGAGCTGGCTCCGTAGGTAATAGTTCTTGCTGCACAAGTCTGCTGACCAGAGGTCAATTTCCCTGAGTTTCTTTCCATAACTGTAGAAGGAGAGAACCAAATCTGACCCCCACAGTGGCTCACATGAACACACATACAAACACACTAATGGCAATAATAGTTACTATTATAAATTAAATATTAAAATAAAATAATTATCAAAAGGATGAAACCACTTAGTATCATGGCAACATTGTTTCAGAAGGTATAAGAATGCAAACATTTGGTTCCATACACCTAATGTACTATTCACTATGAGCTGAAAATATACAAAAAAAAATATATGAGGCAAAAAAAACCTAAAATATTGCTGCTCTTGTTACTCTGAATATATTGTGATATAAAGCAGAGGAATTATCCTATGTGTATTTGTGACAATGAGAATTCTTCCAGGAATATAAGAAAAACCAAATATAAAAGGGTAAAATATTCTTTAAATTTTAATTAAAATTATTGTTATAAATTACATATTTTTTTATTTTTAAAACACATGGCTCATCTTTCATCATTGAAAACTTTATGTAATGGATAGTTGATACTTTCTCAGTGCTGTTTTACCAGAAAAACAAAAGCAGAAACAAAGCCCTTTGAGAAATAGAGGCTACAAGGAAAGTAGTAAAAAGAAAAAATGGACAGTATGATCCTGGAACTTTTTATCAAGCTAAAAGTGAATTTTTTCCAAGGATTACTCAAAACAGATACAAAGGTCAAAAGAACCAGCTAGTATCTCTCTCTGACCATGAAAGGAATAAAAAGAATAACTTCCTTCAATAGATGATATATTGAGCAGGTTTGTGTGTTAACTTGACACAAGCTAGAATCATCAGAGAGGAAGGAACCTCAGTTGAAAATATGTCTCCATGAGATCCAGCTCTAATCCACTTTCTCAATTAGTGATTGATGGGGTCTGCTCACCCCACTGCATATGATGCCATGCGTGTTCTGGTAGTCCTGGACTCTATAAGAAGGCAGACTGAGCAAGCCATATGGAAAGCAAGTTAGTAAGTAGCACCCTCAGTGAACTCTGCATCAGCTCCTGCTTCCAGATTCCTGCCCTGCTGAGTTCCTGTCCTAACTTTGGTGATGAACAGCAATGTGAAAATGTAAGCAGAATAAACACTTTCTTCCCTGACTTGCTTCTTGGTCATGGTGTTTCATCACAGCAGCAGAAACCCTAAGACACACTGAAAAAAGTCAAACATTTAAAAGTTAGGAGAGCATAATAAACAAGCACACACACACACACACACACACACACACACACACACACACATATGTAATCAGTAATATATATTATATATTATATATTATATATTACTGATTACCTTAAAAAATAAAAGGAGGGGCTGGGGAGTTGAATCAGGGGTTAAGAGCACTGGGTGTTCTTCCAGAGGTCATGAGTTAAATTCCCAGCAACCAAATGGTGGCTCATATCCATCTGTAATTGAATCCAACACCCTTTTCTGATATGTCAGTAACAGCATGTGAAAGAAAGAAAGAAAGAAAGAAAGAAAGAAAGAAAGAAAGAAAGAAAGAAAGAAAGAAAGAAAGAAAGAAAAGAAAGAAAAGAAAGAAAAGAAAGAAAAGAAAGAAAAGAAAGAAAAGAAAGAAGGAAGGAAGGAAGGAAAGGAAAAAAGGAAGCTTCCAAATCAGTACCAGTCTGATTTCTCTACATTCTAGAATTCAAGTACATGGTATTTCAGCAAAAGAGACTTACCTATGGGACCCCACTGACAAGTCACAGAGAAATAACCCACACTTGTCACTACTGTTCATTTGTTTGTTTACTGGATTGGTATCCTCGAGCATCTGAGCAAGGCACCAGCTAGTTTAATAGTGCCAGAAGTTCTATCAATGCTTCAGGATGAGAAATATCAACAGAATTACTCATCGGTGAACCCTATGACAGTAACATAGATAATGTTGCACAGTAACAACTTATGTGGTAAAATATGTGCAATAATGGTAAGAATATAGTAGAAGTAACCAATTGCTTTCTGGTTGGATTTAAAGTTCACATTACATGAAAGAACATATAACTGGTACTGTTAACTGGGACAAGGTCATAGGCTTAAGGGAGAATTCAACTATAACTCAGTTAAGTGGGCAAAATAACAGAACCCCATCCTAAAGAGTTAACTTTATACCCGGAGATCAGTGCATCTCTCAAGCTTTATTAGGGAAGCTTCTTTCTGCTGTAGATAGTGCTTGATACAGAGATTCAGAACTGGTTAATATTCAGAGCATAAGAGACTTTGGAGTGTTCAGCCCTAAATGAGACATTCATATCATACCCCCTTCCACCCCCATCACCAGAGAGAGACAAGAAGAGTTGTAAAAGCCAGAGGTAGAGGACTGCTATGAGATAGTTTTCAGATCATGGCAAGAATGCTGCTTACATAAATTCACATCTGTGACTAAGTCTACAAAGCCCGTGCAAGACCAATCTAAGCAAAATTTCAGCGTGAGTAGGGAATAGGATCACAAAATGTAACCCCAAACTGAAGAGTTATTGGAAGTTAATGACTGCTGATAGAGGAATAGTCAGTTTTCTTCATCACACCAATTAAAGTTTTATTTAATTGTACAAAACTACACAATATATTATAGTTACAACAATAGATAGATAGATATTTGGCCCCCAGAATTAAACCATCAGTTACTCCTCAAAACTTACAAGAACTAAATTATTACATTGCCAAAGGTTTGTTTTTAATAGTGCCAACCCATTAATAGTAAATATACTTTAATTTTATTAGGCTATATTTTTATAGTGATTCCTAATTTTTACATATTCCACATTTATAACATAACCTAGATTATTAGGCAAAAGCACTGATATCACAATAACTCATAAAATCATGTTCATAATATAGAATAATATAATCAAACAGTATAGATCTTTTATCATTTAATATACCTTGACAAGAACTCAATTTATTGAAAAAATCATGTTTGTTATAGCAGGACAGTTTCCAATATATACAATGTCATCTACCAGGTGTAAATGCAAAATGATTCCCTATTCTAAAATCCCCATTCATCCATTGTGTAATATATCATGCTTCATGCTGTTTTACATTATGTAAAATAAACAATGAATACAAACTCTGGCTTTTAATGCCTGAGGTGTGAAATTAGTTCTCTACCAAGTGTGTTTTTGATTGCTAGAGATTTAGAACACTCAGAAGTGTGTCAGTCTGAGACAACATTTCTTCAGTTCAGTTATGAGAAATGAGAAGTAATCTAGACATTTAAAAGGATAGGGTGAGGCGGTTATAGAGGCGCTGCATTGTCATTTTACACACCCTCTTTGGTATTCATCACATTTTATCACACTATCCTAGCTCTGGAAATAAACAGTTCGCATACTTAGTTTTCTTAATTTTTCCTGTGAGGCTCCTTTACATTGCAGTTACCACAAATCCTCCATTACAAGATCATCTTGTTTACAAAAGTATAATCCCAAAAAACATTTGCATCACTAATGTAATTAAGCACTTGTTCACACGATAATGTGCCCTACCTAATCTTCTATTCGCAAATTTTCATTTCCAAACAATGATGGGAAATATTTTCTAGCTAACAACTGGCTTTGGGGATTTTTGAGCTAAAGATAAAGGAATAAAGTTGTTGCATAGGATTTTCTCTCCCAACATCCTATGCCATGAACCAAACTATGGAAAAATTCAACGACAGCGATGAAACGGTTCCACACCATGAAGTTCAAAAACTAGCAGCCAAGAGAGGAAACAACAGTGAGAATCCAGAACGGCGTGGGAAATGCTTTACAGAGAGACACTGAACTCTACCTGTTCCTTCCAGCCACAGGGCTGACAATGAGTCAAGGAATATGATACTTGTAATTCTACAAACACTTTAGTGAAGGAAAGTTGGGAAAGCTACAGAAAAGAAATAGATAAAGTTTAGGAAGTGAGCAATGGAGCTGTGAAATTGCATCTGTCTAATGGAAGCAAAGGCCCCTTGTTCTACACACTTAGGACTGGCAGATCCATTTCCGTGTTCCCTTGGTGGGGAGATGGCATACATCCTAAATGATTTTAGGGTGTGAGATGCTCAAAAGAACCTCAGAAGTCAGAAATAAGAACAGAACCTAAATCATCTGACAAAAAGGCACCAAATGCAAGGCAATTGTCCCCCCAACCCTCTTCTCTTCTGCTAAGGAAGCCGTGGTAAATAAACACCCACCATCTATAATAGGATGGGCAAAGATAAAAACATAACTCAGAGAATCAAGAGACACTATACAAATTGAAGTTTGAACAAGACTTCACAAAAGCATTCACAAGCAAACATGTGTTCTCATGTACACACACACACACACACACACACACACACACACACACCAAACAGACATACACAGAGCAAACAAGTAGTAAAGATTTGTAGGTTCATACAATTGCAGAGAGTGGCAAGTCTGAAATTTGTAGAGCTGACTGGAAACTAAGATAGGAACTGATATTGTAGTCTTGAATATAAAGATAGAATTGAAGGAAGATTCCTTCCTCTTCTGGAAATGTCTTTACTGTTAGGTCATTCAGTGGTCAGTTACAGTCCAACCAGATTATAAACAATAAACTGTTTCCTATTTCCATCTCAAGATACCTTTCCATAAATATCTAGATTCATATATTTTTAGACCCTGAACTACTCTTACCTATGCCCCCCCCACAATAAAAAAAACATAAAATTAGAGGAGACAGAAAATTACAAAAAGTTTAAGGAAATCAATTAAGAATCAAAGCATGTAATAAAGATAACGGCTAAGTCTAAACTATAAGAAACGTACAGCTAATAATACTAACACAGAGAAAATATTTGATCGTGCTGATACTATTAGAATGCAAATAATTTAAAACAATAGAAGTGCAGCAAATATTATGCTAGACAGAAAGGGCTGCTCCAAAATGAAGTCAGGTCAAAAGATGTAAAAGTATTGGGCCCCACTGACAAAACAACACTCTCAGTTAAAACTGATACTTTCAACTTTTGAGAACATTTCCTAATTTTTAATGTTTTGCATAATTAGTTTTGTTAATCTTCTCTGTGTGTATGTTTATTGGGAAGCTTATGCACATGTGGTCAGAATTTATTCTCAAATGTCTTCTCTATCCCTCTCTACTTTATATTTTATTTCTTATATTCATTATTGTATGCATGGTGTGTGGTGCGTGGTGTGTGGTGCGTGGTGTGGTGTGTGTGTGTGTAAAGGAGAGTGTGGGGATGTACATCCATGTGTGTGAAATCAGAGAACAGATTTGGTGTTGGACTTTTTTTTTCCTTTTCTTCCACTGTGGGCTCTGGCAAACAGACTCAGGTCATCCAGCTTGCCCAGCAAACACTTGAAACCACTAAGCTATCTTCTTACCTTATTTTATGAGACAAGGTATCTTACTGAGCGTGTCATTCTCCAATCCAGCTAGCCAGAGTGGCCACAAAAGCCCTGGGATTCTCCTATCTCTGATTTTCTTTGGCTTTCACAGCATTGGAGTCACATTCACTACCAAGTCATCTCTCCAGCCCTGTTCTGTTTAATTTTAAAGGAGTCAGAAGGAACTTGGAGTTGTGATGGAAGAAAAAAATGTTTCTATAGTTCACCCTCTATTTCACCTTATTTTCATTTGCATTCATGTTCATTAAAATAAAACCAAATCTTATTTTCAAAATTACATGTCCAATATGACCATATTTTATAAAAAATATATATTTTAATGTTTTCTTGTCTAAATGTCCATACATTCGTAAAAGGATAATGGAATAATGGCCATGGACTATGATGGATGTTTGGGAGTAGTGGCATAGATGCTAACTTTCACTACTATCTTTTTTTGGAGTTTTCTTGATTATTCAAATTCTTTATTACAAAATTAAGTAATTTTTCTATTAGAATGTCTCATATTAAATAATGAAAATTTGTTGCACACACAACAATGTTTTCTATATACATTAGAAAATAGCATGTACTGCCAAGAGTGTTATATTTTCTAAAGCATATGCACCTCATTTTCAGAATTAGATCACAGCCTTACTCAGAAACAAAACAAAAACAAAAAAATAGTTTATATACAGTCACTGAGGAGATAAAAAGTATATGAGAAAGAAAATTTAAACCCGCTTTTTCTTTTTTGAACCATATATCTCTCTTTCAGCAATCAAAAAATAATCGGGGAGTAGAACATAGGTATACTATAATGGTTTGGTTTAGTCTTTTCTGAGACAGGGTCTTCTTATGTGACCCAGGTTGGCCTTGAACCCATTATCATCCTGCTTCAGCCTCCCAAGAGATGAGGTTGTACTATCACTCCCAGCCTGCAAACTTTTTTTTTATAAGATATAGAAAAAAAAAAAACATTAAGACACATACTGTACAAAATGACATGCTGGTATAATTTGAAGGAGGAAAAACATATTTGTTTATATATTATTTGTAAAAAATTTTCTGGAGAAAACCAGATTGGGAATATTCCGAAAATGCTAATGACATCTTTTTTACTAATCTATGCTTCCATTAATACCTAGTAATCTTTGTACACTATTGTCTGTCTTTCCTTATGATTTATTTATTATGTGTACAATGTTCTGCCTGCACACCAGAAGAGGGCACAAGATCTCATTATAGATGGTTGTGAGCCACCATGTAGTTGCTGGGAATTAAACTCGCTCTTAATCTCTGAGCCATCTCTCCAGCACCTGTTTGTCTTTAATATCTGAACTGCTCAAATCAGTATTTTCAGCACATTTATTTACTCAAATTTCTATGAATTAAGTATCAAAATTTTGTATAACTAAATATATACAAAGTTATACTTTCTCTCTGTGTCCAGAAAGTAGACACAGAAATTGACAGAAAGGGAAGAAACATTTAAATCATTGAGTAATTATAGACTATGAATTCTTCCTTTGACTTCAAGGAAATGCATTTGATATTGTATGATTTTTATTAGTTTGAAAATGGAAAACATGAGTAAAGAAACAGTGAAATGTTTTGTTTTCTCCATTTTAGACTTTTTTCCCCTTCCCTTCTCCCTCTTGCTCCAGCCCCACCCTACCCCCCCACTCCCCACCCCCCCACCCCACTCCAGCTCACTCCAGCTCCCACTGGCTCCAGGCCTTGCTCACTCAGGCCCATAGGTTTTTCATTTGTTTCTCATTACAGATGGTTGTGAGCCACCATGTGGTTGCTGGGATTTGAATTCAGGACCTCTGGAAGAGCAGTCAGTGCTCTTAACCACTGAGCCATCCACTTTAGACTTAAAATTAAATTTTAGATCAGTGTTCCAGAGTTCAGACTCAAAAGTTTAGACTCAACAGAATTATGAAATAGGAAATGCTGGGTCAGATTTACTCTCATATGGCCGTTCAGTAGATCATACTTAAGTAGACCTGAGGGTCCCTTCAAAGGAAAGTAGACTGAGTCATGGTTGGGAACAGATTCTTTTTCTGTCTAAAGATTCTTTACATGGTACTGAGACTTTTTTGTCTTAATGAATTCATTAAGCAGAAACATAGTGAATCATTCTGATATCTATCCTCAGAAACTAGATACCTCTACTAGGTCATTACTGGGATGTCTACAATGACATATAGATATAAAAATTGATGTGGATCACTAAGAACAAGTTGGATGCACAAGTATTTCATAGTAGTCGTCAGTCGACGACAAACACAGCCCCCAAATGTAATTAAATTACACTATAAGTCCAAATTGTCAAGTGAACCACAGAAAATAACTCTTGGTATTCTTAAAATTCCTTCAAAACATCATTCCATGAATTAAATGGAATTGTTTTCATGTTTGTTCCCAAATACTTCTTTATCGTAGAGACAAAGAAAGAGAAAGAGTCAAAGGAATCTATAAAAAGGATTTGTGGGTATTTATGACAATAACTTGTTCCATGCTATATAAATATGCCTATCTGTACAAATAGAAAAATCTATGAAGCAACTTAGTTTCCTAATGTTTTTTAATTAAAGGTAAGCAATAAGAACTCTTTAGTAAAAATAAATTCTAATTAGCTTGTTAATGTAAACAACTGCTTCACCCTTGTACCTCCTAGATAAAATTTAAAAGTAGTTTGCATATAGCACCTTTCAAACAATACATGTAAAACTTGGGTCACAGGTGTTATTGTAACATGACATTCACTTTTATGCTCCATGTGGTTTGAGTTCTTCTTGTAAAGTCTTTTGTTAGGTGCTAATTATAAATTTTGACAACCTCCTAATCGCCCAGATAATCATATAAAATATGATTTATAGTGAAATAGAAATTCTGTGATTTAGGCTTTAATGATATAAATGGATAAACATGATTTCTAACCTATTAATCTTTCAATTGTGTTAAAGTATTTTGAAAGGTAACAGAATTGAAAAGACCACTTGTTCTAAAAAGCAAGGATTCATTCATGCTGCAGTTAAAACAGAGATTTGTCTCTAAACACATATAACATAAGTTCAAGCAGTTAAAATATGATGAAAACAGAGTAATTAGCACTAAATAAACAACCTTACAAAGTCCTTTTCAGGGAGTACTTGACTGTTTATGAGAAACTAGTGATTAATATGCAGAAAATAAACCTTGAACAATGAAATGATCGGTATAATTTGTGCTTAGCATCTCCTTGTCAGCACCATCACATGACTTTAGGTTATTATTGAAGAGCTCATTATTTATATATAAAAAAGCATAGGTGGAAATGAAACTGGTAGAAGAAAAACGTTCTTATAAAAGGAAAGAAGCGCCAGCTTGCTGTAGGGTGACATTAAATCTATCAGTGAAATGAAACATCTGTCTCAGAAAACAAAGATAAAAGCCAAATGCCTTCATAAAGGAAAATGGAAAATCACATTGTATTATTCAAACCCAGAAATCCTGCAGACATAGAAAGGTCAGCTGGAGGTGCAGAGTCCAAGGAGGTACAGGACATTGAGATGCAAGGTCTCCATGTGGTCTTGAAGGAGTTCAGCCTGTGTGGTATCTGCTCAGAGATTCTTCCAGCCACTCTTGCAACTCATTCAACCAGTAATGACACTACCATATTCACACTCTATTCATTTCCTCTCAGGCCTATATTCCCTTAACCTGGCTCTCACATGGCTCCAGGGGCTAGACTTATTTCTGACCTGTTCAACATTGTATTGCCAGAAACTATCACAGTGCTGAGTAGGTAGCAAGTATTTGCAGGGACCAAGTTAACAATGCTCCACAATCCCTGGGAGAACAGCGACCAATTCTGGAAAAAACTGGGCTAGCATATAATAAAAGACGCATTCTGAAACTTTATTTTCATCAGAACACTACTCTTCCCAATTGACTGGTTTGGATTACTAAATTCAACATCATGAAAAATGTTAACAAATTTTGAAAACACTCTCAAAGTTAAACTCAGAGATCTAAAAAAAACAAAAAAAAAAAAAACAAGAGAGAGGTGCTGGGTTGTACTTCAAAGATAAATGTGTGAATCTAAGAGAGGGCAAACCTAGGGATGGTAGAATGTTTTTAAGCTAAAGACATTATAGTTCCACTAGAAAAGAAGCATTCATTTCCTGATGGACTTCGTGAATTTGTGTACTTATTGCCGGAATAAACAGAAAGAGTCTAAGAAATGGTTACTTGAGATCAAGCCGATTGGATAAGAACATGGCCAGATATCTGAGAAAGCATTTGATGTTTCTGAGTGTGTCTATGTGCTTCTGGAAGAGGTAAGTTTAAATTAGTGGATTGAGTAAAGAAGCCTTTAACATAAGTGGGCATCCTTTGATCCACTGAGCATCTGAACAGAACATAGAGGTGGGATAGAAACATAATTGATTTTATATTTCAGGTAGAGTATTAATCTTCTATTGCTCTCATACACTGCAACACTATTAGCTTATGTCACCACCTGCCCTCCTCCTCTTCACAGGGTATCTATCTATCGATGGATAGATAAGTAGAAAGATATTTTCATGTTTCTATTTCTCTTGAGAATCCCATGTAGTACGGTTATCATTTATAATGGAAATAAAATGCAGTATATTTAATATTTGATATAATAATAATACCTAAATTCTAAGTTTGATTGATTTAATTTCTCACAGAATTATAAGCCACAGAAACCACAAGTTAATATACTTTCTCATTTTCATAACTTTAGTAAATAAAATATAATAGTTATATTTATCAGACTATCCTGTTAGTCTATACCACAGAATACAGATAATTACCACACAGTTAGCAGAAGGTATGTACCAGGTATTTTATAAATATTAATTTGTTAAAATTTCATAACAGCTCTTTAAGAGGACTATTTTATGGCCCTGTTTTACATTTAGGCTCATATTAAACACTTTATCATCAAAAGGCCACCACATAAACCCTTTAGTGAAGCAGTCCTCTGTAGAAAAAAGAAAGTATTAGCTATACAACATTAAAATAACAGAGACAAATTTTTCATCCAGAGAAAAGAATAGAAACTGTCAGTAATTTTAGATACTCAATAAGCAGAGTTTATGGGACTAAAATAATAACCTTGGGATCCCTCTTAACATGAAACCTTTCCCATATTCTCATCTTGTAAAAATTCTTCTAAGTCACAGACTCTGCTGATTAAAATGTGGTATTTAATCTGTTCTATTTCCCCTTCTCAGGAAGATCCACGCATCTCCTTTGAGCCCTTCTGAGTACTTAGCCTCTCTGGGTATGTAGCTTGTAGCATGATTATCCTTCACTTAACAGCTAGTAATCACTTATAAATGAGTACATGGTCTACTCCCAACAGTGGCAGTAGGGATTGTCTCAACTCTCTTGCCTATTCCTGGGACCCCTTTCTTGTGACTTACTATGCCATGTTTGAAATCCCTCAGAGGTCTGCTCTTCTCTGAAAGGAAACCAAGGAGGAGTGGATCAGGATAGGTGTTGGGGGAAGGGGAGCAGAAGGATTGGAGAGAGAGAAAACTGGTCAGGAAATAAAGATAAAAGTATAAATAAGTTAAAAATGTGATATTGGATAAAGATATAAAAGATTAAAAGTGGTATTATTATTATTATTATTATTACCAATAAAACTCCCAAGTCAAAAGATGATATAGATGCTGCTACACAGCCTGTGGGACTACTTAATCTAAGTAGTTTGGACTACTTAGTTTGCAGATAACCAGTGTTCCTAAGGTAGATCCTGGCATATGTGAGCAGTTCATGCACATTTTAATTTATTTTTGGTGCTATCTCAGCCTAGTGGATTTGAATATAATTTTTTGTTGTTCTTGTTGTTTGACAGTTTCACTGAGGCTCTGGAGACCCTTCAAATAGATGCCTCACATCAGTGCCTCATTCGATGTTTGCTGAAGCAGTGTTTTTCTTGAGTTCAACAGATTGTCCTGTGTTTGTTTTCATTTACAATCTTAAGCCTTGAGTCACTATTGACCTTGTGTCTTTCCTAACAGATGACCACCAAGTGTGACACAGGTTGCTAAGCAACTGCCTTATGCCTACGAGTAAAAGCATCTCTTTGATGCACTCACTATGTATATTTCTCTTAGTGTTTAACATGGTAGATCAAATAAAATCATTAGACTCTTACCAGTACCCCAAGGGTGGAGGAGCTCCTAGACCACTTTGAGGTAAGTACTAAGAGATCAAAAGAGTTTACAATCACAGAACAGGACTACAAAGGAAATGAATAAAATACAATAAACCCATTATCAAGGACATGGTGTGTGTTTTCTCATCAGTACCAGTAGCATGATGGTCTTTCAGACTTGAAGAAAATTTTCTCACTTTTTGCTAAATGATAGAGGACTATATATTTCTCATCATTGTTTTGCTAAAGAGTCTGTGATATTCTGAAGAACAATCCATTGTTTTAATGCATAGTGTAATTCATCATACAGCAAGAACAATACTAATCACTCTTCTTAGCACTGGCCATCACTCTTCAATCCATATCGTATCTGATCTAAACTAAGCTCATTTATATCATCCATGACTTGTTTGTATAGAATGAAAGCAAACACATACTCATTGGCTTTATGCCTCAGAACAATAATTTATACCAAAGTGTTGTGGGTCTAAAAATCAAAATAGAAAAATTTCAGAGATTTTAAAATACAATCTTTCATTGAGAATAATGAGGTTAATGCTAGAATGTAATGAATATGAGAAGCAAGACTATTTGCAGGAAGAAAAATTACAATTTTAATTTTAAAAAGTCTGAAGCTCTTTTAGAACAAGCTGAAAATGTTCAGTCTTCTAGAAATCCAAAAAGACTTTTATACTGAATAGAATTATTAAAGGAGTTTAGAAACCATCAAGTTATAAAAATTAATAAAATCAAAGAAAATTTTATCCCAAGTTACAAAAATAATATTCAAAGGGTTATTTCAAGTCAAACTGATTAAAAATTGCACAGTTAGGTGGTTCCTCAGAAAATTGGACATAGTACTACCTGAGGATCAAGTTATACCACTACTGGGCATATACCCAGAAGATATTCCAACATGTAATAAGAACACATGCTCCATTATGTTCATAGCATCCTTATTTAAAATAGCCAGAAGCTGGAAAGAACCCAGATGTCCTTCAACAGAGGAATGGATACAGAAATTGTGGTATATATACACAATGGAGTACTATTCAGCTATTAAAGACAATGACTTCATGAAATTCTTAGGCAAATGGATGGAACTAGAAAGTTTCATCCTGAGTGAAGTAACCCAATCACAAAAGAACACACATGGTATGTACTCACTGATAAGTGGATACTAGCCCAAAAGCTCAAAATAAACATGTAACCAATTCACAGACCACAGGAAGCTCAAGAAGAAGGTAGACCAAAGTGAGGGTGATTTGGTTCCTCTGAAAAGGGGAACAAAATAATCACAGGAACAACTATGGAGACAAAGAGTGGAGCAAAGACTGAAGGAAAGGCCACCCAGAGACTGTCCTGCCTGGGGATTCATCCTATAAACAGTCACCAAACCCTGAAACTACTATGAATGACAAGAAGGGCTTACCAAAAGGAGCCTGTTATGGCTATCTTTTGGAGGGGCCCTGCCAGAGCCTTACAGATACAGAGGTGAATACTAGCAGTCAACCATTGGACTGAGCGCAGGGTTCACAATGGAGGAGTTGGAGGACAGACTGGAGGAGTTGGGAGGGGGGCAGTTAAAGCCCCGTGGGAAGAAAAACAATGTTGGCCAACCAGACACCCCAGGGCTCCCAGGGACTAAGCCATCAACCAATGGGTACAAGTGGTTCCAGTCAAAAGATTGGCAGAGGAATGCCTTGTCGGGCATCAGTGGGAAGAGAGGTCCTTGGTCCTGTGAAGGTTCAATAGAGGCTCAAGTGTGGGGAAATCGAGTGGGAGTCGTGGGAGTGGGTTGGGTGGAGGAGCATATTCTTGGATGCAGGGAGTGGGAGGATGGGTTGGGGGTTTTCGGGAAGGGGATAAACTGGGAAGGGGTATAACATTTGAAATGTAAATGAAGAATATATTCAATAAAAAATATTCAAAAAACTGTATAATAATCTAAATTTTAATCAATAATAAATGCAAAAAAATACACAAATGTCTGTGAAATGGTGACCACCATGTAAATTATAGTACTGTATATAGTGCAATATAGATAAATAATTATAACAATCTATACAAGAACACTCTACTGTGGGTTTTGAAGCTTTCTTCCTTTTTGTCACTGATGTAGTTCTCTATATTTGGACCTGTATACATTCCCAAGATGAGTTGTAAAATAGAGTGAAGGAAAGGAGAGGGTGGAATCCTGGGTATGAAATATTTGTGTTTTAAATGGAAATTTTATGTGTGTGTATACCATTAGATATGTAATACATATTTTACTCACATGTTATGTAGATCTCTCCAAAATATTTAATAAAAGTACCTAAAAAATTGACAACAAATTTTGTCTTTGAGTACTGAAACTTGTAAGTGGACAAGAGATTATTTTTTTCACTATACATCTATTCAAACAATCTTAATAAGATATCTGGTTTCCTTTTGTTCAACTTGTGTGTTGACAAAGAAAGGAAGGCATCTAGTATTCTTACTTATTAAGAAAGGGAAGAGATCATAACTCCTGGTGTTCACTAAATCCCAAGAATTGCCACAGGCTTATTGAGAAAAATTATTTACAATCATGAGACTAGTGGCTAATGGGGAAATTAAGTTATATGATTAACAGTCCAATCTTCTATCTACTAATTAAAATGCTAGCAAGCAGGATTAACAATATCAACATATTTAAAATAGTATATTCTTATGAAATACTATTTCTCTTACACCTGAAATCTCTTTTTCTGAATGTTAGTAACAAAGAAAACTTAAGAAATTCATATCTAGGTCAATGCAAGAGATCAAAACTGTCACAAAGTCATAAAATTGCAGTGTATCATACATCAGAAAAAGACAGAAAAAGAGGAAAGAGACAGTAACAGACAAATAGACATCTAAGAAAATACATTCCACAAAACACTATTTAAAGAGCTCCCACAAAAATAATGTAATGCCATGGTCAAGAAAGTTAATATTTCATACAATACATGCCTTTATGTTGGCATATACTGAAGACTCCAGATAAATGATATGATGAAGAAATATGTTTCACTTGAAACACAAAGTCATTTTCACACACAGCTACTGAAATTCACAGAAATTATAGTTCAATTAATTCCATTTTGTGATTGAAATATATTTTTATCCAAAAAGTCTAAAAGTCAAATAGATAGCATAATAGCACAGTGCACAATGTCAATGAATCAATAATAGCAGTATTGAGAAACTATGGTTAAACCAGACTGCTCTAACTGGTCACATTATGCTATTCAACAAAAGCCTCTGCATATGTAACAGGATTAAAAGTTGCTTTTATTCTTTTTAAAGGAAAAAAATTTTATTTAAACATAGATCAAAACAGATCATAATCCCAGGAGCCAATAAGATTATCTCCTATCAATAGGATAGGAGAGAAAAAGATGAATCAAAATAAAGCCGTGTGATATCATAAAAACATGGGTTGAAAAAAGACTCAAAGGAACTAGGCTTTTAGCAGTGCAAGTACTTCTGAGTTTTCATATCTCAATCTACAAAATCTAAGACACTGAGTAGGTAATATTCATATCAGTCATTGAGTGCTAAGTAGGAAACAGGCATTATACTTAGAGTTTTGCACTTACTAATACTCATTTCTCATGCCATGCTTTCTACCTCAGGACCACCAATAACACGCAAAAAGACACACAAGGTTTCTTTTTTTCTTGTGTCTTGAACCATGAAACACATATGGTGGAGAACCATATGGCATCTCAGCAGTAGGTGTCAAAAGACTGGGACTCGGGTTTGTGTTCAAGTCTCTGAAAGGCAGTTCATGGAAGATGTTGCTCTGTATCTAAAACTGTAAGAAAATGGAATAACTCTATAATCAGGATCCTAGTAACTCTTATGTAGGAGGCAAAGAGTATAAAACTAAACTTGCAGTATATCAGTATATAGAGAAGTTACATTCAATCATTTTAGTCAAGATACAAGAATTCTTAGTGTTATAAAGAATGCTCATACTTTTGTATGTGCTTGAACATGATTATAGAGTTGTTTTAATTCAGCTTGATACTACAAAGTTGCACCACTAGTGGCCTTGCCTGACATTGATAGTTTATGGACTTGTCATTTTCTGTAGACAAACCCCACAACTCAGATACCAGAATGCCGCCACTTCCTATCAACACCATTGTCAAGTTCATAGGGTCAGACCATTCCTAGATATCATAGATACTTTCCTTTCTAACTCACAGCCCTATTAGATCCTTTTATTTTCATGGACAAAATAAATATACTTACGTACAGAATGATATTTTAAAATATGTATCCATTACAAAATAGAGCAGCTAACTTGGGCTATTTAGCATATACCTTACGTCAAATACTATTTCAAGGTGAAATGGCTTAAAATAGAGTCTCCTGGGTTCTTTCAATATAATACTCTGATATTAATTGTAATTATCTTGCACAGTGGCTAGCTTGAACTACTCCTGAGTGTTATACCCCATGACCAACATTTTCTCAACCCTACCAACTCAACCTCTAATCTTTCATGTAAAAAAAGAAAAATAACAAAGCTTACTTACTCAACTAATAACCAGGTAGGATGGGTTGTGAATCTAGCAGGTATCAGGCACTATTCTTTGTGATTCTGATTATTACTGATAATCTCCAAGCTATCTGACCTCCCAGTAACAGCTTTCTCTATGCTATGGGATGATCACAGATTAGAGCTGATGTACAGACACACTGGGATCATAAGATTGCAACCAAAAGAAGGATGGGCATGTTCCTATTCTCATTAACCAGGAGAAACTTTATCAGTTCAGACTCTCCATTCTCCAGCACACCTGATTTATGAGTCAATCATCTCAGAAAAATAAGATACTTGATTCCTATCCCATATTTTGTACTAACTATCTCCGTAAGCATGAGCTACATATTTCTACATAACCCTGAAATGGTCCATCTCCTAAACAGGATTAAATATCTTCAGTCAAAATGATCTGATGCTGTTTATTTTCATTTCTCTGTTTATTTTTTAAAAACCCTCCCAGATATTCTTTAAATTTGACATAAAATAAAATCACAATGAATCTTTCTATGAAGGACCAGTTGTGTAATGGTGATTGCAATGTGAAAAGATCTAATAAAGAAGGCCCCATTGCTTTCAAGCAATTTTCCACCTTTATAGGCCTTGTTGTCCTTAGAATAGTAAAGGTACATGAGCCCCTGTGGCATGGTGGGGCATCTTTTGGGTATATTCCCAAGGGTGGTATTGCTGGGTCTTCAGGTAGATCTATTTCCAATTTTCAGAGGAACCTCCAGATTGATTTCCAGAGTGGTTGTACCGGTTTGCAATCCCACCAGCAATGGAGGAGTGTTCCTCTTTCTCCACATCCTTGCCAACTTGTACTGTCTCCTGATATTTTGATCTTAGCCATTCTGATTGATGTAAGGTGGAATCTCAGGGTCATTTTGATTTTCATTTCTCTGATCACTAAGGACTTTGTACATTTCATTAGGTGTTTCTCAGCCATTAGAGATTCCTCCGTTGTGAATTCTCAGTTTAGTTCTATACTCCATTTCTTGATTGGGTTGCTTGGTTTTTTGGTGGTTAGCTTCTTGAGTTCTTTATATATTTTGGATATTAGCCCTCTATCAGATGTAGGATTGGTGAAGATTTTTTCCCAATCTGTAGGATGTCAATTTGTCTTATGTGCTATGTCTTTTGCCTTACCAAAGCTTTCCAGTTTCATGAGGTCTCATTTATCAATTTTGAGGAAAAGAAGGTCCAGCAACAGCCCCAAAGTGGAATCCAGCTCAAGAGGAGACCCCAAGACCTGACATATTACTGAGCCTGTGGAGCGCTCACAAAAAGGGAACTAGCATGACTGCCCTCTGAAAGACCCAACAAGCAACTGAAAGAGTCAGATGCAGGTATTTACACACAACCACTAGACAGAAGCTGCTGACCCCTGTGGTTAAACTAGGGAAAAACTAGAAGAAGCTGAGGAGGAGGGCGACCCTGCAGGAAGACCAGCAGTCTCAATTAACCTGGACCCCCAAGATCTCTCAGATACCAGAACACCAACCAGGCAGCATACACCAGCTGATATGAGGCCCCCAACACATATACAGCAGAGGACTGCCAGGTCTGGATTCAGTCAGAGAAAACGCACCTAACCCTCAAGAGACTGGACGCCCCCAGGGAGTTTAGAGGTCTGGTTGCATGGGTGGCGACATCCTCGTGGAGACAGCAGGGCAGGGAAGAGGTATGGGATGTGGAATAGTCAGAGGGTGAACCAGGAGAGGAATAAAATCTAGAGTTTAAAATAAAAAAATAAAATAAAATGAATGAATGAATGAAAAAAAAGAATAGTAAAGGTAATAGGACTAACCTAAAGACAATTTTTTTCCTGTCTGGCTTTTTTATTCCCTTTTTTTAAACATTTTTTTTATTTTCTATATTTTTTATTTACATTCCCAATAATTTCCCCTTTCCCGGTTCCCCACTCCCCGAAAGTCCCATAAGCCCTCTTCCCTCCCCCTGTTCCCCATTCAACCCCCTCCCACTTCTCTGTCCTGGTATTCCCCTACACTGCTACATCCAGTCTTTCCAGGACCAGGGGTGTCTCCTTCCTTCTTGGAAATCAATTAATATGTGAATTGTGTCTTGGGTATTCCGAGCTTCTGGGTTAATATCCCCTTATCAGTGACTGCATACCATGTGTGTTCTTTTGTGATTGGGTTACCTCACTAAGGTTGATATTTTCCAGTTCTGATCATTTGCCTACGAATTTCATGAATTCATTGTTTTTAATTACACATTTAATATTTAATTAACATTTAATATTTAATTAACATTTAATATTAAATTAACATTTAATATTTAATTGTGTAAATATACCACATCCCCTGAATCCATTCCTCCGTTGAGGGACATCTAGGTTCTTTCCAGCTTCTGGCTATTATAAATAAGACAGCTATGAACATAGTGGAGCATGTGTCCTTATTGCATGCCAGGGAGGCCTCTGGGTATATGCCCAGGAGTGGTATAACAGGGTCCTCTGGGAGTGTCACACCCAGTTTTCTGAGGAACCGCTAGACTGTGGGGAAAAAAAAGAATAGTAAAGGTAATAGGACTAACCTAAAGACATTTTTTAATAAAACAAAGCATTTTTCTATGCTATTCCATATGTGTGTGTGCTCATCTATAATTACATATATACTCCATATTATATAATCATGTATTTTCAGTTCCCCTAATCTGTGAAGCATCAGATTTACACTACGCAGACCCTTGTCACATGCCAGTAGCTTCGCCTTGTGATCACTTACTTGGCTGACTGAGAGTTGCAGCTAGTTTTCCCCATCCCAGGTCACAACAGAGTATAACACTAACATATTGCATATCACAAGACCAGGAGAACAAAATATGAAGTATGGATACAACTTTTGCTCAATGTATATCATTTCACCGGTGTCATAAAAGTGTAAACACATTTCTGCAAAAGAGGAACAAGGGATTTTGAAGAATCAGGAGGCAAAATTATCACTGTGACATGAAGAAAGGAAGCTAAGAGTTGACAGGTGCATTGTAAGGATGAAATCTGGAAGAAAAATGGGGGAGTAACAAAAACAACTTTGGGTGAAAAGTATCACTATGAAACCTAGTAGTGTACATGCTAAGAAAAATAAATCTTTTAAAGAGGAAAACCATAGCTGAAATCACTACAAATAAGGGGCCATTTGTAGTTCCCTCAGGGTCTCTAAGAAACCTGCAGTCATTTCCAATTTTTCAAAATCACAATATGACCTATTTGTTCACAGTGAGTCTGCATTAAATACTAGGATTTTAAAGTTTGGTTGAAATTCATCAATTCAAAACAGTGCTATTGCTCAGACCTTGTTATAGAGATCAGCAGCTACATGTGTTTCCAATTAATTAAAAATGAGCACCCCAGTTATGATTGACAGGGTGCTTCTGGTAAAAAAAAATACACACAAAATTTTACAGAATGTTGAATCACTTGAGAGAAAAAAATAAAAGAGTCCTGTGTTGTAAAATTCCAAGACACACTTGTACCATACAAGTGGTATAAGCTGCAATGTATATTGCAGCTTTAAAATTCAATTTGACAAAGGACTGAAGACATGGCTCAGTCTGAAAAGTGGTGTCCAGGCAGCATGAAAACCTGACTTTGATCCTTAGCACCCACATAAAGGTGGTTTGGCAGCACACCTGTGTAATCCCAGCAATGGAGACTGGGGAGAGAAACAGGAGGAACTTTAGGGCTAGAGGCTACCTAGTGAGAGATTCTATAAAAAAAATAACGATGATAATAAGGTGTAACTTTCCATTGCCCTCTGATCTTCATATACAAAACATACATGCACACACACACACACACACACACACACACACACACACACACATACACACACCCCTATACCAACCATACCACAAAATCAACTTGTATCACTTTTCAACATTTTTTATGTTTTTTTCATTAAATTAGATGAAAGGACAAATTAGATTTTTGTTTCCAAGCAATTTTAAAGTTGTTTGGTATTTTAAAATGTTCACATTTTACTTTCCTTATATGTACTTTGATTAGTTTATCAAAAATATTTGCAACATAATAACCATGAGCAATTTTGTCAAATTTACTCATTTTTGTGTAGTTGTCCATAAAATGTAAAATTCAAATGGCAGTAAGTTCCATTTTCAAATAAATTTACATATAAATTTAAAATAGCTTAAAAACAAAAAATACTTTTAATAATGTAATGATTGCTATGGGGAGGAATAGCAAACGTTTTAAAAACAAGATTTGTCATTTAGAATTTTAGATTTCAAAGATAGAAGTTCTCAATATAAAAACCTAAAAGATCCCAAAAAACCTTTAAAGTCCACCTAGCTCCATGATAAAAAGTGTCAACACCTAAAGTGTTTAAGCTGCATTTGTGAGAATATATGCATTCTTCCCCAAATTCTTTCAAGATTTTTCAAAGACACACAACACCTCTATTCAAAGCAGGATCAGAGAATACCAGGAAGTCTTACTTCCTTTTCTTCTTCTTATAGAAACATGCAGTATGAAGTGTTGAATATTCTGGCTCCTATTTTTCACATATACACATAGAAATAGCAGGCTTACAGCATTCTCATGCAGGCTATATTCAGACATCTGCAGTCAGGGCTGATGCCAGGCTGCATATTGTTACTGTCATTGGTTTGAGTTTTGCTGGTTTCATGTGTGTGTGTGTGTGTGCGTGTGTGTGTGTCTGTGTGTGTGTCTGTGTGTGTCTGTGTGTGTTGTGTGTGTGCGTGTATACCATATACACATGTGTGTATATATCATATACATATATGATATAATCATATAATTTACATACATATGTAGTATACATATATGAATCACCAATCAATGCGGTCTTAGGATTTGAGATATCTTGTAATGTATTCCGTCAGGCAGTAACCCAGTCAGTAGTGGTTCACCCCTCTAATCCCATAGTTTAGGAAGCTGAGGCAAGGGGAACACAATATCAAACCAGTGTGGATTGCAAAGTTAGATTCTGTTTCAAAAAAAACCTAAAGAGAAAATGAAAACAAAAACGAAAAAAAGCAAATAGACAAACAAACCCATTTCTGACATTAAAGCCAGGACCCTGCTGTAAAATCCTACATATAGCTTTGGAGGTAGAGTCAAGATAATCAAAATTTCAGGGTCATCCTTGCCTACACAGCAGGTTAGAAGCCTGTCTAGGCTATACAAAAGCCTGCGTCAGAAAAGCAAACAAAAGTTGCCTCTTCTTATAACTTTAAACTGCCCACGTTCTTGACCTTAATGTTTGTTACCAGTTGCTGCCCTGCAAGGCCTGTTTCAGGGGACGGTCTGTTCAGATTTTGTCATAGTCCGACAGTCATTCCCTCAGACAGCCCAAGTTCTTCTAAACACACCTTTATTCATTGAAGTGTCCACTTTCAACTTTGCAGCCTTTTATCCTTTGCTCTCCTTCACCTTGACAGTGGGCCCTGGCTTTTGACTTAACATTTGGTGACTCTTCCCAGTCTTTTAGTTCGCCAAAAGGTTCAAAGTGAGTGAATGGTAGCCACTTAAACCTTTACCACACTCGTTGTTTATTTTTGTTGGACTCTCCAGTTACTGAATGGAACCTTCAACTGCAGACTCCTTGAACTCAAACTTCTGTTTCTGCCCTGACTACTTGGCTCTCTGGGTGAAGACAAAGCATTTTCCTCATGCTCAAGTTAAGGTTTTCCCTGCTTGTTCCTGGCTTCTGCTGCCCTCTAGCAACCACTAGTAGCATGGCAGGACAAGAAACAATGTTTTTCACTGAACCAAAATATTGGATGGGTTGGTTAGACTTCATACAAATACAACCTCCCCTGACTTTTATTCTTATTAGGTCATGTTATCTTTATAGCTATCTAGTGACCTTCAGGCCATTCCTTTTAATATCTTGGACACTTGGAAATCCTATATCCTGTCTCCAATATTACCCATGCCATTCTATTGATGAGTTCAATGTCCATGTGGGTGGTCCCGCTGTTATTCTGTAGTCTTAGTTAGTAGATCACTCCTTCCCGATTATCCTGTTCTATCTCAAGACTCAGTTTCCACATTGGTATATATTTATTTTTTCACTTTTTAGTTTTTCAAGACAGGGTATATGTGTAGCCCTGGCTGTCTTGGAACTCAGTCTATAGACCAGGCCAATGGCCTCGAACTCTGATATCTGCCTGCCTCTGCCTCCTGAAGTGCTGCATTTAAAAACATGCACCACATGTCAGTCTTTTTACCAAAGCCATATATGTGTCACTAAAAACCACAGCCACCTGTCACAACTTCCTATAATCCCAGATCCAAAGGTTTCTGACACCTCTGGCCTCCTGGGGCACTTGGGTTCACATGTACATACATACACAGACTCACACACATATACATAATCAAAAGTGATATAAATATCCTTTTAAAATTGCAACCACCCTTACAGTTTGAGTTTTATAGTATCAGTTCTCTACCCATGACTTCTTTTTTTCTCTTCAGCATACTCTTTCCAATTTCCTATTTATCCCAACACATCAATTGATCTATACCTATCCACTTGCCCTTTCTTAACTCACATATTTACATGTGCCCAGATGAAACTGCATCACTCTGTATGTGTCTTAGCTACCTTTCCTGTTGCTGTGATAGAAAGACCCTGACAAAATCAGCTGAAAGGGAGAAAAGTTTTATTTTTGGCTCATGGTGTGAGAGTGCAGTCCATCACTGTAGAGAAGTAAGGTATGCAGAAGTTGATGCAGTTGGTCACATGCTTAGTTAGCTTCTCCTTTTAATAAAGTTCAGCATCCCAGCCTCGGAAAAAATATTGCCCTTCTTTTTTTAGATTAACAAAGACATAGAGTGATGCAATTTCATCTGGGCACATAGAAAATAAGGATGTGAGTTGGGAAAAGGAAAGTAGATCTTTCAGCTTCAATTTACCTAATCAATATAATACTATGTGACATAACCACAAGATAACTTAATCTAAATAATCATTCACAGGTGTACCTGAAGTCTTGGGGTTTTTTGTGTTTATTTTTTATATTATTATTATTATTATATATTTTTGGTTTTTGGTTTTTCGAAACAGGGTTTCTCTGTATAGCCCTGGCTGTCCTGGAACTCACTCTGTAGAACAGGCTGGCCTTGAACTCAGAAATTTGCCTGCCTCTGCCTCCTAAGTGCTGGAGTTAAAGGAATGCACCACCACCGCCTGGTGAATCTTGTCTTTTTTGTTATTCCAGAAACTAGCAAGTTGAAAATCAATACTATAAACCTGTATCTATGTTTTACATATTCCGTATCTGTCTTTTACATACTCTATCAATTCTCTTGCTCTCTTCTGTTCATTCTGTTTTTATATCCACTTCACTGAATGTGAATAGATGCAAGCAAGCAAGCAAGCGCGAGCACACACACACACATACACACACACACACACACACATTTGCACAAGAACACTCTTATCATGCTATGCCAAATGGTCTGGTGCTTTAAATTTTTGACCACTGGCCTAAAAACATTGCTTAGATGCCCAGGGAGAAAGCTTCTAGCTCAACTTGATTTCTCTATATCATTCAACTAAGATGTGTGATATCTGGTTCAAAGATATTCAGTGCATGTTTGCCCAATGATTTGACATTTTCTGCCTTCAGGTATAGAATGCCTGTCAGCGGCTGATCAAGCAAGTATGCAGTCTCAGGAAGGCAGTTCATAGGCATGGTTCCACTTACTGACACACAGAGAGAAGAATCATTTCCCCAGTGGAAATACTTTCTGCAGAATCAGAAATAATCCTCCCACTCTTAGGCAACCACTGAGTTGCCCAAAAGGACAGCCAAGCAACATAGAGTCTCAGATTCCCAAGGTCTTCTTTTTTCTTTGATTGCTGTACAGCACAGGATGCTCCTCAGTGGACTTTCCAGAACAAAGAAATTTTGCCTCTGTATCAACTCAAGTTAACTCTTTTTCAAACCAAGTCTAAAAACAAAAATTTCTGTGTTAAAATGGACAAACATTCCACGCTTTATTAATCTCATTTCTGAGAACAAATTTAGGCCATGAATTTTATTGAATTATCTGTTGACATTTAAAATGTACAACTGGAAAAAAAATCATATAAATTTTGCATTTGGAAGAGAATTCGACGTAACTTCTTACTTTTCTTGTTTTCTTTATTCATAAAGTTCTCTAGAGGATAGTTAAATGAATGTAAAATTATTGTGGGAGGTTGTAGAACCTTGAAAGGCAGCCTGGTTCCTGGTTGCGCTAAGGTTGGAAATCCCAGTGACCCTGAGGAAAGACAGATGTATTGCCTGGTTCCCAGACACTAGGCTCCTGACATGAGGTCGCAGCCCTCCATAGATTTGTGGCCATCAGTCATATAAGGCCCAAACCCCTCCACAGGTAGAGGACATGACCAAAGGTCATGTAGCCTCAAGACAAATCTCCATTTTAAAGATCTGGAGGCTTAGCCAATAAACTGCCCTTCCCAGACACTCCTCCATGCAAAAGGTATTTAACCTCAGGCCCACTCTGAGAACTGAGGTGTGGTTTTATTCATCTATTTTCTGACATGACAATAAATATCTTAAAACCATGGACTGCCTCTTTTCATTGGGATCTGCTATAGGGAGCTATCGAACAGGCCTTCGCCTAAAGAGCAGGCAGTCTAATCTCCCAAAGAAGGCCTTTCAGTTCTCCCAGCCACAGTCTCCACCAAGCCAAACCATCTGCAGAATAAGCCACAGACTCCTTCCTGCCGGACCCAACAGGAGCCCTCCCAGCCTTTTCCCTCCAGGCCTGGGCTAGATCCAGCCTGCAGGCCCCCACTTCGTTCTCAGCTCTTCCAAGGCTCCCAGCAGAGCCTGGGTGCCCAAGAACCTGAGAACCGGACAATCCTGGCCTCCCTGCAGGCCCAGGGACCCCCTAGCCAGCTCCAGCTATCCCCAGAACCCCAGACTGCGCTCCCCTCCCCCAGAGCAGTGCCCCACAGCTTCCCATAGTCAGATACCCCCCAGTAAGTACAGTCAAACTCCCCCGGTTCCGCCTCCCCTAGAGGCCTGAGCCTTATAGCAGAGCATTCTTGGGGACCTCATAATGCTACAGGAGGCGAAGTAACATTCATCAGAAAAGAATGAATCTCACAGCCAATTTTACCAATTTCAGCACTATAATCTTGGGCAAGCTTTTTTAACCTTAGTTAGTCTCTGTTTCCTTATTCAAACACTGATGAAATGCTTATAAATAATTGTAGAGAAAAAGGAGCTGTGAATGTAGTTCAGAGGTAGAATATTTGCCTGTCATGTACAAGGCCCTGGGTTCAATCCCTAGTATTGCGCAAAGAAAGAAGAAAGAGAGAGAGAGAGAGAGAGAGAGAGAGAGAGAGAGAGAGAGAGAGAGAGAGAGAGAGAGAAGGAGAAAACAGAAGGGGGAGGAGAGGGGAGAGGAGAGGAGAGGAGAGGAGAGGAGAGGATCCAGGAAATTGTTAACCAGGGTTGGTGACGAATACTCATGCTCTCAACGCTTGGGAGATGAAGACAGGATAATCAAAAGTTCAAGGTCATACATCTACATAGTAAGTTCAAAACCCTCCTGAGCTACAAAAGAGTCTATCTGAAAAACAAACAGGATATTTAAAAAAGTACTTATCTCAAGATCAACCCATCAAAATACACATAAAAATTTAGCCCTTACTTTTATAAGAAATTCAAATGTAAAACCCATATACAAAATATAACAGGAAGTGAAGTTAATTGAAGAATAATACACATTTGTGGCTTTCCTTCCAAGTTGTGTTTTGGTGAAGTTTTATTCATGGAATCTCATTTCTGTACTTTAGATTAGCATACTTTGAAAAGGGACATTGTAGTGCAGTAGAAATGTAAAGATGTGGGTTTGGCTCAGCTTTGTTGGTGTTTATAGGAAGCATGGATTGTATAAAGAGATGATATTATCTCAGTCTGAAATTGATTTGTACCATAGGACATTTCATTTTGTTTGTGCACATTGATTAGATAATCCCCCAAATCAGCTTGAAAATTTCATCTCTGTTCATAGATGAGGATAACCACCAAATTGCTTTTAACTAATTTACATAATAAATATAGTAGAGTTTTATTCTATATAAAGTATCAAATATAAATATTCATCTAAAATTCTAAAGAATTTAGCAATGTAAATTACTTATGAATTACATACACATTTGTATTTAAACCTTTTCCACTTTTATTAAAAATAGATCCTTTTCTCATACAATATATCCTAATTACAGTTTCCCTCCCCTCTATCCCTCCCAGTTCTTTCCCATCTCCCTTTCTGTCTGGATCTCTCTCCCATTAAATGTTAGACAGAAGAGATGGTACAGCATGTAAACCTAAAGACTTGAGTATGATTCTCATGATGGGATGAGAAAACAAACTGACTCCTTCAAGTTGTCCTCTGACCTCTATGTGTGCATACATCTACAGATAAAATAATAATAATAATAATAATAATAATATTTAAAATGTAAATCTCACTAAATATTAAACTTTGAAAACAAAATAATTGTAGCATGGGCTGTACTTTTTCTATTGTCAGTGAACATGACAATGTGCCCCTAGTCATTCATAAAACTAGTCCTTACTTTTATAGAAAATTTTCTCTTAACTAATTTACTCTAAAGTTGAGTTGGCAAAAGTTTCCTATTTCACATGTAGAATACTGAATTTCAGATTTTCTGACCCATGTCAAATCAAATATACCTTATTTATCAAACATATGTTGCTACTCATGTAAATTTTCAAGCAGCTTGGCGCTGCACAATTAGCAAAGACAATTGGTTAGATATACAGTTTAAATTAGCTTTTGTTCATCTTATAGACCTTTAAATCCTTAAAAGTGTATCACTATGTAGATATGTTGCAAAACCACAAACCCCAATGAATTGACAGAGCTTGCATTAACTGGTGTGGTAAGGTCAGTTGGGCATTCCAGAAGTTACATCCCATAGGTTCAATGCAGTATTATTTTAACTATATCTATCAGAATCCAAGCTTTTATGAGACAGGACCAAGACTACTTGGGCCAAGGCTGACCTTTGAATAGTGATCCTCCTTATGGTATCTCCTGTTTACAAGTATGGGCCACTAAGCCTGTTGAGACTACACACTTCTGTTGGAGTCCTGAGCTTAAAATAAAGATGAGACCAGTTTGTCTACCTAATGAGAATTTCAAAAAAAAAAAACTGTATAAAACTGTATGCCAATGACATAGCTCAGTAGTAGAGTACTAACGTATGTAAGGTCCTGAGTCGAACCCTCGTCAGGGAGAGAATCACAAAACACCAGGGATTACATTTCAATAATTACCAATTGAAACATCACTGTACGTTAGATAGTCAGATAATAATAATATTCTCTCTATAGACTATTGTAGTTTGACTAGTGAGGCAGTCAGCATTAAGACTCCTTGGCAACTGAATTACTTTAATTCTGATGTTAGAGGACAATTCTATTAAGTCAGAAACCATTTTACTATAGGCTAATGGATTATCTATATATTTTACCATTAAAATGTAGCAGGTTCTATTCATTTGGTTGTGGTTGTTTTCAGGAGACAATAGCCATTGTATATTTTCACTTCTAGACATACTTTGATGTGTTTTGTTTCTTGGTTTGATTTTCTTACTGGCTTGTTGCTCTCCAATAATGAAGACCAGCCTGTCAAGACTAGAGAAAAACCATGTGGCTTTCTTTTCATCTAATCAAGGTTCAATGTAAAGGATTGCTGAATGCTTCCTTCAGGCATTCATAAGATTTAGCAATGGCTCTAAAAAGAAAACACTAGTATTGATACTGATCACATGGCTGGATTTTAATGACTGTATCATTTGTACTTACTAGTCAGGATAATGATGCATCTGCCCTGTTCAGCCCTTCAAGTTTCTGATTCCCTTTAAACCTCACTTGTAAACAGACTGATTCTTTTCTGAGGTTGTAATACCTTGACATGAGTAGGTGCTACCTTACATTTCTAATCCTTTTTACTAAAAAAAAAAAAAAAGCTTTCTCCCTGGGAGTTATAAAATTACATTTATGATCTTTTTTCTTCTAAAATTGTTCATTTTCAGTTTCATTCCGCATGTTTTGGTTTGTTTATTTGGTTGGTTGGTTGGTTGGTTTGGCTTGGTTTGGTTTGTTATGTTTTGTTGTTGTTTGTTTGTTTTTGTACTTGTGGACAAACAGAGTCACATAGTTCCAGTTGACCTTCAATTTACTATAGAGCTAAAGTTGACCTTGAACTACTTGTCCTCCTGTCTCTACTTCTCACTTGCTGAAATTATAAGTATACACCATGATACCAAGCTTTTTCAAGAATGTTCCCACTGCAGTTCATAAATTATAGATTGCTATACTACAATTCTTAAACCAGTATTACATAATTTAGATTTTTATCTTAGAACAGTTTTACTTTGGATCCAATTTTCTATAGCATAGATTAACTTATGCTTCCATAACAATTTTATTCATAAACCAGCTATACTGCTAAATTGTATCAAATATGCAGTGACTTAGGATAACAGTGTATGTTGCTCATGCAACATGGTCATTGTGATTAAGTATGAGTGGGAGATAGGGAGTAGACTCTTCCCTGTATCATCCACACTCAGGAATCCTAATTGACAGGAGTCTACTTGCATTTTTCCACTTTGTAAAACAGAAGAGAAAATGGTAAAATATGCTGTGGTTCTTCCACCTTCTATCTGGAAGTGAAAAATACCATTTCTCTTTTCATATCATTATTCAATACAAGTCACCTCAAGGTGACTTATGAAATATTACCTATAAATAAAAATATTCCGTTAAAAAACTATTCTTTCAAGCATTAAAATAGGCTCAAGATATAAGGAAGTACTCCATTGTGTAGATATTCACCTTTTTACTATCACCTCATTACCCAAAACTAACTCTCTTATAGAGTCTCTGTATTGTTCTATATAGCTCTTCTTTAAAGCTGTTGTGCTCCTGAAGAGAAAGATTTATATGAGAGAAGCAAACCTTTTCTTGTTCTTTTACAAGAAACTATCTACATTTATAAGGTTCTGTGACCTCAAAAACCTACTGGCTACTTATTCAAATCAATCTCAAAAATGGAGAACAAAATGAGGCACAGAATTGTCTCCAACTAATTCAAAGCAACATAAATCAGCACAGTATACAGGATATACACACAACACAGAATACAAGGAAGGATCCAAGACCTGTGAGGCTGCTTCCTGCTGTCTGCTTCCGGGTTCAGTGTTGCAATGAGTATCTGCCACTTACTCCCACTGAACTCTGCCTTGTCTTCCCCAGCAACAAAACTTTCCTGCCTTGAGTTGCTTTTTTTTTGGTTAATTTTGTTACAGTAAAATGAAAACAACTAATCCAAGAATTGTTTGTAAATACATAGTTAACATTCTCCTTGATATTTGCTATTCTTTATGCTCATTAGTGTGTACATGCATGTTACTTTAAAAAAGAAAATGAGTTTGTTTCAACAAAGTTCAACATAAAATTGTTTTATGTCATTGTCCTACTCCAAAGTAAAAACATTAGTAAAGTAAGGTAAAATCTAATGATGTATCATTTCAAGGACGAAGCCCTGGATAATAGTGCCTCTTTCCTAACCTATCCCTACTCTCTCTAACATTCTTTGTCTACCACTCCCAATTCCCACATTTTTAACTCTGAAATTTAGACAAATTCTCAAAGTACCATGTCCCAGTTGAGAATGAAATTAAACTGCCATAAATGAATGTGAAATTTTGTTTCTTATCACCTCCAATCACCTCCAGTTATAAGAAAAGCACTTATGGAATGAATTGTGTTTGGCAAATTCTCATTTGTTGATCCAGGCATGGTGCTGGAAGCCTTTCATCCCAACATTCAGGAGGCAAAGGCTAGAAGATCTCTAGCTTGACCTAGATAGTGAGTTCCAGGCCAGCTAAGACTAACTATACCTTGTCTCCAAAGAGAGTTCATATGTTGACTCTATGTCCAATACAATATGATTATACTTGCAGATAAATCCTTTAAGGGTAATTCAGGTTAAATGTCATTACACAATGAAATCTAATAGGATTAGTCTCTTAAAGAAGAAGAAAAAGAGACCGGGGAGATTGTCCCCCTCTCTTTCTTTCTGTGGCAAGAAAAGTGACATGGAAGAATACATACAGGAGACGGCAATCTACAAGGCAGTAAAGAATAGAAATCCAGTGTGACTGCACCTTGACGTCAGATGTAGTCTCCAATACTGTGAAGGGGCAGGAAACACTGTAACAGTCCCTTTGTCTGTGGTATTCTGTTGTGGCACCGAGGATTGCCACTACACTAACCTAAAGGAGTCACACTCTGTCATATATGTTGAGTCAGGTGTATTCTTTCTGGTTCTCTTGCTTCTTAGAAGAAGAAAAACAAAGCTCAAAAAGGAAAATCTGCATCTCCAAAATAATTTCTCTACCAAAGTCTCTGTCACTACTTTCTATTGCAAGTCCTTTCTGTTGTTCCCAGTTGCTTTCCCTTCCCTCTGGAACTAAGCCAACTTAGGACACTTTCATCTTGGTAAGGAAGTTGTTTTGACAAGCACAATATCCAAAAGAGATGTTAATCTTTCAAAGATTTGGGACAAGAGTGAATTTGAACAATTCTCCTGGCCCTTTAATAGTAGACTCTGTAATGAAGACTAGCCCTTTCTTCCAAATCCACTGACACTCTCCCTCTGAGCCAGCTGTACTGACATCACTGGATTCATGGACCTAGCCTCCCTTCTCTGGATCTATTACCATTGACTATCATTTTCTGTTAATTAATTTCCATCTAGAGATAAGTAATGTAATTATAAACTGGTAAATATTCCATTTACTCTAGTATACGAAGTTAAATTTAATTATGTTATAGCTGTTTACTTTATAATGTGATTATTTTATGCCTAGAGACCCTTATCTATATTCATTGTCTCTGTTCCTCATTGTCCACTCATCCCTCAGCCAACTCCACAGAAATTGTTGTCATGATTGACAGTTTCCAAGGTTTGGCAGCTAATCTGTGTACTTTTATGATTCAAAAATTTTTTGCAACAATAAACAACCACCACCACTAAACTTTTTTGAAAATATTCTCACTCCAAGTCTACTAAATTACAAGATGTAACCTTCAAAGCACTTCTCAGTATCTTTCTGTTTCTTTCTACCGAATCTTTAAATGTTAGAACATTTTATATATGTCTGGATTCTTCTTTTTTTCTTTTGTTCTACCTCTCTGTCATGTTCTGTGTGTGCCTGCATGTATGCATGTATGTCTGACTTTCTGTCTCTCTTGCTTGCTTGCTTTCACTTTTTTTTTTTTTGGTTTATTGAGACAGGGTTTCTCTGTGTAGCCCTGGCTGTCCTGGAACTCATTCTGTAGAACAGGCTGATCTCGAACTCAGAAATCCGCCTGCCTTGGGCTCCCAGGTTCTGGGATTAAAGGCCTGCACCACCACTGCCTGGCGCTTGCTCTCACTCTTGTGTGTCTGTATGCATGTCTCTGTTTCTCTGTTTCTCTATCTCTCTCTCTCTCTCTCTCTCTCTCTCTCTCTCTCTCTCTCTCTCTCTCTCTCTCTCTCTCCCTCCCTCCCTCCCTCCCTCTCTCTGTCTCTCTCTCTCTCTCTCTCATGTGTGGCTTTTGTCTGTCTGTGTGTGTGTGTGTCTGTCTATCTCTTTACTGCTTACTCTCACTCTGTGTCTGTCTGTCTCTGTCTGTATCTGTCTGTCTCTGGCTATCTGTCCCCATCTGTCTCTTTGTCTCTCTATCTCTCTTTCTGCTACAAACAAATCTTCAAACCTTAAGTGCCACCAACATGTTGATGTCATAAATATGCACCCCTATCCTTCTCCTCTTCAGAGTGCCATATCTCTATAGCAACAACATACTTTTTTCACTACTTAAATGTCTGACAAATGTACCAAGCTGCCTTTCCAAATAGAATTCTTGGTTTCCCCCACTGTTTTTCTTTCCCAGTTCCTCATGGATGAGCAATATGATGGCAGCCACTCATTTTCTCAGTTGTATGGATCAGAACCTAAAGGAGAACTCTTGTATTTTCTTTTCTTCCTTTCATCCACCAAGTCCTGTTGCTTATAATTTCGCATCGTATCAAGAATCTAGCCCCTTATCTCCATCCTCTTGCCTGTACCTGGTTCATAACTAATTTCTCTCCTTTTACTCTTTCCATCTTCCATCAGCTCTCCAAGCAGCAAAACGTTTTCTGAAAAACAGACACAAGATTATATTGCTTCTTGAAAAAAACTATATCCTCAGAGTGAATTTCCAGTCTTCACATGATCAACCATCTTGTTTCTTATCTCTTTCTGCATGAATTTTCACATGGCTATCCTCTGGCCATGTGAGCTGTGAGCTCATTTGATTCCTCTTTAAAGTAGTAGTAGTAGTTGCTCCCTATTTGCTGAGACTTAACAGCTGAACACTATTCCACCAGCTTCACCCTCAGCCTGCTCATTCCTACTCTCCAGGTTTCAGTTTTCATGACTTCCTTATAGAAACTGTCTTTTTTTTTACTCCTCACAGCCAAAGTTCTTCATAATTCAAGTATGCTCCTGTTTATCAGCTTCCTAGTACTAGCATGCAGCCTGTCACTAACATCTTTACTTGTTTTGTGTCTTCTCCAATCATAACAAGAACTATGGTAGTATGACCTCAGACTTCCACAAACTGTTCCATAATCATAAAGCTAGTGTGTTGGCATTAGCTATCATTTACAGTGTTCACTAATATTTGTGGATATCTCTCTTACATATAAAAGGTTGGTTGCACTTCCCTGCCAGTTTTGATTTTAACGGTAGCCAAATGACTTGCATTAGCCAAAGAGAGAAATGAGACATGGAGGATCTCATCATTGGATAGAAACCTTGAGAGGCACAGTTCTTTTCCATGCCTGTAGTGATCATATAGAATGAGTAAGAATCTCATTTGAGAAACTCCTGGGACATAGCGTTTTCTTGTTTTAATACCAAATATTCCTTCCAAATTCCCTTGGTTGGCCTGGGGCTAATGGGATATAAGATTTTCAGTGATAAACCTAGGAAAATCCACGGAAACCAAAATAATTTGGTCACTCTAGGAACTAAGAAAGACATATTTAAATAAGCCTGTGGTAGTTTTAATAAGAATGACCCCCATTGGCTCATATATTTGAATGTTTAGTCACTTGGAAGTGGTACTATTTGAAAGGATTAGAAGATGTGGCCTTGTTGGTGTAGGAGTGGCCTTGTTGAAGTGTATCATCATGGGTGGGCTTTGAAGTTTCAATAGCCTATACCAACCAAGCCCATGTGCTCTCAATATCTACCTGTCTGTCTGCCTGTCTGCCTGCCTGTCTGCCTGCCTGCAAACCAGGATGTAATGTTTTCAGCTACTACTTCAAGTCAATGCATGCCACCCTACTTCCCTCCATAATAGATTAACTTCTGAAACTGTAAGCAAGCCACCAATTAAACTCTATTTTGTAAGAGTTGCCTTGATTATGGTGGCTTTCCACAGAAATGGAACAGTAACTAAATAATGGCTTTGATCATAGAATGAGCATAATAAGCAGAAAAACAAGCCATTATGATTCTATGAGATTTGGATATTTTGTGATCTATAAGACAGCCTAGCATCTCTTGAGAAATGAAGAAATTGGTACTTGCCAGGCAGGTACTACCACTGCAAAACAAACAAACAAACAAACAAAAACAACTACAATAACAATAAAACATAGTGTGGAATTGGGTCTAGGCAACAAGACATAAGAACAGTTTTTTTTTTTTTTCAGAGACTGAAAGCATGGTTTCACAAAACCATACCACATTAAAATAATTCATAGTTTTTCCATCTGGAGTAACTTAGAGTGAGGATTATATCCTAATATAGTAGAAAGCCTAAAGAAAAAAAGATTTTAAAATGAGTTTAATCATAATTTACTTTTGCCCTCTTCCACTGAAGTGTAATAAGAAAATTAATTGATGAAAATAATTAGCTTAAAACAAGCAGAAGTGTAAATTTATAAAGAATATATAGGTTCAGCTGTAAAGAGTAACACTCGCCAAATTCAAGTAGGAAAGGATTAAACAGAGTAGAATATTGAGCAGGAAGGAATGACAAAAACTGTTCTCCGATAGAAAACTAACAAAAAATTTGTAACTAAATTGAAGTGGCCCAATATCATTTTTCAATTGGTCATAATGGTCCAGGGAAACTGGCTCTGGTAAATTCACTATATTGCAATTAAGTTGAGGTACAGAAAGAAAATGATGAAAGTGAGAGGAAGAGAGAGAAAATGAAAGAGAGGAAAGGCAGCTGACAGAAAGAAATAGAAGTAGAACAGGTAGATATGATTTTAAAATCCCGTAAAATCTAACCGTGTTTGGAAAAGAAGGAAATGCATCATTGATTCCTGGAGTAACAGAATTCAGATTTAGGTGTGGTTAAGTTTGCAGGAAATTTTGTTATGTCAAATAAATCTGATCTTAGTCTAGAAATACCCATGACTGCTTGAGACTTAGTTGGCTTTTAAAATCTTCTTCCTACAAGAAGTAGGTATGTGGAGATCATTGATCCACTTAGAATTGAGCTTAGTGCAAGGAGATAAGGATGGGTCAATATGCATTCTTCTGCATGTTGACCTCCAGTTGAACCAGCACCATTTGTTGAAAAGGCTATCTTTTTTCCACTGGATGGTTTTAGCTCCTTTGTCAAAGATCAAGTGACCATAGGAGTGTGGATTCATTTCTGGGTCTTCAATTCTGTTCCATTGATCTACATGTCTGTTACTGTACCAATACCATGCAGTTTTTAACACTATTGCTCTGTAGTACAGTTTGAGGTCCGGGATACTGAGTCCCCCAGAGGTTCTTTTACTCTTGAGAATAGTTTTAGCTATTCTGGGTTTTCTGTTATTCCAGATGAATTTTTGAATTGCTCTTTCTAACTCTATGAAGAATTGAGTTGGGATTTTGATGGGGATTGCATTGAATCTGTGTATTACTTTTGGTAAGATGCTCATTTTTACTATATTAATCCTGCCAATCCATGAGCATGGCAGATTTTTCCATCTTCTGAGGTCTTCTTCAATTTCTTTCTTCAGAGACTTGAAGTTCTTGTCATACAGATCTTTCACTTGTTTGGTTAGAGTCACGCCAAGATACTTAATATGGTTTATGGCTATCGTGAAGGGTATTATTTCTCTTACTTCTTTCTCAGCCTGCTTATCCTTTGAGTATAGGAAGGAAGATCTCCACATAAACCAGACACACTGAAACTAATAGAAGGGAAACTAGGGAAGAACCTTGAACATATGGGCACAGGGGAGAATTTCCTGAACAGAACTCCAATAGCTTATGCTCTAAGATCAAGAATAGACAAATGGGACCTCATTAAATTACAAAGATTTTGCAAGGCAAAAGACACTGTCAAAAAGACAAAGCAGCAACCAACTAACTGGGAAATGATCTTTACCAACCTTACATCCGACAGAGGGCTAATATCCAAGATATACAAAGAATTCAAGAAGTTAAACTCCAGAGAGGCAAGTAACCCTATTAAAAAATGGGGTACAGAGCTACACAAAGAGTTCTCACCTGAAGAATATCTAATGGCTGAGAAGCACCTAAAGAGATGTTCATCATCCTTAGTCATTAGGGAAATGCAAATCAAAACAACCCTGAGATTCCATCTCACACCAGTCAGGATGGCTAAGATCAAAAACACAGGAGACAGCAGTTGTTGGCGAGGATGTGGAGAAAGAGGAACACTCCTCCACTGCTGGTGGAATTGCAGGCTGGTACAACCACTCTGGAAAGCAGTCTGGCGGTTCCTCAGAAAACTGGGCATGACACTCCCGGAGGATCCGGCTATACCACTCCTGGGCATATACCCAGAGACTTTACCTGCATGCAATAAGGACACATGCTCCACTATATTCATAGCAGCCTTATTTATAATAGCCAGAAGCTGGAAAGAACCCAGATGTCCCTCAATGGAGGAATGGATTCAGAAGATGTGGTATATCTGCACAATGGAATACTACTCTGCAATTAAAAACAATGAATTCACGAAATTCCTAGGCAAATGGTCAGAACTTGAAAATATCATCCTTAGTGAGGTAACCCAATCACAAAAGAACACACATGGTATGAAGTCACTGATAAGGGGATATTGACCCAGAATCTCGGAATACCCTAGACACAATCCGCATATCAATAGATTTCTAAAAAGATGGAAGGAGAGACCCCTGGTCCTGGAAAGACTGGATGTAGGGGAACACCAGGACAGAGTAACGAGAGGGGGTTGAATGGAGAAAAGAGGGAGGGAAGGGGGCTTATGGGACTTTCGGGGAGGGAGGAAACGGGAAAGGGGAAGTGATTTGGAATGTAAATTAAAAAAAAAAAAAGAAGTAGGTAGAGTTACTCATCCTCCAAGGATAGAGCACTCTTCAGGAACCAATGTAGATGAAATCAAGAGGAACACTGCAAAAGAAAGGCAGCTATTCAGAATGGAGGACAAGAGAGCCATGGCGAGCACAATTCTCTATATACTAGAGTTTAGATCCATCCTAATCAAAGCACTCTCTGACTCAAATGGAGGGACCACTTGCAACATGGACAAATGTCATAGTGTATATATTGCCATTTCTGTATGGTAAAATGTGTTATGGTTAGTTTGTCCATCATTTACTATGATATCAGTATGTGGAATGTAGTTAATTGATTGCCTTTTAATTAATTCTATGAATAAAGAGAAGTTACATTTAGACATCCCCCTCCCCACCCCAATAAGGTCACCTCTGGAGATAAATTTTGTTTAGGTCACAAAGAAGAGTCTAGATCTGGTCCAGTGTCTGGGATCTGTGTGAAACATCACCAGACTTCCCAGTCTGTTTAGGTATATGAATGTATGGTAGCCATCCCTGGTTGCCTTTACTATGTATCTCTCTGTGTATCTCTCTCTTAGTCACTGTTCTAGTGCTGTGAGAAGACATCATGACCACAGCATTGCTTATAACAGACTGTTTGCTTACAGTTTCAGAGGTTAGTCCATTCCTGTGGTAGGGAGCATGACAGTACACAGCCGACCTCATGCTGGAGAAGAAGCTGAAAGTTCTACATCCTCTTCCACTGGCAGCAGAAAGAGAAAGAGACTGGGTCTGAGTCTGGCATGGGCTTTTGAAACCTCAAAGACCACCCCTGAGTGACACACTTTCTCCAAAAAGGTCATACCTACTAATCTTTCTAATCCTTCTCAAATAATGCTATTCACTGGTGACTAAGCTTTTACATGTAAAGCCTAAGACAGCTATTCTTGTTCTATTTATCATGGTCTCTCTGTGTTTCTGTCAGTTCTGTTGGTTGGAAGAATAGATCTAAAATGAAAGGGAGCAGGAATGTGAGCCAGGACCAGGACTGACTGCTGCTCTGTAAATTCTCAAACAGTTATTCATTCATCCATTGTCTACTTTGAGATTAACTCTATAACACAAGTTAGGAAACATCTGTACTTGAGAAGAGAGTAAGCCATCCCCCAAAGTACCTTCAGAATCTAGAGTAGAGTGAGTTTATAATAGGCAGGGCTTCCTCAGTGATCTGTTCAGAAAATGTTCTATAGTAAGCAAAAACTTCAGTTAGAGAAACCTAGAAAGTTTAGTATTGTGTTTTAGCTGATGCAGCTAAAGTGCATATTTCAGTCTATCTTGCAATTAGCTTTGGATGCATGAATGAATTATTATCTAAGGAGTGTGACAGAAGTAATATATGTGAACCACTTTCAGGAATGGCCTATAAAATCTCCCATGCATGCTTTTCCTCCATTCTCCTTACGCAGTTACAAAATAAATGTAAAGAACGTTAAGGCCTTATTACAGAGTAAAAGGAAGCATAATACAAGCAGGTCCCCAAATGAGTCATTTTTAAAACTTCCTGCCATTTAGAAACACCTGTTTTATATTTCACTACATCTTCTGTGTTAACCATGGAGATTGGACGTTTCTGAACTAACATTTATGTCCTTTACAAGCTCATATGTATCTTAACCCTGGGTGGAAGAATTTGAGATGAAGTATTGGTAAATCAATTAGGGCAAGATGAATAGAACTGTTGATGTTGCAAGAAGGGACATTACCTGAATGGGTTAGCATATGCCTTTAATCTCAGCACTCAGGAGACAGAGGTAGGTAACTTTTTGTGAGCTACAGGATAGCCATGTCTAGGTAGAGAAACTCAATCTCAAAAAAATATAGACAATGGGCATTAAAGTTCTCAATATAACTCTCTGTCCCTCTCCTCAGTCTGTCCTTTCTTCCTCTCCTGTGAGAGGACCCAGGGAGAAGACATCCATTTTTTTTTTTATTTTCTAAGTTTTATTATTTACATTCCAAATGATTTCCGCTTTCCCGTTTCTTCCCTCCCCAAAAGTCCCATAAGCCCCCTTCCCTCGTTCTGGTCCCCATTCAACACTCTCTCGCTTCTCTGTCCTGGTACTCCCCTACATCCAGTCTTTCCAAGACCAGGGGTCTCTCCTTCCATCTTCTTGGAAATCTATTGATATGCAAATTGTGTCTAGGGTATTCCGAGATTCTGGGTTAATATCCACTTATCAGTGACGGCATACCATGTGTGTTCTTTTGTGATTGGGTTACCTCACTAAGGATGATATTTTCAAGACCTGACCATTTGCCTAGGAATTTCGTGAATTCATTGTTTTTCATTGCAGAGCAGTATTCCATTGTAAAAATATACCACATCTTCTGAATCCATTCCTCTGTTCAGGGACATCTGGGTTCTTTCCAGCTTCTGGCTATTTTATATAAGGCTGCTATGAACATAGTGGAGCATGTGCCTTATTGCATACAGGGGAAGCCTCTGGGTATATGCCCAGGAGTGGTATAGCAGGATCCTCCAGGAGTGTCATACCCAGTTTTCTGAGGAACCACCAAACTGCTTTCCAGAGTGGTTGTACCAGCTTGCAATCCCACCAGCAGTGGAGGAATGTTCCTCTTTCTCCACATACTTGACAACAACTGCTGTCTCCTGTATTTTGATCTTAGCCATTCTGACTGGTGTGAGATGGAATCTCATGGTTGTTTTGATTTTCATTTCCCTAATGACTAAGGATGTTGAACATCTCTTTAGGTGCTTCTCAGCCATTAGATATTCTTCAGATGAGAACTCTTTGTGTAGCTCTGTAACCCATTTTTTAATAGGGTTACTTGGCTCTCTGGAGTCTAACTTCTTTATTTCTTTGTATATATTGGATAATAGTCCTCTGTCGGATGTAGGGTTGGTAAAGATCATTTCCCAGTTAGTTGGTTGCCACTTTGTCCTTTTGACAGTGTCATTTGCCTTACAGAAACTTTGTAATTTTATGAGGTCCCATTTGTCAATTCTTGATCTTAGAGCATAGGTTATTGAAGTTCTGTTCAGGAAATTTTCCCCTGTGCCTATATGTTCAAGGTTCTTCCTTAGTTTACTTTCTATTAGTTTCAGTGTGTCTGGTTTTATGTGGAGGTCCTTGATCCACTTGGAATTGAGCTTAGTTCAGGGAGATAAGAATGGATCAATTTGCATTCTTCTGCATGTTGACCTCCAGTTGAACCAGCACCATTTGTTGAAAAGGATACCTTTTTTCCACTTGATGGTTTTAGCTCCCTTGTCAAAGATCAAGTGATCATAGGAGTGTGGATTGATTTCTGGGTCTTCAATTCTGTTCCATTGATCTACATGCCTGTCACTGTACCAATACCATGCTGTTTTTAACACTATTGCTCTGTAGTACAGCTTGAGGTCTGGGATATTGATTCCCCCAGAAGTTCTTTTACTCTTAAGGATAGTTTTAGCTACCCTGGGTTTTCTGTTATTCCAGATGAATTTTTGAATTGCTCTTTCTAACTCTATGAAGAATTGAGTTGGGATTTTGATGGGAATTGCATTGAATCTGTATATTGCTTTTGGCAAGATGGTCATTTTTACTATATTAATCCTGTCAATCCATGAGCACAGAAGATTTTTCCAACTTCTGAGGTTTTCTTCAATTTCTTTCTTCAGAGACTTGAAGTTCTTGTCATACAGATCTTTCACTTGTTTGGTTAGAGTCACACCAAGATACTTTATAATGTTTATGGCTATCATGAAGAGTATCATTTCTCTTATTTCTTTCTAAGCCTGTTTATCCTTTGAGTATAGGAAGGCTACTGACTTGCTTGAGTTGATTTTATATCCGGCCACTTTGCAGAAGTTGTTTATCAGCTGTAGGTTTTCTCTGGTGGAGTTCTTTGGGTCACTTAAGTATACTATGATATCGTCTGCAAATAGTGACAGTTTGACTTCTTCCTTTCCAATTTGTATCCCTCTGACCTCCTTTTGTTGTCTAATTGCTCTAGCTAGAACTTCAAGTACTATATTGAAAAGATATGGAGAGAGAGGGCAGCCTTGTCTAGTCCCTGATTTTAGTGGAATTGTTTCAAGTTTCTCTCCATTTAGATTGATGTTGTCTATTGGTTTTCTTTTTTTTTTTTATTTTCTAAGTTTTTTTTTATTTACATTCCAAATCGTTTCCCCTTTCCCGTTTCCTCCCTCCCCAAAAGTCCCATAAGTCCCCTTCCCTCACTCTTTTCTCCCTAAACCCCCTCTCGTTTCTCTGTCCTGGCGTTCCCCTACATCCAGTCTTTCCAGGACCAGGGGTCTCTCCTTCCATCTTCTTAGAAATCTATTGATATGCGAATTGTGTCTAGGGTATTCCGAGATTCTGGGTTAATATCCCCTTATCAGTGACTGCATACCATGTGTGTTCTTTTGTGATTGGGTTACCTCACTAAGGATAATATTTTCAAGACCTGACCATTTGCCTAGGAACTTCGTGAATTCATTGTTTTTAATTGCAGAGTAGTATTCCATTGGGTAGATATACCACATCTTCTGAATCCATTCCTCCGTTGAGGGACATCTGGGTTCTTTCCAGCTTCTGGCTATTATAAATAAAGCTGCTATGAACATAGTGGAGCATGTGTCCTTATTGCATGCAGGTAAAGCCTCTGGGTATATGCCCAGGAGTGGTATAGCCGGATCCTCCGGGAGTGTCATGCCCAGTTTTTTGAGGAACCGCCAGACTGCTTTCCAGAGTGGTTGTACCAGCTTGCAATTCCACCAGCAGTGGAGGAGTGTTCCTCTTTCTCCACATCCTCTCCAACAACTGCTGTCTCCTGTGTTTTTGATCTTAGCCATCCTGACTGGTGTGGGATGGAATCTCAGGGTTGTTTTGATTTGCATTTCCCTAATGACTAAGGATGATGAACAAACATCTCTTTAGGTGCTTCTCAGACATTAGATATTCTTCAGGTGAGAACTCTTTGTTTAGCTCTGTACCCCATTTTTTAATAGGCTTACTTGGCTCTCTGGAATCTAACTTCTTGAGTTCTTTGTATATATTGGATATTAGCCTTCTGTCAGATGTAGGGTTGGTAAAGATCATTTCCCAGTTAGTTGGTTGCCACTTTGTCTTTTTGACAGTGTCTTTTGCCTTGCAAAAATTTTGTAATTTAATGAGGTCCCATTTGTCTATTCTTTTTTTTTATTATTTATTTTATTTTTTTTTTAATTTACATTCCAAATCACTTCCCCTTTCCCGTTTCCTCCCTCCCCGAAAGTCCCATAAGCCCCCTTCCCTCCCTCTTTTCTCCATTCAACCCCCTCTCGTTACTCTGTCCTGGCGTTCCCCTACATCCAGTCTTTCCAGGACCAGGGGTCTCTTCTTCCATCTTCTTAGAAATCTATTGATATGCAGATTGTGTCTAGGGTATTCCGAGATTCTGGGTCAATATCCCCTTATCAGTGACTGCATACCATGTGTGTTCTTTTGTGATTGGGTTACCTCACTAAGGATGATATTTTCAAGATCTGACCATTTGCCTAGGAATTTCGTGAATTCATTGTTTTTAATTGCAGAGTAGTATTCCATTTTGTAGATATACCACATCTTCTGAATCCATTCCTTCGTTGAGGGACATCTGGATTCTTTCCAGCTTCTGGCTATTATAAATAAGGCTGCTATGAACATAGTGAAGCATGTGTCCTTATTGCATGCAGGTAAAGCCTCTGGGTATATGCCCAGGAGTGGTATAGCAGGATCCTCCAGGAGTGTCATGCCCAGTTTTCTGAGGAACCGCCAGACTGCTTTCCAGAGTGGTTGTACCAGCCTGCAATTCCACCAGCAGTGGAGGAGTGTTCCTCTTTCTCCACATCCTCGCCAACAACTGCTGTCTCCTGTGTTTTTGATCTTAGCCATCCTGACTGGTGTGAGATGGAATCTCAGGGTTGTTTTGATTTGCATTTCCCTAATGACTAAGGATGGTGAACATCTCTTTAGGTGCTTCTCAGCCATTAGATATTCTTCAGGTGAGAACTCTTTGTGTAGCTCTGTACCCCATTTTTAATAGGGTTACTTGCCTCTCTGGAGTTTAACTTCTTGAGTTCTTTGTATATATTGGATATTAGCCCTCTGTCGGATGTAAGGTTGGTAAAGATCATTTCCCAGTTAGTTGGTTGCCGCTTTGTCTTTTTGACAGTGTCTTTTGCCTTGCAAAAACTTTGTAATTTAATGAGGTCCCATTTGTCTATTCTTGATCTTAGAGCATAAGCTATTGGAGTTCTGTTCAGGAAATTCTCCCCTGTGCCCATATGTTCAAGGTTCTTCCCTAGTTTCCCTTCTATTAGTTTCAGTGTGTCTGATTTTATGTGGAGGTCCTTGATCCACTTGGAATTGAGCTTAGTGCAAGGAGATAAGAATGGGTCAATTTGCATTCCTCTGCATGTTGACCTCCAGCTGAACCAGCAGCATTTGTTGAAAAGGCTATCTTTTTTCCACTGTATGGTTTTAGCTCCTTTGTCAAAGATCAAGTGACCATAGGAGTGTGGATTGATTTCTGGGTCTTCAATTCTGTTCCATTGATCTACATGTCTGTCACTGTACCAATACCATGCAGTTTTTAACACTATTGCTCTGTAGTACAGCTTGAGGTCCGGAATACTGATTCCCCCAGAGGTTCTTTTACTCTTGAGAGTAGTTTTAGCTATTCTGGGTTTTCTGTTATTCCAGATGAATTTTTGAATTGCTCTTTCTAACTCTATGAAGAATTGAGTTGGGATTTTGATGGGGATTGCATTGAATCTGTATATTACTTTTGGTAAGATGCTCATTTTTACTATATTAATCCTGCCAATCCATGAGCATGGCAGATTTTTCCATCTTCTTAGGTCTTCTTCAATTTTTCTTCAGAGACTTGAAGTTCTTGACATACAGATCTTTCACTTGGTTGGTTAGAGTCACGTCAAGATACTTTATATGGTTTGTGTCTATCGTGAAGGGTATCATTTCTCTTACTTCTTTCTCAGCCTGCTTATCCTTTGAGTAGAGGAAGGCTACTGACTTGCTTGGGTTGATTTTATATCCGGCCACTTTGATGAAGTCGTTTATCAGCTGTAGGAGTTCTCTGGTGGAGTTCTTTGGGTCGCTTAACAGAAACTGAGGAAATTCAAAAAATCATCAGATCCTACTACAAAAACCTGTATTCAACACTAGAAATCTCGAGGAAATGGACAATTTCCTTGACAGATACCAAATACCAAAATTAAATCAGGATCAAATAGACCATCTAAACCGTCCTATAACCCCTGAAGAAATAGAAGTTGTCATTGGAAGTCTTCCAACCAAAAAAAGCACAGGTCCAGATGGTTTTAGTGCAGAATTCTATCAGACCTTCAAAGAAGACCTAACACCAATACTCTTCTAACTGTTCCACAAAATAGAAACAGGAGGAACACTACCCAACTCGTTCTATGAAGCCACAATTACACTAATACCAAAAGCACACAAAGATCCGACAAAGAAAGAGAATCTCAGGCCAATCTCTCTTATGAATATCAATGCAAAAATACTCAATAAAATTCTTGCCAACCGAATCCAAGAACACATCAAAATGATCATTCACTATGATCCAGTAGGCTTCATCCCAGGGATGCAGGGATGGTTCAATATAAGGAAATCCATCAATGTAATCCACTATATAAACAATCTCAAAGAAAAAAATCCACATGGTCATCTCATTAGATGCTGAGAAACATTTGACAAAATTCAGCATCCTTTCATGCTAAAGGTCTTGGAAAGATCAGGAATTCGAGGTCCATATCTAAACATAATAAAAGCAATTTACATCAAACCGGTAGCCAGCATCAATCTAAATGGAGAGAAACTTGAAGCAATCCCACTAAAATCAGGGACTAGACAAGGCTGCCCTCTCTCTCCATATCTTTTCAATATAGTACTTGAAGTTCTAGCTAGAGAAATTAGACAACAAAAAGAGGTCAAAGGGATACAAATTGGAAAGGAAGAAGTCAAACTATCACTATTTGCAGACGATATGATAGTTTATCGGTTTTGAATAGTTTGAAGAGTATTGGTGTTAGGTCTTCTTTGAAGGTCTGATAGAATTCTGCACTAAAACCGTCTGGACCTGTGCTTTTTTTGGTTGGAAGACTTCCAATGACCACTTCTCTCTCTTCAGGGGTTATTGGACGGTTTAGATGGTCTATTTGATCCTGATTTAATTTTGGTGTTTGGTATCTGTCTAGGAAATTGTCCATTTCCTCCAGATTTTCTAGTTGTGTTGAATACAGGTTTTTGTAGTATGATCTGATGATTTTTTGAATTTCCTCAATTTCTGTTGTTATCTCTCCCTTTTCATTGCTGATTTTGTTAATTTGGATACTGTCTCTGTGCCCTCTGGCTAGTCTGGCTAAGGCCTTATCTATCTTGTTGATTTTCTCAAAGTACCAACTCCTAGTTTTGTTGATTCTTTGTATGGTTTTATTTGTTTCTACTTGATTGATTTCAGCCCTGAGTTTGATGATTTCCTGCCTTCTACTCCTCTTGAGTGTATTTGCTTCTTTCTGTTCCAGGGCTTTCAGGTGTGCCATTAAGCTGTTAGTGTATGCTGTCTCCCGTTTCTTTTTGGCGGCACTCAGGGCTATGAATTTTCCTCTTAGCACTGCTTTCATTGTGTCCCATAAGTTAGGGTATGTTGTGCCTTCATTTTCGTTAACTTTCAAAAAGTCTTTGATTTCTTTCTTTATTTCCACCTTGACCAAGTTATCATTGAGTAGAGCATTGCTCAGCTTCCATGTGTATGTGGGCTTTCTGTTGTTTTTGTTGCTATTGAAGACCACCCTTATTCCATAGTGATCTGATAGGAGGCATGGGATTAGTTTGATCTTCTTATATCTGTTGAGGTCTGATTTGTGACCAATTATATGGTCGATTTTGGAGAAGGTACCATGAGGTGCTGAGAACAAGGTATATTCTTTTGCTTTAGGATGAAATGTTCTATATATATATCTGTTAGTTCCATTTGGTCTAAGGCTTCAGTTAGATTCACTGTGTCCGTGTTTAGTTTCTGCTTTCCTGAATGATCCATTTCAGAGAGCAGGGTGTTGAAGTCACCCACTATTGTTGTGTGAGGTGCGATGTGTGCTTTGAGCTTTAGTAAAGTTTCTTTTATGAATGAGCGTGCCCTTGCATTTGGAGCATAGATATTCAGAATTGAGAGTTCTTCTTGGTAGATTTTTCCTTTGATCAGCATGTAGTGTCCTTCTGTGTCTCTTTTGATGACTTTAGGTTGAAAGTCAATTTTATCTGATATTAGAATGGCTACTCCGGCTCATTTCCTGTGACCATTTGTTTGTAAAATTGTTTTCTAGCCTTTTACTCTGAGGTAGGGTTTGTCTTTGACACTGAGGTGCGTTTCCTGCATGCAACAAAATGCTGGGTCCTATTTATATATCCAGTCTGTTAGTCTATGTCTTTTTATTGGGGAATTGAGACCATTGATATTAAGAGAGCTTAAGGAATAGTGATTATTGCCACCTGCTATTCTTGAAGCTATCTTTATGTTTGAGTGGTTATCTACTTTTGGGTTTGATGCAAGAAGGTTACTATCTTGTTTTTTCCAGGGTGTAGTTTCTCTCCTTGTATTGGCGGTTTCCACCTATTATCCTTTATAGGGCTGGGTCTGTGGAAAGTTATTGTGTAAATTTGGTTTTATCATGGAATATCTTGGTCTCTCCATCTATGGTGATTGAGAGTTTTGCTGGGTATAGTAGCCTAGGCTGGCTTTTGTGTTCTCTTAGAGTCTGCATGAGATCTGCCCAGGATCTTCTGGCTTTCATAGTCTCTGGTGAGAAGTCTGATGTTATTTGGATAGGTCTTCCTTTATATGTTACTTGGCCTTTTTCTCTTAAAACTTTTAATATTCTTTCTTTGTTTATTACATTTGGTGTTTTGATTATTATGTGCCAGGAGGTATTTCTGTTCTGGTCCAGTCTCTTTGGAGTTCTGTAGGCTTCTTTAGGAAACAAAATGCTGCTTCCCCAACACATACAAAGAGCATATGTGGGTCATTAAACAATCATCAAATAATGAATTAAAGAACTAAATATGGGATTCCTTCCCTTACAGCTCACAATAACATACCTTATATGCCTTTCTGAAAGGCACATTACTAGAAAAAATCAGTAATATGGAAGACGAATTACACTTTTTCCACTAAGACTAAAGAATGTGACATTTTAACACATTGGTTGACAGTATGTATTCAGGAGTGACCCTAACAGGTTTCTCATCTTAGTTTATCAATTTCTGTTCTACATAAGTTAAGATAATTATTTAACTTCACTGATCCAGTTTCTTTAGTTGACAAATATGAATAAAAATTGTCCAAAGGTTGTTTTTTAAAAGTTATGCCAAAAGTCAGATACTCCACAACAATGAAAGGTTTGGAAAGTGAGATCACTTTGCTAACGCCCTAAGGACTTATAATTGATAATTTGGGAATATTCTCACAAACATAGCTGCAAGTGCAGAGGATCTATGTTGTTAGAGAATGGACACTTTGTGGCAAGGACAGAATGTATTCAACTCAAGTACACTCTTAAGCACTCCACTATTTCCTTGAGATTTATTTTTTATCACTGATTATTTGGCTATTTGTCTTGTGCTTGCTTTCTGCACATTTCTTTTCTTACACAATATTTCATAAGATTTGACTTTTTCTATGACTTTTGAGAAGTTATGTACATTATTTAAAGTGTCCTTCTATTTTCTTACCAGGGATTAATTCTCTCTATATTCTAATAAATATGTTATACTGTATGATCTGTGCTTGTTGATGATCTATGATTATGTCTATATATTGATGATCCACTAAATACACACTCATTTCTTCTCTTGGAAACATTTACTTGAATTTTAAATCATATCTATTTGAAACAGTATTTCAAAAAATAGATTAAAAATATTTTTGTACAAATGTTAGCCAATAACAAATGTTTTATGTTTCTGAGTCTAAAAATTATTAATAGGCATCTAGTACTAATTTTTCAGTGATGTGACTTATTCTCCTTATCCATATGTCCTTGTTTCATTTGCTTGTATTGAAAAAGCAAAAAGGGACATTTTAGTCTCATAACCATTTCGCTTTAATATGAAAAACAGTACATAAATTTATTCATGACTGGTAGGCACTGTGGGAATCTAGTAAAACAAAGGGGAATACATTCCAACATTGTAATGATAAACTATAAATGCCTATATACATTATTCTTCTAGAGCAATTCAAATTAATAGCTTCCATCTGCACACAGGATATAAGGTGTTTACATGGTAAACAACTGTCAGGAGTTCAGGCTTCTGTAACAGTTATTTCATTAGTGGTTTATATATGATCCCTTAGATGCTGAAGAAAAACATTGCACTGCATTTTATTTTCATTTAATCACCTATAAGTACTTGAGGTTTTTTTCTTATAAACATTTGTTCAAAATTCAGTTGTTATCTATAAGCTAAATTATGCTACAATTGAGAAAATGTCTCATATCAAAAGCCTTTACAGTCCTTTGTGTTCAGTGTTCTTGATGAATGTTCACAGGCTTATTACATACCAGACACTGTCAGGACTGGAGCATATGAGGGAGACTACTGAAGGCTATACTCTGCAATATGAATATACAACAACTGTAAGTATATATAGTATCAAACCAGGATTCATATACCAACTCTTCATGGGTCTCATAAATAGCAAATCTATAACCATGTGTTTTGGGAAGTGCAAGAAAAACAGATTGCATATTGGCTAGAAATAAAACTCTGAATTCTAAGAAAGGAACTAGAGCATAATATCCACTTCCTAAATTCCCCTCTCCCCAATCCTCTATGTGCATCTTCACAGCACATATGGAATTTCTGGATTGAAAATGAAATTCTGTTTTCCTCTCTCTCCTAGTCAAATGTCCCAAGACACATGTCTGCTGGCCAAAGTTTTGTTTCCAACCCTAGTGATTTGATATCTTAGTTGACATATGTAGCATTATAGTATGTTTATTCATTTATTTATGCATGCATCAACATCTTTTTGATATTGCATCTTGTTATATAACCTAGATGGGCAGCAACTCAAAATCCTCCTGCTTCTGTCTACTGAGTGCTGGAATTACCAATATGTACATTTCTTATTATGGAAATTTAAAAAATGAAATATACACAACAATTTTGTCTCAAACAAGGACAGCAGTATTGTTGAGGTTGGATATATAGCATATGAGCCTAAACAGCATAACATTAACTTGTTTTAAATGGTATAAATGTTTCAAAGTGATAAATTCACAACAGGACATTAAAAATAATAAATTTATAAGAGCAGAAATCACAGGAAACCATTGGTTTAACATAATAACTGTTTTGGAATAAAACAAAGTGAATCAGAACACCAATATGACTAAGTACAAAGATTGCCACATTCTGGGAGATTCCCACATTCTGGCAATTACTTAGACTACAATATCCATAAATTGTGAGATGTAAGTCTTGAGATTAAAATGCAATGAAGGAATCTATTATTGACTAAGTACTCATTTTATTCATTTTCTATTTTTTCCTAATTTTACTGAAAAATACTATTTTTTCTTACAATATATCCTGATTATAGTTTCCCTTCACTCCAGTCTTCCCATTTCCTCCCAAGCTCCCTTCCTTTACCCTTCCCTCCTCTCCTCTCTTCTCTCCTCCTCTCCCCTCCTATTCCCTACCCTCCCCTTCCCTCCCCACTGGAACCATTACTTTTCTATGTCTCATTAGAAAAGAACAAGCTTCTAAGATATAACAGCCAATCATAAAAAAAATAAAATGTAATAAGATGAAGAAAAAAACTATCATATTGGAGACAAATAGAGCAACCCAACAGAACAGAGTCTCCCAAGACTAGCCACAGAGTCAGAGATTTGTTATTACAGTCTGGAGTCCCATAAAAATAGTAAACTAATAGCTATAATATCTATGCAAAGGACCAAGTACAGACCCATGTGGGCTCTGTGCTTGTGAGCTCATCTGCATCTTGCTTAGCTGATGAAAAGGGCCTTGTTCTCCTGGTGGCCTTTATCCCCTCTGACTCTTACAATCTTTCTGCCCTTTCTTTTGTTGGGTCCCCTGAACTCTGAGGGGAGGGTTTTGATTCTAATTTTGACTTTCTGTCCGTATAATTTCTGACTGTGAATCTCACCATCTATTTCCATCTGCTGCCAGAAGAAGCCTCTCTAATGACTACTACACAAGGCATTGATCTGTGAGTATAACAGAAAATCATTAGGAATCATTTTACTGATTTTTTTTTACCAGTAGCGTTTGGTTCTTTGATTTGAGTTTCTCTTATAAATCTTAAATTTTATTGAAAATAAATTCTTCCCCAGAACTTGTGATACAGAGGCAGGCAGATCTCTGTGAGATCAAGGCCAGCCTGGTCAACAAAATGAGTTCCAGGACAACCAAAGCTATACAGAGAAACTCTGCCTCAAAAAAAAAAAAAAACAAAAAAACAAAACAAAAAAACCAAATAGATGATTGATAGATGATGGAGACATGATAGATAGATAGATAGATAGATAGATAGATAGATAGATAGATAGATAGATAGATAGACAGACAGACAGACAGAGAGAGAGAGAAATTATAATGAACAAGAAAGAAAGAAAGAAAGAAAGAAAGAAAGAAAGAAAGAAAGAAAGAAAGAAAGAAAAAGACAGACAGACACAAACAAATGAAGGAAGGAAGAAAGGAAGGAAGGAAGAAAGGAAGGAAGGAAGGAAGGAGATAAATAGAAAAAAGGAAGAGAAAAGAAATTCTTCTATTATACATCCCAATCACAATTTCACCCTACTTCACTTGTCCTAGCTCCCTGCTACTTTCCCTCTTGCTCAGATCTACTCCCTTTCCATTTCCTCTTCAGAAAAGAACAAGTCCCCAAGAGACAACAGCCAAACAGGATAAAACAAGATACAATGTGACAAGGAAAAAGCCTTCGTAACGAGGCTGGACAGTGCAATCCAATAGAGGGAAAAGAGTCCCACAAAAATACCAAGATAACAGCCATAATATATGCACAGGGTTCCTAGTAGAGACTGGCATCCCTCTGCTTGCTGTTTCGGTCTCTGTGAGCCTACATGAAAACTGCTTAGTTGGTTCAGTGGATCATGTTCTCCTGCTGTCCTCCATGCCAACTCCTACAATATTCCCTCCTCCTCTTATGCAAGGTTCCTCAATCTCTGAGGGGAATGACCTGAAGGAGACCTCCAAATTAGACTCTGTCTCTGCATAATGTCTGGCTGTGGGTCTCTGCACCTGCTCCCATCTGCTGCCAGATGTTAGGAAGCCTCTCTAACGATGACTACATAAGGCACTGATCTATTAGTATATCAATGGCAATCATTTCATTGAGTTTTTTGTTTGGTCATTTTGTTTGTTGTTTTTTTGCTTAAAACGTTTGCTTCTATTATAGTTTCAGGTTCCTGCCATTCCATGCACTGTAAGGCATGGGCTTCATGCTATGGAAATGTGTTTGCTTTTACCCTAGGTCTCTGGGCTATCTAGCATCTGGACTTGGTTACCTAAGCAGTGTTAGGTGTGAGTTCCTTCTAGTAGAATGTGCCTTAGGTCAAATCTGACGTTTGTTGGCTACTCACAAGTTCTGTACCACCATTGATCTAGCATATTTTGCATGCAAGACAGATTGCAGGTAAAAGACTTTGTGACTGGTTTGGAATCCACGTTTGTTTGTGTGTTTGTTTGTTTTTGTTTTTTGTTTTGGGGGGATTGAGGGTGGGGGTGTTGTGAGTATCCTGCAGAGTACTTTCCTGAACAAAGAGACTAGAATGTAAGGGTCAGATAACACTTAACAAAGTTGAATCAAGACATACCAGAAAAGGGCATTGAATCCTATAACAGATGATTGTAAGCTAGTGTATTAGTCACGGTTAATTTTCCCAAAGAATAAAATCTTTGTTTCATTGATTCTTTGTATTGTTTCCTTTGTTCCTGTTTATTTCAACCCCAAGTGTGATTGTTTCTTGCTGTCTACCTCTCTTGCATGTGATTATTTCTTTTTGTTCTAGAGTTTTCAGGTGTGTCTTTAAATTGCTAGTATGAGAATTCTCAAACTTTTGTGTATGATATGGTGAACTTGATTCACTTAGTGCTATGAACTTTTCTCTTAGTACCATTTTCATTATGTCCAGTAAGTTTGGGTATGCTGTATATTCATTTTCATCGAATTCTAGAAAGCCTTTAATTTCTTGCTCTATGTATCTTTTCCATTTTTCATTCAGCAGAGAGTTGTTCAGTTTCCATGAGTTTTTAAGCTTTGTGTTCTTTCTATTGTTTGTGATATCCAGCTTTAATCCATGATGGTTAGATGAGATGCAGGGTGTTATCTTGATTGTCTTGTGTCTACCAAGACTTCCTTTGTATCAAAGTATGTGGCCAATTTCAGAGAAAGTTCCATGAGGTACAGAGTAGAAGGTATATTCTTTTGTGTTTGGGTGAAATGTTTTATATATATATATATATATATATATATATATATATATATCTGTTAGGTCCACTTGGTTTATAATGTCTGTTAGCTCCAGTGTTCCTCTGATTAGTTTCTGTATGGATGACCCGTATGTTGCCAAGCATAGGGTATTGAAGTTTCCCAATATCAGTGGGTAAGGGTGAATATGTTATTTAAACTGTAGTAGTAGTTGTTTTGTTTTGTTTTATAAACTTGTTTACCCTTGTGTTTTGGGACATAGATATTAAGAATTGAAATGTCATCTTGGTGAATTTTTTGCTTTGATGAGTATGTAGTGTCCTTCTCTATCTCTTTTACTTAGGTTTGGTGTGACGTATATTGTGTTAGATATTAAAATGTCTATACCAGCTCTTTTCTTAGATCTATTTGCTTAGAATACATTTTCCACCTCTTTCACTGCGATAATTCTTATCTTTGATGTTGATTTTTGTTTCTTGGATACAGCAGAAGGACGGATCCTATTTTCCCATCCAATTCTGTTCATTTATAATTTTTGTTTGGGGAATTTAAACCATCATACTGAAAAATATTAATAACCAATAATTGTTGATTACCATTATTTTGTTGGTGGTGGTGATGGTGATAGTGACGGTGATGGTAGTGTTATTTGTGAGTGTGTGTGTGTGCATGTGCATGTGTGGGTACCCATGAGCGGGTGCTCGCACGTGTGCGTGTGTGTGTGTGTGTGTGTGTGTGTGTGTGTGTGTGTGTCTGTCTGTGTGTGTGTCTGTGTGTGTATATATATATATACATTCTTCCCTTTTTATTTTGCTGGCGAGATTATTTCCTTTGTTTTCATGTATGTAGTTAACACCCTTAAGTTTGAGTTTTTCTTCAAATAACTTCTTTTTTTCAAATCAAGTAAGGCTTGATTCGTAGGTAGATGTTGTTTTAATTTAACTTTATCATGGAATATCTTGTTTCCTTCATCTGTGAATTTTCTTCTATGGATATATATGTTTTCTTAATCTATGGATTAAGTTTTGTTCAGTTGGCATCTGTGGCCTCTTAGACTCTGCAGCACCTATGCCCAGGCCCTTCTGGCTTTTAGAGTCTACATTGAGAAGTCAGTGTAATTCTAATAGCTCTGCCTTTATATGCTAGCTGCTATTTCCCTTAGAGATTTTAACAGCCTTTCTTTGCTCTCTATATTTAGAGTATCAATTGTTACATGGAGAGTGGGCTTTCTTTTCTGGTCCAATTTATTTGATGTTCTGTGTGATTCTTGTACTTTTATAAGGATCTCCTTCTTTATGTTAGGAAGATTTTCTTCTATGATTTTGCTATTTATTTGGTCTTTGAGCTGTTTTTCCTTTATACCTTTTACTCTTAGGTTTAGTCTTTTCATAGTGTCTGAGATCGCCTAGATGTTTTATGACAGGAATTTTTTAAAGTTATCATTTTCTTTGACCAGTGGAAACATGTCTTCTATCACATCTTCAATGCCTAGGAATTTTCTATTCTACCTCTTATATTTTGTTGGTGAAACTTGCCTCTATGGACCCTGTTCTAATTCTGAAAATCTTCATTTCTAGATTTCCCCCAGTTTGAGTTCTCTTTATTGATTCTAACAGTTATATTTATCATATTCAACTTTTTTCATGACTTTCTTTTTAATATTTATTCACACTTTATTATTTAATAACCTCTATCATATTAATTGAAGCTATTTTAAGGTCTTGTTATTGTGATTCAACTATGTTGAAATATCTAGGGTCTGCTGTGGTAGGATAGCTGATCTGTAGTGGAGACATATTACCCTTTTGTCTTTTTACAATAGGTCTTTTTATTGTGACTCAACTATATTGGAATATCCAGGGTCTGCTGTGGTAGGATAGCTGAGCTGTAGTGGAGACATATTACCCTTTTGTCTTTTTACAATAGTGTCCCCACATCTGGAGTTAGGATGACTTAAGGTCTATGCGTTAACTTCTGGATTTGTCTTTTTATTGGGGAAGGGGTGGATATTTTGTTCATTTTTGTTCCCTCTCTGGATGTTTGAAAAATGTGATGGTTGTGTGTTGTCTGTCTGTCTGTTTGTTTTTTCCCTCTTTAGCTGGTGTGTTCACAGGGAATGTCTGCTGGTGTTAGAGGCTGAGTAACTGAGATGAGTTGTGGGAAGGAAGCTGGGAGGAGAAGTTCTTTGTAATCCATTGTGGATAGGATCAGAGAGGAAAGGGAAAAATCAGAACAGGTTTCCAGCTGAGAATGAGACTGAGGAAATTGGATTTCAGGAGCAGTAAGAAAGGTGTGGATCGCCTTCCGCGACCTCTGTTCCGGTAGACTGCACTGAAGAGACAGATACCCAGGCTCTCCCCAATATAACATCACTTGGGACACGGTCTGTTGGGCCTTCCGCCTGCGCCCAAGAACGGGACAGCGCTGTGGTCGTCTGGGTGGCAGATCTGCAGGCCATCGCCTCTGCAGGGTGACCAGAACCACAGAGAGAGTGCAGAGTGCAATCCACCATCTTTGCTCCAGTGGCCGGGAAGTTGGGACTGCCAGGCTCTGAGACAGACAGGCATAATATCACTTGGGTCTCAGGCAGCTTGTGTGTATGCGGCTCCCAAGTGCTGGGCAGATCTGCAGTAACCAGCGCGCCAGCTCTGCTGTGGGACTTCTGCCTGGCAGGGGGACCCCGCACTGGGCGGGAGCCTACCAGCTTCCCTTCCACGACCTCTGTTCCGGTAGACTGCACTGAAGAAACAGGTACCCAGGCTCTCCCCAATTTAACATCACTTGGGACACTGCCTGTTGGGGCTTCCGCCTGCGCCCAAGAACGGGACAGCACTGTGGTTGTCTGGGTGCCAGATCTGCAGGCCATCGCCTCTGCAGGGTGACCAGCGCCACGGAGAGAGTGCAGAGTGCACTCCACCATCTTTGCTCCAGTGGCCGGAAAGTTGGGACTACCAGGCTCAGAGACAGACAGGCATAATATCGCTTGGGTCTCAGGCGGATTGTGTTGTACGTGGCTCCCAAGAGCTGGGCAGATCTGCAGTAACCAGCCTGCTAGCTCTGCTGTGGGACTTCTGCCTGGCAGAGGGACGCCCCCCCCCACTCTAGGAGATTTCAAACACCCCTGCACAGGGCAGGAGCCTACCAGCCTCCCTTTGGCGACCTCTGCTCCAGGAATCCACTATGCTGAGCCTTTGGATGTGCAAGGACTCCCCAATATAACATCACTTGGGGCAAGGCACATCAGGGCTCCAAAGTCACTCAGGAGCACGGCAGGCCCCAGAAATCTGTGCCAGGGGAATCCTGGTAAACCGGGGGGGGGGGCAGAAATAGCTTTGCAGGCTCACAGGAGGTCCAGCCAACAGCCAGTGACAGCAAGACCAACTAACATAAGAGGTAACCAGATGGCAAAAGGCAAACGTAGGAATGTTACTAACAGAAATCAAAGTAATATGGCACCATCAGAACCCAACCCTCCAACAGCAGCAAGTCCTGGATACCCCACCAAACCCGAAAGACAAGATCTGGATTTAAAATCACTTCTCATGATGCTATTAGAGGATCACAAGAAGGACACAAATAAATCTCATAAAGAATTACAGGAGACCATGAATCAACGGTTAGAAGCCCTTACAAAGGAAACAAAAAATTGCTTAGAGAAATGCAGGAGAACATGGATCAAAAGATGGGGGCGCAAAAGGAGACAAAACAAAAATCGCTTAACGAGATGAATCAATGGGTAGATGCACTCACAAAGGAATCACAAAGATTGCATAAAGAAATGCAGAAGAATATGGGTCAACAGATGGATGCCCATAAGGAGGCAACACAAAAATTGCTTAAAGAAATGAATCAACGGTTAGATGCCCTTACAAAGGAAACACGAGAACTGCTTAAAGAAATGCAGGAGACGATGGATCAACAGATGGATTCCCATGAGGAGGAAACACAAAAATCGCTCAGAGAAATGCAGGAGAATGTGGGTCAACAGGCAGAAATCCTGAAAGAGGTAATGCAAAAATACCTTAAAGAAATACAGGAAAATACAAACAAACAAGTGAAGGATCTCAGCAAATCCATCCAGGAACTAAAAAAGGAAGTAGAAACGACTAAGAAATCACAAAGGGAGACAACTTTGGAGATAGAAAACCTTGGGAAGAAATCAGGAGTCATAGATGCAAACATCAACAATAGAATACAAGAGATGGAAGAAAGAATCTCAGGTGCTGAAGATTCCATAGAAAGCATCGACTCAACAGTCAAAGAAAATGCAAAATGCAAAAAACGTGTAACCCAAAACATCCAGGAAATCCAGGACACAATGAGAAGACCAAACCTAAGGATTATAGGTATAGATGAGAGTGAAGATTTGCAACTTAAAGGGCCAGTAAACATCTTCAACAAAATTATGGAGGAAAACTTCCCTAACCTAAAGAGAGAGGTGCTGATGAACGTACGAGAAGCCTACAGAACTCCAAACAGACTGGACCAGAACAGAAATACCTCCCGTCACATAATAATCAAAACACCAAATGTTCTAAACAAAGAAAGAATACTAAAAGCAGTAAGAGAAAAGGGCCAAGTAACATACAAAGGAAGACCTATCCGAATCACATCAGACTTCTCACCAGAGACTATGAAAGCCAGAAGATCCTGGGAAGATCTCATGCAGACAATAAGAGAGCACAAATGCCAGCCTAGACTACTCTACCCAGCAAAACTCTCAATCACCATAGATGGAGAGACCAAGATATTCCATGATAAAACCAAATTTTCACAATATCTTTCCACAAATACAGCCCTGCAATGGATAATAAGTGGAAACCTCCAATACAGGGAGAGAAACAACACCCTGGAAAAAATGAGATAATAACCTTCTTGAATCAAACCCAAAAGTAGATAACCACTCAAACATAAAGATAGCGTCAAGAATGGCAGATGGCAATAATCACTATGCCTTAATCTCTCTTAATATCAATGGTCTCAATTCCCCAATTAAAAGACATAGACTAGCAGACTGGATATGTAAACAGGACCCAGCATTTTGCTGCATGCAGGAAACGCACCTCAGTGACAAAGACAAACACTACCTCAGAGTAAAAGGCTGGAAAACAATTCTACAAGCAAATGGCCCCAAGAAATGAGGTGGAGTAGCCATCCTAATATCAGATAAAATTGATTTTCAACCTAAAGTCATCAAAAAAGACATAGAAGGACACTACATACTGATCAAGGGAAAAATTCACCATCAAGAACTCTCAATTCTGAATATCTATGCTCCAAATGCAAGGGCACCCTCATTCGTAAAAGAAACTTTACTAAAGCTCAAAGCACACATCACAGAACACACAATAATAGTGGGTGACTTCAACACCCCGCTCTCTGAAATGGATCGTTCAGGAAAGCAGAAACTAAACAGGGACACAGTGAATCTAATTGAAGCCTTGGACCAAATGGAACTAACAGATATATATAGAACATTTCATCCTAGAGCTAAAGAATACACCTTCTTCTCAGCACCTCATGGTACCTTATCCAAAATTGACCATATAATTGGTCACAAATCAGACCTCAACAGATATAAGAAGATCAAACTAATCCCATGCCTCCTATCAGATCACTATGGAATAAAGGTGGTCTTCAATGGCAACAAAAACAAAAGAAAACCCACATACACATGGAGGCTGAACAATGCTCTACTCAATGATAACTTGTTCAAGGTGGAAATAAAGAAAGAAATCAAAGACTTTTTGAAAGTTAATGAAAATGAAGGCACAACATACCCTAATTTATGGGACACAATGAAAGCAGTGCTAAGAGGAAAATTCATAGCCATGAGTGCCGCCAAAAAGAAACGGGAGACAGCATACACTAACAGCTTAAAGGCACACCTGAAAGCCCTGGAACAAAAAGAAGCAAATACACCAAAGAGGAGTAGAAGGCAGGAAATCATCAAACTCAGGGCTGAAATCAATCAAGTAGAAACAAGTAAAACCATACAAAGAATCAACAAAACGAGGAGTTGGTTCTTTGAGAAAATCAACAAGATAGATAAGCCCTTAGCCAGACTAACCAGAGGGCACAGAGATAGTATCCAAATTAATAAAATCAGAAACGAAAAGGGAGAGGTAACAACAGAAACTGAGGAAATTCAAAAAATCATCAGATCCTACTACAAAAACCTGTATTCAACACAACTAGAAAATCTTGAGGAAATGGACAATTTCTTTGACAGATACCAAATACCAAAATTAAATCAGGATCAAATAGACCATCTAAACCGTCCTATAACCCCTGAAGAAATAGAAGCTGTCATTGGAAGTCTTCCAACCAAAAAAAGCACAGGTCCAGATGGTTTTAGTGCAGAATTCTGTCAGACCTTCAAAGAAGACCTAACACCAATACTCTTCAAACTGTTCCACAAGATAGAAACAGAAGGAACAGTACCCAACTCGTTCTATGAAGCCACAATTACACTTATACCAAAAGCACACAAAGATCCAACAAAGAAAGAGAATCTCAGGCCAATCTCTCTTATGAATATCGATGCAAAAATACTCAATAAAATTATTGCCAACCGAATCCAAGAACACATCAAAACGATCATTCACCATGATCAAGTATGCTTCATTCCAGGGATGCAGGGATGTTTCAACATAAGGAAATCCATCAATGTAATCCACTATATAAACAATCTCAAAGAAAACAACCACATGGTCATCTCATTAGATGCTGAGAAAGCATTTGACAAAATTCAGCATCCTTTCATGCCAAAGGTCTTGGAAAGATCAGGAATTCAAGGCCATATCTAAACATAGTAAAAGCAATTTACAGCAAACCAGTAGCCAGCATCAATCTAAGTGGAGAGAAACTTGAAATAATCCCACTAAAATCAGGGACTAGACAAGGCTGCCCTCTCTCTCCATATCTTTTCAATATAGTACTTGAAGTTCTAGCTAGAGCAATTAGAAAACAAAAAGAGGTCAAAGGGATACAAATCAGAAAGGAAGAAGTCAAACTATCACTATTTGCAGACGATATAATAGTATACTTAATTGACCCAAAGAACTACACCAGAGAACTCCTACAGCTGATAAATGACTTCAGCAAAGGGCCGGATATAAAATCAACTCAAGCAAGTCAGTAGCCTTCCTATACTCAAAGGATAAGCAGGCTGGGAAAGAAGTGAGAGAAATGATACCCTTCACGATAGACACAAACCATATAAAGTATCTTGGCGTGACTCTAACCAAACAAGTGAAAGATCTGTATGACAAGAACTTCAAGTCTCTGAAGAAAGAAATTGAAGAAGACCTAAGAAGATGGAAAAATCTGCCATGCTCATGGATTGGCAGGATTAATATAGTAAAAATGAGCATCTTACCAAAAGTAATATACAGATTCAATGCAATCCCCATCAAAATCCCAACTCAATTCTTCATAGAGTTAGAAAGAGCAATTCAAAAAATTCATCTGGAATAACAGAAAACCCAGAATAGCTAAAACTATTCTCAAGAGTAAAAGAACCTCTGGGGGAATCAGTATCCCGGACCTCAAGCTGTACTACAGAGCAATAGTGTTAAAAACCGCATGGTATTGGTACAGTGACAGACATGTAGATCAATGGAACAGAATTGAAGACCCAGAAATGAATCCACACTCCTATGGTCACTTGATCTTTGACAAAGGAGCTAAAACCATCCAGTGGAAAACAGATAGCCTTTTCAACAAATGGTGCTGGCTCAACTGGAGGTCAACATGCAGAAGAATGCAAATTGATCCATTCTTATCTCCTTGCACTAAGCTCAATTCCAAGTGGATCAAGGACCTCCACATAAAACCAATCACACTGAAACTAATAGAAGGGAAACTAGGGAAGAACCTTGAACATATGGGCACAGGGGAGAATTTCCTGAACAGAACTCCAATAGCTTATGCTCTAAGATCAAGAATAGACAAATGGGACCTCATTAAATTTCAAAGTTTTTGCAAGGCAAAAGACACTGTCAAAAAGACAAAGCGGCAACCAACTAACTGGGAAATGATCTTTACCAACCTTACATCCGACAGAGGGCTAATATCCAAGATATACAAAGAACTCAAGAAGTTAAACTCCAGAGAAGCAAGTAACCCTATTAAAAAATGGGGTACAGAGCTAAACAAAGAGTTCTCACCTGAAGAATATCTAATGGCTGAGAAGCACCTAAAGAGATGTTCATCATCCTTAGTCATTAGGGAAATGCAAATCAAAACAACCCTGAGATTCCATCTCACACCAGTCAGGATGGCTAAGATCAAAAACACAGGAGACAGCAGTTGTTGGCGAGGATGTGGAGAAAGAGGAACACTTCTCCACTGCTGGTGGAACTGCAAGTTGGTACAACCACTCTGGAAATCAGTCTGGCGGTTCCTCAGAAAACTGGGCATGACACTCCCGGAGGATCCAGCTATACCACTCCTGGGCATATACCCAGAGGCTTTACCTGCATGCAATAAGGACACATGCTCCACTATGTTCATAGCAGCCTTATTTATAATAGCCAGAAGTTGGAAAGGACCCAGATGTCCCTCAACGGAGGAATGGATTCAGAAGATGTGGTATATCTAAACAATGGAATACTACTCTGCAATTAAAAACAATCAATTCACGAAATTCCTAGACAAATGGTCAGAACTTGAAAATATCATCCTTAGTGAGGTAACCCAATCACAAAAGAACACACATGGTATGCAGTCACTGATAAGGGGATATTAACCCAGAATCTCGGAATACCCTAGACACAATTCGCATATCAATAGATTTCTAAGAAGATGGAAGGAGAGACCCTTGGTCTTGGAAAGACTGGATGTAGGGGAATGCCAGGACAGAGAAACGAGAGGGGGTTGAATGGAGAAAAGAGGGAGGGAAGGGGGCTTATGGGACTTTCGGGGAGGGAGGAAACGGGAAAGGGGAGGAAATGATTTGGAATGTAAATTAAAAAAAATAATAAAATAAAATATATATATATATAAAAAAGAAAGGTGTGGATCTGCCTTCAGACTACTCATTGCCCTGGGAAGAATTGTCCTGGGGTAGGAGGGTTATTTGCTAAAATTGGTGTTTGGGATAAAATAACCAATGGGAAAGAAAGGTAAGAAGGGGCAAGATCTGTGTGATCCTGTTGCAGGAAATACTAAAAAAGAAAGCCGACATGTTCCCGCACTAGTGTGGGTGAGCCACAGAGCTCACACTGGGCTACAGGGCTCCTGCCCAGTGCATCTCAGTCAGTGCTCCCTCTGTTTGCCATCTCTCTGGCAGAGGACCGTGAGTTCCTCTGACTACCACACAATGCCCCACACACCTCACGATCTGTCTCCTCATAACCTAATTGCCCAGTAGAATCAAGACTCTTAATGCTTAATTAACCAATCAGATTTATATATCAATTAAAAACACAATTGACAAGATGTCAATACAATAATTTTAGAACCAATTGATAATGATAAAAGCTTTATCCCCATATTTCTAACCTTATAAAATCATAGCTTCTTGTGGCTGGTAAATGTTGCACAGAGGAACATCCAAGGCCATCTCTGTTCTTCCTCCTTCCTCTCTTACAAGCTCCCTCTCTCTGCCACTCTTAGCTGCGACCCCCTTTCCCTGTCCAGACCTTTTCTGCACTAATGTAATTGGACAGGAAAAATCCAATGACAGGATCCAGAGGAGATGGGTGCAGGACATGGGGAAATGGATGCTGCCAAAGAAATTCTGCTGCAGAGTTGGTGACTGGAGCTAGGGATTAGAAATGAGAGGGGTATGGGTGGAAGAAAGGATCCTCAGGAAGCCTTCTGGTTTTCCCAGGTTTGACATGTTTTTAACAGGGGGTATCTGCTGAATTTAGATTCTAGGACAAAGCAACAAGTTGAGGGAGGAAGATTAGAAGGTGATGGTCTGTGGGATCCACAGGAATTGTGGGCAGTGGAGAGAGAAGGCTGCAACTGGTGGACTGGGGGATGGAGTCTGGGGGAAGGGAGAAACTGAGTCCTCATCTTTATTGCTTCTATCACTTATTGATTCTAACAGGAAATAATTATATATTGAATATCTACATAAGGCAAAATATAGATTGTGAAGAATTATATACACAGACAAGTAAGAAAACTTTTGACAAAGAATGAATAAACGTCCATCATTTCACTGAGGAGCTGGGCAACACCACAGCTTTCTGTGCAAGGCCTGCCAGGAGAGAGTGATCTCCCAGCAGCTTTCACTTCTGAGCACAGAGGTGAGATCTCCACCTTCTCTCTGGAGGGGAACAGCTAGGAGCACAGGGGCATACAATCAGTGGAGCAGCTGTAAAAGAAGTCTTCCTGCTGCCATTTACACCAGGGAGCTAGGTGACTCCACAGCCTTCTGTGTACAGCCCACCAGGAGAGAGTTGGTCTCCCGGGAGTATGGACACAGGCTTACAGGCCCACAGGAAGGACAAGCTCCAGCCAGAGACAGAAAGACCAACTAGCACCAGAGATAATCAGATGGCAAAAGGCAAGCACAACAGAAACCTACCTACCCTACCAACAGAAACCAAAGCTATTTGGCAACATCAGAACCCACTTCTCCCACCACAGCAAGTCCTGGATACCCCCAACATGCCGGAAAAGCAAGAGTTGGATTTAAAATTGTATCTCATGACACTCATAGAGGGCTTCAAGAAGGAATTAAATAACTCCTTTAAAGAAATACAGGAGAACATGGGTCAACAGGGAAAAGCCCTTAAAGAGGAAACACAAAAATCCCTTAGAGAAATACAGAAGAACACAAACAATCAAGTGAAGGAACTAAACAAAACCATCCAGGATCTAAAAGTGGAAGTAGAAACAATAAAATAATTACAAAGTGAGACATCTCTGGAGATAGAAAACCTTGGAAAGAATTCAGGAGTCATAGATGCAAGCATCAACAACAGAATACAAGAGATAGAAGAAAGAATCTCAGGTGCTAAAGATACCATAGAAAACATTAACTCAACAGTCAAAGAAAATGCAAAATGCATAAAACTTGTAACCCAAAACATCCAGGAAATCCAGGACACAATAAGAAGACCAAACCTAAGGATTATAGGTATAGAAGAGAGCAAAGATTTCCTACTTAAAGGGTCAGTAAATATCTTCCACAAAATTATAGAAGAAAACTTCCCTAACCTAAAGAAAGAAATGCCCATGAACATACAAGAAGCCTATAGAACTCCAAACAGACTGGACCAGTCCTCCTGGAATATAATAATCAAAACACCACATGCACTACACAAAGAAAGAATATTAAATGCAATAAAGGGAAAAGATCAAGTAAAATATAAAGGTAGACCTATCAGAATTACATCAGACTTCTCACCAGAGACTATGAAAGCTAGAAGATCCTAGGCAGATCTCATACAGACCATAAGAGAACATAAATGCCATCCTAGACTACTATACCCAGCAAAACTCTCAATCACCATAGATGGAGAAACCAAGTTATTCCATGATAAAGCCAAATTTGCACAATATTTTCCCACAAATCCAGCCCTACAAAGAATAATAGATGGAAAACGCCAACACAAGGAGGGAAACTATACCCTAGAAAAAGCAAGAAAGTAATCTTCTTCCAACAAACCCAAAAGAAGGTAATCACATAAACATAAAAATAACATCAAAAATAACAGAAAGCAAAAATCACTGTTCCTTAATATCTCTTGTCATCAATGGACTCAAATCCCCAATAAAAAGACATGAACTAACAGAAATATTTTTCATGTAAATCTTCAATTTTATCAGAAAATGTTTGTAATTCCTCTTTCAATTAATTTAGTAATGTTTTTTATGTCTACCATTTTATCTGCATTATTTTTCATGATAATCTTCAATTTTAGCATGTTTCTCTATATATTTCTTCTATTTTATCAGAAATGTTTTCCATGTAAATCTGATTTTAACACAAAATGTTTTTAATTCCACCTTCAATTAATTTAGTAAGGTTTTTTATGTCTACCATTTTATCTGAATAATTTTCCATGAAATAGTCAATTTTAACATGTTTTTCTATATATTTCTTGAATTTTATCAGAAATATTTTCCATGTAAATCTTCAGTTTTACCTGAAAATGTTTATAATTCCACTTTCAATCAACTTAGAATTATTTTTATGTCTACCATTTTATCTGTATAATTTTCCATGATAATCTTCAATTTTAGCATGCTTTTCTATATATTTCTTCAATTTTTTCAGAAATATTTTCCATGTAAATCTTCAACTTTATCAGAAAATGTTTATAATTCTACTTTCAATCAACTTAGGAATACTTTTATGCCTATCATTATTATATCTATATAAAATTTTCCATGATAATTTTCAATTTTAATGTTTTTCTACATTTTTCTACAATTTTATCAGAAATATTTTCCACATAAGTCTTCAATTCTATAATAAAATATTTCTTCTTCACTTTTCAATTAATTTAGCAATGTTTTTTATGTCTACCATTTACTTTTTAATTTTCTATGAAAACTGTCAGTTTCAGCATGTTTTTCTATCTATCTCTTCCATTTTATCAGAAATATTTTCCATGTAAATCTTCACTTTTGTCATAAAATGTTTTTACTTCCTTTTTCAATAAAAGAACATGCTTTTCAAAAAAAATAATGAATAAACATGAGTCGGTATGAGAACCTTAGCCTACGTTTCTATGCCTCCCACCAAAAAAGAAAGAAAGAAAGAAAGAAAAAAAACAAAAACAAAAAACAAACAAAACAGCCAGGAAATTAGTGTTAAAAAAAAGCAAATATTGCACCAATAAAAAGCAAAAAACAAAACCACAATATCAAATGGAATGATAATTTCAATAAAATTAAGGACATCATAGGGAATATGATCATCAAGCAATAAGAATATAAACCATGTAACCTAAAGAGTAAATATGTAATGAGAAAATGAAAAATAAAATACAGCTACTCTCTTAAATGTTACCCATATTAACTCACTTAATATTGCTACTGAAAATACTGTGAGATGGATATTGATGGGGACAGACGCAGAGGAGTTTCTGACTCCCATAGGATGCCACTTAGTATTATTTCACCATCTTCTTCAGCCACTGTTGAAGCATTCAACTCTATACAATCTTTGAGTAGCTTGGAACAACTGCAATTCGAGCATCGTATGATACTTATGACAAGATGTATTAATTGCTTTTGTGTTGCTGTGATAAAACAATATGACCAAGACAATCCATAAATAGAAGTATTAATTTGGGTTTATAGTTCCAGGGGAGAGGGTAGGAATCCATCATGGAGGGAAAAACCAGTCGGTAACACAAGCTTAGAGCTCACATCTTAAACCACACAAGTTCGAAGCAAAGAGTGAATGGTAAAGTTTTTGAAATCTCAAAACCTAACAATATTAGCTCACTTCCTCCAACAAGGCCTTATCCCCTAAATCTTCACAAAGAGCATCACCAAATGGAGAACAAGTGTTCAAATAAATGAGCCTTTGGGGGCACATTCTTTTGATAGGCCTGGCTATCTTAGAACTAACTCTGTGGAACAAGTTAGCCTCGAGCTCACAGAGATCTGCCTGCCTCTACCTCTTGAATGCTTGAATGTACACCACCACTAACTACACAATGGTGGACATTCTCATTCAGACAAACACACTAAGCATTCCTCACCTTTATGAGAGGTTTAAGAAAGTACACTTGGTGCTCAACATGCATAACTGAGAAGAGTAGAAATGTTAGTTTTTGTCCTGACTGCAGCAAACCTCCTGGGAGGCTTTCAGACTATGGGGTCTTCAGAGGTGCAGACAGGCTGATGGTCTGCCCAGGCAGAAGTCAGGGAAGGCTGGAAGAAGTTGAGGAGCAGGGCAACCCATAGGAAGACCAGCAGTCTCAACGAACCTGGACCCTTGAGATCTCTTTAGACACTGAGTCACCAACCAGGCAGTTGGTCCAAGGCCCCCAATACATATACAGCAGAGGACTGCCTGGTCTAGCCTCAATGAGAGAAGAAGCACCTAACCTTTGAGAGACATGAGGCCCCAGGACATTCGGAGGTCTGGTGGGGTATGGGGGCAGGGGTGTGTTTGTGTGGAGACATTCTCTTGGAGAAGGAGAAGGGGAGCAAGGGAGAGAAGAAGAATGGGATGAAGAACTGTCAGAGGGTCGACCAGGAGGGGGATAACTACTGAACTGTAAAAAAAAAAAAAAGATTAAAGATAGAAGCCAAGGAAGAGAGATTTCTCTCCATTTCATTCTATGATCATCAAGAATTCTATGAAGCATGTCTAAGACTTCTCCAAAGACTTGTAATAGTAAGAACAAGTCAGGAAAAAAGTTCTCAAACAACAAAGCCCCCATTCTTGCCATTGGCTTGTCTTTCTTCCCCATTTCACTACCCTTCTGTGACATTCTGGTTCTATATAACTACCTTGCCCACAAGTCTTGTTTCAGTCTCTGTTTTCTAGAGAACTCTGAGCAAGATACTACCAACGATAAACACCTAGTGAGTGACTCAGTCGAGACTTGGCACAAAGCCTCTTCAGTTTTAAACCTTATGCTTTTTCTTCCTAGATTTTTACTCCTAATTAAGAAAAGTAGTTTCTGGGCAATTCTTTAAAATTTACTAAAAACAGTAGTTTGTTACTTTTGTATGATCTTTATGATCTTAACTCAGCTGTATGTTTGTCTTCATGAAAAAGCCTTTTGGGAGCTGTTTGGCTGATGGTAGGTGGACCTGTCTTACCTGTCTGACCTTCTTCTCCTTCCCTAATTCCTCACTTCCTGCTTTGGCCCTTCTAAGAAAAGGTGCAAAGAAAATTCCAGAATAAGGAAAGCTTTATTATACTGGTATTCAACTAGTCATTTTTTTTTAAAGTCTGCCTTATTCTACTACAAAATATAAGTTTTAAAGAGAATCAAAACTGATTTGAGTATACCTTGGAGTATGTTGGATTCATCTCCCATAAGCTCTTGACATGTAGTTGTCCTCAAGTTTTGTCAACCTATGATCAGTAATGCCAAGGTAATACATTGTACCATATCACAGTGCATATTTTGGTTTCTATAGTTTCTACTAACAAACTAATACAAGGTTAGTTGCTTTATATGATGTAGATTTGTTCTCTTAGAGCTTTCTGTGTTAGAACTTTCAGTTTCACTGGACTGTATGTACTTCTTTCTTTCTGAAGGCCTAGCATCCATTTCTATAGCTTTGTCCCTTCTAGAAGATGCTCATATTCCTTGGCTCATAGCCCCTTTTCCTTATGTTCAAAGTTAGTAGCATTGCACTTCTCTGACCATTCTTCCATAGTCCCACCTCCCTCTGACTTTCTTCTTCACTTTCTTGATTTCACTTTCAAGGCCCCTTTTGATAACATTGGGCTTACTAAATCATTTGAGGCAGTCCCATCATTTAAAGGTCTGCTGATTAGCAATATTAATTTCATTGGCACTCCTACTCTTGCTATACACATTATGTGTTGGGAATTTAAAATGTGGATTCCTTTAGGAGGAGGCCAGTCATGGGGAACATTAAACAGTACAGAAATAGCATCAGGAAAAAAACAATCCTTCAAGAAGTATATAGTTAAAACCATATAATTTGACAAAATTTAGTAGAATTCTTCTAATAAAATGGTTTTGTAGGCTGGGGAGTTAGCTCAATGAATCAAGAGCTTATCATGCAAGTGTGATGACCAGAGTCCAGATCAGTACAACTTACATAAAAGTTTAGCAAGTTTGGAGGCCCTATGTTGTCTTAGAACTCGTAGAGTAGAAGTGAGGGATCTCTGGGGCAAGCTATTAAACCACACCTACTCCAGGCTCAGTGAGAGACCTTGCCTCAGAACATAAATGAAACATGATCCAGGAAGACACCCGATGTCTATTTCAGGCCTTTAAGCACATGTGCATACACAGGAACCAACATATATATGAGCATGCATACACACATTCATACTACACATTTTGTTTTATAATTTAAGATGTTTGAATATAGGACATCAGAGGGAAAAATAAGTAACTCTTTATCCATTTTAGAACAAGTAAGGTTGCAATGTATCATTACTGAGGATGTGTATTTAAACATCTCATAGTATTAACTCATTACTTTTATCTGGTTAAGTGCATGCAAACAGGAACACAAAAAGTTACTGTCAATTGTTGTGGATCATACAGGCAAGAAGCATAGCTCTTTTCTCTGCAGTGTCTGAGGAGTTCAACTGAATGTTTAAAGAACTCAGCTAAAGGCAAACTAGTAATCTTGGCTTCAAACAAGAAAAAAAATGTCAGAGCTAGGATGTATGAAGCAGAACTGGGATTTAATAAAGATATTTTAGTATATACTTAAGGACATTGATTAAGAGAGGAGAGAGATTCAGAAAGCAAGCTAGACGTGCTCCCTAGTCTACTGGACAGGCTTCTCTAAGAGAGAGCTGCATGTTGTTGTGTTTCCAAGAGTATTGTGGGCAGCTATAGAAGCTAAATTATCACTGGGCAGTTCTGGAGAGCACCTGATAGAATTATAGTTGATTAGGGGTAAGTCCAAAACACAGTGAAGCAGGAAGTTAGGAGATCTTTTCTGTAAATGAAGTTGACAGTCCTGTTTGAGCTTCTCAGACAATGCCTGGGCAAAGGAATGGGCCCAGCCCAAACTCATATACATCCAGGTTTGAAGTCTGGCTCACTGTTACTTCAGCAGAAAACACATATGAAATCATATTATTTCTGTGTTAAGAGCCTTCACAGTAAATGTTGATGATGGTGAAATTCTTTTTTGTTTCTTTCTTTTATTTTATTTTTTTATTAATCATTCTATTCATTTACCTCTCAAACGATCTCCAAATTTCCGGTTACCTCTCCACAAACTCCCATCCCACATCTGCCCCCTCCGGCTCACCTTTGCCTCTGTGAGGGTGCTCCCTCACCCACCCACTTTTTCCCACCCCACTGCTCCAGCATCCCCTTACTCTGGGGCATCAAACCTCCACAGGACCAAGGGCCTCCTCTACCATTGATGTCAGACAAGGTTATCCTCTGCTACCTATGTATCTGGAGTCGTGGATCCGTCCCTGTACACCCCTTGGTTGGTTGCCTAATCCCCGGGAGCACTGCGGTCTGCCAGCCTACATTGTTCTTTCTATTGGGTTGCACTCCTACTCAGCTCTTCCAGTCCTTCCACCAGCTCCCCCACCGGGGTCCCTGAGCTCAGTCTGATGGCTGGCTCCAAGCATCCACATCTGCATTTGTCAGTTGTTGGCAGAACCTCCCAAGGAACAGCCACACCAGGTTCCTGTCAGCAAGCACCTCAGGGCAACTGCAACACTGTTGGGGTTTGAAGTCTGTAGACAGGATGGAATCCCAGGTGGGGAGGTTCCCAGATCGCCCTTTCTTCAGTCTCTGCTCCCAATTTTTTTGTCCGTCTTTCCTTTGGACAGGAACATTTCTGGGTTAAAAACTTTGAGATGGGTAGGTGGCCCCATCCCTTAACCAGGGGCCATGGCTATCTACTGGAGGTGGTCTCTATAGGTTCTGTCTTCCCTTTGCTGCACATTTAGGCTAAAGTCATCTCCCTTGGGTCCTGGGAGCCTCTTGCTTCCCTCTCCTCTGGGACCCTCCAGTGGCTACTCCAGTCCCTCATCCCCCACTGCTACATATTTTTATTCGATTTCCTGACCCTCTGTACCTTTCTCCCACCCCTCCCCCCATTTCCTCCTTCTCCTTTCTCTCTCCCAGGTCCCTTCCTCCCTCCACCTCCTGCGATCACTTTTTATTTAGCAAGAGGCCCAAACCAAGCTCCCGAGTAAGGGGTCCTTTCCCATTTTACAGCTCCATAACTTTTTCTGTCTTTCTATCCTGTCTTGGTTATTATAGAGTTTACAAACTCGTCCCTTTGAAGAATTAAAAAACAACAGCATGGAATAGGATTTGAGATACATTTCCTAGCTCTTTGTCATTCATTCATAGAACCATTCTTTCAGCATCAGTCACAGGTTAATTCAGTGCTAGTTTCAACATAAAGAGAAGACCAGCATATCAAGATTTTCAGTTAGAGTCATAATGTTAATTAGAGTGGGAGGAACATTTTTGTGAATGCTATGTGTGCAGATGTTGAGGTAGCAAACCTAGGGAGAAATTACACCACTTCTTAGTCACACAGCTGTGCCATAAAAGGCAGTCTCCTTGTCTATATGCTGAAACCAGTAGTATATCATTTAACCCAACAGATGCTAGTGGGTAAGCTCTTATCAAATTTTCTTATTTCCTCTTAGACCTGTGTGATATGACTTTCAGAAGTTTTCCTTTAATGCTTCTGAAGGCCGAGAAGAAATGCATCCTAGGTTAATTATAATATGCATCTAATATAATTATTTTATTTCAAAAAGCAAATGTTACAAGTGCTAAATAACAAAATATTCGAGTATAGCACAGTAACAGAGCAATTGCTTAGCTTTACAAACCCCTGAGTTAAATTCCCACCGCCGCCCCTCCCCCACGCACACATGCACACATGCATACACAGGTTTCTGAATGCTATAGTTGAGCATTTTTTAAGAACATCATTAATAATGATGTTATAGCATACCCTCAAGCTATTAAGATTTACAAACATATACAAATTTTATCAACTTTTTTGAGTAACCAGTGCTTTTACAACTTAAAAGGGAAACTAGAAACAAAGAAATGGATAGCTTTCAGCAATGATAACTATGATGTTAATACTACTCTAGAGAGTTTCATTTTCAAAAAATGTCCAAAGAGATTGGGGTGGGGGGAGGAGATGGAACCTGAAGTGACCACATCCAGTGGATAGATAAGGCCCCCAATTGAGGCAGGAGACCACCTACCCATCTTCAAAATTTTTAAGCCAAATTGTTCCTGTCTAAAGAAAATGCAGGGACAAAAATGGAACAGAGACTGAAAGGCCACCCAGTGACTGGCCCAACTTGGGATCCATCACACCGTCAGTACACACACCAAACCCTAACACTATTGCTGAGGCTGTTGTGTTTACAGACAGGAGCCTGTCATGGCTGTCTTCTGGGAAGCTCTACCAGCATCTGACTGAGACACATGCAGATACTTAAAGCCAACCATTGGATTGAGGTCGTGGACCCATATGGAGTTGGGGGAAGGTGAAGGAGCTGAGGGGGATTGCAACCGCATAGGAAGAACAACAGTGTCTACTGACTGGGACCCTTCAGAGCTCCCAGAGACTAAGCCAAAAACTGAGGACCACACATGGGCTGATCTGTGGCTCCAGAGCTGAGGACTGCCTTGTGTAGTCTCAGTGGGAGAGGATGCCCTTAATCCTGTGAAAGCTTGATTCCCCAGAGAGGAAGAACACTGGTATGGGTGAGGAGAAGGTAAGTGGGCCGATGGGGAGCATCCTCTTAGAGGCAGGGGGAGGGAGGTGAAGAACCTAGGGAGAAGGGAGCAGGAAGGGGAGCAACTTTAGAATGTAAATAAATAAAATAAGATTAAAAAATAAACAAAAGGTCAGTGGGTTTTATTTAGGCTAATATATGTTTTCTTCATATTCATCTTGGTTTAAATGTGAAATAAATTAAAAACAACAGCATTCCATGTCTAGAATATGATACTCTTAGTGAAAATATAAAGATCTATCTAGAACCAAACAAAAAAGCTGTTTAAAAATTATACTGGGACAGGTACTGGAATACATCAGCTCAAAGACTTTTTTTTATAAAGGGCCTTTTGTTGTCTTTCTTCAGATTCTCTGTAGCCATTGACTGAGACTACACATGTCATTCTATAGTTTGATGAACTGCTTTTTCCAAGAAATAGTTATTAAACATCAACTTACAGTTTGAAGTTACCAAGTGTGGGCCTACATACGCATACACACACACCATTATTAAAGAAGCATAAGGTTTCACTTTCAAATGTATAAAGAGAAATTCAAGAGACTTAAAGTCCTAATACTTCATTTTTTATATCCTGCTATCAAATCCCATATGAATTTTCAGCTTTAAATAATGACACGTATCAAGTTTCAGAGATTTATTCATCAGTGTAATAAACTCCAAAATAAAAATCAACATGATTTCATGCATTCAGAGACATATTTCCTGCTTAAGTGGAAAATTGTGCGGATGGCTTCTGAAAGACCTTCATTATCAGCAGCTTTACAGTGAACTTCATAGTTTAGAAGTCTGGGCCTTCTTTCTTCAGTTTGCTGTAGTCCACATTCACTGAGTAGAACTTAAAAAAAAAAAATACATTTTAGATTGCCAAAACCAGACATGGCACAGAAAGTTTAGAATTTGATGACTCAACTTTCTCAATAACTTAGAAATAAAAATTTTAAGAATATTTAATGATGTAAACTTAATTCACAAAAAATTACTTTATCTGAAATTACAGTTTTCCAAGATAGTTTTGGTGAGGTACATAGACATCCAATTTGAAGCTTAAGTATATTCTACTAGTTAGACCAATAGGGAGAAACCATTGCAAAATGAATAATTATTAATTCCTTTGGATACATATTTCTAGCCTTTTAAGTTTTTAGTTTATCTTGATTATTTATAATCAGGAATCTCTAACAGAATGTAAGTATATCGACTTGTCACCTTGGTTAAGGATCTGCATGTATCATGTGTAAGACCCTGAATCCAAAGGAAGAGAGCCTAGTAATGTAATGCTTTGTGGCTCCTGCAACTCTTCAGCTGTAAACTGCCTTTTTCCCAGAGACATTTTGAATTCTGAGCTGTCACAGTCACTTTTGGTGATAGTTTTTAAGAAACCTGACATTATGCATATTTAAAATTTCCAAATATATCCTGATAGTCAATTGAAATTCATTTTAGAAATAATTTTACTGTGATAGTGCTAACAATGTCTAACTACTAGTGAGTTTTTAAAAATGATATATTTGAAACTGGTTTGGAATTTCTCCTGGAAGAAAATATTATCTTAGTTTTACTTATTCTTGTGCTAAAGAATATTGAGGAGATGCTATAATTCCTTGATGATTACATGATTTATCTACAAAAGTAATCATACATTTTCTCCAGAGTTGGTGTGCTGGATTGAATAAAAATGATCCCCATAGGGTCATGTATTTGAATGCCTAGTAGTTACCAAGGAGTCACCTCTGATAGCATTAAAGGATTAGGTGTGGCCTTGCTGAAGGAAATGAGTCACTGGAGGTAGGTTCTGAGGTTTCAAAAGCCCATGCAACACCCAGTTCTTTCTCTTCTTGAAGATCAGGATGTAGCTGCATAGATATTCTCCAGTACCACACCTGCCTGAGAGGATGCCACAACATCCTTGCTAAGATGTTAATGGACTAAGCCTCTGAAACTGTAAGCAAGCACCCAATTAGATGGTCTCTTTCATATGATCTGCCTTTGTCATGGTGTCTCCTTACAACAATTTAAGAGTGACTAAGACAGTTTATACTAAGAGAGAACTTCAGAGCTGTTGTCAAAGCTCAAAGTCACAGGAGTAGCTTGGCCTATGTGAGGGCCTACATTTATTCCTTTCCACTGTAAAAAAAAATACACAAACAAGCGGTTCACAAAAATCTGTTTCCAAACAGATTTCTTCAAACCCGTTTTACTTCAAACACACTTCTCATACAGCCTAAGGTGACCTCAGTGGCATGTCTTGAGGATGATCTTGAGAATTGATGTTCTCCATCTCTTCCTCCCAAGTACTAGACTGAAAACCACTACAATCAGTTTTAAAGGTGCTAAGGGCTAAACATAGGGTTCTGTATGTGCTAAGTCAGTACTTTACCAGCTGAACTCTTCCCACTTACTTGAGTTTTAAAAAAGAAAAATCTCGAAAATTTAAAGCATATCATCCTTATGTGTATATATACAGACCTAGGTTTTTGTGGGACAGAAAATCTTAAATAAACTATTGATATTCTTTCTGTCTTAAGAATCAGTTTACCTAGACAACAGAATACTAGTCTCCAGTATGTTCACATATTACGATATTTACAGGTGGATATGTAGGTATAATATATTATGAATAAAATAAACATCTAGTAGATGTCAACAATGAATAGCTATTCTGTTTATGTTAATAACCACAATCCTTTACATTCCCGCTGCTTTATAAAAATCCAACTGAATATCAAATTATAACTTACTTAAAACTAACTATACTAAAAGGCTGGAGCTAGCTTAATGACTGAAAGCATGTACCACCCATCTAAAAGTCCACAAAGTTCAGTTCCCAGCACTCATGTGGGGTGGCCCGCAACCACCTCTGTAACTTCAGCTCAATGGACTCTGACACCCATAGTTTCAGTAGGTACCTACACTTAGATGTAGCAACATATAATATATGTATTCAAATAATACAAATAGTAGTGTACACCTTTAAACCCAGCATTCCTGAGGCAGAGGTAGGTGGATCTCTGTGAATTCAAGCTCAGTCTAAACTACATATCAAATTCCAAGACAGTCATGGCTACTTTCTTAAACCAACTGTTTTGCCAGACATAATGGTACACGCCTTTAATCCCAGCACTTTGGAGGCAGAGGCAGGCAGGTATCTGTGAATTCAATGCCTTCCTGGTCAACACACTGAGTTCCAGGGGACATCCAGGGATATGTAGAGGGATCTTGTCTCAACAGTTTTTTTGTTTTTCGTTTTTTTCTCAAAGCTAATAGGCTTTTGATGTATGGCTTTGTACTTAAATTTCTCTATGCAGGTAATTTTGAAGTCTCCTTTATTTTTTCATATCCACGTCTCTGCTATTTGCTGTTTTTCTTAACAGTGGTTACTATATCTGATCCGGGTTTTTGAACATTTCTTTCATTGATGTATTTCCAGCTCCCTAATCCTTAAATCCCATCTTTGTCTAATCTCTTGTTGTTATATTCACTTTTCCTTTGGGGAACCAATAACCTCCTTTTATGAACTGAATACTCAGGTTCTCTTGAAATGTCTGTTCAAATTGTAGCCCCCAATGGGATAAACTGAGCATGTGGAAGGTAATTAAGTTGTAAGGACAAAGCCATCATAACCAGACAGTTTTCTTTATTAAAGAAAAACAAGACTGAGCATCTCTACCTCTTTTCCTCCTGTACAAGCATAGACCTCATACTCCCCAGCTCCATAACTGTGATAAACTCCTGTTGCCTAAACTTCCCTATCTATGAGACTTATTATAGCCACCTCAAATATTACTGTCTTACCACCTCAGGCCTTTCATTTTTATTAATGTTGCTGCTTCTTTTCTAAGTTAACTACTCAACATTCACTTCATTTCAATCTTAAGTCTGATGAGAAGCCCTTATATGTCACTTTTGTTCTCAAGAGAAATGGAAAGAATAATGAATCAAAATCCAAAATCCAAAACAGTGGTAAGCATCATCCTCCCATCTCATGTTACATCTGTCTCAGAAAGGATATGGCTAAATTGAATTTCGGTTGGCAGGATAAAGAAAATTCCCTTTAATCCTTTTAGGTGAAGAAAGGAGTCTTTAGACCTAGCACTAGGGATCAAGGGGCAGGCAGATCTCTGAGTTCGAGGTCAGAGTGAGTTCTTAGACATCCAAGGCTACATACAGAAACCCTGTCCTCAAAAAATTCTCTTAGGTGACAGAAAAATTAACAATGATACCTAGTTTACCTCATTGCTTGGGTATAGAAGCAAAAATAAATAGACTTCATTCATTCCAGGTTTTCAAATATCTAGATTTAGTTCTTTTCATCTCTACTTCAATAGGGCAACTTTCTTCAATTTCTACCTTTTATTACCTACAGGTACTCAAGGCTCAGGCTATGCCACAAACAATTGGGTCTGAGACAGGATTTCTCTGTGTAGACTTGGCTGGCCTAGAATTCAGAGATCTGCCTGCCTCTGCCTCCTGAGTGCTGGAATCACTGTATGCTGCCATCTCCAGCCAGCTCTAACAACAAGGTCTTAAAGCAGCAACATTCCACTCCTGGTCCCATGGCCCCACATCAGCATGTACCATCGTTTCCCAGGCACTGGTACTGGCATAACTACTGGAATCATCTGGTACATTTTCTAAAAAACATTGATACTACATTCCAATATGTTCTTTGGTCAAACAACCAAATTCTAGTTCTTTTTTCTCCTTTTTTTTTTAAAACGTTTTTTTAGATGCAGATATACCCCTCGCCTGAATAACTGGTACTTAAAATTCCTAAGACATAATTACAAGTGAGAATATCTGTTTACTGTTTCTTGAGCACATTGTTAAATATACATATCGGACATCCTGTTTCAATGTGGCTAGTACATTTTCAGTTTTATCTTTAGAGGACAACAACTTAAATACTTGAAAGCCAAATTATAGTTGGGTTAAGCAGAAAGTTTTAAGCAAATAAAGAATAAATCTTAAAAGCTGCTATAAACAGTACTAAAGAACAGACACTTTCCCCAGGTGTTAGTTAAAGAAGGCTCACTGTGTCTCTTCCTGAGTGCCAAGGTACACAACTACTGGTTGCTTAGTAACAGCTGGAAAACATATGGGACATATGAAATAGATAAACTGTATGACATGAAATTATACCAAAATACAGCAATAGTTTTGGTAATGTGAGGGTCTGCACGTAAAAACGTTACATATAAGAAAGGTTTCATTTGTGAAATGAATATTCTGTGTGAATGAACACATTCCTTCAAAAAATAGCTACACAGAACACTCCTCTGGGAAGATGTTAAAGTTTATCTACGAGGTTCAAGGCAAAGTTTAATTTCAACTGACTTTCATTTCTTCCTACCTATCCTCACCTAAAATATTTGAATCATACCAAGAAGAAACAGCCAAGGCAAAGCACCCAAGAGACCAGAGTTGCTCATACTTCAACAGGAGCAGCATCTGGAACTTTATGAAATGCAAAGCCTCAATCCCAGCTTAGTCAAGGGGCACAGACTCTTCAAAGTTTATTGAATGATAACAGAACTTTACCTGCATATCCCATTTTAAGAATACCATATAGCCCCATCTGTTACAATATGCTTTCTTGCAATTTTAAACAACTTTGTACCTTACCTTATATTGTTCATTGGGACCCAGTTTGTTCCATGGCTCCGGGTTGTTCTTCTTGTCCCAGCTAAAATAAACAGAAGTAGAAGTTATAGGTAAACCAGGCATGCAACTGCTAAGTAACAGAACACTGCTCTTTGAGATATCTGTCTTCATAACAGGGATGTTTGTATTTGGCTTTTATCGGTTTTCTAACTACAGAAAGAATCATTGAGGGAAAGTAGGTTACGTTCACATACAACAGGAATCATGGTTAAGTATTTCATAAAGAGCAACTGTTGCCAGGCATGGTGCCAGCACTAGAGAGGCCCACCTGATTTACACAGTGAGTTCCAGGACAGCTAGATGTATATTGTGAGGCTGTCTCAAAACAACAGCCATAACAAAAAACAAGCAAACGAACAAACTCAAGTACTATCCAACCTTCAGAATGTAAGAGTTGGTATTAGCAATTCTACTTGACCAATAGGAAACTAAAACTTGGGGAGACGAGATAAAGACAAGCTCACGAAGTCAGCAAAGTGTGTGTCAGCAGCAGAAGCAGCCCTGGGCTGACTGCAAGGCTACAAAACTGCAGTTGTTTCTACTCCATGATCTCTCCTGTGGCTGTGGTCCCCAGCTCAGATTCTTAGCCATCCAAGTATTAAACCTTTGTGCACTCACCTGACATCTGGATTGAACAAGGCCAAGCGCATCACGTACAGTGCTGCTCCAGTACCCCCAGCTCCAATAAAGACAAAGAGAGGAATCAACTAGAACCAAATGGACAGAAAAGAGTAGTCATCATCACATACATTTCTTGACCTTGTCCAAATAAGGGCACACTGGTTTCTTTCTATATACGTTAACCTCCAAATCTGCTATTTCGCTAACTTGTCCTACAATGGGAATAAAGATTGAACTTGGACTGAAGCAGTGTTTCTTTCAATTGTTTTCTAAAGGCATGATCTTTGTAACAAGATGTTAGGATAGTTTTGGCCTAAGAGTCCAACTTCCTTACATGGAGCCAATGATACGGACAAATAATCCTATTAAATACATTCACCTCTTAAACAACATTTCCATTAAATTTCATTGCTTCCCTGAAGTAATGGGAAATAAGTTACCTGGAAGGGTGGAAGGAGGGGAATCCCTATGAAAAGTAGTAAAAAGTTCTGTGATCATAACCTCTGTGAAATAAAGAGCATAACTAGCTGACAGAAATGTCTATTAAAAGCACTGGTTTTAGGAATGAACTCTGAAAACGGATTGCTGTTAATTTTGCTGAGTATTTAGAAAACCAGGCTTAAGGCAAAGATTAAGACCCGTCAAAGGGAGTTTTAGGTACACAACATCCTAAGGACGAAACATACTGGACGAAAGTGACATGCCAAAAAAACTTAAATAAATTTTGCAAATGTCAAGTTTTCTAAGCAAAGTGAGGATTACAAGATGACCATCCCTTACATTGCTTGGTGGTGCAATGCGATGAATCTAAAAGCCTCAAAGAGCAGCATAACGAACTTGGCCTCTCTTGGATTCTAATCACTCAATGTACCTACCACTCACCCCTCCTGGGACCAAGTAATCTGAGAGATCGTGGCCACAGTGTTCCAACACTCAGAATGTTTACCTTTCTCCCTGACGTCTGCCACCCTCTGTTTCAGGCAACCTCACCCCCATCCCCAGTAGAGGCTTCGAGCAAACAGGTCAGCCCAACCACAGAATGTAACCCCAAGGAACAGAGAAAAGAGACCGTCCACAGGGGACACGGGCAGGCGCAACCACAGCTAAGAGGCCACCCTGGCAAAGATCGTGAACTTACGCTGGGATGCTTCTTGGCTTGCCCGAGGATCTGGCGGAGCATGTTTGCGGCACAGGCCTACCTACACAGAGAGAGACGATTAGGACACACACTAAGCAGCTTCTGCAACCAGCCTGAGCGGACGTCCAAAGTCACCCAGGACCTCCCACCTGAAGGACCCCTGGCTCTGAGGGCAGGCTGCAGCAGGAAAGCCCGGATGCGGCTGTCCTCCACGGTGCCTGTTCTGTATCTAGCCCTCGCTCGATTGCCCTAACTGACCTGACCATTTCTTCCCATTGTTAAGCTCAGCATCCATCAGTTCTCCACCATGCATCTTTTTGATAGGTTTATTTTTTGCATAGAAATCAGAAAGTCTCGACTTATGAGACAGGCACTTTTCAGGACGGCATACGTGTAGATCAGGGTCGTCCGGCGGTCGGCTGGAAGTGCGCTCGGCGGGCGCGGCTTCTCTAGCGGCGTCTCCAGGCCAGGGCCGCGCGCTGACGCGCTTGGGGGCGCGCGTGCGGTGCGCGCGCCGGGCCGCCCGGAGAGCCCCGGAGGGAGCTGCCAGGCGCCTCTGCAGGCTCAGCGCCCAGATCCCGCAGGACAGGTCGTGTCTCCAGCCGCCGGGGTCAACGGCTGCGGTTTAAGACTGCAGCTGCTTCCTGTCTTTCACTGGCGCTTAGGGACAGAAATTGAAACGCTAGTAAGTGACGTTAAGATGGCCATAGTTTCTACAGTGTGATTTCTAGTTTCTTAGGTCATGGCACTATTGAAGAGTTGTCACCCCCAAAGAAGTTTTGCAACATGCCACCATCTCTTTTTTTGGTCCAGATATTGCATCCTTAAAAGTATCTTCATTGGTCGTATTCCTGAACTTAACCTTTTTTCCACCCTAAAATTCAATGTTCATTTATCGCTTTGCAAATTTACTTTTACCCTAAAGGCCTTCCTTGGGGTGGGTTTAATGGGCACTTTGTAATCACAGCCAACAATTTGGACCCTTTCCAACTCCCTACATACCTTAAAACTTTTCAAATCATAAAAGTAAAAAGAGGAGACCTCTTCACCGAAACTGCTAAACTGAAGATATAGCATTAGCCCAGGACAAGCTTCAGGTGGAGGTGTGTAAGGGAGACAGTTCACGTAAAGGTCTGAAGTATAGTCTGCCTTGGAAGGCAAAGTGGCAGCCACATCTGAACCGGGGACCACTTACACAAGGACTTTATGTTCGGGACTTTAGGAAGCTCACCAGTAAGATGATGTGGTTGAAAAGAATTCCTTTGGCTAAGAAGAATGGGGTAGATAAAGGGGCCATTGTAGTAGTCCATGTGAGAGAATTTTAAGTTGTCCTAAGGGAGGAAATGTAATGATTGGGGAAAAAAAGAACACCAAAAATTTCAGAGAAAATTTTGTGGTGCCAACAGGGCTTGATGGTTGGATAGATATGGGTGAATAAGGGGGAAAGAATAATATCAGAAGTTTAGTGGTGACCAGCCGTGAAAATACCCATGCCAGTTACTGAAATAATGGATAAGTGTCTATGTAAAATCCACAGTATTTCTAGATAGCAGAATACATATCTAGATTAAAAAATAAATGGAGTCATTTTATTAATTAGGAAATGAGATGTATGATATGCTAAAATAGCTTAGGAGAGTGAGAAAAGACTCAGAGAGGATCAAACTGAGGAATTCAAGTATGCTTGGGTCATAAATGACGAACATGAACATTGTTTGGATAAAACCTGTAAGGAGGGAAACATGGATCATAAGCTGTGAAGGTTATGGATATAAAGGCTGGCATGGTTTGCTTTCCTTCCCCTCCTTTTCTGTTCTCATCCTCTCTCTCTCTCTCTCTCTCTCTCTCTCTCTCTCTCTCTCTCTCTCTCTCTCTCTCTCAGAAACCCTTTGCTAAATACCTAGTCTATATCATGTCTTGTTGCTTTTGCTTTTGTTTTTGCTGGTCTCCTCTTCAGAATCCTCCTGCCTCAGCCTTCCAAGAGTTGGCATTACAGCTATATACATCTACAAACAACATTCAGCTTCTAGGGATTTAGTATTGAAGGAAAAAAAATACTCTGATCTAACAGACGTACCATGTTGACTAAGAAGAGCAGGTAGTAAACAGATAACTTTGGATAATTATAGATGTGCTAATAAAATAAATAACTGAAAAATTACATGGGAGAGGCAGAGGAAAGATTACTTTAGCTAGAGTGGGCAAGAAAAGATGCTTCTGGGGATATCGTCGGAATTGAAAACTAAAGGAAAAGAAGAAATTACCAAGGTATTTTAACAAACAGCAAGAGGCATGAGTGGAGACATAGCAATGGAGGAGAGAAAAAGGAGATCACTGAGAAAGTAACAATCTTGGTGATACTTTGTATACTATGGAACTGAGGATGGTTGTATTAAAAATCAGTACAGGAAGTACTCAGATGTGAACAAGAGAAGTAACAGTATTGAGTATATCCAGATTGCTAGCAACAGAATTACAGGATGGGAGGACCTTTTGATGAACATTTCATTTGGAATGATAAATATTGGTAATAAAAAGTAAGTAGATATACAGAAATACCATAATTCAAAAGAAAATAAAGTCTAGAAGTTTGCTGTTTTGTTGATTTTTAAAATAATATTATTGGCCTCGTTCCTAGACATAATAATGACAGCCAGGTGAAGCCTTTTGAAATAGCAACAAAGCAGAATGACACAATGTAAATTTGACTAAACTGTAACCAACTAACAGGTCAAATTGTCAAAGCTTAAATTTTGCATATTAAAGTTAGAGGAAAGAATATTCGAGTTGCATTTTAAGTAGGGCTAGAGATAGTAGAGGTGAAAGTTTAGAAAAGTCAGTGTAGAGGGAGAATTGCAAACTTCAGTGTGACTTTCAGCAGTAGGGACTTTGTGTGTGGTAGATTATATCACTTAGAAATTCCTCTTGCTTACCCTTAGAAAAAAAGAGGTCATCTCACTGCCTCAGTAACATCAGCTTTGGTCAGGTAACTTCCTTTAGTAGGCGATGGAATGTGAGAATTCCACCTGTCATCCAGAATTGTTGGCTCCCATGTGTGCTGCTCTCACTCTTCTCTTTTCCCATCATGACAAGATCAAGTATGTTCTAAACAGTGGCTGCTCTACCAGCTTGGGTGTGGGATTGAACGCTATTTGGAAAGAGCCATTGTGTACCAATGAGAGGCGTGTAAAAAGTAGGGAAGAAAGCTTTATTGTTTCAAGTCATAGTAATTGTGATTAGTAGCGTAGTCTGTCTCAAAAAGAATTACAGGTTTGACCAGTGATGCAGAGTTCAAATAGAAAAGAAGCAGACTACATATTGCTAAAAGAATGCTTAGCTTTGGGTTTTAAAAACTGTGACTGTTTGAGATATGGATTGACATTACATTTCTCCAGTCTTCCAGAGGAAAGAATCACATAGAAAGATATGTTTGTGCTTATGAACTCCTTACGTTGATTCAAGCCAAGAACCAAGGAAGAACACTGACAAAATCAGGGTCTAGTTAAAGACAATTCTCTAGGTAACTCTGTGGCAATGTATATCAAATGACTTGTCAATGCCTGTATACAGTCCTCATTCTCTTCACTATACGTATCCAGTCTCCAGTCTCTGTTCTACTGTAGAAATTTACGTGTGTCTGTATTAAAGTTGTTAATTCACAGATCTTCAGATCAATCAAAAACAATTCTAGGAAAAAAAAAAAACACCTAGAAATCACATTATTGGAATGGGAATGCATCACTTGCTTAATGTGTGTGAGGATTTTAGTTCCATACTTAGCACAAAAGACATTTTAGACATGATAAAAGGAGGGGGAAAAACAAGACAGAAACACTAAGTCAGGAAGGACAGGAAGAGAAAAAATAATAAAAGAAGAAGCTTCTATTGCATCGTTTGTGGTTCTTAGACTCTGCGTTAGGAACATCAACAGACGGAGTTTTAGGTTCTCCCAGGGCTGAATTTCTGTTGAGCACAGGCAGGGGAGACCTAAGTGTCTTGAATGGAGAGTCTGAAATGGTTGTCATTTTGAAAAATGACAAATTATTTTATATTGGCCTTTTGTTCACATATTTAATGCTTTTTCTTGGAAAAATTATATTTAATCCTCTGGCTGGTGTCAAGTTCAGACAGGTAAGTTGATTTGGTCAATGGAGCATACAAAATTAAAAATAAAAATAATATAAAAAGACCTTTCAAGTATGAGTACCTGAGATTTCATCCCTAGAATTCAGATAAAGCCACATGCATCTCTAATCTTACAGAAAACAGACAAACCCTAGAAGCTCACAAGACACCTAGCCTGGAGTATGAAGTAGCCAACAATAAGGAATCCTGTTTCAAGCAAGCAAGCAAACAAACAAACAAACACAGGTTTTGTATGGTGAATACCTCTAAATCCCCATCAATAGCACCCAAGATAAGTTAGTGCTCTTGTATATTTTCCTTGAAGATTCAAGCCTAGAAGATTCTGGAAGTTATTGTGATTATGTGTTGCTATTAATTCATGACAGTAAAGAAATAGCTTCTTTTGAGAAATTTAATTTAATAACTGAACCATAGAATACAATTATATTAATATAAATTGAAGACAGGATAATATTTTTATTCAGTTTGCATTTAGGATTTTAATTATTTTTCTAGTAGATAAAATGACAATTGAAGTTATTTTTATGATAAAACAAATCCAAAACCTTCACTTGTTAAAGATTCTGTAGCTATCCTTAATCTAAAAACAAATATAGTCTAATACTAGCATGACTTTTTAGCATAAACTACCACTAATTATAAAACTTCTATTAGAAAAATGAAATATTTTAGCCTTAAAGTTTACTCTCAGTGTCATAAATCTCAAAGCTTCACTGCTATAAGTTGAAATTAAATATTTGAAATACTTTATGTACAAAAATTCAATGAATATTAAAAAGCAGAGACATGGCAATTTAGTTAGTACTTTTTTTTTTTTTTTTTTTTTTTTTTTTTGGTTTTTCGAGACAGGGTTTCTCTGTGTAGCCCTGGCTGTCCTGGAACTCACTTTGTAGACCAGGCTGGCCTCGAACTCAGAAATCCTCCTGCCTCTGCCTCCCAAGTGCTGGGATTAAAGGCGTGCGCCACCACCGCCCTAGTTAGTACTTTTTATATGAAACCTGAATACATAATATTTTAGGGAAAAATGTGTTTGTCTTATTTGGAATAGGACATCAAACATCTAATCTTCATGTAGACCTTAGATTATCTCATTTTCCATCCCTCTTTTTTGCCATTTATTAGTGTCCAGTGTGGTCCTCAGTCACTGTCCACCTTAGTTTTTGATATAGTCTCTCACTAGACGAGAGCATGTAGATTTGGTTAGACTAGCTGTCCAGCAAGCCCATGAATCCTCCTGACCTTGCTTCATCTTGTTCTGGAATTATAGGTGTTTACCACTGCTCCCTGGTTTTATATGGGTGTTAGGGATTGACTCAGTCCCCCTGTTCTATAGCAAGCACTTTGCCACTGAACCATCTCTCCGGCCCCACAAAATCATTTTGAAATCACTGAACCTACAAAAACTGTGAAATATCTCCAGTTGGAGACATGTTAAGTCAGGTAAGATATATGTCACTCTTAAGATCAAGAAAACTTGAAAATGAAGAGTCTGTAAGATGAGAGTTTATATAATGGAAACCTACGGGCTTGTTCACAACATATATGTAAAAAAGAATGTGTAGGAAGAAAAGAGCAGTGATTCTCAATATGTGAGTTGCATATCAGATATTTATATTATAATTCGTAACACTATCAAAATTGCAGCTATAAAGCAACAATGGGGATAGTTTTATGGTTGGGGTCACCACAGCATGAGAAACTGTATTAAAGGGTTGCAGCACTGGGAAGGTTGAGAACTGCTCTAGAGATTATGAGCAAATGAAGATCAGGACAAGAATGAGGAAATAGTAAATCAGAACTGAATGAAGGTCGGTACATCACTCAGGGTCAACCAGAGAAGCTGACCTCCTAAGCTACGTAATTGTATAGTAAAAGATTATTATTATGAATTGCTATGATATGGCCTGTGGAAAACAACTTCCTGTGCTACCTAGGTCAGCAGAGGAGTCAGGAGGGAAAAGAAGGCATGAAGCAGACAAACAAAATACCTGAGATACATAATGAGTTCAATCACAATACTCATTTCTTGTTTCCACATTTCCAATTCAATGATATGGGAGTCCCACAAACAACTCTACAGCTCTTCTCATTAAACTAAACACAAACTTAGTCCAGAAGAATATATGAGAAAGGAATTTGGCAGTATGAAGAGTATTAACTGTCCTTGATGATCTCATCCATTCTAAATGTACTCCTCCTTTTAACCCCATTGAGTAGTATGCCCTGATGTCTCCTTCACAAACAGGATAAATCACATAAACCAATAGCACAATGACCAATTTTCCTGTTTATTGGCTGACATGATGGGCCCAAATTGACCTCTTCTAGAGGTCCTGAGTTCAATTCCCAGCAACCACACGGTGGCTCACAACAGTCTATAATGGGATCTGATGCCCTCTTCTGGTGTGTCTGAAGACAGCTACAGTGTACTCACATACATAAAGTGAAAATAAATCTTTAAAATACATAAACAAACAAAGACTTCTATGCCAGCAGAGCTATGTTACTGAGATAAGAAACCACCATGGAGTGTCTAAGATCATAGTGATAAGAGTCACTTTTATATATAATCCATTTGTTTTTGGTAAGTAACAATAGAAACTCTTTGCTAACTTAGAATGTATATTATCTGGAAAAATGATTCCAACTCACAAAGTATTGCTTCCACGTGTCACTGTAACTGTGTCTTCAAAACATGATCTTACCTTTTGTATTAGTTAAGTTGTTACAGTGCCATATGGTAAGGCAATCAAATTCCATGAGTATGATCTAATTTTTATATTTTATTTGTTGTAAAATGAGTTGAGCAGAATCAATACTATGCCAAGCAGGCAAGCAAGTCAAACCAATGTCTACAGTGTTGAAGCCATTATAAAAAAGCAGTGTCTCTTTCAAAATCATTTATATCTTCCTTTATCGTGATGAGCATCCATTTGAAACAAACATCTTCACATTCTTTGTCAATTTTGAAATATTTATACTTAGATGTCTTCTCTAGTCCTCTTTGTCAACTAAGTTTTTTAGTTCTATTCTCTTGAAATTCTTGATTATAAACCCAAACACTATTGCGGATGCCAAGAAGTGCTTGCTGACAGGAGCCTGATACAGCTGTCGTCTCCCGAGAGGCTCTGTCAAATCCTGACCAATACAGATGTGGATGCTCGTAGCCTGAGCACAGGGACCCCAATGAAGGAGTTAGGGGAAGGACTGAAGGAGCTGAAGGGCCTTATCTGGCAACAATGGGAGTGGAGGCCCTTGGTCCTCTGAAGGCTTGATGCCCCAGTGTAGAGGAATGTTAGGGTGGTGAAGTGGGAGTGGGTGGGTGGGGGAGCACCCTCATAGTAGCAGGGTAAGGGAGGATAGGATGGGATAGGAGGTTTGCAGAGGGGAAACTGGGAAAGGGGATAACATTTGAAATGTAAATATTTAAAATATCCAATTAAAAAAATAACTTAGGCACAGAAGTCAAATAGGTAACCAACTGTATATTCTATTGCTTTCTAATTTAATGAACCTGGGAATTTGTGAAAATAGTTTGTGTATGGTTTAATCATGTATAAAGTAATATTAAAACCATAATCATTCAATGTAGTTGTAATAAAATCAAATGATATAAAAAATTCTTGGTTATGCAGTCACAATATTAAACAACACACACACATTCCTTCTCTCACACATGCATATATCTGGATGTTTTTTCTTCTAAACATACTGATATTGTAATGAACTGTTAGAAGTTCTGCTTCCGGGAAGATTATGTTTCACAATTGTCACTCAGTGCTAATCTACCATGGGACTATAGTGATGTTGCTGTCTAGTTAGGGTGTATTGACAGTGTTTCATATACATGAGCATCTGAAGGTCAGATTTCTTCCTCAGTTAGTTGGAAATTGGTAAGGGTCTAGCCTAATCGTTCAGCATGTGCTTCATCTCTCCCAGGCCCTGTGTTCAATCTAAAGTACTAAAACCAACCAACCAACCAACCAAACCAACAGAACTGCATGTGGGAAGCTGTCCACAGAATCGCATGTGCAGACCAAGAAGGGAAGAAACAGTGGTAAAGGAGTATGGACTGTATTTATTTGTGACACTTGCTTACCCAGATTACTCAAGCTTTAAGATCTAGTAGAACTCATCTGACTTCTCTGTTTCTTTCTGGTAATGGCATGCTGCTGTTCACATATAATCTATAACTTTGTTGTCAGACTGTTGTGGGGTCTGCTTCAATCCAACACAACTCAGACACTTGGTGAATGTAGATGACAAGAATTTACTGTACTCAAGCTGCTACTGATCACTCAGGGTCACAGAACAGACTTCAGAGCTGAACTGTGAACCATCCCACCCCCACCTGAACTAGAGAATATTACAGAGCTTTTAAGCTTGAAAACCATGAACATCTGTGCAGGTTGCAGTTACATTTGCCAGCCAGTCTGTATTTAGGAATAAGGAACTTCCTTAGGAACATGTCTTTGTGGTACACTTATCCTGTTTCCATTGGTTGGGTTATTCAACTGTGGCAGGTGACTCATCTATCATTCATGTCTCAACTTGCCAGCCAGGATGGCAATTACCCATGTACATCTCTGCCTGCCTGCCTGCCTGCCTGCCTGCCTGCCTGTCTGCCTGTCTGTCTGCCTGTCTTTCTCTCTACAGAGCAGGATGTCAGTTACCAGGGAGGTCTTGGGAACATAAATTTTAACTGACTCTTATTCAAAATGGAAGTTTTATTCAAAGTGGCTTCAATTTGGTTCCTTCTTATGAGACAACATCCAGTTTTTGATTAAATAAATAAAAACATATGTAGCATGGCAACATGTTACAATAATAAACAGAAATATTGAGTTACATATAATAGTTGAAGAACAGTTTACATTGCAGCCTAGATCTATTGTCTATATACTATACTTAGCTCTTCCCCAAACTAGGAACATTTTTGGTTGCTCTGTTATTAATGGTACTCACTGTTTTCGTAGGATAAAAAAAAAAAGTAGGAGCACATGACCTGCCCAGTGAACTTCAAGGCCCCGAAACGCCTGCATCTTCAGGCTCTAGGCTGGTCAGTGAGGTTCAAGGCCTCAGACTAATTCATGTGAACCAAAATATATAGAATCACTCCAGTGTATACAAGTTCCTAGATTCCACCCACTGAGCCAGTACCAGACCAGCCTGACAAAGGGTCCAGTATCAAGCTCACTCCTGGGCCCCAGCTGTTGTGTATCCATATTCAGTAGATGTGCTAGATTGTAAATGGCTTTCCCTGATGAATCCAGCCAATAAAAGCTGGAAGAGGTACCTACTTCCCATGTGTAGGCATCAACCTAAAGCCACAGAGATCACACATAAACAAAAATTGATGGTGCTATCCAAAGCATAAAATAAAATATCAATATTTGACCCTGAGGAAATAAAGACATAAGCTCTCAGAAAAAGAGTTTAAACTCATAGAAATATAGAGGAAATTGGTGATCCTCAGTGATTGAAGGGTGGGCGAAATGGGAGATGTTAGTAAAAGGTAGCAAAGCATGGCCACACAGGAGGAATTAGTTCTGGAGATTACAAAATATTAAGTATAGTTACTAATAGTGAATTTGATGTTTAAAATTAGTTAATAGATTAGATCTTAAATGTTGTCATTTCGAAAAACGAAAAGGTAGCTGAGAGTGGCTGGCTATGATCCTCTCTGCTCTAGAAAGTCTAGTTTAGAAAGATTGCCATGAGTTTGAGTTTAGCCTAGACTAAATCATAAATTCCAGGCCGTAATTAGCTATAGTGTTTTTACTCTGTCTCAAAATAAACAAAGAAAGAAACAGTAAAAGGGTGATCTGAAGAAATGTTAGATAGCTTTATTATGGTAATCATTTCACAGTATTTACATATGTCAAATTAGCATATTCAGTAGGACATGGTGGTTCATTCCAAATATGCTAGTACTTGTAGAGGTTTAGGCAGGAAATCCTGAGACTTCAGCCCTTTTAGTCTTCATAGTGACACCTTGTCTCCAGGAAATAAAATGAGAGCTGGGGATGTAATTCAGTGATAGAATACTCATTTAACATGTCTCATACCTTAGATTTAAACCCCTGTACTTAATAAAATACCACCATATCACATTCTGTCCTATAAGTACATGCACCTTGTCGTTTGTTAACCTAAATAGAGCTGCATATATGAATGCGTATAAAGCCAGTCATGGTGGTCCAGGCCTGTCATCCCAGCATGTGGGAAGTAAAAGGAGGATCAGCAGTTCAACATAGCATTGACTGTATAATGAATTCAAAGTGCACCTTGGGTATATGAGAAAATGTCTCCAAAGGGGGTGCAGGTAGACTATTATTTGATTGGGGACAGGATCAAACTGGTCTGGACTAACTGTGGTCCAGGCTGGTCTCAAACTTCTTGCAGTCTTCCTACATCACACTTCTGAGTGATGGGATTAGAGACACAAGTCACCATGCTTATCACGTGTAGTTTTTAAAACTTTGTATTGGAGATGCTTTGTAGGTTCTCTATGATACTCTACTGACCTCAGTGCCTGTTGTAATGCTACATACTGTTTTGATTACTCAAATGAGTACCTTTGGAGTACATTTGGAACTCAAGCAATGCGGGTTCTTCCACTTTTGTCTGTTTCAAGATTGTCTGGGGCTTGCATGCAGTTTTTTCCATCTTAAAGTTGTATGATAATTCAAATCTTGCCTTTCCACAGTTGCTTAAATAATCTAGCACAACATACTATATATATTCCTCTTTATTTTTTATTAATTTCAATATCATAGTACATAACCATATATGTAGGCAAAACACCCATACTAAAAATAAAGGTTAATTTTTTTAAGGTCATTATTATGGGTATAATCACATTTTCTGAGCATTCTGTCATTGAAACAAAAGTATCTAAAATAATCAGTTAATAAGAGCAAAGGTTCTTATGGTTCTGAGGTTTCAGGCTAAGTTCCCTTCACTTGATTCTGTTGCCCTTAGGCCTCAGGTAACTCAGTATACCATGGAGAATTATGTGACAGAAGAAAGCTGCTCAATTTATGTTGGCCAGGAATCAAAGTGTTCTCACTCTTATAACAAGGTTTTTTCATACCTCACACCCATGGTATGATGGGTATGACATGGTTAATGTCATACAGACATATATACATATGAATCATAAATGGATTAATTCATCCATGATCTGGTTGCTTCCTAAAGACTGGCAACACTGCTGCTATAGGGGCCAGGTTTTCAATCCATGAGCTTTTGGTGGACAGCTAAGAAGCAAACCATAATAAATGAAAATATAAGTACAATTGGTGCACAGTGATGTTAAATCATTGGAACTGAAGAGATGGCAGTGTTCTTTTTGTTGTTTTTGTTTTGTTTTGTTTTGTTTTTTAGTAGAACAGGGACTATGTAGAGGGATTTTAATCTAGCAACATGGCTACTGTGGCTAGAATACAGAAACAGGCCCTTTAATCCTAAATAATGGAAGTAAAGTTAGTTTGAAGAAGGAAGCACCCATGTTTGAAAGTGATGTCTAATTGAGTGGCATACAAAATGACGAGTCACAGAAATATCTGACAGAATACGATATGTCCAACTCTCATGAGAAGAGAGAGGAAAGGGAAGGTATTTGGGGGAAAAGTGTAGTGAGAGAGAGGAGGCAGTTTTACTGGGAGAGTTACAGAGACAGATTAGTCAGAGGCCAAGAGAGAAGCCAGATTTAATCAATCATCTTGGAGATGAATTTTGAGCCAGACCAGCTGAATTCAAACAGCCAGGCAGAATCAGAAAGAACAAGAAAGGGTGAGTTTATTCAGCAGTAAGTCTCAAGAGGCTGTAAACATTCTAGGTCTAGATAAGATTCTACAGAGGCTAGAAGCTTCCAGAACTGGGACTAGCTTAGCAGACTGAGGCAATAAGCCTGGAGACAACAATTACCTCAGGCAAATAAAAGTTACTTTAGCATGGCTCAGAAGTTAAGAGCACTTTCTGCTCTTGCAGGGAATCCAGTACCCACATTGGGCAGAATCCAGCTGCCTGTATCTCCAGTTATAGGATGAAATGACTTCTTTTTCCTTCCAGGAGTACCTGCACATATGTGGCATACATTCATACAGACATATATACATATCTAAAAATATAAGTAAATAAAGAGAAAATATGAAAAGAATCAGTTAATTTTTCTGTAATCTCAACCAGAATGACTTTATCAGCTTTATCAAAGAAATATCAGCTCTCTCAAACTATGAGGCCCTAGTAAAATATGCATAAATTTACTTGATTTAAGTTTTTTAGGTTTTCATTTCCAGAATTAGAAGAGTTAGTTGATGTCAGATGATATAGATTGTACAAACTTACAGTATATCGGTTGAATTATGTTTCTCTCAAATCCATGAAGACATAGAACCTTCTAATGTGAACTCACTTGAGAAATTAGGGTACAACTTGTTGTTATACTTAATTTAATAAGGCCACATTGTAGTAGGGTGAGTCCTAACTCAAATGCTTAATATTCTTACAAGAAGGTGATTATCTATAGACATGTAGAGAAGACCAAGTAAAGAGAGGGGCAGAGATTGCATTTGTCATTTGAAGCCCAGAAACAGCAAGGGCCACAAGGAACTAGAAGAGGAGGAAAACAGATCATTCTCTCTAGAGGGATAATAACTTCGTTTACTATTTCAGCTCAGATCGGTGACCTCTAGAACTGTGGGAAAATAATTTCTTGTTATCTTCAGCCACCCACTTTGAAGTAATTTTATAGGATTCTTAGAAAGTTAGTGTATTGCTTCTCGGCCTTTTGGCTAAGATCAAGTGTAGAAAGTTAGTGTAGATATTGGTAATCCTAAGTTGGACACTGTTGCAAGAGACTCTTGAAAATGTGAAAGTGGCTTCATAATTGGAGCTGAAATATTTCTTTAGAGTATAATAGAAATAGCTTAGATGTCCTTAAGAAATAGTTTGTGGGAATAAGGGCTTCTAAGTCAATCCTACTAAAACACATACCACACATATACAGATAGTCAAAAACACAGGTAAATATTTAAACGTTTACTTTTTATAAAGATTTATGAAGAAATGGAGCGTATTTGGATGGACCCTAAAGGAAGGGTCATCCTCCCTGTAAATGATAGAAAATGTGATACAATTTTTTTTTCTATTGTCCTTAAAGAAGAAGGCTTGAAAAGCTTAACTATTAAGCTGAGATATTTTTTTTTTTTAGTACCATTAAAGGTTCCAAATCTATCAGCAGCTGAGAGTGCTCCTGGGATTAAACAGTTCACCAAGTCTTTTTACTTTCAAACAGCTTCCCAGATACTTAAGCCTCACCACAAGTACAAGCCAGAGACAAAGCCAGAGAACCAAGAAATTGCTGGTTCTGGGTTTGATAAAACCTATATCCAAAGCAAGTGATTGATAAAAGGGTTAATTTGGCTTATGCTTCCAGACCATAGTATATCATTGCAAGAAGTCAAGATAGGAAATCAAACAGGGCAGGAAACTGGAAGCAAGAGCTGATGCATGCCATGGAGGGGTGCTTTTTGACTTGCTGCATATAGCTTTCCCAGCCTGCTTTCTTATAGAACCCAGGACTACCCATTCAGTTGGCCCAATCATATGGAGGCATTTTCTCAGTTGTGACTTCCTCCTCTCTGATGACTCTAGCTTGTGTCAAAGTGACATTTAACTCTCCAGCATAGTATCTTTTGGAAAGTCTTTATAACTTAGAAAAGTCCCTGCATTAGAATGTCTTTAATAAGATAGGCATCTCTATATTACAGTTTGCTGCTACACTACAGGTAATTAGCTACTGTCAACTTCTGTTTCCAAATCTCTTCTTAAGGCCCAAACCAAATGCAGTACCATTTCTAAGAGACTCTGAGACCAGTCATACAGAAGAACAGGATAGAGATATGTCCAATTTCAACAAAAAGGAAAGATCTAATTACACTGACAAAGAGAGGCCTTTGATGTTGCAACTTATTCTTAATTCTTCACATAGCCTCCTTACCGATCAATATACTCAATGATCACAAACTTGTCTAAAATTTCAACCTGTGAATTCAAGTTCACTGGCTGTTGGCATTGCTCAATGATTTTATTAGAGCACTGATTCTCAGAGGCATGAATAAGGTTACCGCTGTTGACTTTTCTTTCCAAAGGACATTTTGCAAAACATTTTTAGTAATCACAGCTTGAATGAAGGTGAGCTGCTTCGGCATGTAGTTGCTAGAGGAAAAAAGTTGGATCATCTTACAAATAAATATTTATTTCAAAGGGTAAAATTTTATTTTCCTTTTTATTACCTAAACATATTAGTGTGCCAATTAGATTTTTAGTTTCAACATGCTTTTAGCCCTGGGAATTTCTGTATTTTTTTTTAAAAATATCTCCCTTCACTCTTGACACCCACCCCAGTTTAGATGCATACTTAAAGTTTTTGTGTATGAATATGAATATCAATTCCTCTAAAATGCTTTTCCTGTTTCCTCCTTTCTTAGCATGCATATTCTTTCTCTGTTTGTCCAGAGTAACAAACAGCAATTGACTTGATTATATATTTAGCTGTATCTTAAACTGTGGTTGGGAAAAGACAATAATCATTTTTCATAAGGTACATTGCCTAAATTGCTGCATATGGTATTTATTAAATATGTTTTATTGAAAATATCTTTGAAGAGTTTGCTCCTCATTGCATTTGGTGATTTGATGTCTACAAATTTTACAATTTTTCAAAGCATTTCATTTCCCATTCTAAACATACTGATATCCAACATGTATTTGTGGAATAAGTGAGTGAATTTAATTGGTTTCATTCAATCCTTTGTCTAATATCAATATAAGTAGCTCAAAAACTGTTAAGACTGATACAGATCATAATATATTAATAACTTCTTTAAGATAGAATGTGGCATCTGAAATTGTTGAATGATAGCCCTATCTAGTACTTATTTCCCTTTGTCTTAGGGTTTTACTGCTGTGAACAGATACCAAGACCAAGGCAACTTTTATAAGGACAACATTTAATTGGAGCTAGCTTACAGGTTTAGGGATCAGTCCATTATCATGAAGGCAGGAACATGGAAGCATCTAGGTAGAGACATGGTGCAGGAGTAACTGAGAATTCTACATCTTCATCTGAAGGCTGCTAGCAGAATACTAACTTCCAGGCAGCTAGGATGAGGGTCTTAAAGCCCATGCCCATAGTGACACACTTACTCCAACAAGGTCACACCTCCAAATATTGCCACTCCCTGGCCCAAGCATATTCAAACCATGACACCCTCATTTTTTTTATTATTATTTATTTTATTTTTTTTTAATTTACATTCCAAATCATTTCCCCTTTCCCGTTTCCTCCCTCCCCGAAAGTCCCATAAGCCCCCTTCCCTCCCTCTTTTCTCCATTCAACCCCCTCTCGTTTCTCTGTCCTGGTGTTCCCCTACATCCAGTCTTTCCAGGACCAGGGGTCTCTCCTTCCATCTTCTTAGAAATCTATTGATATGTGGATTGTGTCTAGGGTATTCCGAGATTCTGGGTTAATATCCCCTTATCAGTGACTGCATACCATGTGTGTTCTTTTGTGATTGGGTTACCTCACTAAGGATGATATTTTCAAGATCTGACCATTTGCCTAGGAATTTCGTGAATTCATTGTTTTTAATTGCAGAGTAGTATTCCATTGTGTAGATATACCACATCTTCTGAATCCATTCCTCCGTTGAGGGACATCTGGGTTCTTTCCAACTTCTGGCTATTATAAATAAGGCTGCTATGAACATAGTGGAGCATGTGTCCTTATTGCATGCAGGTAAAGCCTCTGGGTATATGCCCAGGAGTGGTATAGCTGGATCCTCCGGGAGTGTCATGCCCAGTTTTCTGAGGAACCGCCAGACTGCTTTCCAGAGTGGTTGTACCAGCTTGCAATTCCACCAGCAGTGGAGGAGTGTTCTTCTTTCTCCACATCCTCGCCAACAACTGCTGTCTCCTGTGTTTTTGATCTTAGCCATCCTCACTGGTGTGAGATGGAATCTCAGGGTTGTTTTGATTTGCATTTCCCTAATGACTAAGGATGATGAACATCTCTTTAGGTGCTTCTCAGCCATTAGATATTCTTCAGGTGAGAACTCTTTGTTTAGCTCTGTACCCCATTTTTTAATAGGGTTACTTGCCTCTCTGGAGTTTAACTTCTTGAGTTCTTTGTATATCTTGGATATTAGCCCTCTGTCGAATGTAAGGTTGGTAAAGATCATTTCCCAGTTAGTTGGTTGCCGCTTTGTCTTTTTGACAGTGTCTTTTGCCTTGCAAAAACTTTGTAATTTAATGAGGTCCCATTTGTCTATTCTTGATCTTAGAGCATAAGCTATTGGAGTTCTGTTCAGGAAATTCTCCCCTGTGCCCATATGTTCAAGGTTCTTCCCTAGTTTCCCTTCTATTAGTTTCAGTGTGTCTGGTTTTATGTGGAGATCTTTGATCCACTTAGAATTGAGCTTAGTGCAAGGAGATAAGAATGGGTCAACTTGCATTCTTCTGCATGTTGACCTCCAGCTGAGCCAGCACCATTTGTTGAAAAGGCTATCTTTTTTCCACTGGATGGTTTTAGCTCCTTTGTCAAAGATCAAGTGACCATAGGAGTGTGGATTCATTTCTGGGTCTTCAATTCTGTTCCATTGATCTACATGTCTGTTACTGTACCAATAACATGCGGTTTTTAACACTATTGCTCTGTAGTAAAGCTTGAGGTCAGGGATACTGATTACCCCAGAGGTTCTTTTACTCTTGAGAATAGTTTTAGCTATTCTGGGTTTTCTGTTATTCCAGATGAATTTTTGAATTGCTCTAACTCTATGAAGAATTGAGTTGGGATTTTGATGGGGATTGCATTGAATCTGTGTATTACTTTTGGTAAGATGCTCATTTTTACTATATTAATCCTGCCAATCCATGAGCATGGCAGATTTTTCCGTCTTCTGAGGTCTTCTTCAATTTCTTTCTTCAGAGACTTGAAGTTCTTGTCATACAGATCTTTCACTTGTTTGGTTAGAGTCACGCCAAGATACTTAATATGGTTTGTGGCTATCGTGAAGGGTATTATTTCTCTTACTTCTTTCTCAGCCTGCTTATCCTTTGAGTATAGGAAGGCTTCTGACTTGCTTGAGTTGATTTTATATCTGGCCACTTTGCTGAAGTCGTTTATCAGCTGTAGGAGTTCTCTGGTGGAGTTCTTTGGGTCGCTTATGTATACTATCATATAGTCTGCAAAGAGTGATAGTTTGACTTCTTCCTTTCCAATTTGTATCCCTTTGACCTCTTTTTGTTGTCTAATTGCCCTAGCTAGAACTTCAAGTACTATATTGAAAAGATATGGAGAGAGAGGGCAGCCTTGTCTAGTCCCTGATTTTAGTGGGATTGCTTCAAGTTTCTCTCCATTAGATTGATGCTGGCTACCGGTTTGCTGTAAATTGCTTTTACTATGTTTAGATATGGGCCTTGAATTCCTGATCTTTCCAAGACCTTTAGCATGAAAGGATGCTGAATTTTGTCAAATGCTTTCTCAGCATCTAATGAGATGACCATGTGGCTTTTTTCTTTGAGATTGTTTATGTAGTGGATTACATTGATGGATTTCCTTATATTGAACCATCCCTGCATCCCTGGGATGAAGCCTACTTGATCGTGGTGAATGATCGTTTTGATGTGTTCTTGGATTCAGTTGGTAAGAATTTTATTGAGTATTTTTGCATCGATATTCATAAGAGAAATTGGCCTGAGATTCTCTTTCTTTGTCGGATCTTTGTGTGCTTTTGGTATTAGTGTAATTGTGGCTTCATAGAACGAGTTGGGTAGTGTTCTTTCTGTTTCTATTTTGTGGAACAGTTTGAAGAGTATTGGTGTTAGGTCTTCTTTGAAGGTCTGATAGAATTCTGCACTAAAACCATCTGGACCTGTGCTTTTTTTGGTTGGAAGACTTCCAATGACAACTTCTATTTCTTCAGGGGTTATAGGACGGTTTAGATGGTCTATTTGATCCTGATTTAATTTTGGTACTTGGTATCTGTCAAGGAAATTGTCCATTTCCTCAAGATTTTCTAGTTGTGTTGAATACAGGTTTTTGTAGTAGGATCTGATGATTTTTTGAATTTCCTCAGTTTCTGTTGTTATCTCTCCCTTTTCGTTTCTGATTTTATTAATTTGGAAACTATCTCTGTGTCCTCTGGTTAGTCTGGCTAAGGGCTTATCTATCTTGTTGATTTTCTCAAAAAACCAACTCCTCGTTTTGTTGATTCTTTGTATGGTTTTATTTGTTTCTACTTGATTGATTTCAACCCTGAGTTTGATGATTTCCTGCCTTCTACTCCTTTTTGGTGTATTTGCTTCTTTTTGTTCCAGGGCTTTCAGGTGTGCCATTAAGCTGTTAGTGTATGCTGTCTCCCGTTTCCTTTTGGCGGCACTCAGGGCTATGAATTTTCCTCTTAGCACTGCTTTCATTGTGTCCCATAAATTAGGGTATGTTGTGCCTTCATTTTCATTAACTTTCAAAAAGTCTTTGATTTCTTTCTTTATTTCCACCTTGACCAAGTTATCATTGAGTAGAGCATTGTTCAGCCTCCATGTGTACGTGGGTTTTCTTTTGTTTTTGTTGCCATTGAAGACCACCCTTATTCCATAGTGATCTGATAGGAGGCATGGGATTAGTTCTATCTTCTTATATCTGTTGAGGTCTGATTTGTGACCAATTATATGGTCAATTTTGGAGAAGGTACCATGAGGAGCTGAGAAGAAGGTGTATTCTTTAGCTCTAGGATGAAATGTTCCATATATATCTGTTAGTTCCATTTGGTCCAAGGCTTCAATTAGATTCACTGTGTCCCTGTTTAGTTTCTGCTTTCCTGAACGATCCATTTCAGAGAGCGGGGTGTTGAAGTCACCCACTATTATTGTGTGCGGTGCGATGTGTGCTTTGAGTTTTAGTAAAGTTTCTTTTACGAATGAGGGTGCCCTTGCATTTGGAGCATAGATATTCAGAATTGAGAGTTCTTGATGGTGGATTTTTCCCTTGATCAGTATGTAGTGTCCTTCTGTGTCTTTTGTGATGACTTTAGGTTGAAAATCAATTTTATCTGATATTAGGATGGCTACTCCGGCTCGTTTCTTGGGGCCATTTGCTTGTAAAATTGTTTTCCAGCCTTTTACTCTGAGTTAGTGTTTGTCTTTGACACTGAGGTGCGTTTCCTGCATGCAGCAAAATGCTGGGTCCTGTTTACATATCCAGTCTGCTAGTCTATGTCTTTTAATTGGGGAATTGAGACCATTGATATTAAGAGAGATTAAGGCATAGAGATTATTGCCATCTGCCATTCTTGATGCTATCTTTATGTTTGAGTGATTATCTACTTTTGGGTTTGATTTAAGAAGGTTATTATCTCATTTTTTCCAGGGTGTTGTTTCTCTCCCTGTATTGGAGGTTTCCACCTATTATCCATTGCAGGGCTGGATTTGTGGAAAGATATTGTGAAAATTTGGTTTTATCATGGAATATCTTGGTCTCTCCATCTATGGTGATTGAGAGTTTTGCTGGGTATAGTAGTCTAGGCTGGCATTTGTGCTCTCTTATTGTCTGCATGAGATCTGCCCAGGATCTTCTGGCTTTCATAGTCTCTGGTGAGAAGTCTGATGTGATTCGGATAGGTCTTCCTTTGTATGTTACTTGGCCCTTTTCTCTTACTGCTTTTAGTATTCTTTGTTTAGAACATTCGGTGTTTTGATTATTATGTGACGAGAGGTATTTCTGTTCTGGTCCAGTCTGTTTGGAATTCTGTAGGCTTCTTGTACGTTCATCGGCATCTCTTTCTTTAGGTTAGGGAAGTTTTCCTCCATAATTTTGTTGAAGATGTTTACTGGCCCTTTATGTTGCAAATCTTCACTCTCATCTATACCTATAATCCTTAGGTTTGGTCTTCTCATTGTGTCCTGTATTTCCTGGATGTTCTGGGTTACACGTTTTTTGCATTTTGCATTTTCTTTGACTGTTGAGTCGATGCTTTCTATGGAATCTTCAGCACCTGAGATTCTTTCTTCCATCTCTTGTATTCTATTGTTGATGTTTGCATCTATGACTCCTGATTTCTTCCCAAGGTTTTCTATCTCCAAAGTTGTCTCCCTTTGTGATTTCTTAGTTGTTTCTACTTCCTTTTTTAGTTCCTGGATGGATTTGCTGAGATCCTTCACTTGTTTGTTTGTATTTTCCTGTATTTCTTTAAGGTATTTTTGCATAACCTCTTTCAGGTTTTCTTCCTGATGACCCACGTTCTCCTGCATTTCTCTGAGCGATTTTTGTATTTCCTCCTCATGGAAATCTATCTGTTGATCCATCGTCTCCTGCATTTCTTTAAGCAGTTCTCCTGTTTCCTTTGTAAGGGCATCTAACCGTTGATTCATATCTTTAAGCAATTGTTGTGTTGCCTCCTTATGGGCATCCGTCTGTTGACCCATATTCTTCTGCATTTCTTTATGCATTTTTTTTGTGATTCCTTTGTGAGTGCATCTACCTGTTGATTCATCTCATTAAGCGATTTTTGTGTTGTCTCCTTGTGCGCCTCCATCTTTTGATCCATGTTCTCCTGCATTTCTCTAAGCGATTTTTGTGTTTCCTTTGTAAAGGCTTCTAACCGTTGATTCATGGTCTCCTGTAATTCTTTATTAGATTTATTTGTGTCCTTCTTGCGATCCTCTAATAGCATCATGAGAAGTGATTTTAAATCCAGATCTTGTCTTTCGGGTGTGGTGGGGTATCCAGGACTTGCTGCTGTTGGAGAGTTGGGTTAGGATTGTCCCATATTACTTTGATTTCTGTTAGTAACATTCCTACGTTTGCCTTTTGCCATCTGGATACCTCTGATGTTAGTTGGTCCTGCTGTCACTGGCTGTTGGTTGGACCTCCTGTGAGCCTGCAAAGCTATTTCTGCCCCCCTGGTTTACCAGGATTCCCCTGGCACAGATTTCTGGGGCCTGCCCTGCTCCTGAGTGACTTTGGAGCCCTGATGTGCCTTGCCCCAAGTGATGTTATATTGGGGAGTCCTTGCACATCCAAAGGCTCAGTGTAGTGGATTCCTGGAGCAGAGGTCGCCAAAGGGAGGCTGGTAGGTAGGCTCCTGCCCTGTGCAGGGGTGTGTGATCTCTCCTAGAGTGGGGGGGGGAGGGGGCGTCCCTCTGCCAGGCAGAAGTCCCACAGCAGAGCTGGCGCGCTGGTTACTGCAGATCTGCCCAGCTCTTGGGAGCCACGTGCACACAATCCGCCTGAGACCCAAGCGATATTATGCCTGTCTGTCCCAACTTTCCAGCCACTGGAGCAAAGATGGCGGAGTGCACTCTGCACTCTCTCCGTGGTGCTGCTCACCCTGCAGAGGCGATGGCCTGCAGATCTGGCACCCAGAGGATCACAGCGCTGACTCATTCTTGGGCGCAGACGGAAGCCCCAACAGGCCGTGTCCCAAGTGATGTTATATAGTAGGGAGAGCCTGGGTACCTGTCTCTTCAGTGAAGTCTGCGGGAACAGAGGTCACAGAAGGAAAGCTGGTAGGCTCCCGCCCAGTGTGGGGTCCCTCTGCCAGGCAGAAGTTCCACAGTAGAGCTGGCACGCTGGTTACTGCAGATCAGCCCACCACTTGGAAGCCGCATACACACAAGCGGCCCGAGACCCAAGAGATATTATGCCTGTCTGTCTGTCTCAGAACCTGGCTGTCCCAACTTCCCATCACTGGAGCAAAGATGGCGGAGTGCCAACACCCTCATTTTCAATGCACTTAAAAATAATCTTAAGCAACTTTTTTAATTTGACATCGGACACTATTTTCTGTTCCTTAATATCTCTTAATATCAATGGACTCAATTCCCCAATAGAGTGACAGACTAGATACATAAACAGGACCCAGCATTTTGCTACATACAGGAAATGCACCTCAGTGTCAAAGATAAACACTATCTCAGAGTAAAGGGCTGGAAAACAATTTTCCAAGCAAATGGTTCCAAGAAATGAGCTGGAGTAGCCATTCTAATAATAGATAACATCAACTGTCAACCAAAAGTCATCAAAAAAAAAATAAGGAAGGACACTTTGTTGCTATTGAAGGCTGGTCTTCAATAGCAACAAAAACAGCAGAAATCCCATAAACACATGGAAGTTGAACAACACTCTACTTAATGATAACTTGGTCAAGGAAGAAATAAAGAAAGAAATTAAAGACTTTTTAGGATTTAATGAAAATGAAGGTACAACATACCCAAAGTTATGGGACACAATGAAAGCAGTGCTAAGAGGAAAACTCATAGCTCTGAATGCCTCCAACAAGAAACTGGAGACAGCATACACTAGCAGCTTAACAGCACACCTGAAAGCTCTAGAACAAAAAGAAGCAAATACACCCAAGAGGAGTAGAGGGCAGGAAATAATCAAACTCAGAGCTGAAATCAACCAAATAGAAACAAAAAGAACTATACAAAGAATCAACAAAACCAGGAGCTGGTTCTTTGAAAAAAATCAACAAGATAGATAAACCCTTAGCCAGACTAACCAGAGGGCACAGAGTACAGTATCCAAATTAACAAAATCAGAAAATGAAAAGGGAGATATAACAACAGAAACTGAGGAAATTAAAAAAAATCTTCAGATCCTACTACAAAAGCCTATACTCAACAAAACTGGAAAATCTGGATGAAATGGACAATTTTCTAGACAGATACCAAATACCAAAGTTAAATCAGGATCAGATAAACCATCTAAACAGTCCCATAACCCCTAAGGAAATAGAAGCAGTCATTGAAAGTCTTCCAACCAAAGAAAGCCCAAGACCAGATGGGTTTAGTGCAGAATTTTATCAGACCTTCAAAGAAGACCTAATACCAATACTCTTCAAACTATTCCACAAAATAGAAACAGAAGGAACACTACCCAATTCATTCAATGAAGCCACAGTAATGCTGATATCAAAACATCACAATGACCCAACAAAGAAAGAGAATTTCAGAGACCAATTTCCCTTATGAATATCAATGCAAAAATACTCAATAAAATTCTTGAAAATTGAATCGAAGAACACATCAAGAAGATCATTCACCACGATCAAGTAGGCTTCATTCCAGGGATGCAGGGATGGTTCAATATATGAAAATCCATCAATGTAATCCACTACATAAACAAACTCAAAGGAAAAAAAAATGATCATTTTATTAGCTGCTGAAAAAGCATTTGACAAAAGTCAACATTCCTTCATGTTAAAAGTCTTGGAAAGATCAGGAATTCAAGGCCCATACGTAAACATAGTAAAAGCAATATACAGCAAACCAGTAGCCAACATCAACCTAAATGAAGAGAACTTGAAGCAGTCCCACTAAAATCAGGGACTAGACAAGGCTGCCCTCTCTCTCCCTATCTATTCTATATAGTACTTGAAGTTCTAGCTAGAGCAATTAGATAACAAAAGGTGGTCAAAGGGATACAAATTGGAAAGAAAGAAGTCAAAATATCACTATTTGCAGATGATATGATAGTATACTTAAGTCACCCAAAAAAATACACCAGAGAACTCCTACAGCTGATAAACAACTTCAGCGAAGTTGCCAGATACAAAATTAACTCATACAAATCAATATCCTCCCTATATTCAAAGGATAAAGAGGCTGAGAAAAAAATTAGGGAAAGGACACCTTTCACAATAGCCATAAACAATATAAAGTATCTTGGTGTGACTTTTACCGAGCAAGTGAAAGATCTGTATGACAAAAACTTCAAGTCTCTGAAGAAAGAAATTGAAGATCTCAGAAGATGGAAAGATCTCCCATGCTCATGGATTGGCAGGATTAATATATTAAAACTGGCCATCTTGCCAAAAGCAATCTAAAGATTCAATTCCATCCCCACCAAAATTTCAACTCAATTCTTCATAGAGTTAGAAAGAAAAATTCTCAAATTCATTTGTATTAACAAAAAATCCAGGATAGCTAAAACTATCTTCAACAATGAAAGAACTTCTGGAGGAATCAGCATCTCTGATCTCAAGCTGTACTACAGAACAATTGTGTTAAAAACTGCATGGTATTGGTACAGTAACAGGCAGGTAGATCAACAGAATAGAATTGAAGACCCAGAAATGAACCCACACACCTATGGTCACTTGATCTTTGACAAAGCAGCTAAAAACATCCTGTGGAAAAAAAAGACAGCATTTTCAATAAATGGTGCTGGTTCACCTGGCAGTCAACATATAGAAGAATGCAAATTGATCCTTTCTTATCTCCCTCTACAAAGCTCAAGTCCAAGTGAATGAAGCACCTCCACATAAAACCAGACACACCGAATCTAATAGAATAGAAATTGGGGAAAAATCTCAAACACATGGGCATAGGGAAAAGTTCCTGAACAGAACAACAGTGGCTCATGCTGTAAGATCAATAATCGACATCTTAAAATTGCAAAGCTTCTGTAAAGGCAAAGGACCCTGTCAATAGGACAAAATGACAACCAACAGAATGGGAAAATATCTTTACCAATCCTACATCTGATACAGGGCTAATATCCAATATATACAAAGAACTCAAGAAGTTAGACTCCAGATAACCAAATAACTCTATTAAAAAATGGGGAATAGTGCTAAACAGAGAATTTTCAGCTGAGGAATACTGAATGGCTGAGAAGCACATAAAGATGTTCAACATCTTAGTCATCAGGAAAATTCAAATAAAAACAATCCTGAGATTCCACCTCACACCAGTCAGAATGGCTAAGATCAAAAACTCAGGTGACAGCAGATGTTGGTAAGGATGTGGAAAAAGAGTAACAGTCCTCCATTGTTGGTGGGATTGCAAGCTGGTACAACCACTTTGGAAATCAGTCTGGTGGTTCCTTAGAAAACTGTACCATAGTGTTACCTGAGGACCCATCTATACCACTCCTGGGCATATAAGCAAATGATGATCTAACATATTAAGGACACATGCTCCACTATGTTCATAGAAGTCTTATTTATAATAGCCAGAAGCTGGAAAGAACCCACATATCCTTCTACAGAGGAATGAATACAGAAAATGTGGTACATTTACACAATGGAGTACTACTCAGCTATTAAAAACAATGAATTCATGAAATTCTTAGGCAAATGGACGAAGCTAGAAACTATCATTCTGAGTGAGGTAACCCAATCACAAAGGAACACACATGGTATGCATTCACTGAGAAGTGGACATTAGCCCAAAAGCTAGGAATACCGAAGATATGATTCATGACCATATGAAGCTCAAGAAGAAGGAAGACCAAAGTGTGGGCACTTCAGTCCTTCTTAGAAAGGGGAACAAAATAAGGCAGCAAAATATGGAGACAAAGTGCAGAGCAGAGACTGAAGGAAAGGTCATCCAGAGACTATTCCACTGGGGATTCATCCCAGATACATTCACTAAACTCTGAAACTATTGTGGATGCTTATAAAGGCTTTTGGAAAGGAGTCTGATATAGCTGTCTCCTAAGAGGCCCTGCCAGAGGCTTGCAAATACATAGGTGGATTCTCACTGCCAACTATTGGACTGAGTGTGAGGTCTTCAATGGAGGAGTTAGAGAAAGGATTGAAGGAGCTGAAGGGGTTTGCAAACTCATAGGAAGAACAACAATATCAACCAACCAGACCCTTCCCCCTCCCCCGCCAGAGCTCCCAGGAACTAAGACACCAACCAAGGAGTACATGTGGCTCAGGCTGCATTTGTAGCAGAGGATTGTCTTATGAGGCATCAGTGGGAGGAGAGGTCCTTGGTCCTATGAAGGTTAGATAGATGCCCCAGTGTAGGGGAATTGATAGGGGAGAATGAGTGGGTGGGTGGGTGGAGGAACACCCTCATAGAAGCAGGAGAGGGGAGATGGGATAGGAGGTTTCCGTGAAGGGGGGGGGGACAGGGTAGGAGGATAACACTTGAAATGTAAATAAATTAAAAATAAACAATCAAATAAATAAAAAATTTTAAAATGATAGCAACCAGAATCAATAATTAAGCTTACAATTGACTGGAAAGAAATGGGGAAAGATTTCAGGGAGGTCTATGATTCCTTGGGCTATGGTTGGCACTCCTGGGCTGTGAGTGAGGTCTCTGATCCTTCTAAAAGTTACAGAGTTTCAGTCGACTTAAATCGGTACCTTTCGGTTCTCTCCGGTGAAGGAGCGAGTGTGCGCATGCGCTCTCAGCCTGTGCTGCTTGCAGCGGCGTTTCAGCGGCCTGTTTTCACTTCCTCCTTGTCAGAGCTGTATCCGGGTCGTTGTTCTCCCTATTGTCTCTGACAGTCGGCCCCGGACCTTGGAAATTCTGGGTCTTTTGTTGCTTCTGGTGCAGGCTAATAAAGTTTTCTTTTTATTTCCAGTTTTTCCCCAGGCAGTTCCCCTCGCAGGGCGGCCGGTTCGTGCCTGGCGCCCCTGGCCCGAGAGCGCGGAGGAAGGGGCGCCGGGCGGGCGCGGGGCGGGCGGGGGAGCCCCGGGGTCGCCCCTGCTCGGTCGGCGCACCGCCCTGCCTAAATAGCTGCTCTCCGACTTGTCTCCTCCGCCCTCTGCGTGTCCCTGCTGCCTTGCCTCTCGCAGCCTTCCCTAGGTCTCCAAACGACCACCTCACGGATTCCTTAGTAAGTGTATCCGAGGCCTCCCTCAGCACCTCTCCACTTTTCCTTTCAGTCAGGCTTTGCGGAACAGGGAGGGCCGGGTGGGTTCTGCAGGACAGACAGACCCTTGAGAGAAGCTGCTCCGTGGTCCCTTGGCTTCTGAGATGCCGTGGCTGTAGGTTTCTGTACGTCTCGGACACGAGGGATTGCTGAGTAGTCATAGAAGTTAGGCGCGGGTCTGCGAGGATTTGGGTTTGAATTGGTCTTGGCCTCAAGTCTGGGGCAATCGGGCCCTCTGCAACCAGCGCCCCCAAACCCAACTTTCCCCCCTAGCACAGTGTGGAGAAGTCATTTCTATTTCCCTCAGCATCACAGTTACCCCTGTTTGGTGAGATCGTAAAATTATTGTAATATTTTCTCTTAACAGTGGATCGCAGCTCCAAGAGGAGGCAGGTGAAGCCTTTGGCCGCTTCTCTCCTGGAAGCTCTTGATTATGATAGTTCAGATGACAGTGATTTTAAAGTTGGAGATGCTTCAGGTAAATGTTTTCTTTCTCTTTTCCTTTCACAGCTTTCTGCGGTTCACTGCATTTTTAACTTTTTTGTTTTTTGAGACTTTTGATTAAAATGTTCATTTACTGTGCACACAAACCATTTATTTTGATCATTTAATTTCTCACATTTCCCTAAGATCCTTTCATTAGATCCTATTATGGCTTCTGCTTCCGTCCATATTTACTCAGATGATTAGCTGGGAGGGAGGGAGCTTATTCAAAAGTGGAAACATTTTCCCCTTTCTGTACCCTAAAAAAAAATGGTTATATATTCGAGTGAAGACTTGAGGTAGAAGAGTATATTATTATGAATAATATGGACCATAATATCCTTGAGCAGTGTAATTCCCATATCAGCCCCTATGGCATACTTAGGGGAGTTCTTTTTGTGCACTAGCTAACAGAATGATGCCCAAGGAAACTTTGTGCTTTAAATCAGCAGGTACAGCGCCTTGAGTGCTTGCTTATTCTAGTTAGTGATCTAAAGAGATGGTGAACTTTTATGTTCACATAGTTTAAAAGCAGAAAGGGAACATTATGATTTTTCTTTGTGCATTTTCTCCTGTATACTTAATGTGTACTTAATATATTAAGTTTCAATTAAAGCAACCTGAGAAACAAAATGATGTGGGCTGTTACATCTACAAAACATCAGTGAACACCTGAACATTAAGAACCTTTTGTATTTCTCTCCCATTGATGAACGTTTAGAGAAAGTATAAAATCCTTTATAATTTGAGCCCTTCCACAGGTTCTTTTCTTGAAGTACTGGGAGCATACTCTGAGCCTTTCACATGCTCTGCTGCTAGACTATATTTTCAGCCCCTCTGGCATGTTTTAATATCCCATCATGCACCAGCCCCTCTGACATGTTTTCACTATCCCATCTTGCAGTTTGAGAGTTTGAAACATCTTGCTCCATTTCTCGGACTCTCTCATCTCTCTTTTTAAAGGTGCTGAGAAGAGATGAAATTAGCGTGGATCAGCTAGGTAGCGGTGGCACCTGCCCTTAATCCTAGCACTTGGGAGGAACTCTGTGAGTTGGAAGCCAGCCAGGGCTACACAGACAAACCTTGTCTCAGAAAATAAACAAAAAATTACTTTGTATTGTGTTACTCTTAACAGCATGAGCAAACAGAATTTGCATTATGATTTGCTACAGACTCTCATTTAACTTTTATAATAGCTCATTAAGGAGATTCCCCTTTACAGTCATAGAGTCACTGAGTCTAAAGGACTGCTCATGAAGCTATTCAGAAACTGATACCCGGTGGGTCTGACTACAAAGTCGTTTCATTGTTTAGATACTAAGAATGGATTGATAGAATCTCAAATCAAAATGGCCTGGCAATTGTGGCCCCTGATGAGCTCACTCCAGCAGTCAACACTTGATAAAATTGCCTCCATTAACTGTTTGCTCACCTTTACTTTGCAGCTCTTTATCTCCTATGTAGTTAATTCACTGGTGTTTCGTACTTTCAAAGAGGGAAAAGAAAGCAAAGTGAAAGGAGGTAAATGTCTTCTTCTTAGGGAAAACTAACAGGAGTATTCTTTGCTAAAAGGTAGTACTGGTGTATCAGTGAGATTTTAAACTGACAAAAAGTTGTTACCATTTAGAGGATAGGCATTAATGAAGCAAACTCCAACATTTACTTTCTTTAAATGTTTAAATATGATTTTGTTTCAATAAATCCTGGTTTGATATATTTATTTTTTCGTTTATTGAGGTGGAGTCATTCACAGACATTTCTCTTTATGAGGGATGAAATAGTCCAGAGACAAGTTTATAAGCTACCTTAAAAAGAGTGTATGGTATTAAGCCAAACAAAGGTTCCAGATCTTGATTATATATTAATTATTGTTGAAGGGATGCTATATTTGGCTAATGTTTGAGCCCTAAAAGGGCTCAAAAATTCATACTGTTAGTTGTCTCTTATCATATAATCCCCAGTTGTTTACTGCCTTGGCTCCTGGCAAGTATATGTGATCTAAAATTTCATGTCACAAGTTTATTTTTTTAGCTTTTGCATGTTATTGTGAAAAAGAGCTAGTGGAAAATAATTTTATTTAAAATAATAGTCAATGGCAGGTGAGTCTTCTTTTCCATTTTGACTCAGGTGTGTTGGTGCTCATAGCTGAGATATTGATGTATGTTAGTTTAGCACTATTTCCTCTCATAATTGGTTGAGGACAATAAATAAATATGCCCTAAGTTAGGGCACAGTTAAAATTATAATAATGACCGCCAGAAGAACCATATGTGGAAATGTTAGGTGGAATCCTATACAAATGACTCATTTTCGTAGGTCTAAACCAGTCCAGTATTGGAAATTTTATGGTTTAGTTTAAATAAAATATTTGATTTGTACCTAAGGTTAGAAATAATTGTTTTTTTATCTGAACTAAATGCTTTTGAAGATGTGAGCAGTTAGTAATCTTATTAACAATATATACTTGTGGCGTCCTGGCCTTTCTTCCTTTCTTTGCTACATAAAACAAAGTGGGTTAACTAGATCTTGATGGGTTATTTAGCTAGTGTAGCCATTTTGCCTAGAAGTCATCTAACTGGAAGAGTCAGGTTGAAGTGTTTGTAGTTCCTTTTGGTAGTGCTTTTTGCTTAACCTGATCAAATTATATTCATTAGCATTTCACAATACTTTTCCAAATGTTAAGGTGAAATCACAAATAAGTCATTAGATTGCAATTATTAAATGATGGATAATCCAGGGGTGGTTGATTCTGTGTATAGTTCCAGTCAGGAGAAAGGATTATTTTAGACCGGGTCGATATATATCAGTTCCACTGAGGAATGAGAGGAGGAGTGTGAAGGAAGAATATTTAGAGAAAAACAACTTTGGTGAGGGAAGCATTAAATGTTAAAGGTAATGAGACATGGAAATGTTATTTCTATTTGGGATAGGACAGAGTAAAAGAAATAGTAAAAGAAACATACCTAGAAAACAGTGAGGAGAGGGTGATCTTATTCTAGATGTTGGTTTCTCAGAATGCGTTGGTACCATTGGCATTTTGTGCTGGATAATTCTGTTGTGGAGGTTTGTCCTGTGCAGTGTAGTGTGGTGTTTAGAGCATCTTTGTCTTGTACTTGATGCCTGTAATCTTGTAGTGTCTTCCCTACCTGTTGGACCCGCTGTATGCCCGCCAGTGTTTTTAGAAACTAGTGCATGCATGTCTTTTGGGGAAAGACTTGTCCATCTTAGAGAAACTCTTAAATTTACCCAGAAAATGCAAGATGGCACATCTGTTACTAGAGTCAATAGAGAGTGAGTTGGGTTGAGTGATGGGCTTCAGAATCAGTTAAGGTGACTCCAGGATAACTCAGGATTGACCAGAAGACTAGTGATGTGTTACTTACTATGCTTATTTATGGTGCTAATTCTTGCTGCACTGTACCTATGAAAAGAATAAGGCTTATGGAATTGTTGGACAAAGATATTTCATAGTTGTAAATCTCTAAATTGTACTGATTGTATTTGTTTTTTATCATGAAGTAAAAATGAGCTTTGTTATAATGATACTGATGACTGCTGATTATTGCATTCATATTATCTGAATATTGCCAAGGGATTTTTGAAAGTATATTGTTAATTCTCCAACTAAAAAAAAAATCCTTAACAGTTGAAATGAATGTTGCTTTGAGAGATCCTGACATACTGTGTGCTTTGAAGGTTTTTTTGTTTTTGTTTTTGTTTTTTTAATTTGTAACTAAATTAGGAATAGGAGTTTAAGTTTAACATTATTTTTATATGTAAAAGAAGTTCATTGTAGATGTGGGATTAATTAACTCTGTCCTTATGCATAAGGTAGATTTTCGGAATATCTAGATAATTGACACTATTCATTTTCCTTACTTCCTTTGCTTTCCTTCCTTCTCTTCTTTCTTCCACATGGAATGATAGTTTGGAATGCACTATGGGGTAGTTCTTGACATCGTGGAAATAGAAATGTTTTTTCTTTTGCAGCCTTTAGAAATATAGCCACTTTTGGACTTTGTTTTCTCATTGTGGTTATTATTCATCTGTGATTATGAATAAATATCTCTTCCTCAAATAAGTATGTAGAATATGGTAGAATATACACCAAAAAATGACTAATTATGAAAAGGTTATATTTCTGAGACCCTGGTCCTGTTGTTAGATTAGATTATGACTAAGATGTTACATTTTGTGACTAAAAAGTTGGGCTAGTATTTGAATTTGGAGAAGAATGTCATGTTCTTGTAATAATGCATTGACAAATACAAAAGTAAAACAGTTAAATCTTAACATTGCACTGTGCTAAGACATGGTTATAAAACAAAAGCAAATCAAAGAATATTAGTTTACCTCTACATTTGAAAATAATTGCATTAGTATTGACATCGAGAATAAAATCACAAAATTCATGACATTTGTGAAGTTTACCAGGTGTTACAATGTTGGATTCTCATCAGGAACCCATACTCTGTACTAGTGAGCTTTAGTTTTTTATTGATTAATAAATTATTGTGTTAAAATATCTTCTAGACGAGTGATCTGGAAGAATAGGACCTCTACTTCTTCTCTACTTTCTTGCTTTCTTGATTTCAGTGTTGTGTTGTAATGTTCTTTAGTTACTGTGCACAAGGGATCTTTTCTTGCCTTTGAAGTGTTTAGTGGAATCTGCTTATTTCTCAGAAGACCATTATTTAAAAATTTATAGAAAATATTGCTGATCTTGGCTAGGACTGATTTTTCCTTGTAGGTTAGGTTTAATTATTATGAGTGGTTTAAAATTCAAGTTTTCTTAATGATTTATAGAACTTTTGAGCTGAAAACAAGTCACTTGCTTTGAAATGATATTGAGTCCATACTCTTTAAATACAAAAAGCTCAGAGATCTACAAGAATTTCTTAACTTTGACAGAGACTTGTTTTATAGCAAAACCTGTTTAAATTCAACTTAATTTGTGTCATATCTCATATTCTGTAAATATTTATACTTTATATTGTTGAACTATTATATTTGATTATACAATAGCACCTTAGGCATAAATAAATGTGCTATTATGCATATTCCAAATTATTTTCATAAAATGTGAACTTTTCCAAATTTAAGCACACATACCTAACTCCAGAGGTCTAAAACATAAGGAATTGTTTGGCTTGGATAGTAGTGTACTTTTGCCCTGTATAAGATTGTTTAGAATAAGGGTGGTTTAGTTTTTCTTCATATACTATTGAAAAAGCTGATAGTCTTAAGATTGATAGTAATTTCATTGAGTCATTCAAAATCTTTTGTTTTCATTTCTTACATGAGCTAACTAACACACAGAATAGTTTGATTATTAGCTGTGTATATGGGGTTTCTGAGGTGATTTAGATATACTAATTAACTTTTGAACCTTCAATTCCCAGTTAATTTTACATGTCAAAAAAAGTTAAATTCGTAGAAATTAAAATTGTATGGAAACAATAATACTTTATGCTATTTTAGTGTTTCTATTTTCTTGGTAATAGATGCAGACAATTTGTTTTTCTATAGGTTTTACAGTTGGTATACAAATCCTTACTTCCCTCTTCTTTTTCCACTTCCAAATACTGCTCCTGTCCAAGTATTTCAAATTTTTATTTGTTGGCTTGTGTGCAGACAAGATTAGCATAGAGAATAGTGCTGGGTTGATGTGGACTCTGCTTCCCTAGGTGGGAATGGAAACAGCTTGCTAATTAAAGGCTTGGATGAGGTACTCGATAACCAGAGCCCATTTATTCAGTAGCAGGTAACCGATCATTTTAGGACAGATTCATTTCTTTGTCAGCATTTTCCATTCAAGGGCATCTTGTAGGTGGAACTTATGAAAATTTACATAACAAACGATATAAGCAGTATTCTATTAATCAGGAAGACTGAAGTTTTCTTTCACCTTCCATTTTTTATATGCCATTGGTTTTGTCTATTTTTGCCTTTGTAACTGATCTAACGTTTGCTACAAGTTGACTATCATATATCTATACTTGTTTTGATAGATAAAAAGTTAATAGACAGTTTTACAGGGCTAACATTTTCTTGTTTGAGATGTGATTCATTAGTATAAGTATGCATATTACATGAAAGAAGGATGTAAAAGAATAATCAAATTATATTATTAAGTTACAGTCAAGTGCTCATTAAAACATACTTTTAGAAAATAAATAATTATCTCTAGGTCATTATACTGCTGTTAGCTATTTGATATAAATCAGTGGTGCTATGTTTAAAGTATATTCTAACTTACATTTCATTTCTCATCTTCATTAGTTCATACTGAATTACATCATATATCAACTTTGTTATTATTTAACGAGGTTGGGAATGTCTACCATCTTTTGCCTTAGATTTGTTTATATTGTTTTGCAAGTTATTCACAAGTTTTGGTGGTTTCATTTGTGTCAGTGTTGTGTGTGTGTGTGTATGTATATACATATGTGTGGTTTTTTTTTTCTCATATTTTCAACAGATTCTGAAGGGAGTGGTAATGGAAGTGAAGACCCTTCAAAGGACAGTGGAGAAGGTTCCTGTAGTGATTCTGAGGAAAACATTTTAGAAGAAGAACTGAATGAAGATATTCAAGTAAAAGAAGAACAGCTTAAAAATTCTACAGAGGAAATAATGTCATCAGACAAACAGTTAATTAAAATGGAAAAGAAGGAGGAAGAAGAAAATGGAGAAAGACCTAGAAAGAAAAAGGAGAAAGAGAAGGAGAAAGAAAAGGAAAGAGAGAAGGACAAAGAAAAAGCAACAGTATCTGATAGTACAGCTGCTTCTGCTGCTGGCACCACACCAGCCACAAGCCCTCCTGCTGTTACCTCCCCTTCTGTCCCTACCACCACTACCACCACCACTGAGGAACAAGTCAGTGAGCCCAAGAAATGGAATCTTCGTCGAAATCGCCCCCTCTTGGACTTTGTTTCCATGGAAGAACTGAATGATATGGATGATTATGACAGTGAGGATGATAATGACTGGAGACCTACTGTAGTAAAGAGAAAGGGGAGATCAGCATCTCAGAAGGAGGGCAGTGATGGAGACAATGAGGATGATGAAGATGAGGGAAGTGGGAGTGAGGAAGATGAGAATGATGAGGGCAATGATGAAGACCATAGCAGCCCTGCTAGCGAAGCATGTGGCAAGAAGAAGAAGAGTAAAGTTCTTAGCAGAAACAGTGCTGATGATGAGGAACTGACCAATGATAGCCTGACCCTATCTCAAAGCAAGAGTAATGAGGTAGAGCAACCCAATTTTTATGATATCTGTCTGTCTGGGGAAAGGGAATTTTCTAAATCAGTACTTAATTTATTAAATGGCTTCCTTGAATTTTTATTTAGTTGTAGGAGTGAACACCCTGAATTTAACATTTATTCATTTGTTCAACAAATTTTTAATTATCCACTATTTGTCAACATTCTTCAGGATCTCTAGTCTCCATTCCCAAGAAAAGTATGTAGAGAGACATTTTTATATCTGTAGACTTGGGAAATGATAGTTTTCTATTCCCATTTCTATTTTCTTTCTGTTTGTAGATGCTAACTGGCAATGAGTCGATTAGGAAAGTAGAGGCTCTTGCTTCAAACATAGTTTTGTTTATAGCTACATAAAAAAATAAGACTTTTGCATACATTAGAAGAAGGTAACATATAGCTCTTTTTTTTTCTCTTTCTCAGACTTTCAGAGAGTTGTTTTAAAGGTTAGTCAGTTATCAGCTGTAGCAGTCATCAGTATAGTCACCAATCTTTGGTTTATGTGTGTGATAGTAAAACGTACCTTTTTCTCCCCTAACACATCCTTAATGAACAAATTCTCTGCAAAGAAGTAAAAATAAAAGCAAACGCTTTCCCCTATAGAACAAACTTGTCTATCCTGAAGCAACAGTAATGACTCAGTCCTGCTATTGAAGTTCTCCTGCAAGTTAGGTTTACCCATTGGTCCAGAGGTGCAACGTTCAAGACTTCAGTTAAATATATCTATGTCTCTGTCTGTGTGCCTATGTGTTTTCCTTCTAAAAGAAAGATTGAGTTGATGTCTTACATGTAGATGTATGTTACATCACATGTAGAACTGTACTAATTATGTCATTTCTGTTAATGTGTTTATGTCAACAAAATTTACTTCTTCACCATTTTTTTTTTGTTTTTCATATCATTGAAGTAGCTTAAACTGGTAGATTTTCTTTATGCTTTATTTATTTTTTCATATTTTTTTCTGCTTACAGATTTTCAGAGTAGTAACTGTCTATTTTAATTAGGCTTATTATAAATTTTGTGGGTTTGTTTTTATTAAATAATATATAACAAAGTCTCAGGGATTCCAAGTCAGCAGAGATGAAATAAAAACTTAGATTTGCATTATAAGCACTGATTAATTTCTAGGTTGCTCTTATTCCCAGGAAGAATGTTGCCTGCTTTCAATGCTCTCCTAATTCTTATCTTTAGGTAAAGGAAAATTCATTTGAGGAGATAGTATGGTACTATTTAAGGTTGTAGCATGAGCTGTTCCATATTACTAATGCTGTCTTGGCATATTTATGTATATTTGTTAATATCTAGATTGGGCATTTGTTCATTTTTTACCCTTTAGCATATATCTATTGACTGAGCTTACTTTTGGCAGCATATCTAATGTTTCATGTTTACTTTACTATTCACAGAAGTAATTTAATAATAGAGGACCTCTGGAGAAGATTCATGTTAATATTTAGGGATACTTGTAAATGTGTTGAAATGTATTTGTTATTTTTTAATAACCTCTACTTGATAACATTGTTAAACCAACTAAGTTTTATAATACATTTCCCATATATATGGGTTAGTGTTTTTTTTTCCTTGTTTTAGTGAAAAAAAAAATGAAATATTCTGGTAAATAATGGGACCTATATTTAAGTGTCTTGAAGATATTTCTGGTGTGAGATCCCCAAGTATTTCTTAGAAAAGTACCCACATAGAATAACTTGTAGAAAGCTAATTTCTCTAGAGCCACCTGCTTAAAGATTGGTTACAGTTTTATCTTCACATCTATTTGAATTCCTCAATAATTTTCATGATTTTAATTATATGTAAATTATGATGAACTAAACTAAATATCAAATTTTACTTAAGAAATTAATCAGTTTAGATTATTATGTATAGATTTTCTATTTATATTCTCTTTTATTTATAAGAAAGATGTTTAAAGTTTATTATTGTTGCCTTATGGTTAATGGTTTTGTCAGTCTTTCTAGTTACCTATTTTGTTTAATAATAATAACTACATTATAGTTAACAAGTTTGTTTCTGAAATTTTGTATTTCTCCATTTTACCTGTAAGTGTTAAGATTCCCCTTCATAGTAGAGACAGCCAAAAGTATGGCTTTAGAAATATGCATAAGAATATCATAGTTATTAGCTGGTAGCCTTTTCTTAGTTGCAATGTCAAATATATTTTCAGAGAAATGATATGGATTGTCTATAAGTAAATGATGCTCTTAAACCTTAACAATTTTGAATTTCTTAGGTGAATTCACTGTTTTTGATCAGGCTTCAACATACCTAGGCACAAAGAGGAGTCCTTCTAAAACACTTTGGTTTTAGGATTCCTTTATTAAAAAGTTATTGAAGATTTATAGTATTTAGGTAGACTATATCTATTGACATTTACAATTTCAAGTTAATCTTATAAATTCTAAAAACAGTAACAAACCCACACAAAAGATACTGAAATAGGCAAGTTAGCATCATGAGAATAGTCTTAGTATGTACTTTCTGTAAGAGAGCTTCCTGGAGTACACCTTTGCTTCTCTAGAGTAGATGGAGCACTTGATGAGTTACATTTTCTGCAAATTGGTGACTGCTGGCATTTGCCTTTGCAGTTTTTAAATTAGTACAGTCTAGATAACAGCCCTGCAGTATGGCTGTGTTCTTTTTGGTCCTTCAATTTGAAACTTCTTTGTCCATCCAATTATCTCTGACTTAAGTTTTTCAAAGATGGGTAGTGTTAACATTTTCAGAGAATGGTTCTCATTTTCAAAACACTGAACTTAGAGATGTAGTTGAAAATTTATGAATGGAAGAAATTCTGTCAGTGGAATTGCCAGTCTTGTTTTGTTAAGGAGGAAATATTTCTTTCTCATTGAGGATCTGTAGAACAGTTTGGATCTTGGATTACTGTTTTGATAAGTACAGCCTTATATTTTTGGCTTAGTATAAGAATTTGTTATATAAGGTTCTTTTATGCTTAATGATAAATGTCACCTGATGTTTGCAATTAATATGTAAAGATTTTGGCAAAATTTGCCAATATTTTAAGTAGAGAAATATTAACTTTTTCTCTTGAAAAACCATCTGTGTTTCCATAGAGCAAGTGTGTTCAGGTAATTCAGGCACAGGATCGAATAAATACAAAATGCATTCACAGTTCTTGTTAGCATATTGCTGAAGATTTGTACATGTTTGGGATATCTGACTTACTAGTTATCTCTTTGCACATTTTTAAGAAAAAAATTGCTGTAAGTCCTGTTCAAAACAGTTTTGGAATATTATATAAACATTTGAGAGTCTTAAGAACTAAACTTTCAAATAAAACATTTATGAAGAATTATTGATCACACTTTTGGTATACTATTTTTTTCTTATCTTTTAAGAGTAGTTCCATGTAAAGTATAGTGGAGTTGTGTCTATTAAATTTAAATACAACAGGTTCAATTTAGTCCTTTTGTATATATTTTATAAACATCTTATAGAATACATGGCAACTGAACACTAAATATGTTTTAGAGAGCAGAGAAAACTCTAGGCAATGTTTCATTTCTAGGCAACTGTATATTTATTTATTTTTAGATTGGCATACAGAGCATTAGGATTTGACCAAGCATCTTCATGCATCATACTTAGTTCTCAGTTGTATCCCTGTACTCTGCCTGGTCCCCCTCCTCCTTTAGATGTGCCATTTTCTTCTCCATTTAGTCCGCTTTGCTTATTAGCTTTGCCCCGTGTATTCTCACCTCCCATACATTCTTTTCGTTAAGATTACCTTTAAATTCCAAGGAGAAAAATGAAATAATCATTGAATTGTTACTGTATTGCCCCCTTTTTTTTACTAATTTTGAGATGTTTTCTTTTGCCATCTATAATTTACTCATCTAATTTCTATTTTTGTGTAAAGCTTCATTAATTATTTTTGTTAAAGGTTTTAGCCTAGTTTCCTTTGACAGAAGACACAAACCTTCAGAAATATGGTAACAAAGTCATAGGAAACTGGACTCTATTATTTTGATTATAAATGTGCTTAAATCACACTTAAACAGTAATACATATTTGCTCTCTACTAACAAACACTAAAATCATGTTTTCAAAACTTTGGTTTAGATTTTCCCATTGAATCATCGTGGCCTGCTGCTAGGGTAACTCTGTAGGGCTGCTGCTCCTCATTCCTGGGCATTACAGTTGGAACAAGCGTCTCACTGGATCAGAGTCACTGCAAAAGTTTTCTCATTCCCAGGCACTAGAGCACAGTACATGTAGAGAGACTTGACGTAGGTAGCTTAGACATTTTTCTTCTGAATAAAATCAGAAAACAGAGAAAATTCCGTTTTCTCTCTTCTGTAGAGGGGAAAAGCCATGGCACAGGCCGAGAAGTGACAGACCTGATTTATTTTCTACTTCAAGAAATTCACCTATTTATCATTCACGGGTCTACTCATAGAATTCTCTCATTTTCTGTATTAAGCCATATTCTAAGACTTAGATGTAATTCTGTCATATAAATGTGACAGTCCATTAACACAGGTAGCCTCTTAATTATCAGACTCTGCTTCACTAGGTTATTTCCTAGTTCATGATGTTCAACAAAACAAAAAACAAAACCAACTTAGAAGTGATAGCCTATGAAAAACATTTGGAGTTACCATGGGGATGATGAATTATCAGTGCCCATTTGGGCTTGTCACTCATTCCACCCCTGGCCTCCTGCTTAGGTCTCAGTCTGTCTTTCTGTTTTGACCCATGTACAGGAAGTATCTAGGAGAGGAGAAGGGCATGGATAATGCAGCACTGAGGACCTTTACTACTTCCTGGATTCTTACAATGACCTTTCTGTTCCCTTTTAATTCTGTCATTCTCATTTTACAAACAGGAACACTGTATGCTCGACAGCTGTGACAAACCCCAGGATGTTCGTTAGCTACCAAGATAATGTAAACACAGAATTCTTTATAAGATAGTCTCATTTTGCTTTCCCTGATTTGTTTTACAGCTATAATTTTAGATGCGATTCGTAAAATAGCAAAAGAATTGCCTATTGTGACTCTTAAGAATTGTAAGTAGGTGTTGTGACATGCCTGTAATCAGAGCTAGTGAGAAGTAGAGACAGGAGGATTATAAGTTCGAGGCCAACCTTGGGTACATAGGAAGTTCAAGAACATCTTGGGATATGTGAGATCTTGTCTCAGAAAGCTCCTGCCCACAAAATATTTAAGCATATCATTTACAATTTTTATTGAAATGATGATTTCAAGTGTCACCTTTAAGGATATTGACAGAATTTAAAGTGCTATAAACCAGCAAAATATTAATATGAATTTAAATACACTTAGTGACTGTTGCATGGAACTATCAACAATTTTGCTTTTGACTGTGGCTAGCTTTGTAAATGAAAATATCCAAATAAGTCACATAGTTAAGTGTTATTTATGAATATAACTAGACTCTTTGTTATGCTTTTTGAGGTGGAGCTTTGCTATTTTATCCAGACTGGAGTTTTAACTCCCAGGCTCAAGTTATCCTTAGTCCTAATCCTCTCGTGTGGCTAGAGCTGTATGAGTGTGCCACTGTGCCACAGTGACGTGGTTTCTTATTAAAGTTTATGTCCATAAATGCAAAAGGTTTAAATTACAATGCATAGACTTTCTTTCCTTGAAATTTTATTTTTTATACTCCTCTATACTAAAGCTTTTATCTTTTATAGTGATAGTAGCTAGCTATCTTTATTACCAATTTGCACTATTGCACTAGATATTTCTTGCCATAAATGTAAGGAGTATATTTTCTTACTTTTCTAGCAACTACTTAAGTTTTTTGTTTGTTTGTTTGTTTTGTTGTTGATGTTTTTCAGATTATGTGTTCAGGCTCTTGTTGCATAACTTTGGACCTTTTATAATTTGCAGTCTAGAGTCTCTCAGACATCAGATACATACTTGCTTACATGTTATCTTTATCTTATTTCCTCCTATTTTGTATATGTGTGTCTTGTCTTTCCTAGATAACAACTTTACTGAAGTTTAGGGACCACATATTAGACTTTGAAAGTCTGTATATAAGGTTGTAATTACTGAAGGATTAAGTGCTCCTTTTCCCTAGTTTAAGGGCCAAAGCCAGACATTAAGCAGATAGAGCTTTTTGCATGCCTGTGCCTTCTCCTTTTGCAGAGGGGAGAACCTATGACACCTGCAGAGAAATGACAGAGTAAGAGGGTGTATAGAGGGTCCTGGGACAGGGGTATAGCATACTTTGAAGCTACTAATAAGATGCCACATAAATGTGTGAGAATGTACAAGAAAGTATTTTGAAATAAAATGAAAATTGTGTGTATTAAGTTACTTTTAAATTAAAGTGTGATTTTTCTGATTTATTTTAATATTAGGACTCGCTGATTCTTGAGAAGAGTCAAAACTGGAGTTCTCAGAAAATGGACCACATTCTGATTTGCTGTGTTTGTCTTGGAGATAATAGTGAAGATGCAGATGAAATAATTCAGTGTGACAATTGTGGCATTACAGTTCATGAAGGTAATTTTTTCCTGTTAGAAATGGCTGTTTGACATCCTATTCAAAGGAAGTTTAAGCTGTTTTCCATTTGTACTCATTTAAAGTTTTACTACACTATTATATGATAGTATTAATTAAAAATCATGTATATTGAGTTCTTGAAATTTGTTTATTTTGTGTATATGTGGTGTGTGTGTTTGTGTGTGTGCACACGCACCGATATGCACTTGCTTGCATGTTTGCCTGTTCATGAATGTGTAAAAGACAGGAGGATGCTGGATATCTTCTCAACCACTTTCCACCTTTGGTTTTGAGACATTTGCTTATTTCAGTGAACTGTTTGACCATTGAATCCCAGGGACCCTCTGTCTTTGTCCATCAGTGGTGGCATTACAGACATATGTCACCTAAGTCCAGCTTTTTGTATGAGTACAAGCACTTGACCCACAGAATCATTTCCCCAATCCTGATCTTACTGTGTGTTTGTGTGTGTGTGTGTGTGTGTGTGTGTGTGTGTGTGTGTGTGTGTCTGTCTGAGTGTTTGAATCAGGATCCTGTGTACTCTAGGTTTGCACTGAGTTTGCTGTGTAGTAGAGAGGATGACCTAGGACTGAGTTTACAGACTTATGATTTCACACTCTGCATGATGGACGTTGTTATAATCTAAGCCATGGATGCAGTAAAGTCACACCATTCAAGGACAGATCTCACAGGGAGGTTAACTAGGGAGGGAGTATACAGAGACTGCCCCTGGGCAAGGGTGGAGGGAAAAAGAAAACAGAGAGAGTAGGGATTGATTGACCTTTTATAAGGGGATGGAGTTCCTGAATTCCTGGCCACAGTGGGAATGCATGTGGCAGCTAGTTATTATGTCTACTGTTGCTCGGTTCATGGGGGGCAGGCAATGGGAAGGCCTGGTTATCAATAGGCATTGCTTTTCAGATTTTTTAATATTTATACATTTACTTACTAAAATGTTTTATGAAAAGAACAGTATTTCTTTAGAGATAAGTGGTAACTTTTTTCTTCATGTTATTAGTTATTCTTAGTTTGTCTTCTCTTTTGGGAATGTTTCTACGATGTCAGACTGACTGCAGTTATCCTCTTAGCCTCTAGAGTAGATGGAATTGTAGGAGTATGTACTGTACCTTGCTATAAAATTTAAAATTAGGAAAAGAAAATCCAGTTAGCTAATAGAAGGTTAATATTTAAAACTTTCTCATTTATATCCTTTCAACCTTATACATATATGTATGTATGTATATATATATATGTATATATATATATGTATGTATATATATATATACATATATATATGTGTGTATATATATATATATGTATGTATGTTATGTAGTTGTAGTGGGCCTTTTTTTATAGGTTATTTTATTCTCGGTTTTCCTTCTGTGAAACCCCCATCCCATCCTCCCTTCTTCCTGCCTATAAGAGGGTGCTCCTCCCCCATCCCCCACTTCTGCCTCATCACCCTAGTATCCCTGTACACTGGGGCATTAAGCCTCCACAACCCAAGGGCTTCTTCTCCCATTGATGCCAGAAAAGGCCATCCTCTGCTACATATGCAGCTGAAGCCATGGGTCCCTCCATGTGTACTCTTTTGTTGGTGGTTTAGTCCCTGGGAGCTCTAGGGGATCTGGTTGGTTGATATTGTTGTTCTTCTTATGGGGTTGCAATCCCCTTCAGCCCCTTCATTTTCACTTAGCACTAGACATAAAAATCAGAGAATCACTGGCCTGAAGATAATACTTAAATCTGTAAAATTGATTGTCATATGTCATATTAAGGAAGAGTATATGTAGCAGGCATTTTAATATTTCAGAGGATATAAGGAAATTATTACTGTGGAGATAACTATACAGTAAGCAGAGGAGAAAATGTTTCAAGAAGGGAAAATGGGTAACTGTCTAATAAAAACTATGTTTAGAGTTAGATAATGACCTAATTCATGTGGGAAGTTACCCAGACTCAATGGTAGACTCCAGGAATACCACTAGCAAGCTATCTCAGGTTAGGAGGCAAATAGTACGAATAATAGGCTGGAGGTAGGTGGCTTCTCCAGTAAAGCACACACACACAAAGCATAAGTAGAGATTAGAGTCCAGATTTCTAGGACTCTATAAAGTTCAGGTGGCTATGGCAGCCTTCCTTTTATCTCAACCCTCAGGAGATAGAGATAGAATGTTTAGATAAGATGGCTAGTGAGAATAACATTATCAGTGAGATTTGAGTTCCATTGAAAAAGAGGGCTTCAATTTATAGGGTGGATGTGATTGACAAAGACACCTAAATCAACTTCAGGTCTCCATATTCACATGTGCACATGCACTCACACCAGTACTCAAGCACATGCATATAGTGATACACCTATATACTACACACACACACACACACACACACACACACACACATACACACACACACACACAATATTTCTACATGATTTAACAAGTAAATATGGAATACAGACAAGGCCCGCATGTAAAGTTCCCAGGGTGCATTTTATTGGTGTGGAGATGCAGCAAGAGTTATGTATGGCTCCAGCTTTGGCTCAGGTTAACCTACTGAATAACTATGGGTTTCCTAACCAAGATACCAAAATAGAGTTTCATCGATAGGTACCAAATTAAATCAATTGAAAAGATTAATCCAAGCTCTTCAGAATCTTTTTATATTTACTATGTGCCTCATGTTTTTTTTTTTTTATCCACTGTTTCTGTTTAAGCACGTACTCTCTATATGACACATGTTTAATGGATGTCTATCTCTATATGACACATGTAGGTTTCCTCTGTCTTATTTTGATTTTCTATAGCAGAATTCAATGTCCTAAAACAGGGAAAACAAAAAAGCAATTGTAAAAGGATTTACCATTGGACTTATAGTAACTTGGCACACATCCATCATCTTGATCCTAGAGAGATAAAATGAAATTCAAGGAAAGAAAAGGAGAATATGTGACCAGATCTAAATTTTATGATAAACTTTTATAAGGAGATGTAGGGAGATATAACTGTAACTGATGGGGCTAAAGAAAAGATTGTCCCTATAATTTAGATGTTATATTAGCTATCAGTTTCTATATAATAGTTTCCCCCAAATATAGCAGCTTAAAACAATAGACATTTGTAACTTATATCATTTCTAAGGAGTAAGAAGTCAAATTGACTATTTGAGTCCCAACTCTTCAGAATCTTTGGATGGTTCTGGCTTAGGGTCTTTGAAGTTGTAGATAAATCTGTTGGCGTAGGTTGCAATTCATTCTAGGACTGGAGCTAGAGACTTTGTTCCCAAACTTAGCTATGTTAGTCCTCCATTGTTTGGTGCCTGTTGATCAGTTCCACACCATTTTCCCCTCTGTATGCTCTATATGCTATCTCACTGTTGATTTTAGAGGGGTTTATCAAAAAACAGAAGAGCTGGAGATGATTATATGAGTGATCAAAGAGAAAGACAGAAGAAATGGAGATGACTTTTGAAAAAGCAAGTATCTTTTTTACCTAATTTAGGACATACATAGTACCACTTCTGCTGTGTTACATTGTTTAAAACCAAAGCTAGTTAGATATAGGAGGGGCCATTCCAAGAGTCTGACTGCTAGGCTGTATTAATTATGGAGGGCAATTAAAGACAGCCACATGCACAGTATATTGCATGTTCTGTGCTTACAGAAAGGACCCAGTGGGAAGGGAGGATGGATAACTGATGTAAGAATTAAAGGGGAGCAAGGACATTACATACAATGTTAGAGGGGGTGTGTTCCAACATGAAGTAGAGGTGGAGCAGATGACAGTAGCCATCATAATAACTATAGGGGAAAGAGGGTGTGCGTATAGATGTATGTTGTTAGATGGGATGTTTGGAACATGCAAAATAGGTAGCAGAGGTGAGAGTGAGCGCAAGGAGGACTAGAGATTTGGATGTGATTTCTGTCTCCAGAGGTTTGTGTGTTAGAATCTTGTTCCCCAGTGTTGTTGTATTGAGGTTGTGGAACCTTTAGGAGGTAGAGACTAATGGGAGATAAGCTTATTATGAAGTATAGCGATTGCTTTTCTTATTGGGTTGAAAAAATGCCAGGAATGTTTGTTTGCCTACAGTTGGAGGGGATACAATGCAGCCTGAAGGTTAGGGGGGCACAGTAGCAGGAATAGAAGAAGGTAGCTGGTTACATGGCACATTAATGGCCAGAAAACAGAACAATGAATGCTGCTTAGCTTCCTTCCATTCTCCTCTTTATCAATTCTGGGACTCCCCCCCCATGGAATAATGGCACCTGCATTTGGGGTAATTTAACTTAATCTAGAAAATCCCTCACAGACACACCCAGAGATAAGTTTCTGTGGTGACTGTAAATCCTGTCACACTGGCAAAAGTAACCATCACTAGGGTTTAACCTTTATAAATAGAATGTTATCACTTTATAGGGAATCAGATCTAATGGGACTTTATTGGTTGCCCTAGAAGGGGTATAGCAGACTTGACTCTTGGTTTCGTGTCTTGCACCTGCGCCCCTTTAGTCCTGTGTCATGGAGGCTATGACTCCAGTGTCATGTTGTTTCCACTCTCCAGCCACCAACCTGAATCATGAGCTAGCCTTTCATGTTGTACATTATTCAATGCCAGGTATTCTGTTGCAAAATCATCAACTGTACAGAGACTTTGTGACTTTTATTCTCATCTAGGCATAGTTAAAATTCTCTAAAGCAGATCTAGAGAATGTGAACAATAGAAGCTGTAGCAGTACTGCCTGTGTTAGTTGTACTGACCAGTGATATTGGTATGGTGATGGTTGCTTGTGTCTATGATTGTTATTGTTGATGTGTGATGCAGGCATAACCTTTTCTGTTAGTGTCAGAGACTTCTGTTGTGCTGAGGACACTGACTCAATTTACTTGTCTCTATTTCATTGTCACACTGAGAGTAATTTCTGTTTCTTAGATTAGTCTTTGGGCCATATTTTAGGTTAGGTCATTTGACCATGGATATAGTTTTTTTTAAGGCCATGAACATAGTTTAAGAAATTAATCAATATCTGACATTCTGATGCTAGGATATTTTATACATTTAATTGCTGCTATGTTTTTATTAGTTTTTTTGAGGCAGGATCTTGGTAGTCTAGTTGTTCATCAAACTTACAGACTTTCTCCTGCCTCAGTTTTCTGAGTGCTGGAATTACAGGCATGAGCTGTTGTGCCTCTGTCTAGCTGCAACTGATTCTCTTGTTCCCATGTTGCATTTGGAAACTCTTTGTTTATTTTGTTTTTGTATTTCTCTATGTAGCCCTGGCTGTCCTGGAACTCTCTCTGAAGACCAGGGTGGTCTTGAACTCAGAAATCCACCTGCCTCTGCCTCCCAAGTGCTGGGATCAAAGGCGTGCGCCACCACTGCCCGGCTCATTTGGAAACTCCTTAAAAGAAGTTCTGACATTTTCTTATGGCAGAAATGGGCTGCATCTAAACAGCCCTGCAGTCTTCAATTTACCTTGACTACTTAATCACCTTTGTTTGTTTACCTGGTCTGTAGAGATGGGTGAACATACAGTTTCTCATTTACTTTATACTTTGCCAGGGAAGGGGGGTGGGGGGGTGGGTGTGAAGATGCTTTGAGATTTCAGTGTTTTACATTTGTGATTCTAATGCATCTTTTTGTTTTTCTGTAATAGGTTTTCAAGTAGTGTAGCCTAGGTTGGTTTTGAGCTCCATGTAGTTGAGACTAGTTGTAAACTCCTGATTTACTGGCTTCCTACTTCTTAAGCTTTGGAATTAAAGGTTCTATCTGGTGTTTGACTACAACCAAACTTGTACTATAGCTTTGGACCTGAGCCCACCAAGGAATACTACCATTTAAAATTCAGAAGGAACATTTTTTTCTATTCTATTTTTTTTTCTCTTGTTATTTCTTGGTACTGAGAATTGAAACCAGGACTTCATCGCCTTAGTAAGCATTTTTCCATTCAGTAGTGCTCTAGTCCCTGTTCATTTATTTTTATTTTCTTGTTTTAAGACAGATTCTATGTCTTAGTTACTTTTCGATTGCTATTTTAAGACACTGTAACTAAGGCAAGTTAGAGACAAATTCATTTAATAGGGGTTTGTAGTTTCAGAGACTGATTTTATGACCATCATGGTGTGAGCATGGCAGCAGAAAAACAAGCATGGAGTTGGAACAATTACTGAGTCACATCTTATCTATAGTGTGAAGGAGAGAGAGAGAGAGAGACAGAGAGAGAGAGAGAGAGAGAGAGAGAGAGAGAGAGAGAGAGAGAGAGACAGAGAGAGAGACAGAGAGAAACAGCAGAGAGAGAAAAAGAAACAGAGAGACAGAGACAGAGAGAAACAGCAGAGAGAGAAAAAGAAACAGAGAGACAGAGAGAGACAGAGACAGCACACCTCCTCAAAGCCTACCCCCAGTGACACAACTCCTATAACAAGACACATCTCCTAATTCTTTTAAGCAGGTCTACCAACTGAGGACGAAATATTCAAACATTAGAGCCTATGGGAACCATTCTCCTTCATACCATCACAGTCTTCTGTGTTGCCAGTCTCTTAATTTGCTACCCTCCTTCCTCAGCCTTTCAGGTAGTTCTTAAAATGGGCATTTATCAACACCCTAGGGGTGTGTGTGTGTGTTTGCTTGTTTATGTATTTATTGAGTAATGTGACAAGCAGAATGTCATTTATCTCACACTGACCTAGAACTTTCTGTGTATCTTGAACACCCATAAACTCTGATCCTCTTCCTCCACTCCTGAGTGCTGGGATTACAGGCATGTGTTTCTATATCCAGTTTATGCTGTGTTCTGTATCAAACAGAAGCCCTTGCTCATGCTAGACAGACACTTTGTCAATGAACTATATATATACCTAGACTTCTTCCTACTGTTTTGAAATCAAACTGTTTTCTTAGAGTGTATTCTTTCTTAAGTCATTATTCAGATAAACACAGATTTCTGTAAGGATACCATATTAGTTCAGCTGACATCTTTAAGGTTAATTAAAGGCTCAAAATGTGACCTATGTTTTAGATGAATAGCCTCATTAAAGACAAGTCTACTTTTTTTTAAGGTAGCTTTTAATTTTAGAAACAACTAAAATGTCAATCTGAATTAAGGCAGACAAGATGATAGAGATAAGTAATAATGCCATGTGAGTCAGAAAGAAGGTTAAAGCTTCATAATAGTGCTTCACGTGTATCCTAGGATTTTATTCCTATGAAGAGACACCATGATGAAGTCAACTCTTATAAAGGAAAACATTTAGTTGGGGCTAGTTTACAGTTTCAGAGGTTTAGTCCATTATCGTTTCAGGAAGAATGGCAGCATGCAGGCAGACATGGTGCTGGAGAAGGAGCTGAGAGTTCTACATCTTGATCAGAAGGCATCCAGGAGGAAGAGCTCTTTCATGCTGAACAGAGCCTGAGTATAGGAGGCCTCAATGCCCACCTACAGTGACACACTTCCTCCAGCAAAGCCTCACTTCCTCCAATAAAGCCACACCTCTTAATAATGCCATTCCCCATGTCCAAGCATTCAAACAGGAAACTTTGTAGGCCAAACTTAGTCAACATTTAGTTCTTTGTAGTGTCTGATGACAGTGCAAGTTTCAACTACTTTTGAGCATTTGCTAATGATTACTAGTTGTATTAGTCACTTTATATATTGCTAGGAGAAAATACCTGACAACAGCAACTTCAGGAAGAAAGGGTTTATTTTGGCTCACAGCGGGTTGCACAGGGTGTGCTCATAATGAGGAAGACAATTGCTATAGGAGCTGTAGACAGCTTGCCACATTTTATGAACAGCCAGTAGGCACAGAATGAGGAGTGCTTGCTACCAGCTTATTTTCTCCATTTTATTCAGTCCAGGACCCCATCTTGTGGAATGTTTCTTTCCACCTTTAGGATACCTTTACAAAGGGATTCCTCACCTCAGTTAGCTAACAGGAGTTAGCACAGGAGCAGAGCTTGCTTCCATGGTGTTTCCAGATCCTCTGTAGTAGGTATCGGGTAACCCAGTGCACCAACTTATTCTCCCAGTCATTCCTCCATGTCACCGCCCTGTTGTCATAGAAGGAAGAAGGAAATAAGAAAGCATTTAATGCTCCTGGACTTGTTTTTTGAAGTGTTTTGGGGATCTGGCTACTATTTGACATGTTAAAAAAAAAACTGTGTAGTTTTTCCACTCTTGAGTAAATCTTCATGTTGCATAATTAATTAGTTGGTAATATATTTGAGCATCCTAATTCAATAATTTAAAATGTCATGGAATCTTGTTTTCATTGTATTTTTTTTATTAACATAACTTGTACAAATTAATGATATCCATATATGCAGAAATACTTACTGAATATGCTCATTTATTCTGCTTGCTGCCCTCTGGTACTCTTCTCAGTTCCTGTAAATTCCTCTTCTATAACCAGTCCAACTTCTTTTAAGTTTCCACATATATTAAGAGAACATTGTCTTTCTGTATTTGGCTTATTGTCTTTAATAGCTTTCATTTTTCATCTTATTTAAAGACTTCTGTAAGTGTTATTTTTCTCATAGCTGAATAGTACTCCATTATAAGAGTATACCATGGTTTCTTTCTCTATTAATTTACTAACAGATATCTATACAGAGTATACATTAAGTACTATGAGTAGTGACAAATTAAAATTTGGCATGCAAATAACTCTGGATGCTGACTTTATATTCTTTGGCTGTGTAGGAAGGAAGTGGCTAGCTGGATTATGTAATAGGTTTATGGATAGTTTTTAAGGACCCTTCATACCAACAATGTAGAGTTGTTTCATTTATTCTACATCTCCACAGTATTTTTATTTTACTTTTTTAAAAATTGCTATTTTAACATTGCTATTTTACATTTTTTTGTAGGTTTGAGTTACATTTTGCCATGGCTAGTAATTCAGAACATTTGTTTCATATATTTATTGGCTATTTGTGTACCTTCTTTTGAAAGGTTTCTACTCATGCCATCTTCCTATATTTTTTAGTTAGATCACTTGGATTTTGGCTACTGAGTTCTTGTTTTGTATTTTGTATTTTAGACCTCTGTCAGACAAAAACATGGCAAATACCTTGTTCGTTTCTGCTGATTGTCTCTGTTCTCTGTTTTAATGGGTCACTTTGTGTCAGGAATATTTACTTTGATATATTCACATTTAGTAATTGTCACTTTTAGAGGTATGGATACTGGCTATGAGTTTGTCATACATAGCCTTTATTGTATTGAGTTTGATCTTTGTATAACTAATTTGTTCAGAGTTTTTGTCTTGAAGGGATGGTCATTTTTTTTCTACATCTGTTGGCATTGATTTTTATGATATTTTTAATTTTCTTTATTAAGTTGGTTGATGTTTATGTGTACATAATGAATCATACCTGGGATGAAACCAACTTGATTATGGTGTATGAGCTTTTTGGTATACTGTTCAATTTGATTTGTAATATTTTGTTGAGAGTTTTGTATCAGTGTTCAGGTATATTGGACTGTAGTGTCTGTTCCTCTCGCCACCTTTCTTTCCTTCCTTCCTTCCTTCCTTCCTTCCTTCCTTCCTTTCATTTTTGATTTGTCTATGACTCTGTTAGGTTTTAGTATCAAGGTAATTTTGTTTTCATAAAATGGATAGATGTCCATTAACAGATGAATGGATAATGAGAATCTGGTATATATATAAAACTGAATATTATTCAGTTCAAAAAAAATGAAGTCACAAAATTTGCTGGAAAATATGTAGATGGACTTAGAGTGTATGATAGTAAGCAATATCACTTAATTCAGTAAAAAAACACATACATGTTCTCACCCATATACAAATCATAGCCTATAATATATACACATATATTTGTAAAGAAATTTGTATGTATAGTATAAAATTTAGTAAAAAAATATAAGAACAGGCAATATTAGGTGACAAGGAAGGACAGAATGCAGGTAAAAGTGCATAATAGTTTAATTGATAGCAGAAGCATGAAATTACAAGTGAAGTTCCAAGACTTTCAAATGATTATTCTAACTATATTTAATTCCTTTGAGGTGTACATAGTTTGGGTCTAGGAAAGTGCTAATAGGAGTGGCTATACTAATCCAGCTACATGCTATTATTTGTGAGTTCATTATATATAATAAAACAAATTTAAAAATAAAATATTGAAAATAACATAACAGATTTGGAAGAGTTCTGTCCCCCCTCCTTTTTTTTTTTTCTATTTTATGGAATTGTTTGAGAAACATCAGTGTTATTTCAAACTGTGGTAACATTCATCAGTAATACTTTTAGTCCTAAACTTTTTCTTTGAGAGAGACTTTATTGTTCGTGTGTATGTGTAGTGTATGAGTGTATATAAGTTTGTGAGTTCATGCATATGTGTGTGTATGTATGTGTTTATTTCATCTGTAGCCATGTATTTCTCTGTGTGTATGTAGGCTAGAGATCTATACTGAGTGATTTTCTCAAGTTCTTTCCAGTGGTTATTAATCCAGGGTCTCTTTCTCACCAAAACCTGGAGCATACTAACTCAGTTAGACTGTATGGCCAGCAAGCCCCAGGGGTCCTCCTGTCTGTGTCTGTCTAGCAAGGGGATTGCAGGCCTGCTGTGCCTGGGGTGCTGGAGGTTGTATTCTGACCCTCATGCTTGCTAGGCATGCACTTACTGCAAGCACTGTCTCCCCAGGATTGTGAGACTTTGCATTACTGATTTCATTTCATTCTTCACTGATCTGCTCAGAAATTTTCTATCAGCATCCTTTCATGTTAAAGGTCTTGGAAAGAACAGGAATGCAAGGCCCATATCTAAACATAGTAAAAGCAATATACAGCAAACCAGTAGCCAACATCAAACTAAATGGAGGGAAACTTGAAGCAATCCCACTAAAATCAGGGACTAGACAAGGCTGCCCTCTCTCTCCATATTTATTCAATATAGTACTTGAAGTTCTAGCTAGAGCAGTTAGACAGCAAAAGGAGGTCAAAGGGATACAAATTGGAAAGGAAGAAGTCAAAATATCACTATTTGCAGATGATATGATAGTATACTTAAGCGACCCAAAAACTCCACCAGAGAACTCCTACAGCTGATAAACAACTTCAGCAAAGTGGCCGGATATAAAATTAACTCAAGCAAATCAGTAGCCTTCCTATACTCAAAGGATAAACAGGCCGAGAAAGAAATTAGGGAAATGACACCCTTCACAATAGCCACAAACAATATAAAGCATCTTGGTGTGACTCTAACCAAACAAGTGAAAGATCGGTATGTCAAGAACTTCAAGTCTCTGAAGAAAGAAATTGAAGAAGACCTCAGAAGATGGAAAGATCTTCCATGCTCATGGATTGGCAGGATTAACATAGTAAAAATGGTTATCCTGCCAAAAGCAATATACAGATTCAATGCACTCCTCATCAAAATCCCAACTCCATTCTTCATAGAGTTAGAAAGAGCAATTATCAAATTCATCTGGAATAACAAAAAACCCAGGATAGCTAAAAACTATTCTCAACAATAAAAGAACTTCTGGGGGAATCGGTATCCCAGACCTCAAGCAGTACTACAGAGCGATAGTGTTAAAAACTGCGTGGTATTGGTACAGTGACAGGCAGGTAGATCAATGGAACAGAATTGAAGACCCAGGAATGAACCCACACACCTATGGTCACTTGTTTTGGTATTTTAAAAAAGAAAACAAAACACAAAAGTACCCACAATGATCTATATTTAAGACCCTGCATTTTAACAACAAAATATATGAACCCCAGAAATCAAACTCAGGATGTCAGGGTTTACAGCGGGCACCTATACCAACTATGCCATATTTCTAATTCTGTATAACACACTTTAAAAAACAAACAAACACACAAAAATAGTGGTCCTGAGGAAGTCAGAACAGAAAATTACAAGTACTTGAAACAACTGGACAAAGTGGCAGCCAACAAACTGGGAAAAGATCTTTACCAACCCTACATCTGACAGAGGGCTAATATCCAATATAAACAAAGAACTCAAGAAGTTAGACTCCAGAGAGCCAAATAACCCCATTAAAAAATGGGGTACAGAGCTAAACAAAGAGTTCTCACCTGAAGAATATCTAATGGCTGAGAAGCACCTAAAGAAATGTTCAACATCCTTAGTCATTAGGGAAATGCAAATCAAAACAATCCTGAGATTTCACCTCACACCAGTCAGAATGGCTAAGATCAAAAACTCAGGAGACAGCGGGTGCTGATGAGGATGTGGAGAAAGAGGAACACTCCTCCACTGCTGGTGGGATTGCAAGCTGGTAAAACCACTCTGGAAATCAGTTTGAGGGTTCCTCAGAAAACTCGGCATAATACTACCAGAGGACCCAGCTATACCACTCCTGGGCAAATACCCAGAGGATTCTCCAACATGCAGTAAGGACACATGCTCCACTATGTTCATAGCAGCCTTATTTATAATAGCCAGAAGCTGGAAACAACCCAGATGTCCCTCAATGGAGGAATGGATACAGAAAATGTGGTATATTTACACTATACTACTCAGTTATTAAAAACAATGAATTCATGAAATTCTTAGGCAAGTGGATGGAACTGGAGAATGGCTTCCTGAGTGAGGTGACCCATTCACAAAAAATCACACATGATAAGCAGAAATTAGCCCAGAAGCTTGGAATACCCAAGGAACAATTCACTTATCAAAGGATACCAAGAAGAAGGAAGGAGAGGCACCTGGTCCTGGAAGGGCTCAATGTGGCAGTGTAGGGGAATACCAGGAAGGGGAGGCAAAAGTGGGATGGTTGGGAAGTAGGGGGAGGGAAGAGGGCGTGTAGGACTTTTGGGGAGGGGGGGAACCAGTAAGAGGGAAATCATTTGAAATGTAAATAAAGAATATACCTAATAAAAATATTTAAAAAAATACCAAGACATTATGATAAACGTTAGTAAATACACATTATTAATAAAATTGTCATGCCTCAAAGGGTTAGTTTGTGTAAAGCTGCATAGCCAGAAGGTAGAAGAATATACATTATTTAATTTCATTTTAAGAATTCAAATTCTACTAATTTGAATCATCTATATCTTCGTAAAATTCAAGACAATTGTAAATGTATTTAATATATTTTCCTTAAATATGGTTTGTAGAGATTACTTTTTCTAAACCTGTTTCACATTTGAAAATAGTAAACGTATAAGATATGAATTACTTATAACTTTTTAAAATTTAACATTTTCCCATATGAAAGACTAGTTTTTTTGATATTCATGTTTTGAATGAAAGAAATAAATATTTAAAAATGTATCTGGTCATTAATTAGATTGAACTAGAGTTGGTATAAAATGCCAGAATTTTGGTGTAAATACTAAGACTGTGACAGAAAATATGGTGACATGGTAGGTCAAATGGCAAATGCTCTGTGGTGGCTATGATACAGTGTGTCAGTCTTCAGGGACAGTGGGGCTGAGGAAAGCTGCCCTTTGACTGGCAGAGTACCAGTGTTCTAAATTGCAGAGGAGGCCATTTTGGTAATGAAGTTCAGAATCCATTCCTGTGGATGTTAGTAGATGTTTTAGAATTCTGCAATTGTTTGCTGAGTGTAGCATACATTTTTAGAACAGAATAGAAACTGAGCTAAACATGTGAACTGCTGTGATTTGTCCTGATATTACAGAACCAAGTTAATAAATTTAATAGCCTCTTGGGGCTTTCAATATCTTGGTAATTGTCTACTTTAAATACAAATTTCATCTGCGTTGAAATAATTTGCTTTAAAGGAACATTATTTTGTAAGGTAGATTTCCCTTCTTTTAGTTTTGGATTACTTATTGAGAAAATAGATTGACTATTTGTATTGTGTATTTTTATGATTTTAAATAGCTCTTAGTTATTGCTTTTTTATAGGTAACTATCAATGAGAAAATTATAAGTCCTTTAAGTTTATGATTTTGTATTATAACGTTGTACTTACTCATAAGCAGTGAAGATGGCGTTTACTAAAATTTAATACTTAAAAAATTAGTACATTTTGACTTCTTTGCTTGTGTCCTTAATTAGTCCCTTTAAAACAATTTATTTGATAGTCTCTTATATGACTTCAAGTATATTGAAATGTGCTGTTATAATACTCTTGAATTTCATAGGGCTAATAATTTTTATTTGTAATGGATTATATAAGTCATAGCTGTAAGGTCAAAAAGAAATTTTGAAAAATTATTATATTCTTACTTTTATATGAGTTTTATAAACCATTGCATTTTTACGATTTTTTTCTGTCCTTTTTCTGTTTCTTTGTTGATTTTACAAAAGTGAGTTTTAAAAATAAACCCTGTTAAAGCATAACTGTTTCTTTTTGTTTTCTAGGTTGTTATGGAGTCGATGGGGAAAGTGACTCTATCATGAGTTCGGCTTCTGAAAACTCCACTGAGCCTTGGTTTTGTGATGCCTGTAAATGTGGTGTATCTCCTAGCTGTGAACTATGTCCTAATCAGGATGGGATTTTCAAGGAGACGGATGCTGGAAGGTTGATGTCCTCATTATGTTGTGTCTATATGCCTGCTTCATAACATACCTGCTTTGGAATTCCTTTTTCCATTTGTGACTTTTGAGTCACACACATTCTTCTCATCTTCTTGGCATAGAGGAGCGAATTGGCCATGTAGATGGATGAGTGGAAGAAGAGAGACCATCTTCCAAATACTTGCATTTGTTTTTACACTCATCATCTAATTTACTGTGAAGAAACACATGGTGGTTTCTCAGGTTATGATGATAACGCCCAAGACTCTTACCATTTAAATCATGTGTTACCTCAAGACCACAGTCTGGTAAATAGAGAAATGTGAACCCAGGTCTTATCTCACTTCAGGAGTATAACATACAGTGCTTAAAGTGGAGAAGTTTTAGAATTATTAAGAATATTTAAGAATTAAATAACAACTTAAGAATAAAAATTCTTATTTGAGAATCATTATTTAAAAGTTATTAAGATTATAATCCCAAAGTACATGGAAGTTGTAAATAAATTCTTAAAAGAAAACCTAGGGATGACATACAGATGAAGGATAACCAAATTAAGGAATTATCTCTTTACTTATATTGGAGTTTAGACTTTGTCACAAGAACAAGTTGTACCAAGTGGGTGCCAGAAACCTTTTCTGCTTTATCTGCCAGTCTGTGGACCTTAGAAGTAGGCAGCTGGCACAGTTGTCAGAGGGAACTGCAGCCCTGTTGTAAAGCCTGTTACATGCGGTAGGTGTTTACTGAGAAGATAGTAAAAACTGACCTCAAGATTGGGTCAGGGTTGGGAGGTGCTAAGAACTGAGCATGTGACTATTCTATAGTAATGTATCCTGTCTATCCTGTGGAGAAACGCTTCTTCTACTGTCCTCTCTACCTGTGATTACCATGCCCTGCTCTAGTGATGACAGAATCACACTGTAAATAACAAGTGCTGAGGGTATTCTATTTCTCAGTACAGAGTAAATATTAAAGCAGGAATGTGAGGCTGAGAGACAATTACACCAGTGCTTGGTACGTAGACCTGTAATCACACTCACAATCACCAACAGTTTGAGCAGTTGTCTCATTGAAGTACTGACATCATTTATGTTGTTTTTTTTCCTCTGAGTCTAGGGGTGGTAGACTATAGTGTAAGAATTTTCCCCAGTCTTACGTGTTTTGAAGATTACGTACCTCAACCCTGCCAATAATAGATGCTCATGTTTTTATTTTGATGAATAAGGCATTAGAATTTTTAAAATTTTCTTATTTTTAATTATTTTTTGAAAGTAAGTATATGTGCTTGTGTTCATGTGTATATGAGCACATGAATGCAGGTGTCTGCAGAGTCCAGAGGAGGGTTTCAGATTCACTGGGGCTAGAGTTACAGGTGTCTGTGAGCCGCCTGCTGTGGTGCGTGGGTCTTTTGCAAGATCAGTAAGAGCAGCATGTACTTAACTGCAGAGCCATTTCCCTATCATCTAAAATGTTTTAGTTAAGATTGCTTAATATTTTACTGGGCATGATGGTGGACGCTCTTAATCCCAGTACAGAGGCAGGTTGATCTCTGTGAGTTCAAGACCAGCTTGGTCCATGCAGCAAGATCCAAGACCAGTGGGGGAAGTTACATAGAGAAACCCTGTCTCAAAAACAAAACAAAACAAAAAAAAAAGACAAAGAACATACAAAACAAAATGCTTAATATTTTAATAATAGCCGCAAGAACTACCTAACAACATGATTTTCACCATTGACTTAACACTGAAAAGAGGACATAGTCCCCAAATACAATCTAGACTTAGACTTACTATGTTTTACTTTAGTAAAATGAAGAAAAACATGCTTCTCATTTTATTTCAATTAGTAGCCAGACCCTTGAGAAATATAGTCTCAGTAGATTGCTAGGATAGCATAGAGTCTACAGTGGGATCTTCAGAAACTTGTGCTGAGGTTCCAGCTCTCTTGTCACCTAAGAAAAGAAATGAAGTAAAAAATAGTAAGTACTTCTATATATAAGCTAGAATTTGATCGTATTGTATAGGTGGCATTTTTGGACTATGGCCTGTAATTGTAGGGTCAGTAAACACTAATAGTGTGTGCTTTTGAAGTGGTTTGCTCATGTTTATATTTTTTGTATGTTTGTTTTATTTTGTTTTTATTCCATTATGACTTAAGGCAGATTCTTTAGCCTCATTATTATACCTTAGTTTGGTAATACTGTCGAGAAGCTTCAAGGACACAAGTCATGTACGACAGTTCCTGGAATGTAGTTGGGCATTCACTCTCAGTGCTGCTACACTGAGTGATTTCTTCTGAACAGTGTTGTTCTACTTCCTTGAGGTAGCCACTCCTGTGTACAGGCCAGTTGGTGAATTTTAATCTTGAATATGGAAACATGAGAACTCCATTGTGGTGAAGTAAGGCCATTTTGAAAAAAAAAAAGCCATTTTACTTGGTTTCCTTTAACTTTAAAGTTGTATCAACAACTGTCTTTTGTGCTATTATACTCTGCAAAGTAACTTGTAATATTTTCTAAAGGAAGACAAAAGAAATCTCATTAGGCATTGAGATTTAATAGGAAATATTTATATTAACCACTCTTCATATTACATACTTTTCTGTGGGCAGTCTGGAGAATTTTGTAATAGACTGTCTAAATACTTGTTTATGTCCATAGTCCCTTGTAGGGAACTAGAGGAGAAATTATGGGCACTCATGTCTTTTGCTGCATTGTAATGCCAGCTTGATTTAAGACCAAGAAAGAGAAAAAGCTATAAAACTTTGACAAACCCTTTTGTAATTTCATCTTCATGTAGGAAGCCCAGGAAAAGCAAGAGTAGTATATAGGCTGGCTGAAAACATTTTGAAACTGATTTATCACATGAATTTAACTAGATAGTCCTCTGTTGATGTGAGTCACAGTTTCTACATGCAAAGTGATTTCATGTGTGGAAATTGCTGTGCATGAAATAAAAACTAAATATTTATTTCACTTCATAAATAACATATGTTTTATTTAACAAAGCAAAGCAAGGCATGTACCCTAAAGAGAGACTGAGTGACCATCCTGGAGAGCAGAAGAGCCCGAGTCGTCCTCCTTTACCACCTTTGCAGGCTGTCCTTGTGTGTATTTCCAGTGCAGTATGGCTCTGATTCATGGGTCTTCTTTCCACTATAGTAAGCATTATGATAGATATACTGGAATCATGGTTCTCAATCTTCCAAATGCTGCCACCCTTTAATACAGTTCCTCATGTCGCGGTGACCCCCAACCATAAAATTATTTCCGTGGCTACTTTATAACTTCAGTTTTGCTACTGCTAAGCTGTAGTGTAAACATCTGTGTTTTTGATGACCTTAGGTGACCCCTGTAAAAGGGCTGTTTATCCCAGAAGGGTCATAACCTACTAGTTGAGAGCCATTGCAGTAGAAGGACAGGAACATTAGATTCCTTAAATGTTACTGCTTTCCTCTTCAAGACTTGCTATATTTGAAATATTCAGTCCTTTGACAGCATTTCTTGATTTGCAAATGAGGAGAAGTTTGCCATCCGTAGGAAACATTCAGACTGTTTAATTTTCTTTGTAGTAAATGTTACTTGAGCAAAGATAGTGAGCTAAACACTGCTTTAAGCATTTCACATTCACCTGCATCTAAGTTCTAGATAATCTGTAATGTTCTTTGCCTACGAGACACTTAACCATTGGTTATGGGTTGAAGGAATAGAAGTAACATGCTGCAAATATATTGAAAAATATTTTTTAAATATGAAGAAAAGGTACTACACAGAAAAAGTACTTCAACATTATTCCATTAATATAATTTCCATTGTGACATAAGAGTTTTTTCAAGAAGTATATTACTACTTGGTTGTTGCCTGACTATAAACAATATATGAATTTATTCGAATGCATTGATAGTTTCCATTCTAGAATGACAGTTTGCCTCTGTCTTTTGGTGGTTTTGTGATACTTGTTTTCTGATCCTTTTCCCAACCAACATCTGTCATCATAGCTCCAAGCAAAATGGATGGTAAAGTAACAAGGAAGATTTTCTTGTTGTTTTCATTTCCAGTTTAATTACATAAGTTCTAAAATATGTAAACAGAAAGTACTCAAAGGAATAAAATTGTGTTAGCGATAATTTTTTTGATACATATTTTAAGAAGGACTTATATTGGTGTCCTCATGAATAACTGAGCAAAGTGATAGATTTGTGTGCCAGTCACACAGAAACAGCAGTTGAGATCTTCACTGCACATCTGAAGGTCAGTACAAAGCAAGCAGCCAGCTGTTGGTTTATCAAAGGTAAATTCCTGTAGAAAACGGCAGCATTTAATATATCAGTGAGCACGGAGAAACTACACAGATTGTATTGAGAAAGTTGCTGCTTGTTGAGATGCTATCTTTATACTGAACTCTAAAGGATTCATATGGGAGGTTGGATTAAAATGTTCTATCAAGAAAATTTCAGAGCTGTGGATTTTTTATACAACAAAAATGATAAAAATTTTAAGCTGTTTTTCTGAATACTTCTATAGAATGATTTAGTCTTAGTCTTTTAAAACTCAGTACATCATAAAACCAGAACATTTTAAACTAGGGATAAAGCGAAAGTTGTCAATATAGTCACAAGGTTCGTAGAGATTTGCCATCTCACTTTTATTCTTTTTCTTATACAAGGGATGCAGATCTGGTATTTACATTGTACATAGCTATTCAACATTTTGTCTGCATGCAAACCGATACATAATAAATTAGAAGCTCAGAACGTTAAAGAAATTAGAACCAACTCTCATTTTTTTCAGTATACTGAGAGTGAACATTTAAAAAAAAAAGTGTTAAAGCCTGTGCAGACTTTACACAATGTAGTTTTAGGTGGGTTTGTAAGTTTTAATTCATAGGCTAAATAGGGAATAGAAGCACTCAGTGAAAACATGACATCCTTGCATTATTATAACTTTGTTTTGTACCTTTTCCCAGACACCATCAAAAGTTAAACTTTCTACCAAACTGTTTTAAAATATACCCTTAGGGATATCCAACAGCCTTGGGGGGAGGGGGTAATAGCAATAAAGAACAATTAACCTAATTACTGCAGAATAACTTCATAGTTCTTAAATTAGAATCCTTAATTCTAAAAGTACTCACAGTAATGAATGTGCATATCTTTCCTTGAATGTGAAAGTGATGTTTTGTTACCCTTGAGTAGCAGTCTTATGCAAATATTTAAGAATAACAGATAAGACCAAAGTGCAGTGAATCTTAAGTAAAAAGCAATTACGGTTGCTAAATCTACATTTTGACTAGGCTTCTAGAAAAGAATGCTCACTGCAGTCATGTTTTCTGTGATTAATTATCTGCTACCATTCTTTAGGTATGCTGTAGTTTTTGGTTAAGAGTCTTGAGATGAGGATTTTTTAGAAAACATCTAATTATAGAATGCTTTCAATACTGTTTTAAGGTAGAACATACTTTATGTTTGGATTTTTTGTGAGAATTTCAGGAATGCATTTGATAGCAGAATTTATATCTTTTCTATTATAGATGGGTCCACATCGTTTGTGCCCTATATGTTCCTGGAGTAGCCTTTGGAGATATTGATAAATTAAGACCAGTAACATTAACAGAAATGAATTATTCTAAATATGGTGCCAAGGTAAGGTAAACTTTATGAGTAACTAAAATTTAGGATTTTTTTCTTTTATTGATGTTGTTTCTTTACATAGCCTTTTAAGCTTATGATACCACAGAAGTATTGATTATGATTAGTAAGCATGCCCTTTGAGGAGATCTTAGCACTAGGTCATTTATTATTATATTATTAATTTGTTGTCTTTGCTTTTGTATTTTTGAGGTAATATCTCACTGTAGCTCAGGTCAGCTTCAGGCATGATGTAGTTCGCTTGCCTTTTCCTCAGCTCAAAGATTATATATAGGGGTCACCGTGCTTGATTTGAATCATATGTTGATAGTTGTTTCTCCAGAGGCTAATTTATTGATTAGTCTAATTTCAGATAACCTATGATGTAAAAATGGATAATAGTTAATACTGTTTCTCTTCCCTAGGACCCAGAGAAATCCTTTTTACACTCAGATCAAATGAAATCTCACAACTTTAATTAATTTTATTAAGATTAAGAAAAAGAATATAATATACACTCTTTAATTTATTTTGAGCATGTGTCAGCCCATTACCAGTTCAACTTTTTTAATGTAACAAGAAAAATGATCAAATTTTTTCAACATAGTAAAATGGTTATATATATATATGTATATATGTAATTATATGTAAAGTACTTGGAAGACTTTAGAAGACTTAAGTGTCTAGCTCCTAAATCCTCATATATTATTATTTGTTATTATTGCTAGTATACCAGTTTAATTTAGATTGATTAGAACTATATAAAGAGTTCTCTTTTTTATTGGAAAACCTGGCTTACCTGCAGTTATTTGCATTGATGCTCTGTGTCTCTTGAATATTTTAAATATTTATTGGATTCTTCGTGAGAGGATAGTATTGTTTCAGAAATACTTTTGCTATGAGAGTTTTCTTGTGACTTTTGTAGGAGTGTAGCTTTTGTGAAGATCCCCGCTTTGCTAGAACTGGAGTTTGCATTAGCTGTGATGCAGGCATGTGTAGAGCCTATTTTCATGTTACCTGTGCCCAGAAGGAAGGCCTTCTTTCAGAGGCAGCAGCAGAAGAGGTATGTTTATTTACCTCATTAACCATTGGGTGCTAAATGTGTTCAGAAGACTTCTGATGTCTGCTGTGGCTGTCCTGTAGCAGTCATAAAGCATGAGGGAAATGTTCTTAAGTCTTTGACCAGACCACTGATTTACACTTTTGAATATTAAGTGACTGAGTCTTGTCAGTCTTAAGACTAGTTATAGCATACTGGAAAGCACATCAAAGGAGCTTTAGTGAGTTCTGACAGATAAAATATAATACAAGGTGTCTTGAAGTGTTGCTATTTGGAATGTTTTATACGGAAGAATGAAACTTTCTTAAGGCAATATTGTTCTCTTTGGGTTTAGTTTTAGCCCTCTAACATTTTTTCCAGGCATACTGATTTTAGCTTAAGTAATTACTTGATTACAAACTGTATTTTTTGGAACTCCTTAAAAATTTAAATTGTTTTTAGAACCCAGTGTTTCAAATTGTTTTTATAACTATAAAATATGTATTTGGAAGTTTCTAGAGATTACATAAAACATAAAAGTGTAATCTTAACTATGGTAGTAGTTTGGATGAACCTTTTATGTTACGAAGGTAAAGTTGCAAAAATATAAACTGCAGCCTTTACTCATAAAATTTTTTGCCTAATGGTATAGTAGTTATCTTGATTAAGAATACGTATTTACTTAATAAGTTTATGTTAGGAAGTATTTAAGAGTATTCTAAGTTTTAATTCATGTGATAAGTTTCTAAAAGTATAACTCATAAAGTCTTTGGCATTCACTATAATTTTTAAAGGATTTTAAGGAGTCTTAAGAGCAAGTGTAATTAATTCCTTAAGTGATTTTTGAGGAGAGATAATTACCTATTCAGTAAACCTTTACTATGCATTCATGATGCTTTCTGATAGTATGTAAGCTATTTTGTTTATTTGTTATATAAAATTTTATTTTCTCATAAAAAGGTTTATTATGCTTTTATGTTAGCTAGGTAATCTGATGAAGAAAGTTTACAGAAAAATTCTTGAAGATGTATTTTATTTCAACTTTAATAGATCTTAAATAGAAATGGCATATTTTGACCTTTATCATTTTGTTCTAATTTTTGATGGTGAGGAATTGTGCTTTGAGCGAGTGCTGGATGAACACTGAACATTTTCACAGCTCCTGGCAGACACAGAAGTGTGACTGAAGCATAGGGCTGGGTGGATTTATCAAGACCAACATGCTAGATACTGGGCAGAGATGCAGAGGGGCAGTGCGATAGCACTAATCGGACTCACAGGTCACAGGTGGAACCAGGGAAGCTGAGTTCATCTCAGTTGTGTACTTCTGGATAACTGAACTTCATAGTCAAGATGTTTCTTCTGTAGAGACTTTCTTTCAGGTTTATGTTTGAGAACTTTACCTTTTAAATTACGATAGTTTGGGTTACTTTGCATAGCACTCACAGCACATGTTCCTTTTGGAGAAGACAAAAAGACTCTTTATGTTAGGTAGGTAAGTAAAAATGTGCAAAATAGCAAGGGTACATGGGGATGCGTAATGATTTGGAGATTACTACTCCCTGCCAGAAGGCATGGAGATTAATATAAAACCAAACATAATCAATAGTTTGCAGTCACTATGTTTAAGAGCTAATTTGGGGGAAATGTACAGGGCAACTTGAAATAAAAAAGATGTCAAACTTGGACATGAAGTTTCTTCCTGCCTTGTTGCTTTCTTTTATCAATTAGTTAAATGTGCCTGATCCCACCCAGCCCACTTTAGAGGTTTTGTTTTTGTGGGTGGGTTTCTTTCTGTTTTTGTTTTTGTTTTTGTATTTTATTAAAACATGTTTACACAGGTTTCTAGTTGTTATAAACACTTAATAGAATTAGCACTTTTCTGTGATCTTTTTGCAACGACGTCATATTATAATTCCAGGTGATTATGGAATTCCCTGTACAGCATATGCTAGTCTCAAATTCACTATCCTTTTGTCTCAGCCTTCTTAATGTTATTACAAATGCATATCATTGAAGCTGGTAAGAATCGGAAATTTATAAAGGAATAATTATAGAATTTCAAAACTCTGCGTGAATTGTTAGGTTGTTAGTGAGATTTGCTTTTGATAATATTTATTCTGTTAAAATGGAGGTGTTATTTATAATGTTGTGCACATGTACATTGGGTCCATGTAAGACTCCTCCTCACACACACCCACACTGATGGGTCTCAGTGTGTAGTCAGTAGTAGCCCCGTTGATCCTATTGTTCACCCATCTCAGTGCTAAGATTACAGGCATGTGTGCCCATACCCACCTTAGGATTTTTAAAATTAAGAAGCCTTTCAAATTAAAGCAGACTTATTAGCCTTCTGCTTAAGTTTATGTTCCCTTTAGGTTTCCTAGAAAGCTTTTATTTTCTTGTTTAAACTTGTTTATCAAGTTGGATGTCATACTTTTCTAGAGCTACTTTATGCAGATAGTAAAAGAAAGCCTGAAAAATAGATTTTAACACCTCAGTTTCATCCAATGATGTTTACCATATTTTTAAACTTTTTATATAGCCTTGGAATATATTGCTTTCTACATTAGTGAAGCTCCACTAGAGGTGTGCCTGGTTTCTTTGTACTTTGTAAAATATTTCAAATTATATGAATAGCCAAATTGCCATGTTTTAAACACATGTGTTTTTCAAAGATGTTAAAATAAACTACAGCACAGAAATTTGTTACGTTTCATATTATGTTTTAAATTTACTTTTTTTGTTGTTTTTTTCTTTTTTTATTGGATATTTTCTTTATTTACATTTCAAATGTTATCCCCTTTCCCATCCTTCCCCACAAAACCCCCATCCCATCCTCCCTCCCCCTGCTTCTATGAGGGTGCTCCACCACCCACCCACCCACTCATTCCCTCCTCCCCATCCTCGCATTCCTCTAACTGGGGCATCAAGTGTTCACAGGACCAAGGACCTCTCCTCCCATTGATGCCCAACAAGACTGTCCTCTGCTATATATGTGACTGGGGCCATGGATCCCTCCATGTGTATGCCTTGGTTTGTGGTTTCGTCCCTGGGAGCTCTAGGGGGTCTGGTTGGTTGATATTGTTGTTCTTCCCATGGGGTTGCAAACCCCTTCAGCTCCTTCAGTCCTTCCTCTAACTCCTCCATTGGGGACCCCATGCTCAGTCCAATGGTTGGCTGTGAGCATCTGCCTCTGTACTTGTCAGGCTCTGGCAAGGCCTCTCAGGAGACAGCTATATCAGGCTCCTGTCAGCATGCACTTCTTGGCATCCACAGTAGTGTCTGCATTTGGTGGCTGTGTCTTAATAAACCTATGGTAATTTTTTGTTGATTAAAATATGATTTTGTTAGTATTGAACAATATTATAATATTTGGAAAATAACCTCTAAAACACTATAAAATTATTTGTAGATTCTATTGATTTTAACTATTGATTCTATTGATTTTACATAATTTTATTGCTATATTGAAAATTTCATATATTGTATTTTGATCTTATTTGGTCTTTTTTATTTCTAATAGATGGGGGAAGGTACTTTCTCTTCTTTCTGGTTACTATATGGAGGCTGTGGACAATTGATGCATTAACTAGAGGAAAGACAAAGTTTCCTCCCAGACTTACATAGGAGTTCACAAAAAACTTTGATGTTCGAAGAAACTACAGTTACTAATTTAATAAAAACTGAAAGGAACACATGGAGGCTGAACAATGCTCTACTCAATGATAACTTGGTCAAGGTGGAAATAAAGAAAGAAATCAAAGACTTTTTGAAAGTTAATGAAAATGAAGGCACAACATACCCTAACTTATGGGACACAATGAAAGCAGTGCTAAGAGGAAAATTCATAGCCCTGAGTGCCGCCAAAAAGAAACGGGAGACAGCATACACTAACAGCTTAATGGCACACCTGAAAGCCCTGGAACATAAAGAAGCAAATACACCAAAGAGGAGTAGAAGGCAGGAAATCATCAAACTCAGGGCCGAAATCAATCAAGTAGAAACAAATAAAACCATACAAAGAATCAACAAAACGAGGAGTTGGTTCTTTGAGAAAATCAACAAGATAGATAAGCCCTTAGCCAGACTAACCAGAGGGCACAGAGATAGTATCCAAATTAATAAAATCAGAAACGAAAAGGGAGAGATAACAACAGAAACTGAGGAAATTCAAAAAATCATCAGATCCTACTACAAAAACCTGTATTCAACACAACTAGAAAATCTTGAGGAAATGGACAATTTCCTTGACAGATACCAAGTACCAAAATTAAATCAGGATCAAATAGACCATCTAAACCGTCCTATAACCCCTGAAGAAATAGAAGTTGTCATTGGAAGTCTTCCAACCAAAAAAAGCACAGGTCCAGATGGTTTTAGTGCAGAATTCTATCAGACCTTCAAAGAAGACCTAACACCAATACTCTTCAAACTGTTCCACAAAATAGAAACAGAAGGAACACTACCCAACTCGTTCTATGAAGCCACAATTACACTAATACCAAAAGCACACAAAGATCCGACAAAGAGAGAGAATCTCAGGCCAATCTCTCTTATGAATATCGATGCAAAAATACTCAATAAAATTCTTGCCAACCGAATCCAAGAACACATCAAAACGATCATTCACCACGATCAAGTAGGCTTCATCCCAGGGATGCAGGGATGGTTCAATATAAGGAAATCCATCAATGTAATCCACTACATAAACAATCTCAAAGAAAAAAACCACATGGTCATCTCATTAGATGCTGAGAAAGCATTTGACAAAATTCAGCATCCTTTCATGCTAAAGGTCTTGGAAAGATCAGGAATTCAAGGCCCATATCTAAACATAGTAAAAGCAATTTACAGCAAACCAGTAGCCAGCATCAATCTAAACGGAGAGAAACTTGAAGCAATCCCACTAAAATCAGGGACTAGACAAGGCTGCCCTCTCTCTCCATATCTTTTCAATATAGTACTTGAAGTTCTAGCTAGAGCAATTAGACAAGAAAAAGAGGTCAAAGGGATACAAATTGGAAAGGAAGAAGTCAAACTATCACTATTTGCAGACGATATGATAGTATACATAAGCGACCCAAAGAACTCCACCAGAGAACTCCTACAGCTGATAAACGACTTCAGCAAAGTGGCCGGATATAAAATCAACTCAAGCAAGTCAGAAGCCTTCCTATACTCAAAGGATAAGCAGGCTGAGAAAGAAGTAAGAGAAATAATACCCTTTACGATAGCCACAAACCATATTAAGTATCTTGGCGTGACGCTAACCAAACAAGTGAAAGATCTGTATGACAAGAACTTCAAGTCTCTGAAGAAAGAAATTGAAGAAGACCTCGGAAGATGGAAAAATCTGCCATGCTCATGGATTGGCAGGATTAATATAGTAAAAATGAGCATCTTACCAAAAGTAATACACAGATTCAATGCAATCCCCATCAAAATCCTAACTCAATTCTTCATAGAGTTAGAAAGAGCAATTCAAAAATTCATCTGGAATAACAGAAAACCCAGAATAGCTAAAACTATTCTCAAGAGTAAAAGAACCTCTGGGGGAATCAGTATCCCGGACCTCAAGCTGTACTACAGAGCAATAGTGTTAAAAACTGCATGGTATTGGTACAGTAACAGACATGTAGATCAATGGAACAGAATTGAAGACCCAGAAATGAATCCACACTCCTATGGTCACTTGATCTTTGACAAAGGAGCTAAAACCATCCAGTGGAAAAAAGATAGCCTTTTCAACAAATGGTGCTGGCTCAGCTGGAGGTCAACATGCAGAAGAATGCAAATTGACCCATCCTTATCTCCTTGCACTAAGCTCAATTCTAAGTGGATCAAAGATCTCCACATAAAACCAGACACACTGAAACTAATAGAAGGGAAACTAGGGAAGAACCTTGAACATATGGGCACAGGGGAGAATTTCCTGAACAGAACTCCAATAGCTTATACTCTAAGATCAAGAATAGACAAATGGGACCTCATTAAATTACAAAGTTTTTGCAAGGCAAAAGACACCGTCAAAAAGACAAAGCGGCAACCAACTAACTGGGAAATGATCTTTACCAACCTTACATCCGACAGAGGGCTAATATCCAAGATATACAAAGAACTCAAGAAGTTAAACTCCAGAGAGGCAAGTAACCCTATTAAAAAATGGGGTACAGAGCTCCACAAAGAGTTCTCACCTGAAGAATATCTAATGGCTGAGAAGCACCTAAAGAGATGTTCATCATCCTTAGTCATTAGGGAAATGCAAATCAAAACAACCCTGAGATTCCATCTCACACCAGTCAGGATGGCTAAGATCAAAAACACAGGAGACAGCAGTTGTTGGCGAGGATGTGGAGAAAGAGGAACACTCCTCCACTGCTGGTGGAATTGCAGGCTGGTACAACCACTCTGGAAAGCAGTCTGGCGGCTCCTCAGAAAACTGGGCATGACACTTCCGGAGGATCCGGCTATACCACTTCTGGGCATATACCCAGAGACTTTACCTGCATGCAATAAGGACACATGCTCCACTATATTCATAGCAGCCTTATTTATAATAGCCAGAAGCTGGAAAGAACCCAGATGTCCCTCAACGGAGGAATGGATTCAGAAGATGTGGTATATTTACACAATGGAATACTACTCTGCAATTAAAAACAATGAATTCACGAAATTCCTAGGCAAATGGTCAGAACTTGAAAATATCATCCTTAGTGAGGTAACCCAATCACAAAAGATCACACATGGTATGAAGTCACTGATAAGGGGATATTGACCCAGAATCTCAGAATACCCTAGACACAATCAGCATATCAATAGATTTCTAAAAAGATGGAAGGAGAGACCCCTGGTCCTGGAAAGACTGGATGTAGGGGAACGCCAGGACAGAGTAATGAGAGGGGGTTGAACGGAGAAAAGAGGGAGGGAAGGGGGCTTATGGGACTTTCGGGGAGGGAGGAAACGGGAAAGGGGAAGTGATTTGGAATGTAAATTAAAAAAATAAAATTAAATTAAATTAAAAAAAAAAACTGAAAGGAAGACATTTAGGAAGAATCATTGATTTTTCTAGGTGAATAAGCAAAAGATAAGACAATTTTAAATAATCTTTGTACAATTTTAAATAATCTTTATGTTCTAGGAGTGGTGTGGCCCCTACACTAGGGTGTAGGAGCCTCACTTCTACAAATTTCTACCTTTAGATAGAGAATGGAAGCTTTGATAAGATCACTTTCTCTTTCTAAAGACTCTTTGTCTTTAGTTTAAAGTAACAAAAGGAAAAAGTCAGATTGTCACCTTTCTCAGGTCCTTTAGATGCGTCAGGATAGACCTCTTCGCTTCTCAGACATATTCCAGGGCCTCACTTTTTAAGGAGCTGAATTTAAGAAATCACAAAATTAATCATGTTATTTAGTATTTTTTATCATTAGTAGTTACATTAAAGTAGATCACCTGTTTAAGTTCTAAGTAGTAGAGTAACTTTAATTTGCTGTGTAAGTAAAGAAAACAGTGGTCTTTACTGCAAAAAAAAGGTATTGTGACTGATAACAATGTCATCATTTTTTTAAAATCAGCTCCAAAATGGTTATGTAATTCTACACAGACCCTTAAGGAAATTTTATATATATCCCACTTGATTTTTTTCTTATCTCTTATCTCTTTTTCTCTTTTCCCCTGCTCATTCCATTCTTCTAGATAGACATTTCTTACTTACCTTTTAAAATTAGTAGGTAAGTAGTACTTAAGATTATCTTAGTGCTAGGGAGACTCAGATCGTGAAGTGTTTGACCTGGAAGCTCATGAACCTGAGTTCAGATGGCCAGTCCTCATGAGAGAAGCACATGGCTATAATCCTAACACTGAGGGAATGGGGACATGCGCCTGCCTAGAGCTCGGTGGCCAGCTAGTCATACCCAAGTGGTGATCTTTAGGACCCATGTAAAACCATTTTTTAACTAAGTAAAAGGCAGTAACGAAGTAAAAAGGCAGAGGTAGCTTCTACACAGCAATATAGAATACATATTCAGTATAGTTTCGGATAATTTTATAAGTAAATAACCTTTTTAGTTTAAGTGTGTATAGGTTCAATGCATGTCACTTCTGTATCTTAAAAATAGAGATATTATTTTATAATTTTTTAGGTTTTATATCTGTATAAATTGGTATCTCGGTCTTCAAATTTTTAGTTTTATTCAGTGTTATATCCTGTAGTATCTGTATCATAATACAGAATTGCTTTATAGGCTTTTAAAAAATCTTAAGTGCAGATTAGAATTTCAAGATTTTTCCTTTTCAATTTTGTCTCGTCTTCCTGCCTGTTAGTATCATTTCTATACCTTAACAAGCCTAAAGAATGAATTGCCAGCTAATTCTTAATAACTCTTGTAGTACAAATTACTTTAATTTTTGTTATATTTAAAAACTTATTTGTGTCTTAACTAGGACTGAGGTTGTCTTTTTACCCTACTGTTTCTTAAAGTTGTTTCCTTGCATTGATCCTTCCTATTACTCCCACTTTTTCCCTCTCAAATTCACGGCTATTGTTTCTTTAATTGGGGGCTGTGAGTGTTTGTGTATTACTAAATATATAAATAAAACCTGCTCTGCTCAGCCACTATAAGGTTACTTATATGTATATGATTTCAGGGCTGAGCTCTTGGTGCTCTTGCACAGAGAAGACTATTTTTCCGGCTCTCAGCATTCCTTGATTGCCTTAATTGTTCTTTGTCGAGAGGGTTGAGGCCCATGAGGTTCCTGCCTTCCACCTAGGCATGGGAACAAGTTGGTATCATTGTTGTTCTGCTCTTACTTAGGCAGCAGTGTTGATGAGTTCTTGGGTATAACTTCCCTGACATTTCTAGGAGATGAAATCTTATAGGAAACTTTCCTGTTTTTGCTAGGTTTCTACTCCCTCTTCAATTCTGTCTGTGAGCCTAAGGGACAGGAGTTGTGCTGCACATGCATCACGTGGGGCACGGCGTCACATAGTCACTTGTTCTCTGCATTTCTATTGCTTATGGTTTTCTTTAATGGTCTGTGGTCTAATGTAAGATGAATCTTTGATGAGGAGTGAGAGCTATACTTGGCTGTTGATATAAAGATAAATATGTATAATGTAGTTAGAATTATATTCCTTTAGTAAACTGGTATTTTTAGGTTCTCCAACAAGATCCATGTCTTTCCCAGGTTTCTAGTACCAGACATGATTTTCCTCTTGCTGACTAGACGACTTTCAGTCCAATTAGATTATTGGCTACCACTAGTGTTCTTTCTATCATTGTACTCTTAGGTAAGACATCATGCCATGCTGTCAGTGTTTAAGTTCATAGACATCATAGCTGTGTAGGAATATTGTTTGCTTCTCTCCTGTGGATACCTACACAGTGCCATCTAGTACCATGAAAGGTTGTCATCAAGAAGGAGTCTTTCAGGTCAGAACCATATTGGATCGTCTGCGTCCTATGACTGAAGTATACAAGACTGTATCTTCAGCAATAGAGACTCATTTTCTGCTTCCAGGAGACAACTGAGGATAATGGAAATAGACCGTGTTTTGGGAGTCCCTTGAACTACCTTGACAAGTGAATTATAATATATTCTTTGGCTACCACCATGTTCCCATGTGAGATACTAGTTATAAAAAGATAAATACCTGATTTTTGTTATTGACAGAGTCTGACCTTCCTCATCTATTTTTTCCTGGATAAAATATGTATATGCATTGTTAGTTAAGAACATCTCACTTACTTATGATGGCTGTTGTTATTCCTACTTATGATTACAATTTACTGTTTTATTTATTTATGGATATGTAACTTTAGCATTTGTTCATAATTCTTCCCTAAGTTTATTAAAATTGATATATTACACTATAAATTTTTAAAGAAGTATACAAACATACTCAAGTAACTTAACATTTTTATCAATAGTTTGCAATACATACGGTCCTTTATTCTTTTGTGGTGCTGGGATCAAAACCAGGTCTTTCTCATGGTAGGCAAGTGTTGTATGGATTACTATATGTCCAACCCCAACAAAGCCCTTTAGAGAAAGAAGTTGGTTTTTTGAGGTTGATAGATCACATTTCAAATTCAGTAAGTAATTTTTAATCATGATGTGTGAAAATTGCCTCCTCAATATTTTATTGATGTAGCCATTACTAAGAGATTTGTCAAAAGGAAACTATTATTTATTGATAGTTTGTTTTTAAAATGCCCATTGGAGTAAAATTTCAACTCTCCTTTCTCTCTCTCTCTCTCTCTCTCTCTCTCTCTCTCTCTCTCTTTCTTTCTTTCTAGGATATAGCAGATCCATTTTTTGCTTATTGTAAGCAGCATGCAGACAGGTTAGACAGAAAATGGAAAAGAAAAAACTACTTGGCTCTACAATCCTATTGTAAAATGTCATTGCAAGAGAGAGAGAAACAGCTGTCCCCTGAAGCACAGGTACAGGAATCACACCTAAATTTACTGTTTTTTTTTCTTTCTTTCTTATCTCTCATGTGTTTTCTAATGACGTGATTGAAATCAAAGTCTAGCATATAAAATGTAGTTTAAAAGTTTATTTAATAAAGCAGTGGTTTGTGATTAGATATGAGTAGAATTTGTTTCCTAAGAAATTATGCTTCATTGAATCAAAGGTGTAGTCAGATGTAAAGTATTTCATGCTGAAAAGTTTGTATTTACAAGTGGTTATCAGTCGAAGATTACTTCTTGGTTAGGGATGGGAGCTCGTTTCTGTTTCTTCTTTGAGCTCTAGGACCTCATCTCAGGGCAGCTGTTACTAGGTGTGGATTCATTTATTGAAACTCCAGAATTTCCTTGTATACCTTCAGGATCAGTGATAAATCTGATTTGCCCTACTTGTGAAATTTTAATATTGTTATCTTCTCTAAGCATAAAAATAAAAGGTCTGAGGAATATATTCCATTTTATTTTCTTTCAAACTGCCTGCATTTCTTTATAGGCAAGGATCAATGCCCGACTACAGCAATATCGTGCCAAGGCAGAGCTGGCTCGATCTACCAGACCCCAAGCTTGGGTCCCAAGGGAAAAGCTACCCAGGCCCCTCACAAGTAGTGCTTCGGCCATTCGTAAGCTTATGCGCAAAGCAGAACTGATGGGAATCAGTACAGATATCTTTCCAGTGGACAACTCAGATACTAGTTCTAGTGTGGATGGAAGGCGGAAACATAAGCAGCCAGCTCTCACTGCTGATTTTGTGAATTACTATTTTGGTCAGTATAGACACTGTTACATACACAGTCTCCCTGAGAATAAGTTGCTAAAGACAGAATGTGATACGCAATTAATGTTTTAGAAAATCATTACTATGTTGCATATGTCAGAGGCATGTTTATTTTCCTAATTGTAGTCTTTGTAAATTCTAGGCTAATGTATTGCTATGTTTATTCTTAAATATACTTAAATTTTTGTTTCGTCAATGTAAGTTTATCCAAATGATCATCTCTATGGCTAGTTTGCTTCTTTGTGTATGTTTTATATTAGCCATTACTTTCTACTCAAGTAAAATTGGATATTTAATTTAAATAGAGAGAAATATGCGCATGATTCAAATTCAGGAAAATATGGCTGAACAAAAGAATATAAAGGATAAATTAGAGAATGAGCAAGAAAAACTTCATGTAGAATATAATAAGGTACGTTGGCTACAAATGCACAGTATCACTTAGTAGATCTTATTTATAGTTCTTTTGTGATTTTATTGTATTTCTGTGTTTCAGTTTAAAATTCTAGAGCTCTTCAGCTCTTTTCCACCCTTCATCATCATTTTCATTACTGTCCTTCTCACTGAGTGCATTCTTACACCAGGCACAGTTGTGATCCCTGCACACAAAGAAAGCCATGTAATGTTCTCCTTGTCCTTAGTGCGAGTTAGAGCTGTTGCTCCTGTTCATAGGGGTGGGAACTGAGGGTTGAAGAGGTTACATAATTTGTATGTGGCAACATAGTAATCAAGGCTTAGAGTTGGGGTTTAAAACTAACATAGCTAACCTCATTCCTTATTCTTAAATGTAAACAGCATTATAGATCTTCATTTTTAGTTTGTTGAAAATTTGAAAACCCAGTCTTAAATTGGTAGACTTTTTAAAATTATATGCTATTTTTTTAAAAAAAAAATTTCGCAATTGAAAAATTTATTGTATTTTTTTCCTGTCTAATATATGAAGCAAGATCTTTCTAAAGTGTTAGGTTCTAAGTAGCATGAATATTTAAACTAGTATCTAATTATTGTTTCAAAAAAAACCAGTTAAAGTGATGCAATTACTAGGAAGTAGCATCCAGTAATCAGTAAGGTTGTAGTAAGAAGATTATGGGGAATAAAGTCATAAGATCTGCAGGCTTTTGGTAGTTGATCTTAGCCTGCAGAACCTTTGGGATTTTTAGTTTTCTCATGAGAGTAGGGATGGAAATGTCATTCAATAGAGATTTGAAAGCAAAATATGTGTCAAATTATATGCCAAACTATATATGCATCATTACTAAAAACTGTAGAATAAAAGAAAATGTTTCCCTTCTCTTGAGGATGTTCACCATACTAGCAATAATTATATCTTTGTGTTTTAAAAGTTACCTGACATGAACATGTTACAATAAATGGAAATTAAATGTGAATATTCTTGTTTATTTATATTTGCACATATAAAAGCTTACCAATTTGACTCTTTGTAGCTCTGTGAATCGTTAGAGGAACTGCAAAATCTGAATGGGAAACTTCGAAGTGAAGGGCAAGGTATATGGGCCTTACTTGGCCGAATTACAGGGCAGGTTAGTTTCTTTTCAGTTGCTTTCTTCAATTCTTGTTCTCTTTGTGATTTTTCAGGGTACATAGTTCCTATACAAAAGTCACTTTGCTAACTAAATAATGGTGTTCCATCAGAGCCTAATCCCCTAGGGTAATGATTTCTGTCTGAAATACTTGCAGACCACTGGCAGCCACTTCCCACTGAGAACCTATAACTTAATTTGGTTCTTTCATTAGCTATCTTGTTGGCAATTTTTTTTTTTGCTCAAATTGATTGACCTATCACTTTTGAGAAGCTAAGATATAAATTATGAGTTTCCTCTTAGTATATTCTTTATTCAGTGGTATTAGATTTTTGTCATAATTTTTTCCTTCCTATTCCCTTCTTTTGTGAACAGTTTACATATCACTGGCCCTACAAAGAGTAATTCATTTTAAAAGGTGAAGATGAGGAGTTGCCTTTGGACATATTAATTCTTTTTCCTAGGTAGTTAGTAGATTTTTAGAAGTATTTTATATTTGATATTTAGAAAAGGAAATTTGTAGTTACTTACCGATGTAGCTTTTTTTTGTCTGCGTTTATATTTTTCTCACAAAATCCTCCTCGATAGTTTCAAATATTATTGACTATAAAAGGCATTTCCATTTATTAAGTAACTTCATAGAGGATTGAAAATTGCATTGTGTGATAGCAGTCTGCACAGACACATGTATCATATGCATGATACTGTTCCAGTTGGCTGAACAGATGTGAGCTCACCAGGGCACTAAGAAGTGACTTTGATAGATGTTCCCTGTCTCAGAATCCAGCATACTACAGATTAGTAGAGTACCAAAGAGAATCTCATCTGCTTTTTTGCAGAGTTTGGTCCAATAAGATAACTTTTCTAAATAACCTATGGAACACCAATATAGCTGGGCTGTATTGCAAAGAAGCGCACTAGTGGTTTCTTGTTGTTTCTTGAATAGACTGTGTTAGAGTTTTAAGCCTCCTTTACTTTCCTCATTGGTCTAAGGTTTTCAAGTGAAAGTAGTATAATTTTCATAAAGTTTAATGTATTTCTGAGAACTAATGAGAATATGCAGTTGTAGCTTTATAATAGAAGTAGTTGAGATTAGCAATTCGTTTTCTTTTCTCTTTACTAATATAAAGCAGATGTACCTCTCTCAATGCTAGCTTAATTAGATTTAGTGGCAAGTGGGAGGAAATATTGCTTTGTACTTCATCTTTAAAACAGCATGTACTGCATTTATTCAATCAATAGAAGTTGAATGTACCAGCAATCTTACGAGCACCTAAGGAAAGAAAACCAAGTAAGAAAGAAGGAGGCACACAAAAGACATCTACTCTTCCTACAGTGCTTTATAGGCAAGTAATGAAATTATAACAGAATAATATTGTTTACTTTTCAACTAATATGTACTAGTCAGAACTTAATTTACATGCACGAAAGTGAACTTTGTCCATTTCAGAATTTCAGTTAAGAATGTTTCAGGTTCATTTGAATGAAAGAATGGATACTTATTCTTCAGGAAGATAAATCATATATCTTTTAAGGAACTGAGAATGACTTTTCATAAGCTCCATGGAACAAAGAATTCTTTTTAGAAAATCACATAGTTAATTTAAAATCTGTGCCTGTTATAGTAAATTTAATATTTTACATTTACTTATAATCAATGCTAATATAATTATTAATTATGTTAGTGAACAAAATAACCATTTATAGTTTACTTGAGTGAGTGTGTAATTTTGCTTTTGACTTTTGGAAGTGATGAATGGTAGTGTGTAAACTTGATGAATTTTGTATTTTAACCTCTCTGTACTTTCTGATCTCCTTCCGTAGCTATAATTATTACATTTCCAGACATAGTTTTCTTATTTACTTCCTGTACTTAATATTTAAGCAAAATTGATCATTGTAGGGATTTTACATGACAATACCATTTTCTCTACATAAATAAAGGCCTCATTTTTTCTATATTTAGACAAATCACTTTTTATGTAATATATTAATCATATTAAGAGAAATTAGAAAATGCTTTTGTGCTTATATGTGTGTATTATGTGCTATAAGTAACATACAAATAACATGCATGTATGTTTGCATACATGTGTATCAGTCTGTAGTATGAACATTAGTGCATTACCACATTGTTTTCCCAAGTGTTGTTGATTCTTTCAAAAATATTAGGCATAGTACCAGACATTGGAGTTTTATGACTATAATTATTTTTTTTGCTTCAGAATACATTTAAAGTGATATTCTTTAACTTTGTTGGGCTTTTTTTTGTTGTTGTTACGAGTATTAATTTTTGATATTATTGCTGCTTTGCACATGTGTATTTTCAGGGATATTGAAAAATCCAATTCTTTTGATTTGTTGAACATTTCTGTTTCTTTTAGTCTCTCAGACAACTTTCCAGTCATTCTGTACATCTCCAATATAAATATATGCTAAATTTTCAGCCCACGGTGATGAAATCTTAGAAGTAAATTTCCTTTTCTTACAAGAAATGTTAACTGTCTAAAATTGCTGTTTTTAAAAATTCAAGCTCTGACTTTTGTGAAAAGAGACATAGAAATGTAGATTGTTTATATGTTTAAGGGTGTATGAGAGGTTTACAGTTACTGGTTAAGAACAAAGTTGTTGGTGAAAGAATTTCTTTAGACCTTCAAGGTAGTTTTCAACATTAGAATATATTTTTCACAATTTATGTTTTTTTCATAGCTTATGTATATAAAGAAAAGCTGAACTATTGCTAAAAGAATTTTAAATAATAATTAAAGGCTATGTTGAAAATGCATACTCTAAATATCCCTATCCTTTAATGTTTTATCTTCAGAAAACTTTTAAGCTTATATTAGAACTAAGCTATAATATTCTGTACATTATCTAGAACTAGCAGTTGGTATTGTTAGAATGATGGATGCCATTAAAAACATTAGGTACTGCCGGGCCTTTAGCACACACTGTACTCCCGACATATTTAAGGAGGTTAAGGCAAGATGTTCATGAGGTCAAGGCTGGCCTGGTCCATATAGCAAGATTCAACCTCAAAGGATCAGAAATGCCATAACAGAAAACAAAATAATCCAGATGAAGACTTTTGAATGCAAACTGTTACAAATGAACTATGTCACTATGGACCTCAGTGTAACTCTCACTTTTATTAAAGTTGTGGAATTTGTAAGAAGAACCATGATCAGCATCTTCTTTTACTCTGTGACACCTGTAAACTGCATTATCATCTCGGCTGCCTTGATCCTCCTCTTACAAGGATGCCAAGAAAGACGAAAAACAGTTATTGGTAAGTGATATATAGACAAGAAATAGTTGGAATTAGTTTGCTTTTAGCTTCAGCAGTACAACTGTGTTGTATCACTAATTTATAATAAAGTATTTTTCACATTTCTAATTGAATATTTGTCTTTCGAACTTCTGAGTAAAGTATAATTTTTGTAGAAATGAATTTTTTTTTTTTTTTTTTTTGGTTTTTCGAGACAGGGTTTCTCTGTGTAGCCCTGGCTGTCCTGGAACTCACTTTGTAGACCAGGCTGGCCTCGAACTCAGAAATCCTCCTGCCTCTGCCTCCCAAGTGCTGGGATTAAAGGCATGCGCCACCACCGCCCGGCGAATTATTATTTTTTAATCTTAGTAATGTATACTGCCTTACATAAGTCACAAGAGCTTTTTGTGGTGTGTTTATAATTTTCATTTTATGATTTGGTATTTCTGAAATGCTTTTTTTTTTTTGAAGGCAAATGAATTTTACGTTTCATTAGCCCATTATTTGAAAATCCAGAAACTTTGAAAACTTTTTTTTTTTTAAGAGAGAATCTAATTTTCCAGTCTTATGCTGAAGTTGCTATGTCGTTGGAGATAACTTTTAACTTCCAAGCCTCCTGCTTCTTCCTCCTGAGTGCTGGATTGTAGGCCTGTGCCAGCATGCTCAGTTTATGTGATGTACAGAGTCAAACCCTGGAGTTTGGTGTGTTTAGTAAATACTCCACCAACTTAACAATGTCTCCATCCCTGACAAACATTTGTAATTATTTTTTCACTGACTTAGTCATGTTGAATCACTACAGATTTTTTTTTTTTAAATTAAACTGTCTTTTCTTATAGCTGTGTTGAAACATCCTGACAATAACAACATAAGGTTGAGAGAGTTAATATTTGCGTACAGTTCAGGGTACAGGTCCTCATGGCTGGGATGTCAAGACAGAAGAATTCTTATCTTCTGACTACAGAAAGGTCATGCAGTAGAGATGAGTTTTCCTACATCAATGAATTTAATTCAGATAGTCCTCCACAGGACTAGCCTTAGAATCTCCCAGGTGGGGCAGTGGTGGCACACGCCTTTAATCCCAGCACTTGGGAGGCAGAGGCAGGCGGATTTCTGAGTTCGAAGCCAGCCTGGTCTACAGAGTGAGTTCCAGGACAGCCAGGGCTACACAGAGAAACCCTGTCTCGAAAAAACCAAAAAATAAAATAAAATAAATAAATAAATAAAAGAATCTCCCAGGTGGTTCTAGATTCTCTCAAGTTAATTGTTAACAATAACCATCAGAGAGGCTTATAATGAATTTTATCCTAAAATTATTCCAAGGAAGAGACAGATAATCAGATTTTAATAGACTGATTGGCATATTATTTCAGAAAAGGTAATACAGGCAATAAAAACTATGAAATGAATATGAATATTATTTTTATGCAAAATCATTGTTCTAGTTGTTTTAGAAAATCAAAGGACCTGAATCCTTGAGTTATAATCTGTTAAAAAGGTTATGGATTCAGGGGCCTGGAGAGATGGCTCAGCAGGTTAAAGTGCTTGTTTTGCCTTCTTGAGAACCTGTGTTTGGATCCCTATGATCAGAATAAGGAGCTGTGTGTAGCTTCTGGTGTGTGTCATCCTAGCCCTTGGAAGAAAAAAACATGAGGATCCTGGAAGCTCTCTGCTCATGTAGTATAGCTGGTTCTATACATTCAAGTACAGTAGAGACCTGTCTCAAAAAATAAAGTGGTTCTTGGAGGACCTGGGGGAGCGGAAAAACATGAGCAGAATATATTGTAAATTGTTTTTTCAACAGCGATAAATAAAGTATAAAGTGATGGAACAAGACATAGGTTTGTGGCCTACACACACACACACACACACACACACAATTTCGATATACATATAAGGAAAAACATGTGGTATTTACCTTTATGAGTTCTATATCTTACTTTTTTTCTGTACATCCCAGTCTTTTACTCTGCATTTTTTCAGATGAATGGTCACTACTTTGATAAATTTCTGACTCTCTTCTTTTTGGAGTATATGACACTCCCTCTGAACTGTCATGGGGGGTCCACGTTTTGTTTGCTATTTTACCCAGAAATAACCTTTCATAATTATTTGTAAAGTATTTTTTAAAAGATGATTTGACAGTGGTGATAGACAAATCGTAGTAAATTGAAAAGGTTCTCTAGGTATTTCAACATGAAAGTGAATGTTTTGCAAAGTTCCTCACATGAAATTTTATCATTTAGTGTTCAAACTCTATTTTATGTAATAGTTTTTAAAATGGTTTTCTTCTGTTTTTTGTAACTGTAATATAATTACATCACCATCTTCTACTTTGTCCTTCAAAACTCTTCCCTTGGTCTCTTTCAAATCCACAGACTTTTATCATTAATTGTTCCATTTGTAAATGTTTATACTTATAGATTTCTATATATAACTTGCTCAGTTTGAAGAATGTTGTTTATATGCATATGTTTCTATAGTTGACCATTTGCTGTTAAGTAACCAATTTGTCTGTGTTGTCTTGCCTGGGAAGACTATCTCTCCCAGTCTCAGAATAATTTGGTTGCCTATTGTTCTTTGTGTAGGGTTGAGGCCTCATTACTGTGAGGGGTATGTTCCTTCCCCACCCCTGCTCCCATTTACTAGGGTATATCAATTATACTTATTCACTTCATGTTTAATAAACCATGTTGATGAGAACTCATGGATATAGGTTTGGCATTATTAGGAGACACAGTCTCACAGCAGACTCTTTGGTCCTCTGCCTTTTACAATCTTTCTATCCCGTATTCTTCAGTGTTCAGTGAGCCTTATGTGCTAGAAATGTTTTATAGATGTATCTATTGGGACTGGACTTCATAATTCTACATTTTATTTGTTTTTCTATATTGGTCTTTGTCTATTACAAAGAGTTTTCTTGATGAGGTTCTACATTTATCTATGGGAATAAGGACAAATATTTAGAATGTTGTTAGGGATTTTGCTGGTTTATGAAAGTATTAGTTTGTAGGTTCTGCCCTAAGATCCATGACTTTATTAGTGCTAGATAGTTGGTTAGGTTTCTAGTAGGAGGCATGATTGTCATTCCTTGTCATAGAGTTGTTGGTTATTGCCAGGTTATGAATGCCACTACTATACCCTTAAGATTATTGTGTCATGTTGGTCAGTGTTATGCTTCATAAGCATCATAGCTGGTTAAGACCATTGCTTGCATCCCTCCTCTAGAAGCTTATATGGTACCTTCTGGCACGGTGAAAAGTATTCCTCCGGCTAGGTCCGACTCAGAGGCCTCTAGTCTCTGTGTCTGAAGTGCATGGTGTCTTCAGCAATAAAGCTTTACCTTCCACTTCTGGGGATCAACCAAGGGCAATAGGACTAGCCTGTAATGTTTGGAAGTCTCTGGTACAATGCTGGCCTACAGATCAAAGGAGGGCTTCTGAAGCCTGGTGTTGGGTTTTGTTAAGTGGCCTTTGGCTCTTTGAAGTAGCATTGTCATTTAATCGTTTTGATTACTTCAATTATATTAAGATTTATTTTATTTTTTTTTTTTTGGTATAGGAGTTACAAGCTATAGGACCCATCTCTGATAAAATGTATATATTAAGTAAATACATACAGGATTAAATAAATTTCATTAATAAGCTTTTGTATCACAGTATTGCTGAAGATTACTAAATGAATTCAGTTACATGTTTTTGACATTTCCAAGATAATCATCACTTTCCCTGAAAATGCTCTTTAATTCCATTGAATAGGATATGCTGTGGCTTTTATACTAGCCTATTGTGTAGATATCTGAAGATGAAAACTACAATGTTCAATATCTTATTGAAAGAGTGAAAACTCCCCTTTGTATAGATATATATGGCATGACTTGTGGCAGCTGCCTTAAAATTAGAACATATTTTCTGAATCATCTGTTATAAAATCTTATTGATATTTTGGGTATTTCAATGTTTTGTGGTTTCATGGCATGGCATTATATTGCTTTTAGTGTGTTTGGGAATAACCACTCTACAGTATGCTGTAATGATGAGTAGTAGCTAAAGAAGTAGAAATAAAATGACAAATGTTTTAATTTGAAAACTTGACTCTACAAAAGCATATATTTTTATATTATAGGGATTTATATATTTGTAAAGTGAATTTGCATATTGTGGGAAAAACTCAGTTGATACAATGCTTACCAGCATGATGTACTGATTTTTATATCCATAAGCCCTGTAAGCTAGATCATGGTGCATGCTTGTAATCTCAGTACTGGGAAGGCAGAAAGTGTAGATCTTTTTTTTTCCCCTAAGCTTTTTATGTTTTTTTGTTTTGTTTTGTTTTTTAATTTTATTTAATCTCATTTTACACTCCAGATTTTATTCCCCTCCTGGCCCACCCTCTGACTTTTTCACATTTCATACCGTCACCTCCTTCCTCCGTCTCCATGGGAATGTTTCCATTCCACCCACCCCCGCTCAACCAAACCCCTACTCCACCAGACCTCCCCACTCCTTGGAGCCTCCAGTCTCTTGAGGGTTAGGTGTATCTTCTCTGACTTAACCCAGAGCCGGCAGTCCTCTGCTGTATATGTATTGGGGGCCTCATATCAGCTGGTGTATGCTGCCTGGTTGGTGGTCCAGTGTCTAAGAGATCTCGGGGATCCTGGATAATAGAGACTGCTGGTCTTCCTACATGGTCACCCTCCTCCTCAACTTCTTCCAGCTTTCCCCTAATTCAACCACAGAGGTCAGCAGCTTCTGTCCATTGGTTGTGTGCAAATATCTGCATCTGACTCTCAGCTGCTGACTGGGTCTTTCATAGGGCAGTCGTGATAGGCCCCTTTTTGTGAGCACTCCATAGCCTCAGTAATAGTGTCAGGCCTTGGGGCCTCCTCTTGATCTGGATCCCTCTTTGGGCCTATTGCTGGACCTCCTTTTCCTTGGGCTCTTCTCCATTTTTGTCCCTGCAGTTCTTTCAGACAGGAACAACTATGGGACAGAGTTAAGCTGATATCAAATTAAACTGAGAGATACTTGAAGCAATCCCACTAAGATGGTGGGCAAGACAAGAATGTCCCCTGTCCCCATATCTAGTCAATATAGTACTCAAAGATCTAGCTAGAACAATAAGGCAACAAAAAGAGATCAAGGGGTACAAATTGGCAAAGAAGAAGTAAAAGTAACACCATTTGCCAATGATATAATAGTATAACTAAGCAACCCCAAAAATTCCACCAGAGAATTTCTACAGCTGACAAATAACTTCAGCAAAGTGGCCGGATATAAAATCAATTCAAATAAATCAGTAGCCTTTCTTTATACAAATGCTAAGCTGAGAGAGAAATTAGCAAAACACCTCCCTTCACAATAGTCACAAATATTATAAAATATCTTAGGGTAACTAACCAAACAAGTGAAAGATCTGTATGAAAGTGTAGATCTTTAGGTCTTGCTAGTCAGTCAGTGTAGCCTAATTAATAAGCCACAAGCCAATGTGAGACCTGAGATGAACAGTCAGGTAATATTTTGCCCTCTATGTACAGAGAGAATTGCTTGTCTGTGGGCTCACACACACATATACACACACACAGGATTGGAATTACATTTAACATTTTATTGATCTCTTAAAAATGATCAATTTGTTGTTAGTTTGTATAATTAGGGATATAAAGCAGAAAAATACATATGAGACAGAATTTGCTATTGTTTGTAGGCTTATTCATTTAAGATGCAATGACATTTTATTATGTTCAAATAACAAAACAAGAACCTAGCATTTCATAGTTTTTCATGATTTTGTTTTTCTGATAAATTCTCTTCAGAGTATATTCACCATGTGAATTCTGTCATTGTTACTTACTGATGTTTTTATTTGAGACAAATATATAGCAGTTTATTATTGATTGTATTTTGGTCCTGATTTGTTAATCTAAAAAACACCTTTAGTTGTGCTAGCAACATACCTGTAAGAATTTTTAAGTAATGCATTTGAAAGTAATGTTTTGTTTTTCTCAGTAGTCTGTTTTCATGTTAAAATTTCTTGTTAGCATTTTACTTAAATAGGAATTTAAAAGTAAATCTACATTTTACATATTTACTTACATTTTAGCAGTTAATATGACTGCATCAGCAAAACAAATGGTACTCTGTATTTATGCTATGAAACTTAGGATTTAAAAACCTCGGGATTTTTTAAATTATTTTATTCATTTATTCACTTTACATCCAGACCGCAGCCCCTCCCTCCTCTCCTCCAAGTCCTAGTCTCCCATCCCCTTTCTCCTCCCCGTCCCCTTCTCCTCACAGGAGGGGTCCGCACCTTGGGTACCAACCTGCCCTGGCACATCAAGTTGCAGCAGAACTAAGTGCATCTCTCCCACTGAGGCCCAGCTAGGAGGGGTCCAAACTCTCCCACTGAGGCCCAGCTAGGAGGGGTCCAAACTCTCCCACTGAGGCCCAGCTAGAAGGGGTCCAAACTCTCCCACTGAGGCCCAGCTAGGAGGGGTCCAAACTCTCCCACTGAGGCCCAGCTAGGAGGGGTCCAAACTCTCCCACCGAGGCCCAGCTAGGAGGGGTCCAAACTCTCCCACCGAGGCCCAGCTAGGAGGGGTCCAAACTCTCCCACCGAGGCCCAGCTAGGAGGGGTCCAAACTCTCCCACCGAGGCCCAGCTAGGAGGGGTCCAAACTCTCCCACCGAGGCCCAGCTAGGAGGGGTCCAAACTCTCCCACCGAGGCCCAGCTAGGAGGGGTCCAAACTCTCCCACCGAGGCCCAGCTAGGAGGGGTCCAAACTCTCCCACCGAGGCCCAGCTAGGAGGGGTCCAAACTCTCCCACCGAGGCCCAGCTAGGAGGGGTCCAAACTCTCCCACCGAGGCCCAGCTAGGAGGGGTCCAAACTCTCCCACCGAGGCCCAGCTAGGAGGGGTCCAAACTCTCCCACCGAGGCCCAGCTAGGAGGGGTCCAAACTCTCCCACCGAGGCCCAGCTAGGAAGGGATCCAAACTCCCACCGAGGCCCAGCTAGGAGGGGTCCAAACTCTCCCACCGAGGCCCAGCTAGGAGGGGGTCCAAACTCTCCCACCGAGGCCCAGCTAGGAGGGGGTCCAAACACTCCCACTGAGGCCCAGCTAGGAGGGGGTCCAAACTCTCCCACTGAGGCCCAGCTAGGAGGGGGTCCAAACTCTCCCACTGAGGCCCAGCTAGGAGGGGGTCCAAACTCTCCCACTGAGGCCCAGCTAGAAGGGGGTCCAAACACTGGCAACAGAGCCCTAGTCAGACAGGACCCCGCTCCAATTGTTAAGCAACCCACATGAAGACCAAGCTACACGTGTGCTATATATGTGTAGGGAGCCTAAATCCAGATCATGCATGCTGTTTGGTTGGTGGTTCAGTCTCTGTGAGCCCTCTTGGCCCCAGGATAGTTGGCTCTGTAGGTCTTATGTTGTCCTTGACTTTTCCAGTTCCCTCAATCCTCTCACTCACTATTTCACAAGACACCCTGAGCTCCGCCTAATATTTGGCTGCAGGTCTCTGCATCTGTTTCCATCAGCTGCTGGATGAAGCCTCTCAGATGATAGTTATGCTAGGCTCCTGCATGCAAGCACAGCAGAGTATCAATATTGTCAGGAGTTAGCTCTCTCCCGTAGGGTGAGTGTCAGGTTGTGCCAGTCATAGGTTGGCCATTCCTTCAATCTCTGCTTCATTAAAGATCTCAGATTAAAAAGTAAAATAAACTTAATCCAAATCTATAGTATTCATAAATCAAAAATAAAAATTTTGATAGAGTGACTTAAGTGATGTTTAGAGTTTGAATTTTAAGTTACATTTGAAGGTACAAATATCAGCACATAAATGTCATAAAAATAGTTTAATGTACTACAAATCAGACTTTTGGAAAACTACTTATTAATCCTTCTTTTAAATTATATTTTATTAAGGATTTACTTGGTCTACCAAGTAAAATGACTATTTCCCCAACACTACACAGTTCTTTTCTAGAGTTTTCTCCAGATGGTATATTCAGATGGTATATCACTATGTCATTAAATTCAGTGAAAAGGTATTGTAAAGGAGTAAAAGAATGAATGTCCTTAAAAGACTTTTCAGTATATGTCATCTTAAAATGAAAGTCATTATTTCCAAAGTAAAGATACCTTCTTAGTCAGTGATCTATGACTTCTGTTTGTTCACAACAGTATTGTTACATATGTTCTTGTAATAAGTGTATTCACTCAATTGCTTTTTATAATATAGTCATGGTAGTCATTCTTGCAAGAGTAGAGGTGTGTTTCTCTTTGTCATTACCACACTACCAGTGTGTATTTGAGTGTGTATGTATTTATGTATGAATAATTTTTATATTTATAGGAATTTTACTTAAAATCAGAAGATAAGAGATCTATAAACTTAATTTTTCATAAAAATGTGTTCAGGCAATGCTCAGAGTGCGACCAGGCAGGGAGCAGTGATATGGAAGCAGAGATGGCCATGGAAACCTTACCAGATGGAACTAAACGATCAAGGAGACAGATTAAGGAGCCAGTGAAGTTTGTTCCACAGGATGTGCCACCAGAACCGAAGAAGATTCCAATAAGAAACACGGTATTTATTCTTCATTTATTGGTCTCAGTGACATTCCAATGCAAAAACTTTAAGCAGATAAAGGGTTTATAGCATAAACATACACTCGGAAGTTGAATATCTTAAATATTTCTATGGATTCAGTTGTCTATATTATGTAGCATATTATATTTAGCTGAGAATCTAGTTTGTAGGTTCTGGTAAAAGCATAGTAGTAATCACCAGAATAATTAATGCTTCACTAAAAACGCAACATTACTGAAGCCATAGACTCCTGTGCCTCCCTCAGCAAGCTCACCTGTCGAGATTACCTTTCATCTCTGTTTTATATCTCAGTCCCTAATCTTTCCCTTTGTATTTCAAATCTGTGTATTCATGAACAGTAGTTTGTCAAGTTTGAGTCTTTGTGTGAATTGAGAAACCAAACTTTTTTATCTTCAGTGACCTGATTTTTGTTTTTTACCAACATTAGCACATTTAACATTTACTGATTTTTTTTTTTGCTTTTATGTATTTATTTTTTTATTGGATATTTTATTTATTTACATTTCAAATGGTATCCCCTTTCCTCGTTTCTCCTCTACAAACCCCCATCCCATCCCTCTTCCCCCTGTTTCTATGAGGCTGCTCCCCCCTCGCACCCACCCAATCCCATCTCACCGCCCTGGCATCCCCTACACTAAGGCATTGAGCCTTCATAGCCCTCTGTTACATATGCAGCTGGAGCCATGGGCCCTCTTTGGTTGGTGGTTTAGTCCCTGGGAGTGTTTAATAAAACCCTTACTAATTTGATTAATCCAACGAGACCCAGATAGCTATGATTCATTTAATTTCACTGATAGTTTCTTGTGGGAAGAATAGATCATGCTTCTTTATTTTTCTCCTAGTCATTCCTTGGTTTTCTATTAATGTCTTTGTCTTAGTTAATTCTATAAATGCCCCTGTATAGTATGATAAAAAGCATTTAGAGAATAGTATAGATTTGCTGAGTTGCAGACTATTTGTACTTCACTAGATTTCATCTCTGGGTCTAATAAGATAGAAAGAAAAGAAAGGACTGGATTGACCACCATGGGTTGTCCTCTAACCTCTGTGCATGGGTTCTGGCACATTCATGTCCAAAGGCATTAAGTGGGCTGGATGGTATATTGTTTTGAAGTGGCATATTGTTTTGAAATGAAAGATTGAAGCTTAGGGAATGTTATGATTATTCTATATACATCATAAAGATAAATTTTCCAAAAAAGTTTGAGAGAATAATATGTTCAATATGAAAAAGTATTTCACACTTTCATCAATAGTGGCAGGAAAATTAAAAATTGGTAAAAGTACAACTATTACATTAAAAGATGGAAAAATCTCAGGCTGCACTGAAATCCAATACAAAGTCCCGCCGGGTATTATAGGACATATTTGCATTACCAGATGTGGGAGGCTGAGACAGGAGGAATAAAGTGTGAGGGCAGCCCATGTTACATAGAAAAACCTTATGGTGGGTGGGGCCAGTGTGTGTTTTAACTAGTAACAATTACAACTGCTTGATTTTCCTAAGAGAACAACTCACAGATATGCCTCATCGATTACATTAGCATTTAAAGTATAAGTAAATGAAATGATCTAAGTGACTTTTCTGAAGACTTCTCAAGTAAGCCAGGCATAGTGGTATAAGGCCTTTATCCCCAGCATTTGGGAAGCAGAGATAGAAAGATCTCTGAGTTCATATCCATCTTAAAAGGGTCTACCTTTGCCTATCATGGTGTGGAGCACATTCCTTTGGGAAGCAAAGGCAGGCAGAGGCAGGCAGATCTCTGAGTTTGAGGCCAGCGTCCTCTACAGAGTGAGTTCCAGGACTGCCAGGGCTACACAGAGAAACCCTGTCTTGAGAAAACAAAACAAAACAAAAAAAAAACAAAAAACAAAAAACAAACAAACAAAAAATACTTCAAGTAATAATAATATAAAAGCTGTTATGTGTTTTTTAAAAATGGAAATTTTCAGACAACTGAAACTTTGAAATAAGAAAGACACTTAAATTGAAATATAATAACAGAACAAATGACAGCACTAAGCAAAAATATTTATCTCCCTCAAGGATAAAGTTTTTTATTTTTGGAAAAATAAAGTGTCTTAGCACAAGGAAACAAAATTAAAAGTTAGATTTCCTAAAAAGTCATAACTGCAGGTCAACCTTTATGGATCTGTAGAGGAAATGTAAATTGTTGATGTAAATAAAAAACATACATTAAACTCTTATTTAAAATAGTTGCAGTTGGAAGAAATCCTCATGCACCTAGTAATAGTGAGCCAGAAATGCTTTCTAAAAGAAATTCTTTATATTTTTGACCTCAGGATTTTCAATGAGTTAGAAGGTTGGCAAAAATTTCATATACTAATTTCCTTGTAAAGTAAATAAGGTAGACTAAAACTTTTTTTTAAGGATTTATTTATTATTATATGTAAGTACACTGTAGCTGACTTCAGACATAGCAGAAGAGGGCGTCAGATGTCATTAGGGATGTGAGCCACCATATGGGTGCTGGGATTTGACTCAGGATCTTCAGAAGAGTAGTCAGTGCTCTTAACTGCTGAGCCATCACTCCGTCCCCCAGACTAAAACTTTATAAACAAATGCCCAAAATAATTAGCATTGAGGGGAACTCGAATACAGTACAAATTTTTTTCATGCATGTGCCTGCAAAGCATTACAGCATTAACAGGAGGTATGTAAAGCATGAGAATACTATTATCTGTTCTCGCACAAACACAAACACGTGGGAAACACATGAGAGAAACAAGTCTATGCAGTCTGAATTACTTCCTCAATTTCTCACGGCCTCCTTTAAGGTCTATGTAAACATTTAGTTGAAATAAAAATGGAATTTTTCTTAAATATTTGGTCATTGTGTGACAGATTTAGAAAGTGAGTCATTCATTTTTTTTTTCTTTTGATTATGGTTTGGTTTTGAGACAAGACCTCCCTGTGTAGCTTTGGTTGTCCTGGACTTCATTACATAGACGAGGCTGGCCTAAAACCCACAGAGATCTACCTGTCTATTTCTCCCAAGTGCTTGGATTTCAGGTGTATGCTGCCACCCCACTTTGCCCCCACTACCACCGACAAATTAATAGGAATCAACAGTCTTTGGTCATTGATATCTCTCAATATCAGTGGTCTCCATTCACCAATAAAATGAGATAGACTAACTGAATGGATATGAAAACAGGATCCATCTTTCTGCTGCATCTAAAACCACACCTCAGTATTAAGGTAGACTCTACCACGGGGCAAACTATTGAGCAAGATATACTAAGATATAACAAGATACAGGTGAATAATAATTTGGTATAGCTATTCAATATCTAACCAAATAGACTTCAAATCAAAATTAATCAAAAGATTTGGGGGAAAACGTTTCATACTCACCAAAGAAAAATTCCATGAATTTAACATTTTAATTCTTAACATCTTTGCCCCAAACACAAGGGTAAACACAAGTTTGTAAAAGAAATATTACTACAGCTTACATCACATATTGACCCTTACATCCTGATAGTAGGAGTCTTCAATACCCTACTCTCATCAATAGACAGATCATCCGGACAAAAACTTGACAAAGAAGGTAACGGATGTTATAAACCAGTTGGACCTAAGGCTAGTTACAGAATATTCCACCCAAACATAAAAGAATAAACCTTCTGTTTTATTTATATTCCTAAGCTATGACTTGCAGTATGTAATTGTAAAATCATCAGTGAAACATTATTGCCAGTATTCTCTATTTTCATGTGAGTTACTAGAGTCAAACCTAGTATGGCATTACAAAGTTGAGAAAATGGCAGAATAATGAAGTTCTAGAAAGGACACTGTCAGGGATAACGAAATATCATTCTCATAGAACTCTTTCTGTTCTTATTACCATTAAAATGAAATGGTTTTTTTTTTAAATCCTTATTTAATGAATGAATAAACACTTATGACACAAGTGTTTTTTCTTCCTTTATATTTATGTGTTTAAATGATTTCTGTTAATGGACAATAGGGTAAAAATGGGTCTTTTGAATATTCAGATAAAAAAGAAAATAACAATAATCGGAATTCTCTTGTAATAGAACATGCTACCTTTTTCTTTGGTGCCACTGATACCTTGCAAATAGTCACCAGAGTTGCTTGAAGAGTTTTGTACATGGGACAGAGAATCGATTAAATGAGTTGATGAGGGTTAGAAATATAGCTTATTAGTCAAGCTCTTGCCTAGCTTGTTCAAGGGCCCAGATTCAATCCAGGTACCCTACAAATAATTACAAATAGTATATAAATAAATAAAATAGTCTGATTTCCCCCAAAATTGTCTATGAAAAAGCACAATTAAATCTAAATTCAGTTGACTTCAGTATGTTCCTGCCCATTTTGTCTGCATTTCTAAGCCAGTATCCGTCTTTCTTCTATCAACTTGTCTTAGGGTTTTTATTGCTGTGATCAGACACTGTGACCAAAAGCAGGTTAGGAAGGGAAGGGTTTCACCTCACAGTTCCATATCACAGTCAATCACTGAGGGAAGTCAAGACAGCCACATGGAGTCAGGAGACCTTGGGGAAATGTTGCTTACTGGTTTGCTCCTCATGGTTTCATTAGCCTGTTTTATTTAGCAGGGTGAGCTACACCCCACATCAATCATAAATAAAGACAATGCACCAGTCTTGTCCAAATATGGTGGGGCAATTTTTTCTGCTTTTAAGTTCTTTCTTCCCAAATGCCTGGTTTGTGTTCAGTCAATATAAAAGTAGTAGCACACAATTACTCAGTCAAGTTAAATTACTCAGTGAATTTTTCTGATAACACCTATGTAGCTATGTTCTCATGCTTTTATTTTTCATTCCTTCCTTATCAATGTTGTGCTTACAGGTTTCATTCTTTCTGAAATAATGCAAAATCTATTTGTTTTTAAAACTTGTTTAACAAGTTTTCTTATATCAATTTTTAGATGGATACAGTTTGTATCATAGTAAAGATATTAAAATATGACTTAGATTTAGGAATAATCTTGTTATTTAAACTTTAGTTGTAATTTTGAAAGATCTGTATAACATGAGTGTTTATTTGCATATTTCACCCTAATTGTTCTCATAAGTAGTTACTGTTATAGTTTCTAGCTTAATAGTCTCAAATGTTGAGACTTGGTTCCAGTCTCTTGTTCTTGCTTATATTTTATGGATGAAACTGTAGAACTACTGTGAAGATAGCCTGGCTTTGCTTCCTGCTGAGAGCCATATAATGTTGACATTTTCTCTGCATTGTTTTTGTGTGGAGAGAATCTTCCTTTTAGGAAAAGAAATTACATTTGAAGCAAATAAATGAGAGTCTTCATGTCTCTTTTGAAGTTACCTTAAAAATGATATTTACTTTTGGGTATATTTTCTAATAACTTTAATGTAACTTGAAAGCTTTCTGATTTTGGTTTTCATTTCTTTATACTGTATGCATCTGGAGACTTTTCATCTTTGCACATGTGCCAGAGGGCTTTCGGTGATCTGTCCTTTCTCATCGTCATTCATACATGCATCGGCTTCGTTTCTTTGAAGTCCTGTAATTTTTATTTCCCAAGACTCATAAATTTTTGGATTTTTTAAGATGTATTTGTTAATCCAATAAATACAGTAGTCGAAGTACATTTTCACAGCCTTTACTGAACCCTACTGTCTTGTAGAGAACACTGCTTCTTTTAGGTCATTATTTTGGAGAAGGAATTAACAAATTTAATGTGTTTCCTTCTCTTCATACATATTAATTTATTAAGGCAAAAGGTAAGCTATAATTTTCATTTGTTTTATTAATATTTAAAAGTTTATTAAAGCCAGTATACAAATTAATGGGCCTTATCACTCCATTTTATATGTGTCATTGTTATAATTGCTACCCCTCCAGTGGTGGTCTTTAATTGAGAGCTAATGACATAGCCTACCTAGTTTACACATGTACAAGTTAGTCACAGCGGTGTTAACATTGCAGTGTTGAGAATCTTAAAATTGTTTATTGATGAATATTGTTGGATGTAAACTTAGGAAAATAGCTTATTAAGACAATTATAATAAAAATTAAATTCATGCTATTCGGGACCATTCAAATTTTTCTGATGTGTGGCTTACCACATTTTTTTAAGTAAATATACTGTGGACAGACAGCCAAGTGATCTAAGTGGCTGAGAAAATTGTTCATAACTAGATAAATTATAGTTACCTGCCTACCCCCTCCCCTACAATAAGGGTTGTAAAAGTCTTTTAGCATTTTATGCAAATTATTGTGGAGCTTTATTGGGTACTATGAGTATTTTCCCTTTAATATTCTTTACTGTTCTGAAACCTTACTGAAATGGCCTATATATGAACGTTACAGTAATATGAGTACCAAGAGACTGAAAATAGTTTAAACTTTTTGCCAAATCTCATGTGTTTGTATTACATGGTGTAGTGCAATTGTGTATTACTTGTAAGGGAACTGTTTAAAATATATTTTATTAAAATTTCTGAAACTTTGGATGGAATAATTATTGTGTCATAATGACTTATACTCCCATCTGCAGACCACTGCTGTGGGGACTAGATGGAATACAAGGGATTTATTCTAACAGCTGAGATTTAAAGAACATTTATTTCAAAGTTAGATAGGTACCAAAAAATTCCCAACAGAATATTTTTTGACAATTATTTTTTATTGGTTATTTCATTTATTTACATTTCAAGTGTTGTCTCTGTTCTCCGTTTCCTCTTCACAAACTCTCCCCTATCCCATGCCCCTTCCCCCTGCTTCTATGAGGGAGCTTCTTCACCCACCCACTCCTGTCTCACTGCCCTAGCATTCCCCTACACTGGGGCATCAAGCTCCCACAGGACCAAGGGTCTCCCCTCTCACTGATGTCTGGAATAGTCATCTTCTGCTACATATGTAGCTGGAGCTGTGGGTCCCCCAATGTGTACTCTTTGGTTGGTGGTTTAGTCCCTGGGAGGTCTGGGGAGTCTGTCTGGTTGGTAATGTTTTTCTTCTATGGGGTTCCAAATCCCTTCAGCTTCTTCAGTCCTTCCTCTAAGTCCTCCATTGCAGTCAGAACATTTTTTAATATAAATGCATTAGTGTTGTTGTAAATCTTAAATTTCCTTGTCTTGAATGACTTTAATTGGATTTTAGTTAGTAGTGAGAAATTGCAGAGTATGACATTTGTGGATTTTTGGTACTAATTAGTAAGGTACTAGATAATCTGAAGAACTGACGATTAGAACATCGATGTGTTTATATTAGAAAATAGTCCTGGTGAGGATTATTTGACACCTCTCTAATTTTGAAATGAATGGTTTTTATTTTAAATCTCAGTTATTAGAATAAAACCTAAGTGGTACGTTTTGTCTCATTTAGTCTCTAGAGCAGTGGTCTGCAGATGGGGATTGTTAAGTCTTCAGAGGCTGTGCTATGCAGGATAGAGAGTTTAACCATACTGGCTATAAGTACCATTATTGTATTTCCTTTAAACATGTAGATGCCTTCTTTCAAATGAAGTAAAAATACTATCCAAATGTAGGATATAAATTTTTTTACTGAATTATTTTTGCTAGTCTTAATAATTTGGGAATTTTGGTCTTTGCCTTCCACCATTTTTTGTGGGTACTTAGGGACTTTTTTTTGTATTGCACAAACATACATGCATAGGTACATGTGTGAGAAAGCAATAGATGTGATATGATTTCAGTTTCAGTGTTTTAGTTCTAGAAGTGATTTGTGGTAAGACTGGAAAAATTACTATGAGTAAATCATATTGTATAAGTCTGAAATGCTGAAGAAAGTTTTGAAATACTAGTTCTTTCATATCAAATATGTGTATATTTATAAAAGGTAGTATATTAAATGGCATAATTTTAGCAACATACAATAGAGGAATGCAGCATTAATTACAAACACCAATTTTCCAACATAAGATATAAAACTTAACAAAGAAAATTTATATTTATCACAATAATGTTGAAGAATTTTTATGGGTTTTCTTTCCAGAGAACCAGAGGACGAAAACGAAGCTTTGTTCCTGAGGAAGAAAAACATGAGGTTTGAATAAGTTAAATTCTTTTTACATAGTCTGAACCTAGGGAAACTTTCTTGCTTTGAGTTCTTTCCATTCCATTCTTCCTATTCAGATTTGTTCTGTTTACTTCATTTCTGTATGGCAGGAAAGAGTTCCTAGGGAAAGAAGGCAGAGGCAGTCCGTGTTACAGAAGAAGCCCAAAGCTGAAGACTTAAGAACTGAATGTTCAACTTGCAAAGGAACTGGAGATAATGAGAATCTCGTCAGGTAAATTGAATGCGGAGACCTTGTCCTTAGGGGTTCAAAGCCAAATGCCCATCATTTTATTTTTTTAATGACAGATACATTAAAAACAACTACAGAAGAAATCCTTTATAAAATGCTACTTAGTGAGAATGCTACTTCAGAAAGAAATTTTCTTCACTTATTAATGTGCTAGACATGCTATTACTCCAAAATGAGATATAAATAACAGTGAGTAGGGATCTTGAGCAAGAGAATTCATTTTCTCTTGAGAATAAATTGGTAATGCTTTATGTAAAGAAGCTGCAGAAATATTTGTTTTGAGTACCTTGTACTAAGATTATTATGTTTTATCTCATTAGACCACAGTTTCTAAAGACTCTTCTCATATTATAAAAGTTGAAGTTTATTCACATTGGTTATTATTGAGTATGATTGGCAACAACTTTCATAGCACTTCCTCATTGCTTTCCAAAATGAATGTGTTAAATGCTTCTCTGTTATGAAATAAAGAAAGGTGAAAAGATGGCCTAAGATAGACTTTATTTTTTGTTTGGTTTCCTTCTTTGTTTGTTTTGTTTTGTACTTTTAAAATTTTTTAAGTCAAACATGATACCTTCCAGGAACCTCAGCTGATGCTGCTCAGTGGCTACTCCTCAAGCTTCCAAGCCTTCTCGTTTTAGCCATTTGTATCTGTGGCTAAAAGAAGAAACTACTCAAAGTGCTGGGGCATGAATGGAAAGCAGAAGGTGCTCATTCCAAAGAGTTTTAGTCTTTCAGAGGCCAGTGACACAAAGGTTCACACAGTGTGGAAGGGAGCATTTTCTGAGTTCTTTTAGAAATCATGTTTAATAATAACTGGGGACAAAGAAAGTAAACATTTCAAAAGGAATAAAAAATGATAAAACATATATATATATATATTTGCATTATATGATTTAAAATATTTACTATTAAAGTGGTGTCCTGTATTTCAGTCACTAAGAATATAACTTCTGTTTGTGTTACTTCATAAAAGGCATTGAAGTATAAAGTTATTATGGTTATTTTTTATTTGACAAGATTAGGTGGAAGTAAAAATTCTAATCAAGAAGTAAATAGGAACTGCTCTATAGATTAAGTTCTTTCGCAAGTTAAATTTCTTTCAAGTTTAAGAAATATACCTGAATGATTGTCTTCCAATTATAATTTTTGAAGACTGCCAATAGTGAGATCATAAGCATAAGTATGACATAGTTTTATACATAAAACTATGAACTTTTTTTAATAATAGCTTCATGTAGTTAACAAATTCCCTTGGACTTGGAGATAACGTTGAGGAGCTCGATGATTTGATATTATCCAAGATTTAATGCTGATGACCATCCTTTAACTATTTGAGTCTGTATAGAGTATCTTCTTTTTGGAGATAATACATTGATTCTGGATCATTTACTATGAGATATATAGATTTTTACTGGGCTGTATTTTTGGATGTATTTGATATTAGAGATGAATACAGTTTTTATTTCAAGATCTTCTTTTTTCTAGGGCATTTCCAAACCATTATGTTTTAGTTGTCTTTCTTTTTTAATTTGTTTTATTTTATTCTCTATATTCTTTATTTACATTCCAAATGATTTCCCCTTTCCCAGTTCCCCCCTCCCCAAAAGTCCCATAAGCCCTCTTCCCTCCCCGTTCCTCATTTACCTAAGAATTTCATGAATTCATTGTTTTTAATTGATGAGTAGTATTCCATTGTGTAATATACATGGAAAATATCTCTGATAAAATTGAAGAAATATATAGAAAAACACGTTAAGATTAACTATTTCATGGAAAAAATATACAGATAAAATGGTAGGCATAAAAATATTCCTAAATTGATTGAAAGTGGAATTATAAATATTTTCTGATAAAATTGAAAATCTACAAGAAAATATTTCTGATAAAACTCAAGAAATATATACAAAAACACATTAAAACTGACTATTTCATGAAAAATTATACAGATAAGATAGTAGGCATAAAAATATTCCTAAATTGATTGAAAGTAGAAGTAAAAACATTTTCTGATAAAATTGAAGATTCACATGGAAAATATTTCTGAAAGAATTGAAGAAATTTATACAGATAAATTGGTAGGAATTAAAATATTCCTAAGTTGATTGAAAGTAGAATTATAAACATTTTCTGATAAAATTAAAGATTTACATGGAAAATATTTCTGATAAAATTGAAAAAAAATATGGAAAAACATTAAAATTGAAGATTATCATGGAAAATTATACAGATAAAATGGTAGGCATAAAAATATTTCTAAGTTGATTGAAAGTGAAATTATAAACATTTTCTGATAAAATTGAAGATTTACCTGGAAAGTATCTCTGATAAAATTGAAGAAATATATAAAAAATGCATTAAGATAGTTGTCTTTCAAAAAATAGGTTTCATCTTTCTTCTAGACTTGTTAAGAGTTTTTGAGAGTATTACCCTCCTTATCTTTTTCATGACTTTCTATTAGAAAACTTATTCCTACGCACATTATTGCAATAAGCAGTATCTGGAATTTTGTCAGTTTTTGGAAGGTAACAATATTTGCTTTTTTTCTAGAATTGATATATAAAGCTAGCTTCTTTCTCTGGTTTGCCTTATTAAGAGTTAGGAGCATAAATTCTGTAAAACTTTTAAAAGAATTGATATATACACAATTGAATGTTTTCATTAATATTTTGGAAGTTAAAGGTAGATATGAGGTAATATCAAGTGTTGTTTTTTTTTTTTTAAAGATTTATTTTATTTATGAGTACACTATCTCTGTCTTCAGAAGAGGGCATCAGATCCCATTATAGATGGTTGTGAGCCACCATGTGGTTACTGGGAATTGAACTCAGAATCTCTCTGAGAGCAGTGAGTGCTCTTAACTGCTGAGCCGTCTCTCCAGCCCCACAAGTGTTTTTTAGTTGTAATGTCATTGTTCTTTTAAAAAATATGTTCAGTTTAGACACCACTGTTCTTGGATTTAAAATTTTTATATAGAATTTTGTTTGCTTAGTAAAATTAATTTTATGCTTAATATTTGTCAGTTTGTCAGGCATCTCATTTATTTTGAAATTGGCACCATTATTTAAAAAATTCTTTCTCCAAAAATCATATTTTTATGGTTATATTATACCTTTACCATGCGTATAGAGTATTTTATCTCTGATTTTAATATACTTACTTTATTATTCTCACAGATATTCATTAATTAATTAATTTTCAATCTTAGGGATTGAACCATGATTTCATGATGATCTCTTAAATATGACTTTTTTTTGTCTTGTAAAGATGTATTTTAAGGGCAGGGAGATAGTTAAGTCAGCACCTGCCATACTAACACAAAGAAACTAAGATACATTCCCAGTACTCACAAAGAAGTGGGGTGTGTGAGATTTTGAGTATACTCCCTTTGCTGTGGAGGAAGAGACAAGAAGATGTTGAGTCCCACTGAACTGCTGCGATGACTTTATCAAGAAACCTCTGATCTCCATGAGAAACATTGCCGCAAGTAAACACCATTATGTATTTTCTGAAACGATTAAATTATTATCAACAAATGAGAGAAATAGGATCATCAAGCTTATAAAAATCTTTAACTTGTCTTTAATATAATCTTGAGGGATTTTTAAAAACACTACTTCTATTTTCCTATCTTGTTTTTAAACTTAAACATTACCTGATAAATTGCCCATTAAAACCATATTCCTTTATGTCTTAAAAATACACAGTTGAAAAGCTAAAGGACTACTTGGGGTTGTTAAATTGTGGTATCACTCTATGAATGTATTTGCTTTGATAATGAGGTTCTATATTTAGAGTATCCACTTGCTGATGCCCAATTTTTTTCCACCTATTATGCTCAGAAATACTTGATAAATGAACAACAGGCACTTAATAAACTCCATGTAAGCATTGGCTTTTTTATTTAATAAAAATATTATGGATTAAATTTAATCTAAGAGCAAATCAGGTCACTAAATATAAGAACATGTATCCAGTAGGTGTGTTTTAAAGGCTTAAAATGAAGAACTGCTTTTCGGTACTATTAGAATGCATGCACACTTGTATGTGTATATTTGTATTAGGAAGGAAACCTGATATACCTATAAAAGAATAGACATGGGAGAATTTTTCTCCTTCAAAGTATTTGATTCTTTAAAAGTTCAGTTTTGGAGATAAGTGGTCCTTTCATCTCCATGAGCTTTTTACTCTGCTATTAAAATGAGAGCAAGACTAAACTAACTGTAAGCCTCATAGTTTATATCAACCAGGTAAACACAATGTGACACCCTTTCCTCCATCATGAGAGACATACCAGGAAAGAGTTTAGAAAATTCCTATCTGTGAATTTTCTTAAACTAATGCCTTCTATCTTATTTTATATATAGCTGTTAGGAGCATGCGGATAGGAAATCATCTGTGAAGCTATTTCAGTTTTATAGCTAATTCTAGTATTAACTGCATGCCGGAATCTCATCTGAGTATATGGTGAGCTATATAGATACTGAACCATTTTGGTTATAAGGTTAGGATGTTAGCTTGATGCTTAAGTAGTGCTATTAGCACTTAGATTGTTTTGTTTTTTTAAAAAAAATTAAAATTTTAAATGTCAGACTTCAGGTTGCTTTTTCCTAAACTAATTTTGATTGCATCATAAACTATTAGGGACACCAGCAAGAATTCATGTATAATAGATTTTATTTCATGTATTAGTCTCTAATGAGTCCGAGTATTTAGATTTTTAATTAACTTATTTTGTTCTAGCCAGTGAGTCAGGTTGTAAATTTCCTGAATCATAATCAAGTTTTTCTCTTTGAGATTTGATTGGACTGATATTGAACCTAAATTTGGCTGTCATTTTGTTAACTATTTTCAAAGATATTTTTCCCTGTTCTAATACTGTAGATGGCAAGTGTCCTACCTCTTGAGCTATAACCTGGCCCTATAACACGGTCATTATTTTCATGTCACAAAAAATAGATTATTCAAGTTATTTTAAAAAATACACTTGTGTTTCCTTTAAGGAAAGATAGAATTAAATTTCATAGAATTCCTACACTGTTTTGTTTATAGAATTTCTTCATTACTGACTTTTTATAAACTTCTAATATCAAAATTACTATTTTTATTGAATGACTATTGTATGCATTTGTGCTAGTGACTGAGCAAGGTCTTGCTCACGCTAGGTAAATGCTGTTATTGAACTGTAGCCCAGACTCCTCCCATCTTTCTTTGTTGCTGTTTGTAGTCTCAGTAAATTGCCGCCTTGAGTGTTTTAATAAATTATGTTAATATTTTGACAACATATGTAGTCTTCCTAATTCTCATGGTAGATTTATAAAAGGCAAAGCACAAGTATCATAGCTAGATATCTCTGATGTATTTATTTCCTGTAATTCATATCCGGAAACTAGCTTTTGTTTAATTTTAACAGGGTTCATATCAAAGCAGAAGAAAAAAACAATATTCCAAATCTAGACTGACTCATAAGTGATTGCTTGTATTTAAATGAAAGTTTATAATTATGACCTCTTAGTAACTTTATTTTCTGAATTTTTAACATTTGGGTGATAACAATTTTAAACCACAGTTTTAATAGTCTCCTTTCATGTTGCTTTATAATTGAGTAAGCCTCTTAGAATGGAAGCCAGTTTTCTAGCTGCCCTGTCTCTGATTATTCTAAGACAATACAAACAAATCAATAAATATCACCTGTTCCCTTGATGAATAAGCAAATGTCTTCTTTTAACACCTCTGTTGGGGTATAATTTTCATCCCTTAAGTTTTCACTTACTTCAATTTGTTATTTTTTTTAATTATATCTTTTACTATATAGCTACACCTGGCTTTTAGTAAAAACTGAGGGTTTTTTTTCTATATTTTAGGAGGCAATATTGTGTAATAAGCTATTTATAATCACTGTTGGCTTGAGCCCTCTGTTTATAACTTGTGAACTTTGCCGTCATCTCTTCTTGGTTTAATTTTACTGTTAAAACTTAACAGACAATAATGCCTGCTATGTAGGTTGTCTAGAATGATAAATAGGATGATATAACACATGATTAGGTAATGGTAAACGTTCCTTCCACATGTACTAATAAGAAAACATGTAATTTTCCACCTCATTTTATATGATCATCTCAAATTATTTTGCTACCTAGCAAGGCAGGCAATGTTATTACTACTGAGTTGGTTTTGGTGAGAAAAATCACAGTCGAGTTACTTCCCAAAAGTTGTATAACTAAAAGTAATGAATTCAAGCTTGCACCATCTCACTCCAAATTCCATAATGTTTGATATTTTATGTTTTAGTTTCCTGCTGCTTAAAACTTGTGTGCAAATTCCAAGCATGCGGCAGAAGCCATCAATCCTAATATTTGTGGGTAAGAGGCAGGAGGATAATTGTTGGAGACCAGTCTGTGTTACATAGTCACATAGTGAAACTCTTTCTCAAAAAAAAAAAAAAAAAAAAACTTTGTAACAGATTTTTGTAGACTGGTTGGTGGGACTCCTTCCATGTTCCATGCTCTTTTTGTTTTTCTTGTTTTGTTTTTGTTTTTGATGACTTTTTGGCTTTTCTTCATTTTTTTTTCAGTTAAGTGGGTGCTACAATCTTATTCTTTTAAGCAAGCTATTTTTTTAAAATTAATATTTATTAAAACATTCTATTTGTCATTTTAAACTTTATAAGTCACTGTGTTATTATTTGGTTTTACTTTATTCTGAACAAGGATTGTAGCATTAATAATGGAAAGGGAACTTTGTCCAAGCTTTTCTGAGATATTTGATGTTTGAGAAGGTGATTTTAGATAACCTTAAGGTATTTCAACATAGTCAATGAATATAATTACATTGTACTTATAGTGTATATATACATTTAAATGTTCCATGCATACATATTTAGCTTACATATATAACACAAATTTAATGGCATGCAATTTATGAAAGTTGCTACTTAGGTAATGTTGTGGTGCTGTGCATAATTTTACTCTTATTAGTAATATTAATTTTGTTCCTCTTTTAAAAATAGTATTCTGTAGTTTTTCTGCCTTGTGAACAGTGCATCTTTGCTCTAGGTTAAAGAAACCTAAATGCAAAGCTAAACTTTAGAGAGGCAAGTAATTAATCACTCCTTTGTGCAAAACAAGCTATTCAAGCATCACTACTTTCATTTTGTGAATGAACTTTGTAGATCAGATGTACCTCACAAAAGTTGTCTCTTGATTATCTGTGATCTGGAGGATTATTATTTTAGTAGAGGTCAGTCATTTAAGCATACCAGTACAAAGTAATGAATTTCAGTCCATTGAAATTCAGTAAGCTTAGAAAATGAGACTATTTTATACTAATGTTCATAAAATGTCAGCTTGTCCTTGCCTGAGAAGTCTCATGCTGTTAACCCAATCTTCTCTGTAGCTTGTATAAATAGACTTCATGTGTCAGAAGTTGTTATAATTGCAGAGTCACATGACATAGCTGATCCTGCTTGCCTGTTAAGATGCCTTCCTGTGTCTGCACAGATAATATAGGTAATAGATTGTGCTTTTAAATTTCTTTTTTCTCCTTAAGGTTATAACCTTAAAACTATTAAACCTGCTTCCTGCACCCCTTCCCCCCATTTACCTTCTTCAGTTCATTCTCTAACTGATATATGCCATTGGTATAATCCTAGGTTTCTTGTTAGTACTGTAGATGTACATAGAGTGGTTGTTGATTAGAACAACTTGAATGACATTTTCTTGTTTATTGAGGGACTGTCTTTTCTCCAATTCCTCTTCTGCTTTTATCTAAGTCAAGTGGCAATATTTTTCACAGTAGTGAAAAACAGAACATGAGACTTATCTGAAAACATCTAATAACTAGGAGAAAGTATGGAAAGAATGTGAAAGGCTACAATTTGAAGATTGCAGATGAAGTTATATTAGCGTACTTGTCTTATTACTATGACAAAATACCTTGAGAAAAGCAGTTTTCAAAAGGAAAGATTTATTTGTTTGTTTGTTTGTTTCCTTTCCTTATTTTTGCCTCTCATTTCCTGGGTGTAGTTCATCATAGAAAACGAGACATGGCGGCAGGAGCTTGCCTTTGGGCTGGTTACATTGCATCTGTAGTTAGGAAGCAGAGAGAGAGGAATGCTTGTTCTCAGCTTAGTTTCTTTAATGTAGTCCAGGGTCCCAGCCCAGAGTGGACAGGTTGTTTCATCTCCTTTAACCTAGTAAGTAATTCCACACAGGCATGCCTGGGACTCATCCCCCATGTGTTTTAGATCTAAGGTTGAAATGAGGGTTGTAGTTAATTGGTACAGCCATATACATACATACATACATACATACATACATACATACATACATACATACATGCACATATATATATATATACACATATATGTGTGTGTGTGTGTGTGTGTGTGTGTGTGTGTGTGTGTGTGTGTGTGTATGAGACCCTGGCTTAATCTCCAGCACTACAATTAGTCAGTAAATTTGAGGTTGAATCATGATAGTCGGCAGAGAGTCTGTGTCTTTGAGGAATGCAGATAGTATTTCTGGAAACCAGTTCTTTAATTTTGAAGAGAACACTACATTATTAGTTTAATATGTGTATATTGTGATGTTTGCTGGTATGTTTGGTTACCTATGGGTATGGAAGCCAACTTTGGTTACCTTTTCTTATAAGCAGTCTACCTTGTTTTTGAAACAGGGTCTATAACTGGCCTTGAGTTTGCCAAGTAGGTAAGTAGGTGTGGCTGGCCAGTGACCACAAAGAGTCACATATCTGTCTTCCCCAGCACTAGAATTACGAATGGCCTCACAGATGGCTTTTTGTTGTTTCTCGTTTTTGGGTTTTTTTTTTTTTAATGAAAACGTAGATTCTAGGAGTCAAAATGACTTATCTATCTAGTTCCTAAAATTGATTTAAAAAATACCTTTAAGTCTCATATTCTATAATTTTGAAATATTGAAAGAGAAATTGTAGAAATGTAAAATGTTACTTAGATATAAGAAATTCTACACTCAATCTTAGCCAAAAGGCTGAGAAGCGATGATTTAAGAAATTTTAAATAATTTATAGAAAAATGTTAGTGATTACCATTTTTAATATTCTTAACTTATAATGTTTTTCTCATTTTGATGTTACACATTTTACAGACTATCTTGTCAAAAGTCTGAGTTAATTATAAGGCATTTGCTCCTCATTTACTGTTTATTAAAAAGGACTATAGGAGAAATTTGCTTTAACTTGAAAAGTTTGTCTTTTTTATTCAAAACAAGCTGATTTTAAAAAAAAATAAAGATGACTTAAGTTATCTAGGTACGATTGTGGTACTTTGTACTGCCTATTATGTGACTAGCCACTTTTCTGACTGATAGATTGTTCTTCACTTTAGTTCTTAACTAGGAAACAGTTTTCAGAAATGTAACACATTTATCCTAAACTGAAATAAATTATTATTATGAACTGCAGAATTATCTTTTCAAATTATAATGCATTTAATAGAATTGAAATATGAATATAGGTCTCCCTATATCCAGCAAGCACCTTTGTGAAAATAGTTCCCTTGAATTTTGACCTCATTTTCTTATGTAATCTTATGATTTATTAGTCAAAGGCGTAATGCAGAACTGGGCTGGTGGTGTCGGATGGCTCAGGAGCCGGCTCTTACCATTGCTTGTGAACAGCAGTTATTCGCGGTCACTGTGTCACTTACAGCCAGACAGCACTCAGCGCACTGCCCTGTGGTTTCCTGAAAATGCCATAATCCTTCAAATGCCACATTAAATTGAGAGAAAACTGTCGGTGCCTGCACAGTTATGGAAAAGGATGAGCATGAACTGAGTGAGATGTTCTGGAAGAGCAGTAACCTTTCTCTGGATGTGTGCCTTTCCCATTATATTTTTGACACAAAACGTTGCAAAATGATTTAATGGCGGCATTTTGTTTTGCTGACTTCCCCTTTTTTCATTAAGCAGAAAGCAATGTTTGGTTAGGAATAATGGGGAACGGTGGCCAAGCACTAAATTACATAATAAGAATCAATTTTCAAAGTAAACTAATAATATTTAAAAAGTGTATTTCTTTTTCTCTTTTATATTTTATGTTAGCTTTAACATAATAAATCATTGTCTTATATTGCCCAAGTTACCTTTTCTTGATCTTTCAACTAAACTCTGATTATGTCATTTTAACAAATTTGAAAAACTTTTACAGCTTTACTTAAATTATGATGCAGAGCAAACCTGTTTCCTATGGTACAGGAAGTATCTTGCATTTGTTTCTTATGTGGCCACATATAAGTAGAACAGTGAAACTGTATGCATAGACTCCATAGTCTAAAAGATGGATGCCTATTGGCTTTATGAGTCACATTTTCATTAGAGACAAATGTCTTCATCTTGTTCTACATAATATAGGATAGAGCTTACTTGTACTTATGGAAACATACCACATATAATTGGATAAAATAACTCAGCAGATTGCAGTTTGTAAGTCTTTTGCATGTAATTTCTTTGTTTTATTGTTGATATGAAATACCTAGTTGTGTGCCTTGTCACAAAGCTGTTTTGGAAAAATGAGAGTGTGTTATGTGCACACAATTTTAGTATCTTTTCTGAAAACAGTATATCAGATATGCTTCATTGAGCATCCTTTTATCTTTTGGCTCTCCGGCTTTATAAAAATACTACTTTAGCTAACAAAATTTGGAGTATCCCAGCCCAATGCCATCCATTGTTTCCTTTTTGCAGAATAAGATTTCATCAGGAGACGACATTGTTTTCTAAGAATTCCTGGTGGGATTAGATTACATTTGCTGATGAATATTAAGTTGCTTTTTCTCCTAAATATCTTAATAGAATGACTTATGTTGTTCTTAGAAATCCATTATCTTCCTTTATTTTACTTAATTAACTATATTATGTGATGTGGCTATATGAGATTCCACTACAAATGACATAAGCACTTTGTTAATAATGTGATTTCAGTGTACCTTAGGTGCTGAGCAAGTACATCGGAAGGCCGTCAAATAAAAAGCCTTGAATTTTGGGCACAGAGAAATTTTCTAAACAGCCGTACAATCTCTGTTTATTCTTTTTCTTCATTAAAAAATTAATTATTATTAACTAACTATTCCTTGTAGTAATGGTGCTGCAACAGTGGTGAAAAGATTGCCCAGGAAACTATAGACATCTGATGGTCTCTGAACAAAGGCAATGGCAGAAATGCAAAATGTACTTTCAAAAAAATTTTTTACTCTAGTTTAGAAAACCAGACAAGTTAAAATATTGCCTGTATTTCATAGTAGTAGGCAATTAATTAAGTCTGATTGTTCTGGACATAAGCCTAGCACTAAAAATTAAAGGCATTAATTGGGAACCTGATGCTATTAAAGAAGGGATATTTGTGAGATCTTTCTAGATGCATATCCAGAAGTTAGCACAGATTTATTTTTATTGATTACATTCAGTGTGCATGGCACTGTTACACAAGGACATTTCCATCCAAGTTTATATTTCCCCTCCTCTTTCTTTTCCCTTGTTCCTTTGTTTCCCTAGACCGTGGCTCTCAATATTCCCTAATGCTGTGAGCCTTTAGTACAGTTCCTCATGTTGTGGTGACCCCCAACTAAAACATTATTTTTATTGCTACTTCATAACTGTAATTTTGCTAGTGCTATGAATGCTTTTTTAATTTATTTATTTACATCTCAAATTCCAGCCCCCTTCCAGTCCTCCCTCACAGAATCTCTGCTCCCCTTCTCCCTCTGCTGAGGGAGGGTGACCCCATTATCCCTCCACCCTGGCACATCAAGTCTGCATAATTAGGTACATCCTTTCCCACTGAGGCCAGACAAGGCAACTTTGTCAGAGAACAGATACCAGAAGCAGGCTAAAGCTTTAGAGATCAACATGGAGACTGAGCTGCATATGAGTACCCACATGGTGACTTACCTACATATGTCTGTTCATATGTACTGGGAGCCTCATTACAGCCTGAGTATCCTTTTTGATTGGTCTTCAGTCTCTGAAAGCACCTACGGGTCCACATTAGTTGACTCTGTTGGGCTTCCCATGGGATTCTTATCCTATTTAGGGCCTTCAGTCCTTTCTGCCAGTTCTTCCATAAGGGTGCCTGATCTCCCTCCAGTGTTTGCTGTAGGTATCTGCATCTGTCTCAGTCAGCTGCTGGGTAGAGCCTCTCAGAGGACAACCATGCTAGGCTCCTGTCTACAAGCATAACAGAGTATCTTTAATAGTGTTAGGAACTGGTACTTGCCCATGGATTGGGTCTCAAGTTGGGCCAGTTATTGGTTGGCCATTCCTTCAGTCTCTGCTCCTTCTTTGTCCCTCCATTTCTTTTAGACAGGGCAAATTTGGGTTCGAAAGTGTTGTGGGTAGGTTGGTGTCCTTATCCTTATCCCCCAATGTCTGGCTACTGGAGGTGACATCTTCAGGTTCCATGTCCCCACTGTTAGACATGTTGGCTAAGGTCACCCACATTGACCCCTAGGGCGATGTTCAGAGTATCTGATATGTGATCACTGTTAAAGGGTGATCCAGCCCAAAGAAGTCATGACTCATGGCTTGAGAGTTGGTACCCCACCCAATTTTTTCATTTCTGCTTTATGTCATACATACATACATACATATATACATACATACATGAGTGATTTTGTGTGTGCATACTATTTAGGATCCACATATGAAAGAAAATATATTTATCTTTTTCTGATCACCTAGGTTCCTTAATATGATTGTCTCTAGTTACCCCAACTTGTATATAAGGATGTTCTTCATAGTACTTTTTAAAGTATGGAAAAATATTTATAACCAATTTAAATGCCTAGAATTAGTGGGAGTTAGTGAACTATGCACATTAGTTTCTGCCTCTCTCTCTCTCTCTCTCTCTCTCTCTCTCTCTCTCTCTCTCTCTCTCTCTTTAGTTTCTGTTCTCTTAATCACCTATTTCAGAGATTACAAAGAGTATTTGATGGATGATTTGGCTCAAAAATGCTGTTTTGGGGCTGGGAATAAAGGTATATGTTATAATCCCAATATTTGGAAAGCAGAACTAGGTAGACCTCTGATTTCGAGGCAAGACTGCTCTATAAAGGGAGCTCCAGGCTAGTCAGTGTGACTTAGAACTGCCAAAAAAACAAGCAACAACAAAGACTTTGGGGACTGAGATTTTTTATTTTCAATTAGTGATGTGCTTGCTACCCAACTATGTAAACCTAAATTTGATCTCTGAACCATCATAAAAAAGCTGCACATTGTAGTTTGTATGTGTAATTATGCACTGGAAACAGGAAACTCCTGGGAGAATGCTGGGCAGCCAGTTTAGCCAAATCAGTGAGCTCCAAGTACAAGCTGACCATGTCTGGGAAAAACAAAACCAAACAACAACAACAAAAAACAAAACAAAGGAAGGAAAGAAAAAGAAGAGAAGAAAAGAAGAGAAAAGAAAGCGGAAGGCACATATATGTATATACATCTGATTTCTGGCTATTTGATAAGTGGGGAAAGAAAATACATTAGGAAACTGAGAATACAAGTGATTCCTGGAATGAAACACTATGACCAAAAGCAACTTGAAGAGGAAAGGTTTTATTTCATTCGTAGTTCCATATCACAGTTCATTTTCAAAACGAGTAAGGACAGGAACTCAATCGGCAGGAATCTGGAAGCATGAGTGTGATTTCTTATAGGACCCAGAGCCACCAGCCCATTTGTGTCGCCACTCACAATGGACTGAAACCTCCCACAATCAATCACTAAGAAAATGTCATACAGGCTTGTGGGCAGCCCAATTTTATGGAGGCATTTTCTCAAGAAAATGTAGTTATCTCTAACATGACTGTAGCTGTGTCAAGTTGACATAAAGCTAAAATTAGCACAACTGACTTATTTTTAGCTTCACACACAAATTTCTCACTGTTAAACCACAACTTTTCCTTTCTTGGCCATCCCCAAAATCACACATTAATATTGACATTACAATATAAAACATTTTACAATCTTGAAAAGTTCCACAGTCTTTAAAATCAAACCCTTAAAAATCCATCCTCTTTAAAATATTCACTGTCTTTCAAAATTCAGTCTTTTAAAATTCATTGTCTCTCAATTATGAACTCCTATAAAGTCAAAAATAAGTTAAATAAATTTTTTATGTTAAGAGGGAAGAATCAGTCACAATCTAAATGAAGCAAACCAAATTCCTGCTGCAGATTGCTCAGTATCCAGTGTGCAGGGTTGCTCCAAATTTTCAGAGCTCTTGTAGAGGGCTTGGGTCACTTCTCAGGCCCTGCCCTCTGCAGCACACACAGCTTGTCTTCTAGGTGCCACTCCAGTCCACTGTTCCTGCTGTTTTTGTTGGTTATCACATGGTATACTGGAATCTCCAAACTACTGTGTCTCTTGCTACAATTGGACTGCACTTTGACCAGTAGCCTATCATGTGCTCTGGTTATAGTACTAAGCCTCAACTTTTCTTCCTTGACCCCTTCAATCCTTGAGCTTCAACTGCTACTGAGGCTGCACCTTTACCAAGCACCTATATGTGCCTCTCAGTGCCAGACCTCCACTGCTCTCCATGACCCCTTATGCCTTCAAAGCTGTAACCTGAGTGATTTTTATACTACCAAGTGTGGCTGCCAGCATGAGGTACAACCATGGCTGACTCTGGAACACAGTTCTGTGCTCTTAGGAAACACTTCCCAGAAGATTTCAACTCAGTCATGATGGTGATCTCTCAATCACTGCTAATTTCTTAGCTCCAGCTGACCAGTATCCATTTTCCCAGCAAAGCAAATGTTTTACTGTAGTGGTACGGGTCTCTTGTTAAGCATTCTGCCCCAGCTAACCAAACCACATATTCTCAACTCTAAATAGCAACGTACCTGGCAGAGTCTTTAAGGGACGCTCAAAAAAAAATTTTTTTTTTTTGTTTGAAACGTCACAAGCCAGGAGTCTTTAGTCAGCACTGCTCTTAAAACACTTTGTCTTCTAAGCTTAGATAGCCCACTGAGCTCTCAACACTCAATGTCTGTCCTAGTCCAAAGTTCCAAAGTCCTTTCAAAATCCTCCCCCCTAAAAGCAGCATGCTCAGGTCTGTCACAGTAATAGCTCACAAATCTGATACCTGTTCATCTCAGGGTTACTATTACTGTGATGAAACACCATAAACAAATATAATTTGGGGAGAAAAGGGTTTATTTCATTCACATTACCATGTGATTGTTCATCATCAAGACCAGTGAGGGCAAGAATTCAAATGGCAGGAATCTGGAAGCATGAGCTGATGCACAGACCATGGGGAAGTCCCTGACTGGCTTGTTGTCCCCTGGATTGATCAGCCTGCTTTCTTACAGAACTCAGGACCACCAACTCTGGGGTGGCCCCACAATGGACTGGGCCCTCCCACAATCAATCACTAAGAAAGTGCCCTACAGGTTTACCTGCAGCCCAGGTGTATAAAGGCATATCCCATTATCTCTTAACTATAGCTTATGTCAAGATGACATAAAATGAGCTAGTAAACTAAATTTAATGATAATAATAATAATAATAATAGCCATGAAATAGAGTGCATCCTGCTTTATTTTATGTCCTAATTTTCCACAATGAGATCTGGGATTTCTTTTTCATGACTCACTTTTACTTTTTTATGGATAATATGCATCCTAAGATGCATTTTCCTTTTTGCATTCATCAGAGCATTCCTGAGTCTAATTTAATAAACCTGAATGTTTGTGTTGTGTTTCTTAGGTCAAAAATACCAGGAGGGACTAGAGATATAAAAAAACAAAAAACAAAAAAACAACAAAAAAAAAGTTTCAGGTAGCAGAATATACTCAGTTTCCCCTGCCTGAATTTGTATTCTTGGGTTTCTTTCTAAATCACATAACAGGTTAGCATAGTTAGGATTTCTTCTATGGACTTAGTCATTTTGCTCCTTCAATTTTAAGGAATTGAACATTTCTGTTTAAAAGTTTAGTAAGATAACCTAAACGCAAGACAATACATTCTCTCTTATATGTGGATTCTAGTCTGTAGTGTGGCGTGGTGTGTGTGTGTGTAGCCAAGCACATGTGTGTACACATGGATGTGTAAATGTGGGTAAAGTCTAAAAACTAAAGTCCAGAGAGGAAAGGCCAGAAGGACAAGAGTACACACAAGAGCATAGAAGGGAAAGATCTGAGGAAAGATGCATGGCAAAAGAACACGTGCCATAAAGGGAAATGAGACTGAGGGGTGACAAGGTGGTATTGGGTAGCAGGGGTGGGGGAGATGAGAACCTCCTGAAATAATACTGTGCTCCAAAGTGCCTTGATGGAAACCTGTACCAGTCGTAGTTCAGGCTGTAGTGTTTGCCTAGCCACACTGGGCTATGAGTTTCTTCACCAACACTAAACCAAGCATGATGGTACATGCCTGTATTCACAGCAGTTAAGAAATGGAGGCAGGGGAATTGAGACTTTATGGTTGTGCTGATTACATCTCAGGCTTCAGGCCAGCCTGAGATACAGGAGAATGACTCAAAAAAATAAAAAAACCAATAAAATCCCCATACCTGCTTAGTAGCCTTATATGGTAATTAAGAAACAAGCTACAGTTTTCATTCACTTATTCTCTCATATTCTGCTTTCCCTTCTATGATCTTGTGTGTACTCTTGTCCTTCTGGCCTTTCCTATCATTGTCTCTTACATTCTTAGTTCTCTAAGTTGTAAAGCTAAAGAAATTTAAAGAAATAAATTCATTCTCTCTCTCTCTCTCTCTCTCTCTCTCTCTCTCTCTCTCTCTCTCTGTGTGTGTGTGTGTGTGTGTGTGTGTGTGTGTGTGTGAGTGAGATGACATAGCTACCTAGTCAATTAATTGTAGAGATAATTGATAAAAATAGAAATGAGACAGATCATAAAAGGATTGGATAATTTTCAGTCTGGAGGAAAGAGTGGAGCAAGGCATTTCAGAAGAAGAGAAGGACTTTGAGTATGATCAGGTATATGGGAAGTCATCACAAGGCAAGAGTGTTCTGAAAAAAAAATTACTTAGGTTTGTATTGCTAGAATATGCTTTGTGTACATAATGTATGCGTAGATGTATGGATATATTCAAGTGGACATACTTGTATATGTAGCCATCTATTACTCCCCATGTTTGGTTTTTTTTTTTAAATTCATTTTGTCTTGAAAAAAACCAAATTTTTAAAGTTGTTGATAGTTTGTGTATGTGTATGTGTTTTGATAAAATCCACTCCCTTCCCTCCCCGTCAAAGCACCCCTATCCCTTCTGCATATATCTTTTATTTCCCAACTTCATTTGCTATTTTAAGTCCACTGAGTATACTTAGTTCTACTTGTATGTGTGTACACACACTATATCTGTCTGTCTGTCTGTCTATCGAGAGAGAGGGAGAGATACAATCTTTGGAAGCATAGGTAGCCTCTTGAGGGCATATCCTTGCTACCAAGGTAAAAAGTTAGCTACAAAAATGACTGATCTGTGGCAAGATTCCTACTGATGTAATGCTGGCCAGAATTGTGGCAGTAACCAACCACTTTGTATTTAAGTTTAAAGTCTGCATTCAGTCCCACTGAATCTGGAGCTCACTGATGCAGCAAGCTTTGGAGATATTCCTCTTTCCTTCTAGCACTGGCATATACACACACACTTTATCTGACTTTTATTGGGTGCTGGGGATTTGAACACATATCATCATTTTACTTAGAAAATTCTTTGACTACTGAGCCATTAGTTTTCTAAACTCTTGTAAGGTTTTTTTCGTTTTTATTTTTTAAAGATCAATTATTGGCTTAATGTTTTAAAACACAAATATCAACTTCTTGGATTGACTTTAAAAAACACATTACTTTTTAAATTATTTATTTACATTCCAGTCATTGCTTCCCTTCCACAGTTCCTCATCCCATCCCTCCTCCCTCTTGCCTCCAAGAGGATGCCCCACTCCCAACCAGGCATCCCCTTTCCTAGGTCCTTAAGTCACTCTAATATTAAGCTTATCTTCTCCCACTGAGGCAAGACCAGGCTGACCTTTGCTAGGGGTGTGCCAGGGACCTTGGACCAGCCCTTTTATATTCCTGGTTGGTGGCTCAGTCTCTGGGACTTCCCTGGGGTCTGGATTGAAAATACTGGTCTTCCTATGGGGTCACCCTCCCCTTCAGCTTCTTCAATCCTTTCCATAATTCAACCATAAGAGTCTGTGACTTCAATCTAATGTCTGGGTGTATGTATCTGCATCTGTCTCAGTCACCTGCTCATAGAGCCTCTCAGAGAACAGCCATGCCAGGCTCCTGACTGTAAGCAAATCATGGCATAAGTAAGTGTCAGGCCTTGGTGCCCTCCCATAAATTGGATCCCAAGTTGGGCTAGTCATTGGACTACCTTTCAACAGTCTCTTCTCCATTTTTGTCCCTAAAGTTCTTTTAGACAGGAAAAATTCTGAGTCAGAAATTTTGACTATGAGTTAGTAACCCACTTGAGGCCCTGTCTATCTACTAGAGATGGACTCTTCAAGTTCTTTCTCCCCAATGTTGGACATTTTGACTAAGGATATCCCCATTGAGTCCTGAGAGTCTCTCACCTCCCAGGTCTCTGGTACATTCTAGAGGGGCTTCCCCACATCTAATCCCCCCTAATTCTGCTTATTTCCATTCATTCTCTTAGCCCTCTGGGCTTCTCTCCTGTTACTCCCCCTCCCCAATACCTGATCCTGTTCCATTTTCCCCTCCCCTTTCCCTCTCATACCCAGGTCTCTCCCTCTGCCTACCCTGATTGCTTTCTTCCCCCTTCTAAGTGGGATTGAAGCATCCTCACTTGGGCCTTGATACTTTTTAAACGTTGTGCAGTCTGTGTGTTGTATCCTAGATATTTTGTACTTTTTGGCTAATAAGCACTTAGCAGTGATTACATACCATGGATGTCTTTTTGAGTCTGAGTTACCTCACTCAGGATAATATTTTCTAGTTCCATCCATTTGCCTGTAAAATTCATGATGTCCTCATTTTTAATAGCTAAGTAGTATTCCGCTGTGTATATGAACCATATTTTCTGTATCCATTATTTGATTGAGGTACATCTGGGTTTTTTTCCAACTTTTGGCTATTACAAATAAGGCTGCTATGAACATAGTGGAACACGTGTCCTTGTGGTATGATGGGGCATATTGTGAGCATATGCCCAAGAGTGGTATAGCTGGGTCTTCAGATAGAACTATTTCCAATTTTCTGAGGAAACTCGAGATTGATTTCCAGAGTGGTTGTACCCGTTTGCAATCCCACTAGCAGTGGAGAAGTGTTCCTCTGTCTCCACATCCTCGCCACCCTGGGCTCTCACCTGAGGTTTTGATCTTAGCCATTCTGATTGGTGTAAGGTGGAATCTCAGGGTTGTTTTCATTTGCATCTTCATGATGGCTAAGGACTCTGAAAATTTCTCTAGGTGCTTCTCAGCCATTCAAGATTCCTCTGTTGTGAATTCTCTATTTAGCTCTGCATCCCATTTTTTAATTGGGCTCTTTTGTTTTATGGAGGTTAACTTCTTAAGTTCTTTATGTGTTTTAGATATTAGTCCTCTATCGTATGTAGTGTTAGTGACAATTTTTGTCCCAATCTGTAGGTTGCCAATTTGTTCTAGTGATGGTATCTTTTGCCTTACATTAGCTTTTCAGTTTCATGAAGTCCTATTTATCAATTATTGATCTTAGAACCTGAGCCATTGGTGTTCTAGTCAGAAAATTTCACTTTGTGCCAATGAGTTTGAGACTCTTTCCCAATTTCTCTTCTATCAGATTCAGTGTATCTGGTTTTATGTTGAGGCTTTTGATCCACTTGAACTTGAGCTTTGTGAAAAGTGATAAATATGGATTAATTTGCATTTTTCCACATATAGACCATCAGTTAGATCCATACCATTTATTGATACTTTCTTTTTTTCCACTATGTTTTTTGTTTTTCTTGTCAAAGATAAAGGGTCCATAGATGTGTGAGTTTACTTCTGGGTCTTCGATTCTATTCCATTAATCGACCTATCTTTTTCTGTACCAATATCATGCTGTCTTTATCACTATTGCTTTGTAGTACAGCTTGAGGTCATGGATGGTGATTTTCCCAGAAGTTCTTTTATTGTTCAGAATTTTTTTGGCTAACCTGGATCTTTTTTTTTTCCATATGAAGTTGAGAATTGCTCTTTCCATGTCTGAGAAGAATTGTGTTGGAGTTTTGATGGGAATTGCATTGAATCTGTAGATTGATTTTGCTAAGATGGCCATTTTAATCCTACCAATAAATGAACATGGGAGATCTTTTCATCTTCTCGGGTTTTCTTCTATTTCACTTTCCAGGGATTTGAAGCTCTTATCATACATATCTTTCACTTGCTTGGTAAGAGTTACACCAAGATAGTTTATGCAATTTGTGGCTAATGTGAAGAATATTGTTTCTCTAATTTGTTTTTCAGCTTCTTAATCATTTGTAAAAAGGAAGGGTACTGATTTGAGTTAATTTTATATCCCGATACTTTCCTGAAGTTGTTTATCAACTGTAGGAATTTTCTGAAGGAGTTTTTTGGGTCACTTATATATACTATCATATCTGCAAATAGTGATACTTTAACTTCTTCTTTTCCAAATTTAATCTCCTGATCACCTATTGTTGTCTAATTGCTCTATCTACAACTTCAACTACTATAGACAGGGAGAGAATAGGTAACCTTGTCTTGTCCCTGATTTTAATGGGATTGATTCAAGTATCTCTCTATTTAATTTGATGTTGGCTGTTACTTTTCAGTATATTGCTTCTATTATGTTTAGGTATGTGTCAGGATTTCCTGATCTAAGACTTGTAACATGAAGGGGTGTTGTATGTTTTTGAAGGCTTTTTCAGCATGTAATGAGATGATCACGTGACTTTTTTCCTTGAGTTTGTTTATATAATATATTAAGTTGTTTGATTTTCATGTATTGAACTATTCCTGCAAACCTGAAGCCTACTTGATCATAGTGAATGATGGTTTTGATGTGTTCTTGAATTCGATTTGTGAGAATTTTATTGAGTATTTTTGCATCAGTATTCATAAGTGAAATTGGCCTGAAGCTTTCTTTATTTGTTCTGTCTTAGTATGGTTTAGGTGTCAGAGTAACTGTGGCCTCATAGAAAGAATTATGTAGTATTCCTTTTGTTTCTGTTTTGTGGGATACTTTGATGAGTATTGGTTTTAGCTCATCTTTGGAGGGCTGGTAGATTTCTTCACTAAAAAACCATTTGGCTCTGGGCTTATTTTGGTTGGGAGGTTTTTTGATGACTGTTTCAATTTCCTTAGATGTTATGGCACTGTTATAGTTTATGTGATCCTGATTTAACTTTGGTACATGGTATCTGTCTAGTAAATCATCCATTTCATCTAGATTTTCCACTTTTGTAGAATATAGCCTTTTGTAGTAAGTTTTGATGATTTTTTAATTTCCTCAGAGGTCATGGAGGGATGTTACTTACTGGCTTGCTTCCCCTGGGTTGCTCAGCTTGTTTTCTTATAGAATCCAAGACTACCAGCCCAGATATGGTACCACCCACAAGGGGTTCTTACCCCTTGATCACTAATTGAAAAAATGCCTTACAGCCAGATCTCATGGAGGCATTTCCTCACCTGAAGCTTCTTTCTCTGAGATAACTCCAGTTTGTGTCAAATTGACACAAAACCAGCCAGTACACTAAAATTTATATATATAAAATTTATATACACACAGACATACACAGACACACATAAAGGAAAACTGATGTGTTATAAAGTAGCTGGTGAATATCTTACATATAACTTAGATAATGATCATTTTCTTCTGTCTCTTTTCATATAAAATTTCCATGTGTTTTTTGTGTGTGACATGTTTTTAAAGATATGCTAAGGCATTTATGTACAATACTTTTTATTATTTTATTATATTATGATATCATATTATTATATTATGATATCACCATCTTTATTTAATAGAATGTCATGTTCTATTGATTTAAAAACAGCTTTTTTGTTTAGACTTTTGTTAACCTGAGTGCATGGACACTAATTTCAAAACATGATAAAGGTATTTGCTATTTTGTATGACATTTGGCTTTTGAAAGTGTTGAATATATATTTCATTATTCATTAGAAATTTGAAAATTGTCTCTATTGTAGAAATATAAACTGCTATACGTAATATACCTTTTTTCTAAGTACTCATATACTTTTCTTTATTTCATCATTTATTATTGTTGAAAAGTCTTCCTGAATACTTTTTTCTTAAAATCTTCGCAAGGTAGCTTTTGTTGTGTTTTAGCTCATTGTAGCCAAACATGCAGGTGGCAACCCCTGGAAAAGAACAAAATAAAAACAGAGTGGCTAGATGCTTAAATTCCACAGTGTTTAGTGTCAGATCTTTGTCCAGCACTTACTGGGTGTGACTTTGAACTGGCCACAGGTTTTGGGTTTCATTTGTAAATGGAGTATTATAGGTTTCATTTCCAGAATCTTAGGAAGTACATTCCATAACCCTCCTGGATTGTTGTAATAACCTCTCGATGGATTCTCTTGCTTTTAATATAGCTGTCTTCCTAAAACATGATCTTGTCTTTATTGTATTTAAATTTGTACATGGACTCCCCAGTTCTTGCAAGGTAATTTGACTTTTCAACAGTGTCTGCTAGACCCTCCAAACTGGCTTCAGTCTGTCTTTTGTTTTCAGTTTCAGGTACTCACAGCTTTAGATGACCAGTGTATAGATCTTTCTAAATCTGTCTAGCTATCTGTATGCCATCTTGGTTTTACTTTATATCATATCTCTTACAGGAAATATGCCCCAAACATATAGACATGTGAACCCAGCGGCCCAATCCTTTGTCTACTCACATCTTCTGCTTGTAAATGCTCATCATCCTTCCCATAACTCTAAAACATAACTTCTTCAAGATTTCAATTCAAATGCCATGCTCCTTGCTTTATATGAAGTCTAAAATTATTCTAAATGTGCTTTATTAATTAAAAATACATAAAAAGTAGTGAGTAGAAACATGTTTTAAGGTTTTCTTAAAACTAACAATAATTCAATACATAGAGACATATATATATATATATGTATGTATTACTAGAATTTGGAGACAATTTTTAATTTTTTTATTAGATAATTTCTTTTTTTTTTTAATCACAATGCTATCTTTATTTCCATGGTAGCACAAATGATATTTAGTGGTATTCTACATTTGATTTCAGTCTTCCTTTCTCTCTGCCCCCCTCTGTGGCCTCGTGAAAGGGCAGGCCTATGGAGGCATCTGTGATCGCACATCATAGAGAGCATTACTAATGCAGCCAGCACATCACTAAGACACCATCGCTGGTTTATTTGGCTGGAACAGAAAACATGCTCACTCCAGTGCCTGTGAGGGATGGTGCTGTTGTCTGCCACTGTGGTGATTTACTTTTTTTGACAGATTAATGAGTTCCATCCTTACAGTGAAGAAACAGATAGGCTGAGGTCAGTCAAGAAGACTGTGACATGACACAGTCAGTAAGAACAAAGCAGTTCACATTTCCATTTATCACAGGGCACATAAACACTTTCAACATACATATTTCTTAATTTAACAATTCACAGATTTTAATTCAGACTACTTCTCATAGTTTAAAATTACAGTTCAATTAATTACGTTAATTATCAATAATGTTCATATTAAAAATAAAAAGCAGCATTATAAACACAGCTTGCAGTCTGGTCCCAGGCCATGGAGTAGCTCATCACCACTTTCTCACCCTTCCACTGTTCTTCCCCATTTCTAGGCTAGCTGCAGGAAAGTAAGTAGGAAACGTTACATCTTAAAGCAAAGAAACATTTGTAAATACTTTCAATAGTCAGTTAGCTCAACAAATCAATAGAATCATGGTGAAAAGTATTTTAGGAGACAGATACAGCTCTTTGGAGCTGACTTTTACAGAATAGAAAACACTTCAAACGTTATCTCCTTTCCTGGTTTCTCCTCTGAAAACCCCCTATCCCATCTACCCTCCCCCTTTTTCTATAAGGGTGTTCCCTTCACCCACCCACCCACTCCTCCTTCCCCATCCTCTACACTGGGATATCGAGCCTTCACAGGACTATTGATGTCCCACAAAACCATCCTCTGCTACTCCGGAGCCATGGGTCCCTCCATGTGTACTCTTTGGTTGGTAGTTTAGTCCCTGAGAGCTCTGGGGCACTGGGTGGTTCATATTGCTGTTCCTCCTATGGGGCAGCAAGCTCCTTCAGCTCCTTGGGTCCTTTCTCTAGCTCCTCCATTGGGGACCTTGTGCTCAGTCCAATGGTTGGCTGAGAGCATCAACCTCTGTATCTGTCAGGCTCTGGCAGAGCCTCTCAGGAGACAGCTATATCAGGCTCCTGTCAGCAAGCACTTGTTGGCATCCACAATAGTGTCTGGGTTTGGTAACTGTATATGGGATCCCCAGGTAGGGCAGTCTCTGGATGGCCTTTCCTTAAGAGACACGTTTTTAATATCACCTCAAACAGCATTAATTCTTTTAACCTGTATACGTGCATATACTGGTAAACTTGTATATATTTGACTATATTTTGTATTTTAAGTAAAGATAAAGTAATATATTCTCTATGGCTTTTTCAAGCATCCTTAGTGTTACTTACCTCTGTTCCTTCCCATTCTCTGTGTTGCCTCCCTTCCTTCTCCTCAGTTAAAGTTTGCTGCTCCAGTTTTTGCCATGTTCCCCACCATAGCCCTTGTGTCCTATCTCCTTATCGAAAGTTCTTCTATCCCCCAAAAAGGTCCGTTATATTTCCCTGGATTCTGAAGTTGTTCCAGGTTATATATGTTTATCTAAATATTTGTATCCAATAAGAGGCAATGGCATTTGTCTTTCAGGTTCTGTGTTATCTCAGTACAACTTATTCTAGATTCTTTTTTATCTGCAATTTTCATGATTTTCTTTTTTCTGTGTAGGTAAGTGGAATTTCATTGTATATATGTACTTTGTTTTCGTTGTCCAGTCATCAATTGAAGGACATTTAGGCTTATTCCATTTCCTAGATACTGTGAATAGAACAGGGAACACAGCTATAGCAGATACCTGTGGAGCAGGATAGCAAATTCTTGTAAATAGGTCAAAGAATGGTATATGTGACTCATATGGTAGATCTACTTTATCTTTCTGAGTATTCCCCCACACTGATATCCATTGAGGTTGCACACAGAGAAAAGAACATCTTGAACAAATAATACTGGGAAAACTGGATCTCCTTGTGTAGAAGAATGAAGTTAGACCTGTATCTGTTATCCTATTAAAAAAAATAAAACAAATCAAACAAAAGCCTCCAAATGGATGAAAGACCTTATGTGAAACTAAAGTACTGATATTGCTAGAAGAAAGCATAAGAAAATAGGTGTGTGGGAAAATACATTGAGAATAGAACTCCTTTCTCTCAAAATTAAGGTTTTGGTGCAACAAAAGAGACCAGTGAAGATGAAATCCACAGAGTAGGCAATAATTTTGCCAGCAGCACATCATATAGAGGATTAGTACTCATAATATAAAAAGAAATAAGAATAGTAATAAAATATATGCAAGGAATCAGATGACCAGGTTGGAAGTAGGCTCTGGATTTGAATAGACAGTTCTCAGAAGGAAGAAATAGAAATGGTTGCAACACTTCTCAGAAAATGTTGAACACAATTAGTGATTAGGGGAAAGTAATTTAAAACAGCTTTGAGATTGCATCTTTCTGCTATAAGAATAGGTCTGATCAATAAAACAGCTGACAAATGCTGATAGAGATGTGAGGGGAGGGGAACTATCATTCTGTTTGATCAGTGTTGGAAGACAAGATGGATAATTCTTTCATTCCATTGCTAGTCTTTCCCTGAGTTCAGTAGCTCTGTTAACAACACTTCCTAGAACCTCTGGGTCTGTTTTTTGCCCAATAAAATGGCCAGAATTTGAGCTCTATGTATTGATATCATTGAGGAATTTTCTCCAGTGTCTTGGCTGCTATCCATTTTCCTTGTCCATGCCTCACCAGACTAGCAGCGCTTCAGTGCACTATTTTAATGTCTTTTTCGAACACTGCCTTGAAATTTTATTGAACATTTTAGGACACAAGAGAGCTATAGTACAGAAGAATGCAAGGTATAATTTTGGCCTCTTTCCATCACTGTTCTTAAACATTTTTCAACATCCCTGCTGCTCAAAATTTTTTCTTGATGCTTTTGTCCTGCCTTGCTTTATAAAAAGTAGAACTTAGTGATTTAAAGTCATCGATAGAATTAAACTTATGGATTTTGTTGTTGTTGCATCATGAGAAGCCAAAATTCTGAGGAAAGAATTAGAAAATAAACAGAATTCCCTAAAGGGATCCTTATACTTAAAGGTGATCTTTAAAGGATATGTTTCTGTTAGTAAAGATTAGGAAAGGGATATTCAGTTCTCCAAGCATTCATGGTTGGATGTGGCATCGTTTCTGTTAAGTTTTTGAAAATATGGGGGTTAAAACAAAATGTTCACTCACCATGCCTTTTTCCTAATTTTTATTAAAATGAACCTAATTTTTCTAATCAGGTTCATTTAGGGATATTGTTAGACATGTAGACATTAGACATGTAGAAGGACTAAACCAGTATCCCTTCATGATAAAAGTCTTGGAGAGATCAGGAATCCAAGGCCCATACTTAACATAGTGAAAGCAATATACTGCAAACCGGTAGCCAACATCAAATTAAACAGAGAGAAACTTGAAACAATTCCACTATAATCAAAGTCCTAGCCAGAGCAATCAGACAACAAAAGGAGGTCAAAGGTATACAAATTAGAAAGGAAGAAGTCAAAATATCACTGTTTGCAAATGATATGATCTTATACTCAAGCGACCCCAAAACTTCCACCAGAGAACTCCTAAAACTGAAACAACTTCAGCAAAGTGGCTGGATATAAAATTAACTCAAGCAAATCAGTAACCTTCCTCTACTCAAAGGATAAACAAGCTGAGAAAGAAATTAGGGAAATGACACCCTTCAGAATAGTCCCAAATAATATTTCATACCTTGGTGTGACCCTAACGAAGCAAGTGAAAGATCTGTATGACAAGAACTTCAAGCCTCTGAAGAAAGATCTCAGAAGATGAAAAGATCTCCCATGTTCATGAATTGGCAGGATTAATATAGTAAAAAATGGTTATCTTGCTGAAAGCAGCTCACTACATTTAATTTTTATGGTGTGACTTAATTTTATCATGTCCTCTTATCATTTTAATAATTACTGTATAATTTTTAGATGTGCAAGAAAGCTAATCCTTTAAATTGTGTGGTTCATATTTTATGTTATCATTAATTATATTTAATTCATTATGAATGCATAAAGTGATTGCAAGAAGATATTTAAAAATCATAGAAGCTTATATATGGTTTACATGTATGTATTCAATTTCCATAGTTAATTATATTGTTTCTGGGATATTAAATTGTAAGTAGGATAAGTCTTGGTTTCAAGTACATTTATCAGTGAAATGTTTGTTTTATTCATTTATCTACTTAAAAAGATTAATTTTGAATTTTAACTTATTTTCCATTGTAGAATATTTCATACTGTTAACTTACACAAGATCATTAATTACATTCATCAATATTTATATTTTTCATGTAGCAAGAGTGCTTCTCCTTAGGGCTGGAGAGAGACCTGTCTGTAAAATGCTTTTTATGTAAGGATGAAGACTGAATTCTAATCCTCAGGTCTCATATACCTGAGTAGGGTAGGGCATGCCTGTAATCCTAGCACCTGAAGACAGAAACAGGAGGATCCAGGGCCTTACTGGCCATCCAGCTGATACCAGTCAGTGAACAACAGGCTTAGTGAGGGACTCCCATCTCATGAAAATAAATAACAGTTGTAACGAGTTGGAGAGTAGTTGAGGAAGACTCCTGATTTCAGACTGTAGCGTCCACACACATTTGCACACTCACCCATCCACATTCATGCACACACACACATACCCACACACACACACACACACACACACACAGACACACTATGTACATTCAGAGAGATACATATTTAACCATGCAGGATGGAATCTCTAACCAGTTCTGTTACTGCTAAAATGCATTACTTTGAATTAAATTGACTTGTCCTTTTCTCATCTGTATCATTTTTAAATTTAGAGATTCCAAAAATAAGTAATATCCAAGTCAGAAAATAATCTGGAATTGTATAGTCTGACCATTCATTTAGAACTTGCATTATCTCCCTGCATTGACTTGAGGCAACAGAGAACAAACTTGTGTTAGAGAGGAATAGTCAAGTCTCTTGTACAAAAGCGCTCTCAGAAATGTCTCAGAAATGGACAATTTTTCTTCAAGGGAGCCATCACGTTTTCTCTTAAAATTTTAGTTCTTAAAACCCCGAGACAAATTTAATCCAGTTTAGTATTAGAACCCAAATACATTGTTTTCTTGATTTGATTTATTTCCTGTATTCTAAATGAGCTTCATGTTTTATCTGTTATTTGTATAGCAGGAGTTTAAACTTATATTGGCATTGTGCTTTTTAATGCATAAAATACATCATTTTAATGAGGTGGAGCTAAAGTGAATTTAACAGTAGGATTAGGCACATGTTTGAGGTTTGGTGCTGAATTGTGGTATCTAGAAAATGACGTATTATAACTTAGGCACAATGGAATGTTACTTCTAAGTATCTTTGAACTGGGAATTATATTAATTGACAAATTAGATTCTTGGTCTCAGACTCTACCCTCTACATGTGTCTGTCAGTTCTTATAAGACCTGTGAGATGTGCATATCTTCTTTTAGATAGGAGTGATTTGTGCTATAGAAGCAGCAAACAATGGGAAATTAATTAATCCAAGTATATGTTAAAAGTTCCTGTGTAAATTGTTATATATTACGACTTCTTTTCCACAGAACAGTTTTATAGTGTTTGACAGGTCTGCTGGCTTTCATTCTGGTGTTTTATTTGTTATTTAGACAAAGTACTCATTCAGATTCCCAGTTGCTCAAAGTTCTTCACTTAGGGTCTAAGGTACTGAAAAATGTACCACAGGATTTGCTATTTGTAAAAGGTCCTGCTCTTGCGGTTGTTTCTCATATGTTGATAAGTACAGCCTTGCTTTTAGCATTGTTTCACAGTATATTCTTTTCCTTGTGGCATTTTGTTTGTTTTCTGCGTCTGTGGTTGAGTTTGGCAATGGTAGCTCTCCTCAGTACTGCTTTATTTCTCCGTGTGCCTCTTTTCACTTTCTTTTTCTCAGTGGAACTTAGAAGCATTAAACACATCTTTCTAGTAATTAAATTTTAAAAAAAAATGAACATTTTATGATGTGACTATTCATCTATATAGTTGTAAATATGTGAAAGAAATGATAAATTTTGTTTCTACATAGTCAAAAAAAATGTTACTTCTAACCTATAAGCCCTCAAGATTTCTACCAAAATCAAGGCACAGAGTTAGCAAATACTATTAACCATGCATTTCTAATTCAGTCTTTTTCAGAGGAAGCCAAGTATAAAAATGAGGGACTGTTGTATGTTTCCCTTAAGTACTGTAAAATTGCCATTCTTGGTAACAAAAGCAGCACACCGCTATTTTTCAAAATAGTAATTGATAGCAAATATTCTCCTTTATATTTAAGCCCTTCTCTCATAGAATAGATAGATTTTGACAATCAGAGCTATTACCAATGATACAAGAGGAGGCAACTCAGTGTTCAAAAATAAAATATTCACTTGTAATCAGTGCAAACCTGCCTAAGATCATGGCATTTAGGGTGAGGATTTCTTTCTCTTTGTTATTTGAATCTACTGTGGTATTATTAGTATGTTTCATAAGACATAGTTCAGAGCTGCTGTGATCTTTAAATGTTAATGCTCTTTTCTTATCACTTTACTGTGTAGATACCCTTCATGAGACCCAACTCTGCCACAGCTCATCCTCGGAGGCAATCCCGGAAACCTCTTATATAAGTGTGATTTTTAAAATGTGGATAAAACTCTCAATAGAGCATATAAACTAAGGAGAACAGCTATCTTGTCCTTCCCATAAGCTTATCACTACAAAAGTGCTTTTGCTTGTCAAGTTTGGATAGAATGTAATTGATTGGTTTATTATATGGGTAGACAAGGCAGTTAATTTACCTGTGTGGATTTTTTCCCTTTTTCTATTTTTCTTCTCTCTCTCTCTCTCTCTCTCTCTTACAATATTCAGAAACACTTGGTGTATGCATTATTAAAAACAGTAGTGGGAATGTCTTGTCAGAATTATTTTAGTTGATAAATGTCTTCCCTCTTGTTTCTTTGGCAAAAGACAATACAGTATTTGGACTGAAAACTAAAGGAAGCCAGTGGACTTAACCTGCTCTGTGCTACCCTGTTACTGAATGATTCTCTCTCTGCTATTTGTTTGTAAAAAGGACAATGCTTTCCACTGATCTGCAAGTCTGTATCACCTCATTTACTGTGTGTATTCACACACGAGAACATCCCTAGACTCATTTTTAATGCTATATCTATTTGTGTATTCAGCAAAAGTGAAGGACTGGTGAAGATGGCAACTCTTTGAGTACTGTGGAAGCACTTGATGTCAGCATGGACATTTTATAACTAGAGTTTAAAATCAAGAATGAACATACTATCTGTATTAGTCTTTAGGTATTTTTTTCAGAAATATCCAAATTTATTCCTTATTGTTTTATTTAATATGAACTTGCTGTGTTCCATATAATTTTACTTTTTGAACTTAAATATGAAGCTATGAAATGAGGGAAATACAGAGCTTGTTGAGTATACAGCCTGCCTTCTGAAAGATCTTCACCAGCCCCTGTGTCTTCCCAGAGGTTCACAGAGTTTACATTTGATCCGCACTCTTTACTGATCCAGTTTTAAGTCAACGGCAGAAATACTTTGAATACTGAACCACTTAATCTTGAACTGATTTAGAAGAGTCTGCTGAAATTGAAATGCACATATACATGTAAATTGTCAAAACTGTCTCTTGAAATTCCATTGTTTATCGTTGTGGGTTTGGACTTTTTCAGTTATAAGGGCATTTGGAATAGTTTAAGCTTTAGGATTATAATAGCAAATGCTGTAGATAGTAACTGCAAGTGTAATTGTAAAGCTGGTGTTTCTAGTAATCTGTAGTTACAGGAACCATATGATTGCATAAAATGTTTAGTAAAATTAAACATGTATGAAATAATGTATAAGGATACTAGTAATTTTTTGATCTTATTGCACTGGAAAAAATACTCATAATTCTTAGGAAAAGCAGTATGCTTTCTTTGAATATAAGGAAAAACCAGTTGATATTATTTAACTTAAAGAAAAGATGGTGAACTCCAGCAAAGTTTTGAGAAATGACAATGGATGCTTACCATTTTTCAAATGATATATGCTTTAGTCCAATTGTCTTTTAGCATAAGGTAAGAAAACATTAATGGATATTTTTTGATTTAGGGTTTCTTCCTCCCTCTGATGGGTTTCTATTTTGGTTCTGAGAAATCATAGGTAGCATGGTTGTAATGGCGGTAACAAAAGCCCTTCTACAGTGGTTACTATTAGAACAATGTAATTGTCATTCTTCACCATTCAGTTTTTAGTGGTACATTATACTCTTCCACGTTTGGTAAAAGACTCATGTTACATGTCACAGTTCCTACATGATATATTCTTAAAAGTCATACTCAGAATAGAACGAAGCATTTCTTTTAATAATCTCCTAAATGAAGTACAAAATTAACTTTTGCCCATTATTGACCTTGTGCTCTTCAAGATAAAAATTAATGTTTATCTGAGAAAACATTTCTAAGTAATTTATATCTTACAAAAATACGTAAGAGAATGCCAGGTCAGGTATTTGACAGTTATTTGCTGCAGGATAGGAAGTGGAAGAAATATTAAAATGTCAGGAAGGTGCTGATATTTTAAGGGAGAGTGCTTAATTGATAAAGTGCCATATTAGCATCAGTACCTTCCCATGTGAAAAGCTGGCACAGGCTTATAACTCTAGTAATGCAAAACACAGACCAAAGAATTTCTGTGATTGACTGGTCAGCCACCCTACAGATTTGGCAAATACCAGGCCAATGAGAGACCATATATCAAAAAAAATATGGTGAAGGATTTCTGAAACTATATGGCAGACCAACACACACACACACACACACACACACACATGCACGCACGCACATTATATTACCTCCCTTAACCCATAGTTACCTCCTCTAACACATAATATTGGGAAGGAAATTAAATGCCTCTGAAATACAAAATGGATGATATGGTAGTAATATATCAGAGTCACAGCAAGAAGTTTTTGACACTCAGTTGGCTACCATCTTCTCCTTATCCTCTGGCTCTACCAAATGTTCTCTCCGTGACTTTCTGGAACTTCTAATTTTGTAAGTCTATAACAAAACTCAAAAATCTGAGTTTGTAGCAGGTTTCAAGTAATGTTGATTTAGCTGGTCAAGGACATTACTTTGAAAACAATTCATATATAGTTATTTGTTTAATCATTAATTTATTCAATGTTGATTAATAATGAGTATGGGTTTAATGCCTTTAATGGGCTTGTCGATTTCTCAAAAGATGTGTTTCTAGACAGAGGGTTTGTAGAAAAGTAATATCTTCTGAAACACATAAAGTACAACCAGCTTCCTTAATTAAAAAATTTCAGTTAAACATTTATTTCACTAATAGAGCAACATTGCTTGCCCAAAATGTCATAATCCTTTCATTAAAAATCTCGAGTTATGTATGATATGAAGACAATATTTAGCATTAGTGTGGGTATATTGAGTTTAAGTTTAGATATTTATGCATCAGTTATGTATTACCATGTCTTGTGTTTCTTGATTGTGTATCTCAAATCATATGTGACATAAAAATAGATTTCCAACAAATAATGTTCACATTTGTTAACTTACTTTCCTGTTTATGCAACAGTGAACTTCTTTTTAAGCACTCAGATTTACAGACTTTAAACACACACACACACACCCACACACACACCCACCCTCATAAGATGTGTTTTATTTGACTCACAATATAGAATTATTTCACCAAAATCTGTTTAAAAATTCAGAAGAATTCTGCAACAGATTAGAATATTAACATTTTCAGAAACATTTTCAGTTTTCTGAAATTATTTTTGACTATTCAAACTTTTTAAGAGACTTCCTCAAGACCCATAAAGACATAACAAGACATATGAAGGCAGAGTTTATCTATATCTGCCTGAGTCACTACTTTTTAAATTTATATATTTGTAAGGAATGTGAACAGAGAAAGGATTTACAAGTGGTTCTTCATAGAAAGAAGAATGTAGGCTTCTTTCCTGTAGTGATAACCTCGAGGTTGCTTTGTAAGCCTGTCAATAAGACTGACTGCTGTTCAGGTGCATAAGATGAAATGAAACTGAATGTTCATGCTGAGCTTGGTAAATAAGATGAGATTGACCCCTAGCCATGATCACACTTATCTGATTTACACTGTAAAATCAGCATCTACACTATTGATTTGAGTATAATTAGTTAATTATGAACAGGAAAATGCAAAATTATGTGGAGTTTGAACACAGCAGGTTGTAGTGCTAAAAAATTTCCAAGGGCGTGAGCAGATGGAGATCAGTTTCTTAGAGAACAAGGCAGACATGTTTCAGGTATGGAAATGTCTAATCATTCCCTCATGCTGTGAAGAGATACTTGACCTTATTGTGTATTGTCATGAATTGCCTTGTTTTGTGTTCTGGGTTTCATTGTTTTTGTTTTGTTTTCTTATTTCACTTCTAAAGTTGCAAGCTGGCTGTTGCAGATGTAAATAATGAATTGATTCCACACTTTAAGTGGGATTGGATTTGGCTTTTCCCAAATAGTGTTTCACTTTATCAATATCCATCTGTAATGAGAAATTTTAGACTATCCTACCACCCACTCATTCAGTTACCTATGAGAGAAATTCCCAGTAGCATTAACAAGATAGGTTCAGGTGCTCCACATTGGTCTGATGTTTGTGAAATATGACTTAAAACAAGTTTCTAATTAACATGTATAGAAAATGTTCATGTAGGTGGTGGCTTGCACTAAAATTGTTACCTGTTACAAGGATTAAAATATTTTACCTATAGGTATTATACCATTGTAAGAATGTAGTTTTATGACAGTTCTTATTATTTAAAAAATTGTAATGGGCCTCAGTATATATTTATTCTACGTATTGACATTTAATTGAAATGATTGATCAGTGTTCACTGCAGTAACTTATTACAGTTAGTTGCTGAAATTTTACTTGAATTGCTAGTAACTTAGCAACTAACTGCTTATGTAAGCAGCGTTAATAGTCAAGGCTAAGTGAAGGGAAAGTCAGAAGAGCCAGCCAGTAGGTTCTCTAGATGCTTTTGTTTCTAAGTGAGAAGTGCGGTGTTCCGTAGTTTCAGAGACAGTTTCTTTATTCTTTATCGTGTAGGGAATACTGACTATTGTGCTCCATTAAGGTAGCAGAATGTCTACAGTCATCAACACCAACGTGACCCTAAAACAGTACATCCCTTTTCAAGTCTGAGCCTCAGACTCGGCTTCTTTCAAAGGCCAGTTTATCATATTGTCATAAACTGTTTGCTTAGGAGGTACCTTGACATATAACAGCTAGTATTTGTTTTTAAGGAATTACTTTGTATATGCCACAAATAAGCTTGTAATTGTTAGAAATTAAGAAAGCTAACAAAACCCTTTAGAGCAATGGTTCTCAACCTTCCTATTGCTGCGACCCTTTCATATAGTTCTTCTCATTGTGGTAAGCACCAATCATAAAATTACTTTTTCACTTTCATAACTAATTTTGCTAGGGTTATGAATTGTAATGTGAATATCTGTGTTTTCTGATGGTTGTAGGCAAGTCCTATGTGGGAAAAACCCAAAGGGGTCGTGACCCCCACGTTGAGAACCACTGTTCTAGCACTTTGGCTACTTTGCTTTTAGGTATAAGAGAAAATTTTGAGTTAGATATGTTTATTTTCACATTGTTAGTAGTCACTCAATGTTCAGTTTAATCTGTTATGTGGATCATAGCACATAGGAAGATCAATCATTTTCTCTTCTCTAGGGTGCTGTACTTAATCGTAATGCTAAGTAAGTATTTTAATAAAAATAGAGCGTCACTTATTTAGTCTCTACATTTTCCTAAATCAACGTATAAAGTACCATAGAGATCTTCTCTGTCAGTATTTGTATCAAATATTAGTGTAGTATGTAGGAAGTTGTTATTGGTCAGACTTTGTTTACATTAAAAATGGGATTTGTTTCATTTCACTATACTACAAATTTTAGTATTCTCTGCAGTCTAATGTGCACAATATTTATTAAATACTTTAAATGTACTTCTTTAGTCATCAGGTTTAGTTTTTATTTAAAGACATGTTCCTCATATGCTAAATTTATATTCTCTTCATAGTTAAGGTATTGCCTTTTTACTATAATGTGCTATCAGTATAATAATGTTTTTCTCTACATCAACATTTGTTTCATTTAATAAAGTATGTTGTGTTATAACACAGTACTTTTGTGGGTCAGTGACTTCTTTTGAAAACTTAAACGTTATTTTCATTTGTCTTAACAAATTGTGTTATTGTATTGGTACAATTAAAATGTTTTCAAGTACTTATTAGAAATAGAAACTAAGTAAAATTAATCAGCAACTGGTTTTACCCTATTGTATTTTTCAGGGTTTAGCCTCATGTAGGACATAGTTTTTGAGTTTTAAAAATATCTAAAAGGTTTTTTATATAGCCAAAATTTACTAGTTGCTAAGTTTTGATACAATTTTCACAGTTGTGTGTGTACATAGGATATTCAATCTACTATATTAATCTTCTATAGTCTATGTTTTTAAGAAATGGTATCTCATAAATTTGTCAGTAGTCCTAGTTAAAAAAAATTTTCAAATTCTGCTAGATTTTACCTCTGCCATTTAGGACATAATTGTTACTAGTACCTTCAGTTATGATTTTGTTTCAATTTAACAGAATTAATGAAATTTTTCTACATGAAAATAACTTGTAAAAATCCTTTGAATATCTTATATTTATTATTTACTTGGCAAACATTGACTTTAAGTGGGGTATTTTTCTGTGATTTTCTTTCTCTCTCTTGGATTTTGGTGGTTGCTAGGGTAGAGATCACCGCTCTATGCTATTTAAACTTGGACTTGCAGCCTTACTTACTGGTGAGTAAGCGAGGACCTTAGCGAACTATCCTAACACCCCCATTGTCTGCCATCATGAGAAAGACGTCCTGAAATGTATCCTGATGAAGGTGTCAGAAAGAATTAGGTCAACTCTAACGAGCAAATGCTTCACAGCATCTTCTGAAAGAGCTCCCAATACCAGAACAGGTATTGGATCATTTAAAAATTTTAATGTATTTTTAGATGCCTCATTTTAAACACTGTCAATTTGCATAGCCCTAGTAATTTTGGTGGCCTAATTTCTGCATACAGAAAATTATGGTTATAAAAATATACTGATAATATTAGGAAGCAATGGCTGGGAGTTTTTAAGCAAGTAAGAACCCTGAAGACCTGGAAAAATTGAACATAAAAATGTCAGACAAAACATTGGATGAATGGTATCTTAACTACAGAAACTTGCCACAGAAATATAGCACCAACTGTAATTCAGTCTGATGATCCTAGTGTAACAAAGGCAGAGAAAATTGAATTTTACATATTCCACCTGATGAACAAAACAATGGTATTTATAACATTTCTATCAAAAGGATTAGTGACATATTATAGTCCCTATTCTTAAGTCAGTGTTCCTCTGTGACTCCAAACCTTCTGATCAACTTAGAAACAGTCTTACTTAAAAGGCTTTTGTATCACAGTATTTAGTGTAATGGAAATTTTAGTTACTAAAGGGTAAATTAATTCAATTGAGAAAGGAAGACCTGAGTATTAATTCTGTGGGCTTACTCTATGAAATCCTTATTTTACATTTGATATTAGCTACATAATCTTATTTTTAAATGCCAGAGAAACAGTTATTTGAACATTTAAAAATGTAAAATATTTTTAGATTTTTTCAAACAGTGTTATTATATATAGCATTTACCAGTTTTATTTTATTCACTCCTGTAACTGGAATTACAGTAAATGTACAATTCAAGTTCATTTCTTGAGTCTCAGAGTTTTGAAAACACTTCATTCACTTATTTGATTGGCAAGAACTAAGTTATAGAGTAATAATGAGTAAGTCATGGTGTATAATTATCTCACACTAACATGTGCCTGCATGACTTGACTCTGGAATTCTGAAATGGTCCTTGAAAGGCTAGGTTTTTGTAGCATGGTGAGAAATTTTGACAAAATATATAGATTATTGTTTTCTTTATTGTGATCATTTTTTAAATTTACTTTTATTTTGGCATATACATAAGAATAACTCCTTTCTGTATTTTCCCAAGGTTTATTGAATAGGAATTTTGTGTTGTACTCAAGTAACCTACTTAATAAATCCCTTCCTTGATGTTTTAGTTATAACTTAATTGATTTTTAATGCTCTAAACTATGAGAAATCAATAATAAAGAGAATTTGATTGGTTAAAAAGTACTCCTCTGTAATTTAAAGTACAAAGAATCAGAAATAAAACACATTTTGTAAGATATATACATCTTGATACTAGTTGCTCAATTTTGGTCTTGTGATTCAATTGATGCAAAATTCATTTTAAAAACATTGAAATAATACAGATTTTTCTTCATTGTCAGCAGGATGAGATTGTCTGAAGCGAAGAATAGGTATAGTAGTTTTCTTAGATTGTGTACATCATATGAGGCAAGATGCTATCAAAACATTTGCTGAATGCTAAGTATCCTCAGAAGTATTTGAAATATCAAGTATACAGAGAAAACTAGACAAAAACTAGTGAGAGTAATATTCAATCCTTGAAGTGGCTTCTTCTTTTATATTTAAATATTCTGTTACTTAACATGAAAAGATGGTGTCTACTATATATAGATTGTGGTAGCATGCTATAAATGTTAGAAAGTTCATTTACAGTATACTTTAACCTGGAAAAATACAAGCATAAATTGAAGCATAAATTGTATGGCAGAAATTACAGCTTAGACTTCTGTGAACTGTCTATTAGATAAATGATTAATTCTATTTGTTCAAAATTTAATTTTGATTGCCAGTTTTTGCACGTACACTTACATATATATTCATTCATCATATCTTAACTTTTTATCAGAATGTTGTTCCTTGCAAATTGTATTGTTTCAATTTTTCCTCTACAATATTTATTTAAGATTTATATCTTCTTTATGGTAAATGTTAATTTCAGAATCTCCTGAGCAAAGGTTAGAATTAAATGTTAAAAGTTGTTATGTATAACACTTTGTTCTTTTGTCTTTGAAATAAGTAGTTTCAACATTTAGATACACTATGACTCTGCTTACCCTACAGATGTGATGAATGCAGACTGTGCTACCATTTTGGCTGTTTAGATCCTCCTTTGAAAAAATCTCCTAAACAAACAGGCTATGGATGGATATGTCAGGAATGTGATTCTTCATCTTCTAAGGTAAGGGATGAAAGGCTTGAAGAAAAGAAATCAGTTCCTTTCATCTTGACAGTTTTTTTATATCACAACGTTCTTTCTGACTTTAAGAGTGAAGAAGAAAACTATATTAGGTGACTTAAATTTCCTCCATACAGAGCATTTAGCCGTTTTGTGTGTATTACTCTAGCATGTAACTATTGTTATGATAGGGTGATGCCTCTGCTAATTTAGTACTTTGAGACCGTAGCAGGGAACAATTGTTAGTCAAAGAGCTTAATAATAAATCCCATTTTATTTTGGAGACAATTCATCTTAAGATGAAACAAATATATTAGGGTTATTTCATAGACTTGTCATTTTAAAATTAATTTTAATAATCTAAACTTATTTTAGCTTATTAGAAAGGATAAAAATCAAGTCTCTGGGAGCTCAGGAGCCTGATATAGCTGTCACCTGGGAGGCTCTGCCAGTGCATGACAAATGCAGAGGGGGACACTCTCAGCCAACCATTGAACTGAGCACAGGGTCCCCAATGGAGGAGCTAGAGAAAGGACCCAAGGAGCTGAGGGACAACAATTTGAACCAAGGACTAAACCACCAACCAATGGAGGGACCCATGGCTCTAGATGCATATGCAGCAGAGGATGGCCTTGTTGGACATCAAAGGGAGGAGAGGCCCTTAGTTCTGAGCAGGCTAAATGCCCCAGTATAGGGGAATGCCAGGACAGGGAAGCAGGAGTGGGTGGATTGGTGAGCAGGGGGAGGGGGGATTGGTTGGGGGATTTTATGGTGGGGCAGAACCAGGGAAGGGGACAACGTTTGAAATGTAAATAAAGAATATATCTAATTAAAAAATGTCATTTCCTATATAACTCATTAACTCCTTTCTTAGATATTTATTCAAATAAAAGGACAATGTCCATTGACTCAAAAAAATCAAATAAGTTTTACATTTATCTTCTAAATTAAACTCTGAATTTTTTCAGAGTATCAGTATTTTACCTTTAAATTATGGCAGTCTATAGTTTCTGTTTGTTTGTTTGTTTAAAGACCCTGAAAAAATAGCTAGATTCTTGGTATTTGTTCTCATTCCTCAGAAGCACTGAATATATTTGAATGAGGACGTAAGAATCAGGGCATGGTTTAACAATATTATTATTCCATACAGTGATAAGGAAAATAAAGGCTTATTGTAGTATGAGAGCTATTTTTTAAATAAGTTAAATCAATATGAAATTGATGTCAAATTTGATGAAATTGTTATTCTAAAATTAATTTTAATTTTATAATGCTGTTGAATCAGAAAGTAGTCAAGATTTATTCTAGGTTAACATCCATGCCTTGTGAAACTTTTTTTCTTAAGCTTCAAAATTTTGGTTATTTAAAAAATAGTTTCTATCATTCATTAATGCTTTGTGGCTACAGAAATTAAGTATTTTTTTCTTTCTCTCTGTGATCTACATTTGTCCTACATCTCTTCTTCCATCCATCTATTCAAACCAAATGCCTGGCACTGTACAGAAAACTTATCATCCCTATTTAACATGGGGACTCACTCTGAGTCTTCCAGGTGCTTCCTTCCTTACTGGCACCTTAGTTTAATGACTTCCCATTCTCATTCCATTACAGTCCTTTCTGCTTTAGAAGCTGTCTGAAGAGCTCTCTGAAACTTACTTCTCTTTTATTGTTCTTTTCACCAGAGGCCTCCAAATAAAGTATGAAACAAAGTGACATTTAACTTAATTCTATGTAACATTCTATTTTAATCTCTAAACCTGAATATATGTTATAATTTGCATGAAAAGTTTAAAATATTTCTAAACTCTGTAAAATTTATAAAAATACAATTAATTTTTATAATACTAATTTCATCATAACTGACTTTGTTTGGTTCGCTTATATTGTTATTCAATCATAAGGGTTTGGATGTTCTCTAAAAATTTATCACTAAATAATAGGTACATAATATTAAATGACAGACACAATGTTTTTGCAATTGGTGAATAATTTAATATATTCATTCGATGGATATAAATAGTCATTGTCCTGTAATTGAGGAGTCTCTCTGAAAATATAATTACAGCTCTGCATGAAAACCTAGCAGTGGTTTCTCGTCATCCTACATTTACAGATATAACCAACAAAAATCAAAAAGCTTCTGTTCATGCATTCCCGTCTGTTCCTCATTTTCATTCCAGTGTTCTGTCTCAGTAATACCCTTTAGTATAAAATGGTACTGATAGGGTCATAGATTGAATTAGTTTCATATAGTGAATTTAATTTCCATATTTCTTTGTTACTAGTTACAGACAGTTCTTTAGTTTTTCTTAACGTTCATACTTACCAATTTTTAATAGCCACAGGATGCTTATTTTATAAAATGCAATTTCCTAATTTGTTGTGGTATGCACCTTCAATAAGAATATCACAAGTACAGGGACTGAGAAGATGGTTCAGGAGGTAAAGTGCAAACTGTGCAGGTAAGCATGAGGACATAAGCCAGATCACCAGCATCTACATAAAAGCCTGGTGTTGCAATCTGTATTGTAAGCCTAGTACTGGGTGGGGCAGACACTGGCAAATCTCTGGAGCTGATTGACCAGTCAGTCCAACCAAAATAGTGAGTTCTGGATTTAGTAAGAGAGTCTGAGTGGTAGGGGAAGATACATGGCATCTAACTCAGGCCTGTCATGTACAGACATAATTAAGTGCACCCACTTACATGTATGGTATAAACTAGACTGAGTATTGGGGGGGGGTTGTTGGTTTTTGTTTTTTTGTGTTTTTTTTTTCAATGCAAAAGCAAGAGGTTTATTTTCTGGCCCATCCGGGTTGACCTTCAGTTAGTCCCTCAAGATGAGTTACTAAGAAGGTGATGCTGAAGGGCTATTACAAGCAGTTTTTATACTTTTTAGGTTCAAACTTATTGGCTAAGCATATTGACCTTTAAATCTATTGGCCAGCAAGCATGACACGCATTTGAACTCTACCTGGGACTTTTCTAGAGGGTCAGTTGGGGGTCTCCTCCTGCTCTTCCCTTTGGTAAAGGGGAATACAATGGTCCTGGTCCCACATGGGCTGAGGATCCCACAGCCAGTGCTGGCACTAGTGGGGCCATGGGGGCAACAGTAAGGGAATATGGAGGAGGAGGGTCTTAGAGCAACAGGTCCGCTGTTGAAGGGTCTTGGAGGATTGACTTCTTATCAGGTCCGGATCCCTCCTCCCATGTTTCCTTTTTTCTGACAGCCAGAACCTATGAGGAGGTGGGTCTTGAGAAAGAAAGGCTTTTTATCAATGAAGGGAGGGTGGCGGGGGGAGTCCTCCACTAGATTCTTCCAGGTAACTCTAAAGGGCACTTGGTCTGGGTGCCCAAGGGATCCTGGCCTAAAGACTTTTTCTTCTACTGCTTTGACCACCTCCAAGTCGAAGGTCCCTATGGGTGGCCACCCTTCTCTGAAGGTGGTCGATTCGGAGAACTAACTTTCCCTTCTTTACTACTACTGACAAGTTTTCTCCTCCAGTGGATAACTAGGATGTTTAATGGGATAGATTCAGTCTGTCCAATGTAAAGCTAACAACTTGTCTGACACAGTTAAGTGAATAGACTTCTTTTAAAATGCCTTCGTTTCCAGATCATGTGTTCACAGATCATACTGCAGATTAAAATACGGTGACTATTCCTGTTACTTTTCTGTCTTTTCTTACTTGTTCAAATTCCTTTTTTTGAAAAAAGGTATACAGTTTGCATAACAGGTCTGTCTACCCACAAGATGAGCTAAGCAGGGAGAGTTCTCTTTGATTTTCTTTTACTTTTTCATTCTAGTGTGCTACACTTTTTGAACAGTAATAATTTGTTAACTTGTATATATAGAAAACTTATCTAAATTTCTTATGTCAGATTTTCTGGAACCACTTACACATTACATCCCAGCTGATGCAATTGGCATTTCTTGGTGATCATTTAAAATTGAGTTACCTGAGTAGGAGGAATAAAATTTTTTAGTGTATTTATGAGCTTCTTATCCCCTAAGTGGGTCCATCTATGCATTTGGTCAAGTGAGTCCTCAGCTTGTTATGTACATTTTTTTTTGCAGTGAGTTTATGTACATTAAACTTCTGTAACTGATGTATTAAAACAAAATATCAATGTATTCATTTTCAAGTAAATAGTTTTGACATTTGTGCCTCCTTGGGAACTTAATACATCAATTTCCCCAAGGAGTTTCTTGCCACAATACATTAAACAAGCACAGTTAATTGAACCTAGTAATATGGGAGATTGAATGTCTAGATTTTATGTATTGTGAAGATTTATGAAAAATATTAAAATGATCTATGCTTAAAAGTTCTTTTAAATTTGAAGCTTATAACTGACCCATAAAAAGGACTTTCTAGCACTTCAACTATTCATTTGACCTCTGGGATTTTATATGACATACAGGTTGGAATATAGGTTTCTGAATTTAGCATTGCTGAAAGAGAAATCATTTTCATGTAAAATACCACATCCCGTCCTGATGTAGTAGTTTTGACACTTGTACATAGTGATTGCAGTTTACTGAAGTGTTCTTCACTAATCTTTTCTGAGTTTTGATTTAACCTCTTATTGCTTAAGATATTTTTCTGTATGCACGTCTGTGTGAGAGTGTCAGACTCCCCAGAAATGGAATTGGAAACAGTTGTGAGCTGCCATGCTGGTGTTGAGAATTGAACCTGGGGCCTCTGTCTAGAAAAGCAGCCAATGCCATCTCTCTAGCCCCTTGCTAAAAGTCTAAATATATAATTTATGATGTAGTATTCTAACTGCTCCAGGTAGTTTTTTGCTTTTAACATAAACTTTGGATTGCTTGCTAGTGAGTAAGGGTAAGCCTACAAGCTTCCTGTTTATGGGGCTTTTGATGCTAAGCATGTTTGTAGTTCTTATAACATTTTCCCTGGGGGAAAATGTATAAACGTCTTTTCACCTTGTAGTTTTTAATTGAGTGTTGTACTTTGGGGCTACTAGTAATGTATCATTTCTGTTCCAAAATTATAGCCAGTGATGAAGTTAAAATGAATCACCTTGTAAAGACAGTCTGAGCCACATAGCAAGACTATATTTAATCAAAACAAGCCAACAATAACAAAGACTATTGTATATTGTTCCTTATGTTCTGAACTAAGTAATGAAAAAAACTGCCTACTTTAGGAAGTTATATGCTTCATTATCATAGGAATATTTTATTAAAGAACAATTTTAGCAAAACAGATTATCTACTGTCATTCTTTTGCAAGAGAACTGGAATCAGTACTGATCTGATTGGTTCAATAATCTAAAGTTTTTGCATGATTATATAATATAATTAAACATATGTTACACCTGGAAATGGTTGTTTCAGATAAAATTTGTCAATGTTTATGATACACCTACTTTGATATATTTCTTTACAGAATACAAAATAATTAAAATATTTTAATATAGATAATTGCTTCCTAAAGTACTCTAAAATAATTTGCAGAATTAAAATACTAAAAATCACTTTTAAAGATATTAGAAACTTGAAAAAGTGATGCCATTTTCTAACTTTGGTAGTGTGGGCATGATAAATTTATGTACCGTGCTGTGGAATGCCATATGTGACAAGGAACTAATCAGAACTGAAAAAATTAAAGTACAGCAGGATACCCTATATGGAAGGAAATACCTTTGAGAAATCAGCATCCTTCTGCCCTTTATTCTAAAATACAATTTTATCATTTTACTTATTTTTATTTTATGGTAAAGAGTTTACATATTTAAAATTTGAGCATTAATGCAAAAGGATATTTTATAATAATTTTCAAAAAGTTAGTAAAGAATTCTTTAACCTTACTGACATAGCATCTGATGCTTACTGTGTTCACAAATCATGTGAGTAGAAGAGAAATACTCACTGGAATAGGTGGTTAGCCTGATTGGAGTAAATTAGCATATTGTAAATTGTGAAAGTGACAACCTTACCAGTGTCATTTATATTCTTGCTTTAAATGTCAGTGGAAGATTTCAGTCATTTTAGTTAAGATATGGGTAATATGTTTTCTCTAGTTTGCTAAACATATAATTTAAGAATTTTAGCATCATACCAACTTGTCTGTGACTTTTTTCTTTACTTGTATGTTGTACCTTAAGTTTATATCCTCTTGGCTATCAGGTAATTTTTTTGTTTTTGTGTTTTGCTTTTTTAGTGTACAACATGATATTTTCCTATCTGTATATCATTGCAAGATACAACCCTTCAAGGTAATCCTCAAACCTAAGCTAAACTGAGTGAACTCAGAGAGGAGATATAAACTGGGGGCTGTAGACACAGGGCCCGTATACTGTGCTGTCATGTTACTTGAATTTCAATGAATTCATATTTGACAATTCTAAAATTAGAATGTAGATCATTAAGCATTTTGTATATTTAAGTAATAATTTTCATTTGTCATTAGTAGTTAAATTATAATAAAATCAAACTATGCCTATGGGTAGAAAAAAGAGCTGTATCTACTCAGGAAAATAGATGGGCTCAGATTTTTTTTAATTGTTTTAAATTGGATATTTTATTTATTTATATTTCAAATGTTATCCCCTTTCTTGGTTTCCCTTCAGGAAACCCCCTATTTCCTCCCCCTCCCCCTACTTCTATGAGGGTGCTCCCCCACCCACTCACCCATTCCTGCCTCCCCACCCTGGCATTGCTGGACACTGGGGTATCGAGCCTTCACAGGACCAAAGTGCCTCTCCTCCCACTGATGCCTGACAAGGCCATTCTCTGCTACATATGCGGCTGGGGACATGAATCCCTCCATGTGTACTCTTTGATTGGTGGTTTAGTCCCTGGGCGCTCTGGGGATCTGGTTGGTTGCTATTGTTGTTCTTCCTATGGAGTTGCAAACCCCTTCAGCTCCTTCAGTCCTTTCTCTTACTCCTCTACTGGGGACCTCAGTGGTTGTCTGTGAGCATCCGCCTGGGTATTTGTGAGACTCTGGCAGAGCCTCTCAGGAGACAGCTATATCAGACTCTTGTCAGAAAGCACTTCTTGGCATCAGCAATAGTGGCTGGGTTTGCTGGCTACATATGGGATGGATGTCCAGGTGGGGCAGTCTCTGGATGGCCTTTCCTTCAGTCTCTGCTCTACTCTTTGTCCCTGTATTTCCTTTAGACAGGAGCAATTCTGAGTTAAAATACTTGAGGATGGGTGGCTGCATCCCTCAACCAGGGGCCGTGTCTAACCTCTAGATATGGTCTCCACAGGTTCTCCCTCCCCTCTGTTTGGTATTTCAGCTAATGTCATCCCAGTTGGGTCCTGGGAACCTTTTGCTTTCCTAGAGTCTGGGACTTTCTGTTGGCTACCCCCAGTTGCCCATTCCCCATTACTACACACTTCTGTTCAATTTCCTGACCCTCTGTATATCTCCCTCATCTCCTCCCACACCTGTCCCCACTTCTTTTTCTTCTCTCCCTTCTTTCTTCCTCCCAATTCCCTCCCACCATCTACTTCCCATGATTATTTTGTTCCTATGGACTCAGATCTAACTACAGTGCTGTGACCTTCAACAAGTGTTCCAGTTATGTATGGTTGAGCTTGTTTTGTAGCAGTGGTTGAGATTCAGAAGTAATGACTTGTTTGATAGAAGAGATGTTTTTATAAAGCAATATCATTGTGAAACATAATTATCTTCAAACATACCAATTAGTTTCCTGTTTCTTTCAGAGTCTTACATTAGATAGTTGGGATCATGTGTAACTTTCTTTGCAGAAAAACATCCATTTCTTCCTAGAATTAAGAGGCAACAATAGCCATCATTATATAATAAACAAATTTAAACCAGGGCATTTATGGTTTTCTTAACAACTAAAATTACATATTATCCTATCCTGTATTTTACATCAGGAATAATATATATTTCATGTTAAATATAAAATGGTGGTCCTCTGAATTACTTAGCAGGTCAAAATTTAAGCAATGGCTTTATCAGGCCTAATAGGAATAATAGGAAAATATCTAAGTTATATGAACATAAAAAAACATAAAAATCATTTTTAACTGAAAATATGCTTGAGTAACAGGAGTAGAGCATTTCTGATACTTTGAAGACATTATTTCCTTCTAATTTATTGAACTTTTAGCTAGAAATTGAAATAAGATGATAAAATACATTAAATTTTAAAATAATATTAGCCAAAGATAATTAATTTATTAACTCAAGATAATTAATTTATTAGGCCAGTGAGATGGCTCATTGAATAAAGCACTTGGTGAGCAGGCCTGACGAACTAGAGTCTATCCTTCAAGTCTAAACCCAGACACGTTTGTGTGAATCTGTAATTTGAGTACCCCTTCCATCGGGTATGAGGTAGAAAAAGGGAAATGGCCTGGAAGCTCACAGTCCGCTTAGCCAGTGGGATGCAATGAGGCAAGGATAGCAAAAGAGAGGTCCTTAACTAAGCAAATGAGAGACTGTTCCTGAAAGGTAACCTCTGACTTCCACACTTAAACTTTGACAGGAGCCTTGTGTGTGTGTGTGTGTGTGTGTACGTGCACATACACGTAATATTAACAGAAACAATTTTCTGAAAGATACCTGTGTTCATTTTGTCAAAATATACGTTGTGTTTTGTCTGTTTGCCTATTTATTTAGGAGACAAGGTCTCACTATAGCACTATCCTCAGGCCTTTTTACATAGGCTAGTTGCCTAGCAAGAGCTGATATTACAGGAATGTGCCACTATGCCCAGCTTGGTGTGTACATGATGGGAAATACTGTTCTAGTAGATTATAGTAGAAAATAGTAGTAGAAATAAGATAAATATATAGACATAAGTATATTTGTAGACTGCATGTTGAGTTGAACTATAAAACTAGAAAGCAATAATTCAAAACAGCAAGAATATTTAAAATAATAAGTGTTATATAAAATTCTGCTTTAAAGACACATTTTTCTGTTTTTCTCTTTGTTTTTGTGATGTTGTTCATTCTGAGTTCACTTTTCCAAATAAAGTTGGAGTCAGTAAAGAAAACCATATGCAGCCATTCACAGTGTTACATTCTTGTAATGTTCGTACTTGAGAGTCTAAAATTGGAGGAGTATGTACAAAGTCAAGGCCAACCTAGGGTTGTGCCACTAAAGTATCAAAACAAAATACAAATACATTTCCTTTCATAAGAGTAAGATGTGATCATTGTGAAATATTAAGAAGGAAATCAATTTACTGCAATTTAAAGGCTGGTTACTTACTTTTCAAAATTTTAGTTTTATCAGTTTGTTATATAGCAAATGTCCTTAACATTTATACACATATATTGTATATACACAATATATGAGTTTCCATGTTCTTTTTTTAAATCTTATTTTTAATTACATATATGTATGTGTGCTTGTATGTGTGGGGAGGCTGCTTTGGGGGTAATGTGTGTGTGAATGCAGATGCCTGCAGAGGCCAGAAGCAGACACTGAATCCCATGAGATGGTGGTAGTAAGCCAGATGCCAGGAAAGTTTCCCCAGTGAACTTGTTATAGTTGTATTCCATAAGGCATCCTGGCAGTCGTAAGCCAAGGAATACCAAAGAGTCACAGCACATAACAAACCCCACACAAGAGATTTATTGGGAGGGGAACCCCTCCCCCCAAGAGGGTGGCTGCCTCTGCTCAGGTAAGAAGCAGCAGAAAATCAGGAGAACCCAGGGTTTATATTGGATTTCTTGGGGATGGGGAGGAGCTTCCAAGGGTGGCTTGAGATTGAGGGATTATGTAGTCTGATTGTTGGGGTAAACTCAAGGACTGGTAGGGTATTTTTTTTTCCTTGTAGGTCAGGGCCTGGTCACTGGGGCTGGGAAAGGCCATTATAGCCTTTAGAAAACAATTGACATTTAGGGCCTTTAGGGAAGTCTGGGGGTAGAGTGGGGCTGAAATGGCAGTTACAGCTGTTTGGGGGTTTTTGTTGTTGTTGTTTGTTTGTTTGTTTTTGTAGCCTCTACAGCCAGGCTGCTGGAGCTTGGGAGAAGGTATATGTAACCTCTTTTGTGCCTTGAGGGTTTACAAAGGGTATTAGGACAAATAGCCAACATTCAGCTTATCAACTATATATAAATCTATTCTGAGGATGGATAGGTATCATGTAACAAGTTGTGAGTACAGGTATTAAACTTCATCTTATTTTGTTAATGTAATTAGACAGTTGCAAGAGACTGCAACAGCAAACTACTCCTTAATAACTCACTTTAATATTCACCATGTCTCTCCTGGCACTCCTTTAAATACAATTCATTTTGTTCTACTCTAAGACAGGCAAAGAATCTGAATAAAGTAGGTTTCACAGGAAGGGAGAGTGCTGTGTAGCCAGGCATAGTGGTGCACACCTTTAATTGCAGCACTCAGGAGAATGAAGCAAGCTGTGAGTTTGAGGCCAGTCTGTTTTCCAGAATGAGTTCCTGTCCAACAAGGTCTACATGGTGAGACCCTGTCTCAAAAAAGTAAAACAAGGGACCTAGGGAGAGAGAGGAATGGAGGGAGGGAGGGAGGGAGGGAGAGAAAAGAGAAGAGAAGAGAAGAGAAGAGATGTCTTTCCATCTTTGTCTTTGTTTTTATCTCAGGAACAATGCTGCATCATTTTTCTCCATTCTTAAAGCTCGGTTCCCATCGATAAGATGTATACTTTTGTTCAGTCATTTTCAAAAGTTCACATTTCACACTCCAGGTCAGAAAATCCAGGACGGGAAGGAAGGAGAAAAAGAGCCACATGTCTCCCTCTCTTCTTCCTCTCCTCTCATCATTCTGTTTCATTCTCTTCCCTGACTCTTCACTTTTCTCTCTTCTATGCTTTGGTATCCCCATTACAGAATGCCTTGTTGGGATATTTGTTCATGTGTGTTGCTATATCAAAAATACTTTGAGCAAGATAGTTCACAAAGAAAACAAATTTTCTTGGCTGTCAGCTTAAGGGATTCAGGGTCCTAACAATGGCATTGCTTCAGCTCTGGTGGAGGAATCAGATACTCACTAGAAGAGAAAGAGAGCAGAAGGTGAAGACTCTAGAGTCAGACTTAGTCTTTTGTAGCAGTCTTTTCATTAGAATTAGGTGGGATCAGAATGCCAATCCCTACTTCTGGAAACGGTGATGTTAATGGCCTAACGACCTTAAACTATAATTACACTAATACCATAGCACTGCCAAGCATCCAACACAAGAACCCTTAGATGAGAAAAATCATGTCCAAACCATAGCTTCCAGCTTAAATCCTGGTTTCTCTACAACCCTTAGGACTAACCTGAGTTCCTTGCCTGCTTCTTTTGTGAGGCTGTTCATCTTGGTATGCAGCTGGATTTTCTCTGAGCTGGCATCTTATATCCAAGTCATCTGTACTAGCTAGGCGGAAAACTCTTATGTGAGGGTTTTTAACTGTCTACTTTTCCACTGCTAGCCTCATTCTTGCTTAGCCACTTTTGAAATTATTTTTAAAGCATTATTCTGGCAAAAGGAAGTATATAACTAGTATGGTTCCTGTATCCTGCATTATACTTTATAGGCCTGGGACTATTTATTGATGCACAAAAATTCTCTGGTGTATAAATCTGTGACAGTCATGACCCAAATATTCAGAAAAGACAAAAGAGAAGAAAATACTTATTCAGCAAATATAAAAATCACATAGTTTTAGAAATAGTTCTGTTCTACCTAATATACTCATCATGTCTGTTAATATATAACTTTATTATAACAAATATTTTTAAAATAGAAATTCACAAAAGCAATGAATTCATGAAATTCTTAGGCAAATGATCAATACTGGAAAATATCATCCTTAGTGAGGTAACCCAATCACAAAAGAACACATATGGTATGCAGTCACTGATAAGTGGATATTAACCCAGAAGCTCAGAATACCCAAAACACAATTCACATAAATTGGTTTCCAAGAAGAAGGAAGGAGAGGCCCCTGGTCCTGGAAAGACTGGATGTAGCAGTGTAGGGGGGAATACCAGGACAGAAAAGCAGGAGGGGGTTGACTGGGGAACAGGGGGAGGGAAGAGGGCTTATGGGCTTTTCGGGGAGGGGGAACCAGGAAAGGGGAAATCATTGGGAATGTAAATAAAGAATATAGAAAATAAAATTAAAAAATAGAAATTCACTTTAATTTTAAAATCTTTAGTTCTGAAGTGAAGAATAGCTGGTGTGCCTGAAAGTATATAATGAACTTGGCAGAAAAAAAAATGTGTTCTGCATACTTTGTCTTTGTGGACATGCTTTTGCTTACAATGCTTCACATAATTTATTGGATAAATATCTACACATTATTCATAAACTGTGCTAAATCTTCTGTTGTGTGTTAGAATTTAATAACTATATATAAGTCTTGACCCTAAAAGTTACACTTTCGTATATCTGTGAAATACTATCTAGCTTTCATAGTTTTCTTCAAATGATATATTATCCACAATTTGTTCTTAATTCTTGGATCTGAAAACAGGGCCTCTGGTCCCTCAGTCCCTGATGAACTGTATTTGTACCTTCTAATTGAATGCAAGACTTTAAGTCTACTATCCCAGTTTGTATACATATGTCATTTCACTGTAGATGGCCTAAGTCCCATGTAAAAGATTTCTTGGGAAATTCTTTTAAATTTAAGATGAACAATCTACCAATGAACTAGCTAGTGTCTAATTTGTTTAGAATCTGAATATTCCATATCCATAATTGTTCTTTTCATTGTCTGTACCTGTAGGTGCTTGTTGTGTGCAAGTTTATGCATGTGAATGTATATGAACATGTGTGGACACCAGAGACAGCATCAGATGTCCATTCCTGGCAGTCCTATAATACCTTTTTTGAGGCAGTCTCTCATTTGGCTTGGAGATTATCAAGCAAACTAGGCTCCTCAGCTCAAGCTGCACTCCCTGTCTCTACTCTGTAGCAGGGATTTCAAGTCCTGCAGGCTTTTAAAATGATAGTTATTTAACAAATTTTGTTAGATGTGACTGGATTATATGGTTTGTTTGGTTTTTTTAGAACAAAAAAAAGGACAGAAACTAATTAATTGGTTTTACTGGTACTTATGTGGTTAAAAAATTAGAAGAATATTAATGTAGTCCAAATGCTTTAAATTTTTATTGATAAGGAAAAAGTAGCTTGTCCATGGTAACCACAGGCTTACACAGCTGATTAAAGGCAGAGCAGTGTTTAAGTCAGTGTTGGCCAGTGAGTGCTCTGCCTACCAACATGTAGTAGTTGAGTTTATCAAGATCTTCAGTAGTATGATAGTGTTACTTGATAAATCTAGTGATTAATAGGGAGTCCATTATAATTTATAGACATGTGGAACCATTTTCTGAAACACACACTACAAAAGGAAACATGACAATATCAGATGGAGTCGCACAAAGCTAAGTAAATCCTGACAAAACACAGAAATATTTTTTACTCTCCATGTTCTGTGAGAGTAGATGCCTAACACTGTGATTTGTCACTGAAGGGGAACTCACCTCTAAATTCACTTGGCGACCCCTCTACTGTCTCATCTTGGTTTTATTTTGTATTACTTAGTTTAGTTTTGTTTGGGATTTTTGAAATAGAGTCTCATACAACCAGGGGGGGCCTCAAACTGGTTATGTAACCAAAGAGGCTTTGAATTGCTGATTCTCCTCTGCCTCATAAGTGTTGAGATTACAGGTATGAAACACTGAGCTTAATGTGACACATTCTTTCCTGAACAGTTAGTCTCTTGGATAGACTTGGATATGCTAGCTAGTCAGTATGTGTTCAGTCTCAGAACCTAGTTGTTGAGAAAACTGGGAAAGAAAGCGAGTGAGGCAATCTGTCTGCCTCAGTGGTCATGCTGAAATGGAGACAGCAAGTGATGTTTCCTTAGTCAAGCTCCTTTGCTGGCTGTTCAGAGTCTAGGGAGGGTGAGGCCTACACTGAGTGGTATCTTGGCTCTGTCTACTGTACTTGTACATAAGAAAAACCAATAAATGTTTTTTCATTGAGATTAAGGTTGAAATCTATATTGATAAATTGTTTAATACTTACATGAAGCACTGAGAATGGCGATCCCTGTGTTTTTATCCTTTTTCTTTTCATTTGAAGGCTATTTAGATTTATTTAAATACATTGGCTTAACTGCCATTATTGGAAATACTCTATGTCCCTTTTTTCTATTGTAACTCAAACTTTGTTAAGGAGTAACAATTTTCTGTGTTGGCAATGCTAAGTGTAACCTTAGCTTTCAATTCATTGCTGCAGTTATGTTTCCAGAGCCTGCTTTAGGAGATAAACCCATTGCAAATGAAGACAGCATTCATTTTCCTTCTACCTCAGGCCACACAAAATTGATTGGGGTAATAAAATGACAGCACCTTGTAATATACTGAAGGCTCTTTAATTCGAAAACCAGTTCCAGCCTGATTCCGAGCTTGTTTAAAGCTAATTTATGGCTTACATAATTTTCAGCTGGCTGACCAAGGTAAAGGATGATGTATGAAAATTGATAAAGAATTAACTTATGATACATTCAGATGTGTCTTGTTAAAGTCAGATGGTTTTAAAAACAGAGGCGGGGAGAGGAGACAGAAATACAGAAATAGTAAGCAGGCTTTTTTTTTTTAATGTGGGTAGCACTATTAACTGTAATTTAAAACTGTACTTTTCTTTGTAAAATCAGTTCTATTTTCTGTTTTTTTGTATTTTAAAGAGCTGTATTTCTCATGGTATTAAGGACAATTTGATAAGAGTGGACACCATCACAGCCATTATGACTTTCACAGAGCCAAGTCTATATGGCAAGGTAGCGGAGAGGCTGCTCGGTAGTATATTCAGGCAGGGGTGTCAAGACAAGCATCTTTCTCAGATGCGGGCTAAAAGGATTTCGAGTTCCTCATGTGTATATGAACTGAGAAGTAGATTTTAGCCTTTTTCACTGTGGAGGCTATTTCATCTTAGTGTATTTAAGCATTTTAACTGATAAATTATATAGCCTCACTAGTAAAGTGCTCTGTCTTATGAAAGAGGCCAGGTTTTCAAAACTGTTGTCAGAATTCCGAAGTAGGTACTAGACAGTGTAATTTACATGATTATTACATTTAACCTTCATATAAGACAGTGGAGGATTGGCGTGGTTATGTTGCTTTTTGGTTTGGTTTGTTTTTGCCATCTTGCCATTTCCTATCATTGTAACACCCTAAAAACTATAAATTGAGTAGTGACTCATGCCTATTGTCTTAAGACTCAAATGCTGAAATTAAGCAGGAAGATTACTGTGAGTTCCACTTCAGTGGGTGCCACAGAGTGAGACCACATCAAAACCATGTCTAGCACTAAAATTTCAGAGGAAAAATATTTCCTTAAGAAATGTATGAAGTGATGATGCAAACCTGTTAAGCAACACTGGCATAAATAACCTTGATATTGGCCATTTCTTTAATATTGCCTTACTTAATATTTCCTCAGTGTTAGGTGTTAAGCTGTTATGTGTTCTGTACAGCATGCACAGTGGAATAATTAACAAGTAAATTATAGATTCATTTTTTTCTATCATCTGCTGTTTTATTATCAGGATTTTAACCCATACATGGTAGGTCAGATAATTTCCACTGTGATGAATCAGTTTATAGTAACTTTAAAGTTATGATAATGTGAAAGGCCATTTACTGTAAACCCTGTGTAGAATTGTGAAATTTGATCTCTTCCTTGAGTGACAGGTCTTGATGCTGGGCAGAGGCAGCAAATTACTGGCAGCTGCTCCTCAGCCATATCTATATGAACCACAGATAGTCTCCAGGGTGCCGTGCTTATGAACTTCCTAGTGTTCAGTAGACTTTGTGTAATGGTGCATTTTTTTCCTTATGGTATTTTTCCTTCGACAATGAACTTATTAATCTCTTAGTCAGAGAGCCAGAGACAGAGTATAATCCACAAGTAACAGATAAGGTTTCAGATCACTTTGTAATTATTGAAAACTGTATATTGTATCAACTATTTGACACATACATACATTAAGTCCAAGCCTTTATAAGCTTCTTTATATAGTACTTTGTGGACCTTTGAAATGATAGGAACTTGGCACTTTCCAATGGCATGGAGGTTATGTGTTTTTCTTCCATGTATTTTTAGAGCATAATCTGTGACTGACCCTATCCACAGACATAGCTCTCCACCTTTATTTATTCCATTGCTAAAACATTTCATTTTAGTTTCAGCATAGTATCCAAGGGGGGAAAAATATGTGAGTACTTTTAAAACTTAGTAGGAATAGCAGCCAAATCTGCCCTTAGGCTTACAGTGAAGCCTAAGCTGACCACATACTTGCCATGGAAGGCACGCTGGTCTTTCAGTGAGCCGTCTGATTGAGTGTGAACAGTGGACTACAGGTGGGATCCAGCCCACTGCTTTTGAGATTTTTGTTTTAAATTTCCTTCTTTCTAACTGAACTTAAAATTCTGTGACTTAAGTAGGCTTAGAACTCAGGCAACCCATCTAGGCACAAATAAATGATTGCTATTTTCCCTTTGTATTTTATATCTTTTCGGGAAGATATTTCTAAAACAAAATTTTCTTTTACCTTCAGTCCGAGTTTTAAAGTTTCATGAAAGTAAGGCCTCTATTGTTAGTCTTTATTGTCTTCAGGGAAAAAAATATATATACAGTAGTAAATGCATAGGAAAAAAAACTGTAGAAAACATTCCATATATGTTCTTCTACTTTCACAGAAACTGACTGGCTCAAGTAACCTAAAAATTTCTTCAAACATTGAAGTGAGGTATTTTTTTTAAAAGCTAAAAATTTAGCAACTACAAAGAAATAAGATTAAGATAATTTTGGCATTGTTGTTATTAAAATTTATATTTTCATTTGAACTCTCCCCTTAAGAATCCCCACATGTCAGTATATACTCATGTCTTTCTTGAACCATTTGGAGGAGAGTTGACACATGACTTGGTGTCGTTTACAGGTCGTAAGAGGATTAATTCTTAAGCTCTATTCATGAATAACCTTACATGTGGCCCTATGAAAGAACAAGATCAAGTTAGCACACATGAGTGAACTAATTGTCACACTCTGGTGAAGTCCATATTGAAATAGAAGGCAAATAGAAATCACTAGTATTTGGATTGAAACCAAATCTAAAGGATTTTGAAAAGTTGGATTGCATTTAAATAATGAATGATTTTCATACTAATCGTACAGTTTTGTTAATTTAAAATGTTAAGAGATAAATAGATAGTATGCCAAGAATTTGTGTCTGTCTTTGAAGAACTGAAAATAGATGACAAGACATAGGCAGTATGGCGGGTAATGTGATGTCACTATACTACCTGCGGCAAATGATTGTAGAACAGTGAGACACTAGTTAAATTTTCCCATAGGGTAGATTACCTCAGTGTTTCTAGTAGTGTACTGATGCATTACTGTGAGAAGGAAGTCACAGAATCCCACTTGTCTATACATGGATATATGGCATATAGACACACTGAAGTGTTCCATTCTCATCCTTCCTGTGTTCAGTTTTATTCTCTCCTGCTCCCTGTCTCCTTCAAACATTCACAACTTAACTAAATCCACATATTTGTCAAGACTAAGCTATTTGAGTACAATCCAGACTGATTTATATAGGTCTACATATTTTAATAGGTTTCTGGGTATATTAATATAGAAGTAATCATAACCTAGGAAAAATTAAAATTTCTTTTGTTGCACATTTTGTGTTTATTTTCATTTTATTAGAAGTATATCAAAAGAATAAATAATGTTTATTGGTTTGATATAAAATAATATACTAAATTTTCCTTTCTCTGTATTATATTGACTGCAATTCACCAAAAAGCTAATTGCATATATGGTTTCCATAGGAAATTTAATCAGCTAAACAGATTTTGTTCTTTGAAATTCGTTTTGTGTTACATCAGTGCAGTAAAGCAGATCTCTACCTAATTATTCGTGTTTTCATCTTTCAGTTTTTAAACCTAGTTGAACTTGTTTGGTTTTAGCCCTTATAATCTTTAAATACTTATCTTCTGTAACATTATAATTTGATACAGGTTTTTCATTTCACTTATTTCTTTTCCTTACTGTGTTGCCTACTAAAATTGAAAAATGCTGTTTCATGAAAGGAAAAATAAAAATTCAAACTCCCAATATATTTTCTTCAAGTTAACCAACTGTGAGAATTACGTACCTACTAAATGTTAAGGGGTTATAGTTTGAATATTTAAATAGCAGAAATGTCAAGGGTAAACTGAACAAGTAACCAAATAGGTTTGCTGTCAATTAATTTTCTGTTTTGGGGATTTTGTGTAATACTACATTATTACTGGATTTTTCTCCGATATATGCTTTATGCTTTAATTATTAATAAAACTTAGGAAACACAAACACATAATATCTCAGATACATAAAACTGCAAATGTTTAGCTTTCTTGCCTACTTTATCCATCTTGGATTTCTAAGCCAGTAGCAATACTTAATGACCTTTTCTGTTCTTACAGTGGTATACATAGCCATTATTCAAAATGCCATAATGAATCATTTTTATCTTCATCTTGAGTCTGCTCAGTTTATATAGAATAAATATTTATGCTTTCTCTGTTTTCAGGGCTAGAAGATTCAGATAGAATAGGTTTGAAATATCAGCTATAATTCATTGCTTTAAAAAAAAAAAAAAGACCTTATACTGATCCTGTGTCGAAAGGAAAATCATCGTAATCATTTCAGCTGCAGCTTATACTGAGATAGCATCTCTATTTCCTTCTTGAGAGAGTATCAGAAAAATGAGAAAGCACTGGAATAGTTATGTATAGTTCATTGTTTTCTATGTTAAATTCTCAAAACAGATTGCTACCTTGTTTACCACAGGGGTACCATTACCTAATGACCTAATGGCTATTCAGATTTTAAGTTTGCAGCTATAAATTTCAGTGAATTGAAACTACAAACCCCACACGTTGATTTGCTAGTATCAGAAAAATATTCAGCATTTTGAAGATATTTTACTGATAGTATATAATTGTTGACTTAATTGTGGTAGCACAGCCCTGATTTTAGTCCTGGTCTTGCTTAAATCAGTTGACACATTTTAATAGCAATCTTATAACAATGTATACAGGTAACTTAATTTCACCAATCACTTAAACAACTACTTTTCTAATCATTTAATTCTATTTTTTGTTTGTGCCTTAATGAAATACAGAAGAATAAGAAAAGAAACCTGCTTTTTAGGTATTATGAATATCTCACCATCCTGCTTAATTAACACCAAAAACATATAACATTAAGCATGTTACTAGTTTTTTTTATCATTTTTGTTAATTACATTAGACAAAAGTGCATATTTTATGCCTAGGTCAATCAAAGAAACTCTTGAATAAGCTGAAACTCTTTTCTTTTTAAATTTGTATTATTTCACGTGTGTGTGTATTTGCCAGCTTGTGTATCTGTGCACTACCCTGGAGGACACTGAAAACCCCTGAAAGTGAAGGTACAGGGTTACATGTTGTAAACTGCCATAGGGTGATAGGAATTGAACACTGGGCCCTCTGAAAGAGCAGCCTATACTGGTAACCACTGAGTCATTTCTATAGTCCTGAATCTAAGTTTTTCATTATAAGCTTCTTCATTATATTACATTATTAAAATGTTGTATCAGAACCTAAGTTTATGACAGTACAGTCTGTTTTATTCTAATTGATACCATTTTTATAGTAATTTTTTATAGATTTCCTACAGTAGACTTTGACTACTTATTAGTGTTTTCCTTCTGATATACATTGGGCTCTGTGTGGTCATTGTTGATATAACTAGAATTTATATAAAGCTAAAATTATAACATGCAGAAATATATTCTTAAAGTAATTATGGTCAGCATATTCTATTCAAATCAGTGCCTTGTCTCTTTGGTTTTTTTTTTTTTCTTTCAAGCTGAAACATGCAAGGCCAATATAAAAGGTCCTTTATATGTTGCTTAGGGTTGGAGACATAATTTTATGCTAAATAAAAGTTTGAGTAAATTCAGAAGATATAACATTAATGGTGGCTCATGTATATTAGAACTGACTTTATGATCCTTTTGGGTTTTTGTTGTGGTTCAGAGATGGCAGGTGTTGTTCCAATTATTACACTCCTGTTGTTGAAACTGAAAGCCAAGAATAGGCTCCATTGTACAAGCTTTGAGACCTTGCAATACACACACTCACATACACACACACACATACACACACACACACTCACACACACACACACACACACACACTCACACTCTACTTCAGTCTGTCTTGATTACCTATTGCTTCACTGAAACAGCTCTTGTTACTCTCTTTCACTTCCTCTCATCAAACTCAGTATTTATACCCTTGCCCAAAATCACAGTGACAACACTGAACATTCCTTCCAGAAAAATTTTTAAGATTCCTGAAACCTGTGTGATCTTGATTTTCTTTCTTCCTGGCTGGCAGTTTCTTCTCAGTATTTATAACTAAATTTTCGCCCTTTGTTCAAGTTGTAGTTTGAGTCTTGGTTCTTGGATCCCCCTCCCCAAATCTATTCATATTTGTCTCTGGATGATCTTAGTCTCAGGATATGTCTGTGTTTGGTGACTTCCAGTTTTCTGATTTTTGTCTCTGACCTCTTCTCCCCTGTTCAAGATTTTATTGACTATTTAAGTGTTGATTTAATATATTAGATAGCTAAATGATTTTGAATGTAAATAAAAAAAACATAGAAGATAAAAAAATATTTGATAGCTAAAGATCAGTTCTAACGTAATAATGATAAAATAAAATTCTTGGTCCTTCTCTACTTTGATATCTTACTTTTCATATTAAATTCCATCATTCTTGAGAGTTATAAAAATAGAAAAATTAAGCCAAACATGTTCGTGCATGCTTCTGGTCCAGCACTCAGAAAGAAGTAGGTGGATCGCCACATTCACCATGGCTACATAGTAAGACACTGTCTCAAAATGGGAAGAAAAAAAAAGGGGGCTGGAGAATAGGACAGGAGAGAAATTAAGGAAAATGAAGAAAGAAAGAAGTCATTTCTAACCTCATTTGTTTTTCTATCTGCTTTCCCTAATTTCAATGCATGTTTTTTTTCTGTCATGTATGCAGTACTCCTACTTACCAACATTTCTAATGTGTTGCAAGAGCCTGCTTCCTTACATCTTTAATTATAGTCTCTCTAATTTTTTCCCATCCTTTCCTTAGACAACAGAGAGAATGTGTTTAAAGTTAAAATCAGCTCAGTGTCTTCCTTCCTTCCTTCCTTCCTTCCTTCTTCTCATTTTGTTTTTTATTTATTCACTTTATATTCGCTTCCCCCTCCCAGCTCCCTCCCTCCCTCCCTCTGCCTCCTGTGAGTATTCCCCCTTCTGAGTGAGGTCAAGCTTCCTCACTTGGGCCTGCTTTGTTTAGCTTCTTTAGGTCTTGGAGTTTTATGGTTAATATCTATGAGTGAGTATATACCATGCATGTCCTTTTGAGCCTGGGTTACCTCACTCAGGATGATATTTTTTAGTTCCATTTGCCTGAAAAATTCATGATGTCTGTTTTTAATAGATGAATAGAATTCCATTGTAGATGTACCACATTTTCTTTATCCATTCTTCAGCTGAGGAACATTTTGGTTGTTTCCAGTTTCTGGCTATTATGAATAAAAATGTTATGAATATAGTTGAGCAAATGTCTTCACCAACCCGACATCTGACAGAGGGCTAATATCCAAAATCTATGAAGAACTCAAGAAGTTAGATACCAATAACCCAAATAACCCAGTTAAGAAATAGGTTACAGAGCTGAACAGATTTCTCAACAAAGCAATCTCGAATAGCAGAGAAATACTTAAAGAAATGTTTAAAGTCCCCAGTATTCAGGGAAATGCAAATCAAAACAACTCTAAGATTCCATCCTAACACTGGTCAGAATGGCTAAAATCAAAAACGCAAGTGATAGCACATGCAGATGAGGATGTGGAGCAAGAATACCCCTCCATGGCTGGTAGGAGTGCAAATTTGTACAGGCACTTTAGAAATCAATTTGGGGGTTCTTCAGAAAACTGGGAATAATTTTACCTCAGGACCCAGCTATACCACTCCTAGGCATATACCCAAACGATACTTCACCCCCAAAGACACTTGCTCAACTATGTTTGTGGAAGCTGACATTCTTTTTTTTTTTCTAAGTTTTTTTATTTACATTCCAAATGATTTCCCCTTTCCGGTTTCCTCCCTCCCCGAAAGTTTCATAAGCACCCTTTCCTCCCACTGTTCCCCGTTCAACTCCCTCTCGTTTCTCTGTCCTGGCATTCCCCTACATCCAGTCTTTCCAGGACCAGGAGTCTCTCCTTCCCTCTTCTTGGAAATCAATTGATATGTGAATTGTGTCTTGGGTATTCCGAGATTCTGGGTTAATATCCCCTTATCAGTGACTGCATACCATGTGTGTTCTTTTGTGATTGGGTTACCTCACTAAGGATGATATTTTCAAGTTCTGACCATTTGCCTAAGAATGTCGTGAACTCATTGTTTTTAATTGCAGAGTAGTATTCCACTGTGTAAATATACCGCATCTTCTGAATCCATTCATCCATTGAGGGACATCTGGGTTCTTTCCAGCTATTATTTCTGGCTATTATAAATACAGCTGCTATGAACATACTGGACCATGTGTCCTTATTGCATGCAGCAGAAGCTTCTGGGTATATGCCCAGGAGTGGTATAGCAGGACCACTCCATGGCTTCTCAGACAAGCCACAGTAGCATTGTTCCACTAGCCTAACATTTCACCTCAGGCCAGACTCCCTGGCCTTTCTCATGCTCATGCATACTGAGCATGCGTGGGCACTGGGTCTTTAGCCTCTCTTCCCTGTTCCTATATTGTCCCTTTCATGAACAGTTACCATATGCCATTCAGGCCTCAGCTCCTCTGTCATGGCAGACTTTCCTGATAACAACCTAAGATAAGTATGTAGCCAATTTCTATCACTTCGCATCTTCTCTCCCAACTATATCAAAGTATTATACAATAATCTTTATATTGTCTTATAGTTTTCCCCATTGGAATTGAAAAATATGTTGTTGCTCACTACTCTTTTTTTCCTATCAATCATTTAAGCAGGCCTGGTGAATAGTAAATGCATCTTTGTTGCTTAATAGACAAATAGGAAGCACTTACAGAAGTTCAATAATTCCTAAGAGTTATTTGCATAGAAATAATAAGATTGTTTAAAATAGGAAGTAAAAATCATTTTCACTCTGAAGGAGAAAAATCACTTATCTTCTACCTTGTGTATCTGAGTTCATATTTCCATTGCAATTTTTAGAAATCTAATTTTAACTATGTGATGATAAACTACATGATTTTGAGTATTTGCTATCTCACAAACATTTTCTTTTTTTTAACCTTAGCTTGCACATGTACTGTTTATTGATTGATTGATTGATTGATTGATTGATTGATTGTTAGTGAGGTTAATGCCACAGTCATTCTTTGATGTTGGGTTTTTCCTCTCTGTTTTGGGTCTTACATTTTATAGCTAAAGAAATTGAGTCTGGGATTGCCATTGCCTTTTCTGAGGTCATGCCAACACTAAGTACTAAAGCAGGATTCATTTAGGGTTATTCGACTCCAGACCCCATGCCTGCAGGTATTTGAGGTCAAATATCATACTTACTTTTCAGTATAATATAATTTGAGCTATAGACAAAAACATAAACAAACTATTTTGTATGTACTGTAGGTCATCCTAAGCATTGAAATGGTACCAATTCAGTGTTGACTTAACCAGGTATGCAGTTCGAGACTGTAATTCAGGACCCATGAACTCTCTGATTCAAGGTCTGTTATTAATTAGCTACAGGGCCCTGGAGAAATCAGTTTTATCTTCTGGGACTGGCTTGCTTTTTTTCTAGAGTTAAGAGAATGGACCATATGGTCATTACATGAGATACAATCTAGTTTTTTAAGCCAGTAAACTCCCATTAGGAAAGTGTAATCTTGAAGAAACATCTGTGGGAAAGCAGTTGTAGTTTATCTTCTTTGACTTTGGATTTGTCATGTGCCCAGTGCTTTTGTAAGGTAACAATTTGCTTTTCTTCATAATAAATAGAGGAAGGTGGTATTCCCTCTTTAATCAGGTCATGAAATTCAGCAAAGTACTTAATAAAATGTTAATATAAAGTGAAAAAGTTTGTTAATGTAATTTTATCCACTATTGATTTTCCTTTTATTACTAATTTAAGGAATCTACTAAATTACATTATTTTTGAAATCAGTAATACAAATGAGTATCGACTATTCTATATATGCAAATACGAGTGGATTTTGCTAATAATTATAATAACATTTCTTTCTTATTTTTCTTCAAAATAAGATTAAGAAACAGCACTCCATTTTTTGCCACCTTGAATTTAGCTGTAATGATCCCAGCTTTTATGTTGAAAACAAGCACATTGTCAGCATTCTATACAGCCTTGTAGAAATCAGCCTCTTGTTAAATATTTATTGTGTTGTTGTGGTATGCATGAGACATATAATAAAAACTATTTCTGAAGTAGACCTCTTCTATGAGAATCCTACAAGTGATTCAGGCTGCCTAAAATGAAAGGAGACAAATTGGAGCAGAGATGAAATGCCTGTTCTTGCTACTTGCATTCCTGCTTGAATTTTTTTAAAATACTTTATGCCAACAAGACAGGTCAAGCAATAGTGAAAGTTTAAAAAATACAGACATTCAAATACAGATTTTCTATTTTGAAAGACAATTAGAGCAAAAAAGCCATACAATTTTCTGTAAGTATTGCCTGTCTCTGATATATAAATATATAAATATTTCACAACTTCCTATATGAGTACATATTTATACATAAATATGTATGTATATATGTATATATACGTATATATACTTTATATACAGTCATATAAATATACTTCACAACCTTATATATTTCTTAATTATAGCATTGCATCAAAAGTGTATGTTAATTTGGTTATATATCATGTCTTTTTTTTTTTTTCTTTTAAAGACTCTTAAGGACGAACTTTTACCTTTCCCAAAATTCTGCATGGATGTACCTCTTTAAACTTGTGAGTCTTCTTAAAATAGTAGCTGTGCTTCCGTCTTTAGACAGTAAGCTTTTGTTTGTTGCTATCAATCAGTTGAGAACTCGATAGCCCTGGTCATCCTTATATGAGGAAGCCCTAGGAGCAGTGTTACCAACCAAGATAATAACAAAATGTCATTTTGCTCAGAAGCTGGTCCTTGCTCCAGTTTCCAGATCATTCTCTGCTTCTCCTATTTGTATGTTCTCTCAAGATTTAAGAACTATGTCACAACAAATCCTGACTATTGCCAGAAACTGTAGACCTCCCCTTGTTCTCAATATTACTTTCTTTCCTTTCAGTCACCCACCATCTAAAAATACAAAATGGAAAATTCCAGAAATAATTCTTCAGTTTTTTACTTCTTACTGTTCTGAATATCAGATACAATCTTACTCGCCTACTCTTTCCTTCCTAGAATGTGAATGATTTCTTTGTCTACTGTATCCATGTTGTGTAGATCACCTCATTCATTAGCAGATCTATGGTCCCAATGGCATGGGAGCTTGTGTTCAAGTGTTCACGTGGCCATTCAGTTGTAGCCTAATACTGCTTGAAAGATAGTGTGTGTGCTATTACCTCTATTCACTGTTCCCAAAACATTGTACTGTTTCATGTCACCATGAGGAAATGAGGGGAATCAGGCACAGTAAGATATATTTTTTTATATATATATATTTATTAGATATATTCTTTATTTAATTTTCAAATGATTTCCCCTTTCCTAGTTCCCCACTCCCGGAAAGTCCCATAATCCCTCTCCCCTCCCCCTGCTCCCCAATCAACCCCCTCCCACTTGCCTGTCCTGGTATTCCCCTACTCTGCTGCATCGAGCCTTTTCAGGACCAGGGGCCTCTCCTTCCTTCTTGGGCATCATTTGATGTGTGAATTTTGTTTGGGGTATTCGGAGCTAATGTCCACTGATTCGGGCTAATGTCCACTGATCAGTGACTGCATACCATGTGTGTTGTTTTGTGATTGATTGGGTTACCTCACTTAGGATGATATTTTCCAGTTCCACCCATATGCCTAAGAATTTCATGAATTCATTGTTTTTAATAGCTAAGTAGTATTCCATAGTATAAATATACCACATTTTCTGTATCCTTTCCTCTGTTGAGGGATATCTGGGTTCTTTCCAGCTTATGCCTATTATAAATATGGCTGCTATGAAAATAGTGGAGGATGTGTCCTTATTACATGCTGGGGAATCGTCTGAGTATATGCCCAGGAGTGGTATAACTGGATCCACCCGTAGTATCATGGCCAGTTTTCTGAGGAACCGCCAGACTGCTTTCCAGAGTGGTTGTACCAGCTTGCGATCCCACCAGCAGTGGAGGAGTGTTCCTCTTTCTCCACATCCTCACCAGCACCTGCTGTCTCCTGAGTTTTTTATCTTAGCCATTCTGACTGGTGTGAGGTGAAATCTCAGGGCTGTTTTGATTTGCATTTCCCTGATGACTAAGGATGTTGAACATTTCTTTAGCCATTCAATATTCCTCAGGTGAAAATTCTTCGTTTAGCTAGGTACCCCCATTTTTTAATAGGGTCATTTGATTCTCTGGAGTCTAACTTCTTAGGATATTAGCCCTCTGTTGGATGTAGGGTTGATAAAGATCTTTTCCCAATTTCTTGGTTGCCATTTTGTCCGATTGACAGTATCCTTTGCCTTACAGAAACTTTGTAATTTTATGAGGTCCCATTTGTCAATTCTTGATCTTAGAGCATAGGCTATTGGTGTTCTGTTCAGGAAATTTTCGCCTGTGCTCAGGTGCTCAAGGCTCTTACCCAGTTTCTTTTCTATTAGTCTCAGTGTGTCTGGTTTTATGTGGAGGTCCTTGATCCACTTGCAATTGAGCATAGTACAAGGAGATAAGAATGGGTCGATTTGCATTCTTCTGCTTGCTGACATCCAGTTGAATCAGTATCATTTGTTGAAAAGGCTATCTTTTTCTCACTGGATGATTCTAGCTCCTTTGACAAAGATCAAGTGACCATAGGTGTGTGGGTTCATTTCTGGGTCTTCAATTCTGTTCCATTGATTTACATGCCTGTCACTGTACCAATACCATGCACTTTTTAACACTATTGCTCTGTAGTACTGCTTGAGGTCCAGGATACTGATTCCTCCAGAAGTTCTTTTACTGTTGAGAACAGTTTTAGCTATCCTGGGTATTTTGTTATTCCAGATGAATTTGAGAATTGCCTTTTCTAACTCTATGAAGACTTGAGTTGGGATTTTGATTGGGATTGCATTGAATCTGTATATTGCTTTTGGCAAGATGGCCATTTTTTGCTATATTAATCCTGCCAATCCATGAGCATGGAAGATCTTTCCATCTTCTGAGGTCTTCTTCGATTTCTTTCTTCAGAGACTTGAAGTTCTTGTCATACAGATCTTTCACTTGTTTGGTTAGAGTCACACCAAGATGCTTTATATTGTTTGTGGCTATTGTGAAGGGTGTCATTTCCCTAATTTCTTTCTCAGCCTGTTTATCCTTTGATTATAGGAAGGCTACTGATTTGCTTGAGATAATTTTATATCCGGTCACACTGCTGAAGTTGTTTATCAGTTGTAGGAGTTCTCTGGTGGAGTTTTTTGGGTCGCTTAACTATACTATCATATCATCTGCAAATAGTGATATTTTGACTTCTTCCTTTCCAATTTGTATCCTTTTGAACTCCTTATGTTGTCTAATTGCTGTAGCTAGAAGTTCAAGTACTGTATTGAAAAGATATGGAGGGAAAAGGCAGCCTTGTCTAGTCCCTGATTTTAGTGGGATTGCTTCAAGTTTCTTTCCATTTAGTTTGATGTTGGCCACTGGTTTACTGTATATTGCTTTTATTATGTTTAGATATGGGCCTTGAATTCCTGATCTTTCCAAGACTTTTAGCATGAAAGGATGCTGAATTTTGTCAAATGCTTTTTCAGCATCTAATGAAATGACCATGTGGTTTTTTCCTTGAGTTTGTTAGGTAGTGGATTATATTGATGGATTTCCATATATTGAACCATCCCTGCATCCCTGGAATGAAACCTACTTGATCTTGGTGAATGATCATTTTTATGTGTTCTTGGATTCATTTGGCAAGGATTTTATTGAATATTTTTGCATCAATATTCATAATGGAAATTGGTTTGAAGTTCTCTTTCTTTGTCGGATCTTTTTGTGGTTTTGGTATCAGCGTAATTGTAGCTTCATAGGACGAGTAGGGTAGTGTTCCTTCTGTTTCTATTTTGTGGAATAGTTTGAAGAGTATTGGTGTTAGGTCTTCTTTGAATGTTTGATAGAATTCTGCACTAAAACCATCTGGTCCTGTGCTTTTTTTGGTTGGAAGACTTTCAGTGACCACTTCTAGTTCTTTAGTGGTTATGGAACTGTTTAGATGGTCTATTTGATCCTGATTTAATTTTGGTATTTGGTATATGTCTAGGAAATTGTTCATTTACTCCAGATTTTCCAGGTGTGTTGAGTATAGGCTTTTGTAATAGGATCTGAGGATTTTTTTTGATTTTCCTTACTTTCTGTTGTGGGAGAATTGGGTTCGGATGGTGCCATATTGTCTTAATTTCTGTTAATAATATTTCTACATTTGCCTTTTGCCGTCTGGTTATTTCTGGTGTTAGTTGGTCCTGCTCTCACTGGCTGGTGCATAAACCTCCTGTGTGCCTGTAAGCCTATCTCAGCACCCCTGAGTGACTGGTTTTCCCCTGACACAGATTGCTGTGGGGCTGCCCAGCTCCTGGGTGTAGGTGTGAACTTGGTGGACAGAGTCCCAAGTGATCTTACACTTGGGTGTTCCCTGTGTACCTATCTGCACCTTTCTGCTCAGTCACAGGAGCAAAGATGTTAGTGGTCTTACCTCTAAATGCAGGACTCCCTCTAACAGCAGAACTCCCTGAAGGGCATATGTCCTCTTGCAGGGTAGGTGTGCAGACATCTGTGTCTCTGCCCAGCTCCTGGGTGCAGGTGGAGCCCTGGCGGACTGTGTCCCAAGCGAACTTATACTCAGGTGATCTCTGTGTACCTGGCTGCACCTGGCTGCACCTGGTTGCTCACAGGAGCAAAGATGGCAGTGGCCTCACTTCTAAATGTGGAACTTCCTCTAATCACGGGACTCCCTGCAGGGCAGATGTCCCCTGGCAGGGTAGATACACAGATGGCTGTGGCGCTGCCCAGCTCCTGGATGCAGGTGGAGCCCTGGCGGGCTCTGTCCCAAGAGATGTTTTACTCAGGTGATCTCTGTGTATCTGGCTGTGTCTGTCTGCTCAGTCATGGAGCAAAGATGGTGGTGACCTCACCTCTAAACGCCACAGTAAGATGTCTTAAGTGAAAAAAAGAGACCACATTCACCTAACTTCCATTGTAGTATGTTGTCATAATGTTTCATTTGTTATTGTTATTCTTAGTGTGCCATTGAGTATGTATTAAACTATGCATGATAGGAGAAAGCACAGTACACATAAGGCTCAGTTCGGTGTGTAGTTTCACTATATTAAAATATATTGCTCCTAAAATGGAAAACCACTGATTTTAGAAAAGCTACAAAGACAGTTAAGATGGTTGTCAAAGTTTTCATATATACCTAGAAGATGCTCCAACATGTAATAAGGACACATGCTCCACTATATTCATAGCAGCCTTATTTATAATAGCCAGAAGCTGGAAACAACCCAGATGTCCCTCAACAGAGGAATGGATACAAAAAAATGTGGTACACAATGGAGTACTGCTCAGTTATTAAAAGCAATGAATTCATGAAATTCCTAGGCACTTGGATGGAACTAGAATATATCATCCTGAGTGAAGTAACCCAATCAGAAAAGAACACACATGGTATGCACTCACTGGTAAGTGGATATTAGCCCAAAATCTTGGAATACCCAAGATATAATTAACAGACCAAATGAAGCTCAAGAAGAAGGAAGATCAAAGTATAGATACTTTGGTCCTTCTGAGAGGGGGGAAAAATACCCTCGGGAGGAGATACAGAGACAAAGTGTGGAGCAGAGATACAAGGAAAGACCATCCAGAGACTGCCCCACCTGGGAATCCATCCCATGTATAGTCACCAAACCCAGACACTGTTGTGGATGCCAACAGGTACTTTCTAACAGGACCCTGATATAGCTGTTTCTTGAGAGGCTCTGCCAGTACCTGACGAATACAGAGGTGGGTGCTCTCAGCTAACGATTAGACTAAGCGCAAGGTCCCCAGTGGAGGAGCTAGAGAAAGGACCCAAGGAGCTGAAGGAGCTTGCAGCCCCATAGGAGGAACAACAATATGAACCAACCAGTACCCCCAGAGCTCCCAGGGACTAAACTACCAACCAAAGAGTACACATGGAGGGACCCATGGCTCCAGCTGTATATGTAGCGGAGGATGGCCTTGTTGGACATCAATGGGACGAGAGGCCCTTCTTCCTGAGAAGGCGTGATGCCCCAGTATAGGGGAATGCCAGGACAGGAAAGTGGGAGTGGGTGGGTTGGTAAGCAAGAGGAGGGGGGATGGGATAGGATGTTTTCAGAGGGGAAACCAGGAAAGGTGATAGCATTTGAAATGTAAATAAGGAAAATATCCAATTAAAAAAAAGAACTATTCATACAGCATAACTGTCAATGATTTATATATAAACCTTAATGTCCTTATCTCTTTTAGGGGAAACCTTGGCTGTGGTTCTATTTTTCCCTTCAAACTGTGTTTTGTTTTTGGTTTTTTTTTTTTTAATTTCATTTTGCCCCAGCTGCTCTTCATTATAGATCTGCATCAGAGTGATAATTAATAACCATGTGACAGAGTTAATTTTAGGCTGTCTTGAAATTTTTCTGCCAAAGCAATTATTTCACTATCTTTAAATTTAACTTCATGCAAGATTTTAGGACAAAACCAGAAAGCAGCCACCTTTTGACCAAAATATCACTAGAATGGTCCACAAGGTAGTTGCTAAGATTGTTAGCCTCTAAACCACTTGAGTTGGGCCTCTGCAGTTTCCATAGCTCTCAGTACCAGTCTTCATCCAAACACCTACTAGAATGACTCACTCTCCTCTCTTTACAGTATGCAGTGCAACCACTTTCTAGCACGTCAGAACCTCTAACTCTTCATGTTCCTTCGAAAACCATGATGATCAGGTCTGTCACAGCACTAGCCCACTTCCTAGGACCAGCTTCTGTCTTAGGACTCTGTGGTTATGGTAAAACCCATGACCAAGACAACTTAGGAAGGGCTTATTTGGGGCTTATGGTTCTAGAGGTATGAGTTCTTTATTACCATGGCTGGGAATCATAGGAGCAGGCAGACATGGTGACTAGAGACCAGCTGAGAGCCCAGGTAGCAAACACCAAATGGGGGGTGCAGGGAGGGACGTAGCGGAGAACTTAAAATGGCATCAGTCTTTTGACAATACAAAGTTTGTTCCCAGTGGCATGCTTTCTCCAAAAAGGCAACATGTCCCAAATAGCCAACTGGGAACCAAGTATTCAAATGCCTGAATGTGGAGAACAAAAATCGTTTAAATTACAACAGGATATTTCCCCTAGAATTTTCTCCTAAAAGTTAAAGGGTCCTATATTTTTCTGGTATTTTACATACATAATTTCTGTGACTTAGTACTTTGTTTTAACAGATTATAAGCCTCATGTGGCAGAGACTATATAGGAGTGGCCTTTTTTTTTTAAGTCCAATACAGTACTATCACACAGTTATTTAATTTGATCAAGGATGGTTGTGTGCATAGCTTACATGTCTTTCTTTTTAAATGGGATATTTTAAATTTTTATCACATGGAATAATATTGTCATAATCTCATATTCTAGTTTGTAAAACATTGAGAAGTACTTTATATCAATAGAATCATTAGCTGCTTAAAGAGACCATTGGTTAAATGATGCATTGTCATATAAGCTTTATAAGTGATTTGAATCTTGCCAACTATCCTACAGTTGGGAATCATTTAAATGCATACCAGTAGATGAGTTCATTATAGTAATAACTGAAAGCCAATGGCTTTAAATTTAATTTAAAAGCTACTCAATAGCCAAGAGATAATCTATAAATTCAGGAAATAAGCATATAATATATGTTTGCTCCTGATAATAAAGTGTCACCATAGAGGACTTTTCTTTTGCATGTGATTTTTACAAAGTAGTTAAATTTTTTTTTGAAGTAAATAAAATATCCTTTTTATTCTATAAAAAGTTAATGTGCCATAGGAGATATGTTACTTGGAAATCTAATGAGCTATTAATTTCTAATAAAACAATGGAGATTAATGGGCTTACTCTGGGGAGAATAGCACTCAACTTGAAATAAGTCTATTTGAGAGAGTTTAGTCAGATCATTTGAAAGAAAGGTATTTATAATTTGGTTTCTAATAAGTTTATTTCTAAAGATTTAGCCCAGGCGAGAGGGGGTTGAATGGGGAACAGAGGGAAGGAAGGGAGCTTATGGGACTTTCGGGGAGGGAGGAAACGGGAAAGGGGAAATGATTTGGAATGTAAATAAAAAAACTTAGAAAATAAAAAAAAAGATTTAGCCCTTGATGTGGAGTTATTCTTAATAAAAGAGCAGTTTATGTTAGATTGAGAAATGACTCATCTTGATGATACAAGAAATCTAACTTTGGAGAGAAGAAAGTGTCTGATGCCGTAGCCCAGCTTCGTACAGTATTAATCATAAAAAAGCAGACTTTCTATGATGCCAAGGGCTCAAAATATATTCCAGATTCTTCTAAAATAAGAACCTTGTTTAATCAATAGAAGCTTGTCTATAAGTCACCAGTAGCAAAAAGGAAGATGGTTCTTTAGAAGTAGGTTCCCAACATTTTCAAATAATAACAGAAGTGGTTGTTGTGTTTAAGTAAAAATGTTTCTTTTCTTCTGTATAGTAGACATTTTGAAATACCCGAATCAAGGTATTAAAGTAAAATGTCATTATCAATGAGAATATCTGCTAGCCAAAGATGATATAGTTGAAAATAAAAACTGATTGTATTTACAAATCATTACAGCATTTACACTTACACTTGTCACAATACAGTTAAATCAGGTTCTAGTAGTTCTTAAACTGTAAGAACTAAAAAAAAAAAAAAAACACATAACATGAGTTTCATTGGTGAAATATTTCTCAATAACTTTAATTTTCTGGCAGGCAGTAAATACTGACTTACAGTGTAGAATCTGAATGAGCTATCAATATTGTGGAGACACCTAGGCTCTGGTATTTATGCTTGAATACTTCTGAATTCTCTTCGAGGCAGAGTTAAGAGTTTTGTGAAGACATTGTATGTACAGACATTAAACACAGATGTTATTATAAAGAGAGAGGAAAGGAAAAAGTAAGATGCACCCATGTTGGCATGGGCCTGAGAAAGAGTGGCTCTGTGTATTATTTCAATTGTTACTACTTAGTACTTAAGAACAAAGTATCTTTAGAGTGTTTGCTGTTCATTTGCCTTTAATGTTTGTGTCAAGATGACTTTAGATTATAAAAGAGTTGAGAAAATTGGGATGCAAGCTTGAACACTCTTGCCCAGTTCCTTTTTCCATTAACAACTTACAAAGGAGTTACCAGCCATAAACCAGAAAGAAACCTTAGACGGTTCTCTGAAGTAAACAGTGGCATTTACTAGATGCTGCCAGTACTGCCTCTTGTGTCTTCAGGACACAATTCAAAGTTCACTTTTGTTTCATCCATTGAGTGTTGTTAATTTTGTTCTGTTGGTAATGATCGGCACTTGGTTCTTTTATGCAATGTCTTTCCAATGCGGCTTTTTTGTTCCTTTGTTTATTGTTGTTCAAGAAAGGATAACTCCGTGTAGCTCTGGCTGTCCTGGAACTTGATGGGCATACCAGGCTGACCTTGAAGTCACAGAGATCCACTTGCAATTAAAGACATGTTCCACCACCTCCTGGCTTCCATTTGCATTTTCTAGTATGTTCTTTTGATTAAGAAAGTTGTGTGTTAATCAGAAGTCTCAAATGGTCAGAACTTGAAAATATCATCCTTAGTGAGGTAACCCAATCACAAAAGAACACACATGGTATGCAGTCACTGATAAGGGGATATTAACCCAGAATCTAGGAATACCCAGAACACAATCCGCATATCAATAGATTTCTAAGAAGATGGAAGGAGAGACCCCTGGTCCTGGAAAGACTGGATGTAGGGGAACGCCAGGACAGAGTAACGGGAGGGGGTTGAATGGAGAAATGAGGGAGGGAAGGGGGCTTATGGGACTTTCGGGGAGGGAGGAAATGGGTAAGGAGAAATGATTTTGAATGTAAATAAAAAAAACTTAGAAAATAAAATAAAATTAAAAAAACAAAACAAACAAACAAACAAACAAAAAAGAAGTCTCTGGCCTGTTACCATCACTCTCAGGATGTGACATTTGGAGTATGTCACCATGGATTTCTGCTGATGCTAACCTGATACATCGGTTGGCATGGTGTTTGTGGGTTTTTTTTTTCCCCTATGAAGTTATCGTTCCTTTTTAAAAAAGAGTTTCAAATCCTTTATATTTGTAAGACAGTCCAAAGAGTTGTTTTATTTTATTAAGTCTAGTAAAGAAATTGATGTCACACTCTTGTTCATAGGCAGCCTAAGAAACATGTTAGCTTTAACAACTTGTTGACTAAGGAGAAATGTAAGAAAGAAAAGAGGTTCCCCATGCATATCATAGTTGTAATTCTAATTATCCTAAAACTCTCTTTCAGTCTGATGTAGTTTTTGCAGTGAGTAAATTAAAACTTTAATAAAGACACTGTATATTGAAGGAATTCTGAATTGAGATTACTTAGGAATTTTTAAATTGAAAAAATTTAACTATTGAATATTAAATGACTTACTAGGTTGTTCCTTAATATCAGAATTATCACAAAATATTCACAATTGTCTGGCTTTCATAGATAACAGTATATAAGGAATTTAAAATATTAAAATAGATTAGCTATAAACATGCATACACCTGAACAATGCTCCTAAGTGGATGAATTTGCTCTCGCTCTCTGTCTCCTGTCTGTCTGTATTTCTCTCTCTCTCGCCTGCTGTCTCTGTCTCTGTCTGTCTGTCTGTCTCTGTCTGTCTCTCTCTCTCTCTCTCTCTCTCTCTCTCTCTCTCTCTCTCTCTCTCTCTCTCTCTCGATCCCTCCTCCCTCCCTTCTCCTTCCTCTCCCTCTCTGCCTGTCTCTCTGGAGGGCATGTGACTAATAATTATAATAATTTTATAGAAGACAATATGAATTTGAGATGGAATGGGGGAGAACATGGGAGTATGTGGAGGGCAAGAGGAACAGGTAAAGAGTCTACTGTAGCTTGATCTCATTTACACCACATTCTTTTGTCCTCACCTATGCCCTACTTCTCTCTTTCTATTTGACTTGTTGTTAAAATAAAGGATATACTTTTGTGAGGTTGAGTAAAAAAGAGATTGTTTTTACTGTTTCATTTGAATAAATGAAAAACAGAAGTAAAATACTGTTATCTATTTCTGAGATGCTTAGGGATGGGACCCATGGGATCCTGCTTGCTAGTCAAGAGCTCTACCACTGAGCGATATCCTAGGCCTCCATTTGCTTAATGATATGTGTAGTTGAGCTGTTTTTTTACTAAGAGAATCTAATGTTACTTTAGTTTTATTCTATATTCCTAGGATTTTTAATTAAGTATGCAACTCTGTCATAAGAAAAACCCATATACTTTTTACAGTAAATTTAATTAAGCATTTCTTGTACATTCACTTCAGTGTCTACAATGGCCCACTAAAGTTGGAATTCAGTTGTAAAATGGTAGATTAATTGCCTTTGTATGGAGTGAAATAAGAATCTCAAATATGCAAAGTCAGGAAATGTAATTAGAATCCTCAATTGCTTATTCAGTGCATTGGAAAGCTGAATGCAGAAGTACAGAAAAGGGGCCAAAGGTTGTTAAATGTAGCACATTACACACGTTTTACACTTTACTTAATGACCCAAGTGTTTATGACTATGAAGCAAATGCACCATTCAAAGAATTATGGTGGAATTGTGAAGCATTAAAAACTCCAATTAATTTTAGTCTGAATTATGCAATGTGCTCATTTTGCCTGAAACATTTTCATTATCATCTGTATTTTTCCAGTTATTAGGATAAATTTTTCCTCATTGTGCAGCATTAGCATGTTGTCTATAGTAAAGCATAGTCTTAAATACTGTTGAGAGTTAAAACTAATGCGTGCCCCCTATATCAAAGACATACAATAATAATAATAATAATAATAATAATAATAATAGTGATAAATGAAATTAATAAAAGAAAGTGGTATTTGGGTGCAGTTTGAAGCAATTTGGGTGTATTACTTTTCTGCACCTCATCTATGACTGCAAACTTTTTAAAAATATATTTTAAATTAAATAGCATTGCAGCACTTTGTCCCTTTCTACTACTCTCCAGCCCCTCTGAGCTTCCCTCTTTCTAGCCCCTCTCATACCCCCCAAGTCTCAAGTTGATAGCCTTGTTTTCTTTTAATTATTGTTATGCACACACACACACACGTGTGTGTATATATGTAAATATACATGACGATACCTTGCTGAATCTGTTGTGCTTAGTGCATAGGTAGTTTCAAGCCTGACCTGTCTGCATCGAGCAGCCAGAAAGAACTCTCATTTCTGAGAGGCTAAGGCTCCTCCTTCTTCTTGACTGCAGATGTTTATAATAGTATCTTTAAAAGATACACAACTTACTTATTTAAAAAATACTGTTTAAAACATATACATATTTGTGATTGCAAATTTCAATTCTATTTCAATAACTATTCCATCTTTGATTAGTCAAAGACATATTAAAATTTTTAAACAAGATAAAACCATTTCCAGTCACTGTTATCTGCACTTGAGTCTGCTTAACTACAGCAGCAGCAAGCACTCTTTGTGAGAATGGCATGGCTAGGACAGGGAAAGCAACTGATTTCACTCTTTGTAAACATAGACCCTCATTTTCCTCACCTATCTATAGAAATAGTTTATACAGCCACACTATAAAATGTCTCAATAAAAGACATGTTTTCTAGTTAGTAAAATAGCCTGTGCTCACAGTGGAAATGTAAGAAAATTTGGAATCTCACAGGCAATAAAACAATAATATCACTAGCCATTCAGGACTTTAGCAAAGGAATTTTATATAGAACCATAGGAAGAAAATGTTTCTTTAACTATAGAGGTATGGGTGTCTTCATTTTTTGGTGTTTTGTTTTGTATTTTCCTTGTAAAATCTTTCCCATACATTTTATATATGTTATTTTATTTAGAAAACCAATTAAATATTATAATTTGAAACAAATAGCCATTTATTTAATACTTAAGTGTTTTTATTTTGAAACATTTTGAGCTTACAAATAATAGGATTGATAATTCCTAGCTCCCTCTGTCCAGTTGACTACTGTTTCCATCTTGTATAACCATTGTATAATTATCATAACTAGAAAGTGTTACCAGATGATTTTATTGACCACCCTGTATTTATTATCAAGGTCTTCAGTTTTCCCAATAGTCTTTTTATGGTCCACTATTCCAGACTGTATTAAATGATTATGCTACCTTAGCCTTCTCCAGTTTGTGACAGTTCCAATTTTTGTCATCCCTGACCATGGCATTTTTGCACACTACTGTCGAGTTCTTTTATAGACTACCTGCTGTGTGCTTTCCCATAAAAAGCTCAAGGAAAGACTTCAGGAGACAGGTATCCATTGGCTTAGTGATGCTAAGTGTTAGCATCACTAATACTAATTAGTATTAGCTAACCCTGATCTTGAACATGTGACTGATGTGGTGTTTACTGTGTTTTTGGCTTCAAACTTGTAAAGAAGCAAAAGAGAATTGTGTGCCTTTTTATGATCTTACCTCTAAAAGAAATTCTTTAAAACATGGCAGTTTACAAGGTAAGCCTAATGTCTTTATTTGTACACTATAACTTGAGTGCACAAACTACCTGAGCAATGAAATATTCAGATTTTAAAATCATTTGCATGGAGCTGGTTTCTGCTTAAAAGAAAAGAAGGTGGATTGGTTTTATTAATTAACATCAAAAGAAAAATGCATTAGTAAGGGGACAAATGAGACAAGTGTTTATTCTTGTTTCACTTTCCCAGTACTTCTTCATTCTCTGCCACCTAGAATATTAGACCATTATTACATGTCCCTTGTGTGCTCCTCTTTGTCATAGTCAAGAGTAAAAATAAATAAATAAATAAATAAATAACAAGGAAGCTTGTGAACCATATTGTCATTGGTGTTATGGTGTTTCTGTCATGACTGCATACCACATCTGATTAAAGAAGTTCGAGGTCACTTAGAATCAATGTTCCCTGGACTTTGAATAAGAAGCTTAAGCATTAAGAGCATGCCTGCATGCATTCCAGTTCCCCAAAGGGGATGTTTTCTTGATGCTTGCTTCAGGGACTCTTCGTGAGACAAACGCCAAGCTTGTCAGGACTGTCACTAAGAAAATGAACCATGTAGCAGGGGTCTTCTTTCCCTGGGAAACAAGCAGATGCCTTAGCTCAGCAAAGTGAAAAGCCCTGCCGTCAGAGGCGCTGCCAGCTCGCACTTGCTATGCTGTAGTAGAGAGATGCTGTGCAGAAGCCTGCTTTCCTTGCAGCTTCTCTTGCTGCGCGCTTATTTGTTAATGATGTCCAGTCTGTTGCCTGAAGGAGTTGGTTAATCTTGAACTGTATATGAAGTTCTCATAAAATTGGTCTACAGTGTTACATACACATCTCCTCCAAAGGACAGTCCATCAGAGCTTTACACGATCAAGCTGGATGATTTATTTTTTTTTTTGCAGGTTGCATTTATTTATTTTTTTTATTTTCTATATTTTTTTATTTACATTCCGAATGATTTCCTGATTTCTTCTTCTTTTTTTTTTTTTTTTTTTTTTTTTGGTTTTTCGAGACAGGGTTTCTCTGTGTAGCCCTGACTGTCTTGAAACTCACTCTGTAGACCAGGCTGGCCTCGAACTCAGAAATCCGCCTGCCTCTGCCTCCCAAGTGCTGGGATTAAAGGCGTGCACCACCACTGCCCGGCTTCCTGATTTTTTTTAAAGGTAAAATCTATTACATTTATTTTTATACTGTCATGCTATAGCAATGTCAGTGTTATATCCCAGCAATTAGACTGATATTCTTTTACTCCTCTCTGTGATCTTTTGCTATATCTAAGCTGCAGCTGCAGTCATATAAAATAATAGATTGACTTTGATGGTTATATAAGTGATTTAAGATGTAAAATGGTAAATTTTTAAGGACAAATCTTCAAAATAAAAAACAAGACCAAGACAGTATGTGTTTGCCTAAGAGGAGGCAGAGCAACAAGAGACATGACTTTATAAGCATGCTTTCTGCTAGGGAAGTCAGCCAAAGAAGACTGCTGTCATATTGATGCATTAGCTTCCAGACTTATTTCTGTTACATGTTACATATACTAAACTATTTGTAACTTAATGGAGGTTGCAAACTTCTATTTTACTTAGCAGCTTTCTCCTATAATTTCTACTTATTAAATATAAAAAGCAAAATATATAGACACTTCCTAGACCTTAGGCTTCCCAGGCTTATTATCACATCGATACATCAGTATTTTTATTTTTTTTTATGTTCATGGTGGGGTTTTTTTTGCCTCGTGTGTGTGTGTTTGTGTGTGTGTGTGTGTGTGTGTGTGTGTGTGTGTGTGTGTGCATGTGAGTGTTGCCCACAGAGACCAAAAGACAGCAACAGATGGAGCCCCTGGAATTGGAGTTACAGATGGCCGTGAGCCTCCATGAGGATGCTGGAGAATTGATCCTAGTCCTCTGGAAGAACAGCCAGTGTTCTTAACCACTCATAGTTTCTACAGCCCCTTTACATTTGTGTTTTGAGTTAAAGTAATATTAAAATTGCTAGATCAAGTTAGATACAGTTTATTAATGAAGTACTATTAGCCTGCACACTTAGTAGACTGGGAAGATGATAAAGGCTTTGTTTGTTTGCCATGACTTCAAGGATATGAATTTTAATGGCTCTATTGGGACTGGAGACATGGCTTAGTGGTTGAGTGTACCTGTTGTTCTTACAGAGGAACCCAGTTCTACTAGCACCTACATAGTGGTTAAAAACTATCTATAATCCCAGTTTCAGAAAAACTAACACCCTCTTCTGTATTCCATGAACCTAGAAATGGATGTGGGACACATATGTAATTGCAGACAAACACTCATACACCTAAAAGTAAAAGAAATAAATCTAAAATATGACTGTTTTTGGAATATACTGCTTCACACATTTTTGCTTTCCTTCTTTATCAGTGTTGTTACTGTAAATCAAGATTGCTGGAAGCATGTCTACTAAATAAGGAATGACAGTATGCCTTCTTAAAGTGTGTATTTGTTTATACACAACTCTCATTCTTAAACTCCAATATTTCTTAGAATTCAGAAAATATTGAGTAAACTCCAATTGTATGCTAATTGCACCCATTTAGACAGTAGTAATATAATATACAGAAGCAGGCCTTGTTTGAATAGCAACTTGACAAATTTAGTGCTACCTAACAAAACGTACTGTCTTAGTTACATTTCTGTTGCTGTGATAAAACACCATGATCAAGGCCACTGACAATAGCAAGTATTTAATTGGGCTCATGGTTTCAAAACTGTAGAATATGTGATAGCAGGACAAAGGAATGGTGAGAGGAAGGACTGAGAACTAACATCTTGATCCACAAGCAAGAAGCAAAAAGAGCACACCAGAGATAAGGCTAGTCTCTTGAAACCACAAAGCTATGCTCAGTAACACACTTCTTACGGTACCACACTTGCCAGTCTTTCCCAAACATTTCCACCAAATGAGACCATGTATTCAAACATTTTATTTCAGCTTTTGATGGGCATTCTCATTCAATCCACCATGACCTCTTTACCAAGGGATTTTCTATACTGACACTGTCTCACTAGTAGAAGGTGGTGGAAGGTGGAAAATGAAGATTTAATTTTGAATAGGCTGTAACTAAAATGTAATTTCTAGAAACTTGCATATTTACTAATACCTCTTCAGATGTTGGTTGGTAGAAAATAATCTACTCAATAGAGATAAGTTAAAGGAAAGTTTAAATGACTTACTGTAGTAGTTGTTGGAAAAATAGACGAAGTTGTACTGCCAAGATGATACTAAAATCTCATCTGATATCTTATGCATCTATAAAGCTTCAAAATAATTGGTAGTATTGATAATTTCTCTAATTTCCTAATATTGATAGTCTAAATCAAAAATAATATTCATGTTAGAGACAAGGATACTTTCTTCATTTTACTGATTGTAGAAAAGGGTTTTGTTGTCTGTTTTTCTTTTTTCCATAGAAGGCAATTACACAGCCCTGATTTGCATTGACCCTAAGCAAAACTCAACAGTTACGTAATTTATTTAAGCTTGGTTTTATAAAATACAGAGGTACAGAATGATTTTTTGGAGATAACTGGTATTAACTTTCTGTAAAGATACTTGAGAATTTCTGCCTATGCTTTAATTATCTCAGTAATGTTTTATGAAATGTCTATTTCAGCTAATAAAAAGTGAAAGATCATATTGGTAAATCAGAAATAACAGGAAAGCAAGTCTTCTTGGTACTTGGAGATTGTTAAAGGAATATATTTAATGATAGATTACCAAAAATAGGATGAAATATTTTTCCAGAAGCTTATTATTTATGCTTTGAAGGTCAGCATTTAATATTACGCACAAGGTACATTTCATTCCTCTGGTAGCAGGCATTATGATGTCACTTCATTATCCACCATGTGCCATGGGTAACTGATGTGAATTATGAGGCCACCACTTAGAATCGAAACTAGAAGATTGTAAGCGTTCTATAGCATGACATGCCCATGTTTCCTATTTTAGAACTGACTGATCTTCAGATAACATATGGCGGTACAAGTAATTGAAAAATTGACAGACCTGTCAAGAAAGTATGCTAGATGAGACCAAAATGCCATGCTGGAGCACATAAAGTGTCTTACAAGTTAAATTTATTGTTTTTTATCAAAGAGCAAAGTAAAGGCTATCTGGCTCTCCTACTACAGAGAGTACTGTTCAGTAGCAGGTGTTCAGAAAGTAATTCTGAAGCCTTGGAAATATGGGTTGCTTTTAATCGACATTTAGAAGAAAATACCATGTAATATAATTAAACAGTAAGAATTTTATAATTATAGATATAGAATCTTTTTCTTATTCTAGAATCAGAATAGTACATTGTTTTGCTGGTAAGATACTGTTAAATGTGTTGTCAAGCTGAAAACTCTAAAATGTAGGATTTAATGTTTGCTAAAACTTATTTTGCAGGAAGATGAAAATGAAGCTGAAAAGAAAAATGCATCTCAGGAGCTTAGCATGGAGCAGAAAAATCCAAAGAAATAAAGGATTGTCTAGTGTGTTCTGAAGCTTTTACGACTTATGCTGAGGCAGATTGCATTTCTAATTTGTAAAATGTTAATTGTAAAATCTAATTTACAAAAGTGTTCTCAATAAAGTCCTTGAAATAGGAGCTTGTATTTGAAATTCATATTTTTTTAAACAATTCAACTTTGATTTAAAGACCAAACCATCAGAATATCTTTTGGTTTCTTTATTGTTTTGTTTTGTTTTTGTGGCTTTGTTGTTGATAGTGGAATTTATTTTGTTTCAGTTTCTGTTCTTTTGAGACAGGGTTTCACTGTGTACTCTTGTGAACCTAAAGGTACCTATGTAGACCAGGTTGTCTACAGACTTAAAAAGATGTGGGCCACCATAACAGTCTCTTAAATTTTTTTTTAAAAGAAAGGAATTGTCAAAAATACAAGAACAAGATTTTCTTTATCCTGTGACCTAAGTAGAAAAGGGTTTTGTTGTTGTTTTCTGTTTGTATCTATATGGCCTAAAAGAAACCTCTGGGAATATGTAATTCACTTTTATTTTTATTTTTATTCTTTTTACTATATTCACTTGTTATCTTCCAAAAGAACTTACCAGAGTTCCAGTTACCAATATAAGGAAAACCCAGTATTCTGATTTCCTTTCCTGTTCCTGTGATAAACACCATAACTGAAAGGAACTTTGGGGATGAAAGGATTCACTTCAACTTACACTTCCAGGTCTCAGGAAGCCATGGAGGAATGCAGCTAACTGGCTAACTTGAATAGCACAGGCTGAGCTGGCTTCTTTACACCACCTGGGCACAGCTGCCTAAGAAGAATGGTACCCAAAGATGGGCTGAGCCCCCCACTGTCAGTCAAGACACCTCTCACAGATACAGCATATGCCTGTGTGGTTTGTGCAGTTACTTAGTTAAGGATCCCTCTGTCAGGTGAGTGTAGGTTTGTGTCAGAATGACAATAAAACTAACCGGGACCACCAACATAATTAAAAAGAAAATAGGAAATGCTCATGCACACGAATACTGAAAACTAGCCAATGCCACAGGAAATACTGATGCATTAGCTTATCACATCATATACCAGATATGCAGAAAGGATGAAAAATAATGTGACAATTCTTGGTAGCAGAGATAGTGCCATGATTTTTAAGCCATAGAATATTTCAGTAAAGGGGCTGGAGAGATGACTCAATGGTTAAGAATGCTTATTGCTGTCTGGCGGTTCCTCAGAAAACTGGGCATGACACTCCCAGAGGATCCGGCTATACCACTCCTGGGCATATACCCAGAGGCTTCCCCTGCATGCAATAAGGACACATGCTCCACTATGTTCATAGCAGTCTTATTTATAATAGCCAGAAGCTGGAAAGAACCCAGATGTCCCTCAACGGAGGAATGGATTCAGAAGATGTGGTATATTTACACAATGGAATACTACTCTGCAATTAAAAACAATGAACTCACGAAATTCCTAGGCAAATGGTCAGAACTTGAAAATATCATCCTTAGTGAGGTAACCCAATCACAAAAGAACACACATGATATGCAGTCACTGATAAGGGGATATTAACCCAGAATCTGGGAATACCCTAGACACAATTCACATATCAATAGATTTCCAAGAAGATGGAAGGAGAGACCCCTGGTCCTGGAAAGACTGGATGTAGGGGAATGCCAGGACAGAGAAGCGAGAGGGGGTTGAATGGGGAAAAGAGGGAGGGAAGGGGGCTTATGGGACTTTGGGGGAGGGAGGAAACGGGAAAGGGGAAATGATTTTGAATGTAAATAAACAAAAACTTAGAAAATAAAATTAAATTAAAAAAGATAAAGAATGCTTACTGCTTATAGAAGACTGGAGTTTGGCTTCTCACACTTAAATCGTATAATGCCAGCCCCAGGGGATCCAGCAACACTTGCAGCCTGTGTAGACACCTATGTGCACACACACACACACACTCACACACATGCGTGCGCATGCATGTACACAATCTTTTTAAAAATAGTTAATAAGGACCTATTTATCTGTTCATACAAAGTTCCCTCGGCTATTTAAAAACTAAAACACTCCATGTGTTTCTTTGGCTTATACATTTCCAAACTCTTTCTGACCCTCATTTTTATTAGTGTGTTAAAGCCATTGTATCCTCCCTGCTTCTGACTTCTGAGCTGGTATCTACCAACTCCAACAGCAGGAATGAATCTAGTTGCAGTTTGTAGAAACATAGTTCTGGCAGATGTCTTTGTTTGATTATTGAAGGTAAAGTTGCTTAAAATAAAGGTTAGAACTTTGAGGGAGCTTCTAAGAGAATGCAACATGCAACATCCTCTCCATTAGAATGGAATCAGTATGTTTTCCCTGGGGTCATATTTTTATCACTTGCATCTGACAAGCTTACTAAATGTGTGACAGTAGGATGTGCTGGCAGCTTGATGCCATATGCTGAAATAAAAGAAACTGCAAGTAGGGCAAACAAGAAACTCCAACTTACAAAATACACTCCCTGGGTGAATTCTGGACTGGGCCAAAGGAAAGGCTGAGAAAGCAGTTCAGACTCTGCACAGTGACTTTGCCCTAAGCAATTGCAAAATCACTGTGACATTTTTTTCCTACATGGATTTATTTCAGAACAGCTGTATTTACACAGATTGGTATATTACCACGTTTTTGGTGGTGGTGGTTGGTTTTTTTGTTTTGTTTTTATTTTGAATCAGGGTTCTGGTGTAGTCCTGACTGTTCTGGAACTCATGTATACCAGGCTGGCCTTAGATCATCCTGCATCTGGAGTGTTGACATTAAAGATGTGTGCCACTATGTTTGGCTATCACTTTGAAAGGTATTGGACTGAGCACAGGGTCCCCAATGGAGGAGTTAGATAAAGGACTGAAGGAGCTGAAGGGGTTTGCAATCCCATTGGAAGAACCAACCAAACCCCCCCCCCCGCCCCCGAGATCCCAGGGACTAAACCACCTACCAAAGAGTACACATGGAGGGACCTATAGCTCCAGCCACATTTGTAGCAGAGGATGGTCTTGTCAGGCATCAATAGGAGAAGAGGCCCTTGGTCCTGGGAAGCCTCAATGCCGCAGTGTAGGGGAATTCAATGGTGAGGGAGTGGGAGTGGGTGGATGGGTGGGGGAGCACCCTCAGAAGCAGGGGGAGGGGGAATGGGCTAGAGGGTTTCGGGGCGGGAGGGGGGAGGAACCAGGAAAGAGGATAACATTTGAAATGTATATAAAGAAAATATCCAATTTAAAAAACAGAAAAAAGAGCTATAAAACAAAAAGGTAATGATAACTATTTCATACCTTAGCAGTCACATTACATTTTCTGGGTTATGCATACTGTAGTACCTATGAATATGAGAGGGATGCTTTTCATGTTTTAATAATGAGCAATGTGAGCCTTAAAAGAAATAAATGAATAAAAGCTGTATACTTTGTATTTAGCAGCAAGAGTTTAAATGCAAAGAGGCTTACCCAAAAATATCACAATATTTACATAATAGCCACTAATATCATCCTTCTTTTGATCCATACTTTTCATTCTACTTCACCTGTAATTCTCTGCACTAACATTTCAATGTTTTTATTTATTACTTTTAGATTTTGTTTTGTTTTGTTTTGAACTGTGTCTGTATGTGGAGAGGTGCACATGAGTACCGGAGCCTTTTGAGCCAGAGAGGCCAGAACCAGTGGAGCTAGTTACAGTTGTGAACCGACCAATTGAGTGTGAGGAATCAAACTCTTTATCTTCTGCAAGAACAGTATGTGCTCTTAATCTTGGAGCCATCTCCCCCGAGCATCTTTTATTTAAGTGAAATAGAGGAAATGTCATAACTACCATTCTTTATACTCCAGATTAGAATCCTGCATGGAAAGGACCAACTATGAAGACACCTATTGTTTGTAACATCCCAGAGGAGCTTTGTCCATTTTTTTAAAACAAGTGGTTGATTCCATTTTTGTATGTTGCCATCTGCTTTGTTGATGTCTGCATTTCTAAAGTGAGCTGTTATTGTGGGAGGCACAGTAAAAGTCACTGTGTGGTTATATTCAGTACTTGTACTTAATTGATACTGTTATTCAAATATTTTATGATGTCCCTTTAGAAAAGTTTTCAGTGCAGCAGCAAGATGGTACCATGAGAGAGAGTGTTTGCTATCAAGCCTGACAGCCTGAATTGATCCCTAGGATCCTCACGATGGTGAGAACTCAGGAAAGTTTCCCTCTGGCTTCCACATATACACAGACACCCCAATAAATAAATAAATGAGGGTGGGAAGTGTGAGTAAGCTGAGCTGGGTGGGGCAACACCCTCATAGAAGCAGGGGGAGGGAGGATGGGATGGAGGGGTTTCCAGGAGAGGGGTAAACCAGTAAAGGGGATAACATTTGAAGTGTAAATAAAGAAAATATCCAATAAAAAAATACACTTGTTTAACAACATGTACCTATTACTTTACAATAGTGAATGTTAGAGTCAAAGTCCTTAAATTTCCCTTCGGCAAAAAGGTATGTATGGATTAGATGCTTAAAGTCCATACTTGGGTATTCTATGTTAAAATATGTGGGGAACCTATTTTTGAGGTGTGTGTGTGTGTGTGTTCTGCGTGTTCTTCGTGGGGATTTGTGCTCCTGTGTGCAATAACTCCAGAGGCCAGAGTCATCAAATTCTCTGAACGTGAAGCTAGAGGCAGCATGGGTTCTAGGAACCAAACTTGAATCCTCTGTACAAACAATATAAGTTCTTAAGTGCTGAGCCTTCTTCCCAACCTCATATGTAAGTCTCATAATGCCACAAAATAATTATGTGACTGTCATTAATCACTTTACTTGTGTGTTATATATTTTCACTCTATAGATTATATTACATCCTATACCAGCTTGCCATAACAAAATAACTAGAGCTTGCATGTGTTAAAACACAAGAAGTTTATTTTTTCAGTTTGGTATGAAAACTAGATCACAACTCAGTTGAGTTTACTTTCTTTCCCATTATCTCCCTAACTTATTTGGGTTGTGTTAAGGAACATTGCAATAGTATCTAGGACTGTATAGATTCTTCATATTTACAGAAAGTCTTCATAAAGGTTGCTAATTGGCATATGATATATAAGTTAATTTCAACAGGGTAACCACTGTATAATGAAACCTTCCTGTTCTTATTATCCCTTTACCCCTGTTACTTAGCTCATTTCCTAGCCAGTGCCAGGATAAGTATCACTACACTGAGGCGGCCTGAGACTGTCGATGTCTAGAGAACACAGCTTCCTTTGAACTTCATGATGCCTGTAATCCTAGCCCACAGTTCATAGAAACAAATTGTGTTATGTTAGCTTCTGAGTTATATTTCTTCATAACCCCCAAGAATTTAAAAATAAAACAACCTTTTATTAGTCTGTCTCTATCACAAACAGGTATAGCATTTTTTTTCCTTAACTGTGTTTAGTTTATACTCCTTCCTTAGGTCTAGACTATAAACAGCAGAAGCAGGCAGGGATGTTATACCACACAGCTGCCTGGCAAATGGAAACTGTTAGATACAAGTTCTTAAATCCATTCAACAACTTTAGTAAGGCCCCCAAATGTTACACATACAGTTTTCTGTCACAAGGTCTTCAGTGGGGAACAACAGTAGATGATACTCTTGGGTATTGTCCTTACCTCTGATAAATTTCACTGAATACATTTATATTAAATACTCACTCAGATGTGTAACTCTGGGAACATGGACACATCCATGTGTATTATACAGCATTCTCCACAGGAGCTAAAGATGGGGAGATTTATAGTTATAGATTGGCCTTCACAGTAGTCACTGGGTAGCCAAACAACAGCTGAATGGAAAAAAACAAAACCAAAAAGCAGTAGCTGCTTGGACCTTGAAGCTGAATGTCTCAGCAGTTTCAAAGCAATGATGGGAGCCTGGAGGATCCCTGTAAAGCTTCTGGTATTCAGTCATTACTGGAAGGACGAAGAGGCTGGAGTCTGAGTCAGTAGAGAACATCCACAGCAGCAATGGACCACTCAGGAAGGAGCAAAGACAAGCAGCCAATCACTTTTTCCTCTCATATCTCTTTATATATGAGCTCCCCACTAGAAGTTGCTACTTCTGAGGAAAAGTCTCACATTTAGTTCATCCTTTTTGGAAATGTCATCATAGAAGAGCCCAGAGATGTATCTTCCTATTGACTCCACACCTTGTCATGTCACTGGAATTAGACATTACACCATGTGACCTCTGTTCCAATCTACAGACCATTTCCACCACTCAAAATGTCCTTTCTTGAAGTTTTTAAGTCACACAGCCTTGTTACATTCCCTGATTTATCTTCTTTGTTTGCTTGTTTCTTTCTTTGGTTTTTTTTTTTATTTTTTTTAATTTACATTCCAAATCACTTCCCTTTTCCCGTTTCCTCCCTCCCCGAAAGTCCCATAAGCCCCCTTCCCTCCCTCTTTTCTCCATTCAACCCCCTCTCGTTTCTCTGTCCTGGCGTTCCCCTACATCCAGTCTTTCCAGGACCAGGGGTCTCTCCTTCCATCTTCTTAGAAATCTATTGATATGCGGATTGTGTCTAGGGTATTCCGAGATTCTGGGTCAATATCCCCTTATCAGTGACTGCATACCATGTGTGTTCTTTTGTGATTGGGTTACCTCACTAAGGATGATATTTTCAAGATCTGACCATTTGCCTAGGAATTTCGTGAATTCATTGTTTTTAATTGCAGAGTAGTATTCCATTGTGTAGATATACCACATCTTTTGAATCCATTCCTCCGTTGAGGGACATCTGGGTTCTTTCCAGCTTCTGGCTATTATAAATAAGGCTGCTATGAACATAGTGGAGCATGTGTCCTTATTGCATGCAGGTAAAGCCTCTGGGTATATGCCCAGGAGTGGTATAGCCGGATCCTCCGGGAGTGTCATGCCCAGTTTTCTGAGGAACCGCCAGACTGCTTTCCAGAGTGGTTGTACCAGCTTGCAATTCCACCAGCAGTGGAGGAGTGTTCCTCTTTCTCCACATCCTCGCCAACAACTGCTGTCTCCTGTGATTTTGATCTTAGCCATCCTGACTGGTGTGAGATGGAATCTCAGGGTTGTTTTGATTTGCATTTCCCTAATGACTAAGGATGATGAACATCTCTTTAGGTGCTTCTCAGCCATTAGATATTCTTCAGGTGAGAACACTTTGTTTAGCTCTGTACCCCATTTTTAATAGGGTTACTTGCCTCTCTGGAGTTTAACTTCTTGAGTTCTTTGTATATATTGGATATTAGCCCTCTGTCGGATGTAAGGTTGGTAAAGATCATTTCCCAGTTAGTTGGTTGCCGCTTTGTCTTTTTGACAGTGTCTTTTGCCTTGCAAAAACTTTGTAATTTAATGAGGTCCCATTTGTCTATTCTTGATCTTAGAGCATAAGCTATTGGAGTTCTGTTCAGGAAATTCTCCCCTGTGCCCATATGTTCAAGGTTCTTCCCTAGTTTCCCTTCTATTAGTTTCAGTGTGTCTGGTTTTATGTGGAGATCTTTGATCCACTTAGAATTGAGCTTAGTGCAAGGAGATAAAATACACCTTCTTCTCAGCTCCTCATGGTACCTTCTCCAAAATTGACCATATAATTGGTCACAAATCAGACCTCAACAGATATAAGAAGACAGAAATAATCCCATGCCTCCTATCAGATCACTATGGAATAAGGGTGGTCTTCAATGGCAACAAAAACAAAAGAAAACCCATGTACACATGGAGGCTGAACAATGCTCTACTCAATGATAACTTGGTCAAGGTGGAAATAAAGAAAGAAATCAAAGACTTTTTGAAAGTTAATGAAAATGAAGGCACAACATACCCTAATTTATGGGACACAATGAAAGCAGTGCTAAGAGGAAAATTATTGTTTAGATTTCTATGTAACCTTTCATAGTAATTTGTAGTAATTATTTTTTACACTGTTGTTACAGCTATAAGAATTAGACCCTAACTTTATGAATCAAATTACATGCTGAAAGGAATAACCAATTTGAAGTGTGACTTATAGTTGAATAGGAACAATAATTGGCTCCTGATTGTGGTCATTATGTATAAGATGGTCACACATACTCTGTACAAGTCTTTGAGTGAACATGTTTTCATCTCCCTTATATAGACTTTTTCAGTAGTAGTAGCATTACTAGATCCTATCCTAAGGGTTTGACTAACTTTATGAAAGATCCTTTAATTCTTTTTTGAAATGATGTAGTATTTTACGTCTCCCCCAACAATGCATGAAAATTTCAGGGTTTTTCTGTATCTTTTCAAGATTTGTTTTAGACTTAGAATTACAGTTCAAGACCACTGTTCAGGAACATGTAAATTCAAATTTTCTAGTAGTCACAGATTTAAAAAATGAAAATTTAATTAAAGCTATTCAAAAAAGCATTTCAACACATAATTCTAATGCGATATTACTATTACCTTTAGTATAATTCTAAAACTTAGTACCACATCTTAAAGTGATGTAGTGCTACTTCATTTGTTCAATAGGTACATGTGACCAGCTGGATAACACGGTCCCTCATACTCAGAGCTTGGTTGATATCTAGTTGTAACTTGTCTTAATTAGCCTTTTATAATTACTAATACTGTTTTAATTTGTGTGCATTTTGACTATTTGTATATCTACTATTTTAGGACTGTTCAAATATCAGCCAACAGACAGATGGACAAATTGTGGTATATTCACACATGAGGTCATATTTTTCAGTAAGTAGGAATAAAGAGAACAACAATTCAAAAACACTCTGCTGAATAAAGGCAGGGAGACAAAAATTATGCATCTTGTGATTTTGCTATGTGAAATTTTACATCAGGTAAACTTCAACAAGAATGTAGGGTTAGTGAAGATATTTTCCCAATTTGTAGGTTGCCGTTTTGTCCTGTTGACAGTGTCCTTTGCCTTGCAGAACCTTTTCAGTTTCATGAGGTCCCATTTGTCTATGGTTGATCTTAGAGCCTGAGCCATTGGTGTTCTGTTCAGGAAGTTTTCCCCTGTGCCAGTGAGCTTTATGTTGAGGCCCTTGATCTACTTGGACTTGAGCGGATGTGGAGAAAGAGGAACACTTAGAATTGAGCTTAGTGCAAGGAGATAAAATACACCTTCTTCTCAGCTCCTCATGGTACCTTCTCCAAAATTGACCATATAATTGGTCACAAATCAGACCTCAACAGATATAAGAAGACAGAAATAATCCCATGCCTCCTATCAGATGAGATAAAATAAATAAAAAAAAAGAAATCTAAACAATACACAAAAGAACTACAAATTTTAATGGTCAAAAAGTGGTGATGTTTCTTATTTGAAAAATGTTCAATAGACTCACAGCGTTTTTAATGATCCCATGCTCTATTGTTTATTAAATTTAAGTATGGCTATGTCTTTCAATTAATGCTATCCATTTTCCTTGGGGTTAGAAAATATGTGAGGGGACAGCAGATATGTGTACCCTGTTGCCTGATATTGGAATATGTATGGCCTGCATGGAGTCTTATTGCCACTCCAGAGGGCAGTGACTACCCTTAGTAACTTTCTGAGCATCCAGATGAAATGGGGGAGGGGTCAGTAGTACTGCTCCTCTAATACCTTTAGAAAAGTAGTAATATTATTATGTGAATGTTATAATATTCATTTTGCATTATATTCTTTTGCAAAACCATGATTAATAGTTTTCCTCTAAGCAAGAGCTTTAAATGTATGTTTACCTGCCTACAATGTATTTTGTCTTGTTTTTCTGATTGCAATAAATGTTTGCTTTTTTTAATTAGATGTGAACAACTCATAAAAAGAAGACTCCATCCTACAATGGTTACCACAAACATACTGCAAAACCTGCTGAAAAAGAAGCAATAAATTAATTTTATTTGACATTCCTCCAGAGCCTATAGTTCCTAAGGCCTGTACAGGTTTCTCTTGATTGAGTTCTAATATGCTTGGGAGGAAGGCAACTTCCTCCTGATACCAAACTAAATAAGGTTCACTCGCACTTGTGAAAGTTGATTAGAAAACTACTCCATTTTCCATTACATTTTTTACATAGCCATGAATGAGCAAATTTCTTCTCCATTTCAGACTACTGAGCAATCATAGCAGGTAATAAATGTTGTCCCATTGTGAATGTGATGTGGAATCTGTGACTTTGTTATCTGTAGAGGAAGTCAAGCACTTAAAGCAACAGTGTAAAAGCTCAAGTAACTATGGTATAATTCTGATTTGTTTTTAGAAAACTCTTAATTTCCTAGTTACAAAGCCAAATAAAATCAGCCCTTTAAAACTACTGAGCCATGAAACCCATTCTCCTTAAGGGCTTTAAATTTGGGAGCACACTCATGAAATTTATAGCTTTGATGAGATATATTCTGCCTGCAGTCAAGATGAGAGTTAGACCATTGGTTTCCCAGCGTGACACCTATGTATTCTTGTGTGCAGAAGATTTCATTAGACTCATAATATCACAGCCAGCATCACATTAATGTTTACAAGGTTGCTTCTGTCACTTTTACATCTTCCATTTACACCTGCAGCATGCTAAATAGGTCTCTCTAGAGAATAAGACCCTGCTTTCTCTTTCGCGGTCAGTGGAGTAAAATAAAACCACCATTTTCGTATTCATGGTGTTCAAGCCACAGATTAGCAAAAGAGACAGCTTCTAGGAACAATAGATAACTGGATCCGTTCAGATGCCCTTATAAGCGTGCATGTAGTAGCTTTCACTGTTGATACTTGGAGAGTAGAGAAGGTAGCCTAGCAAGTCTGACTCTTACTATTTGGGGCAGAGCCTATTCTAAAGGAGACGTGAGATTATCATTGTCTTTAAGGATAGATTAACTTCTTCAGGACATTCAGACCTCAGGACAATGAGCAAAGGAGTTTGTTAAGTAGGACCAAATGTATCAGAAAGGCAGCCACCTCTACAGGAGTCTGCCATCTGCCTCACATAATGAATAAAGAGCTCTGCAGGAAGAAACCTATTATTTGGAAATGGTAGTGCTCCTTTTTATTAGGCAGTGAGATTCTGTGATTAAGAAAATCAGTTCTATAAGCTGTGTTCTTAAATTTGTTTAAAGAGTCTAAGACATTTTGCCACTACTTTTACTATTCCCTCCACCATCTACTATTATTGACTCTCTCAGACAAAAATGAGACAAGAAAGAGTACAGTAAATTCTTTGGTACTCCAAAGTGAGACTAAGCAATTTTTTGATGTTATTTCATCTTTAAAGAGATGTAAGAAGATATTTATTTTGATTCTTAATGGTGATTATATGTAAAGCATAAATAGCTAGACTCCAGGTCCATATTTGTATTTTTGTACCTTGAGCAGAAATATAGAACTAGTCAGAGCTATAAATCATGAATATATTTCATCCTCCAGAGTATTGTTGAGCTGAACTAGCTTTATAATTACACTAAGAAGGGATAATACTAATGCCTTCAGAATATTATTTTATTGCTAAAATTAAATTAACAAAAGGACAAAAGGAACATCTGTTTGGGGTTATGATACTTTCTCCTGGGGAATTCTTTCTTTTGAGGCTATCTTATTGGACTGCATTTATTTGAATTTTATTATTTTATTGGATCTAATTCTAAGTCAGGAATAGTCTCATGGAAATCTTCTGATACAATGTTGGTCTTCAGTGTTTTTAGACACATTTCTTCTTTGTTCCTACATCCTAGCTCCTGAGGAAGAAAAGCAAAGTCTTGCTTGATCCTCGTAATTCCAGTTTTGCATATTGTTGTCTGATAGTTCTGTATCACTTCATCATCTGGTAAACTAAATCTTTATACTATTGAACAAAACAATCCTTCAGCACCATAATTCTGTCCTCTGAGAGCTTGACTAACTCATGCACCTTTAATTTTTTGTTAGTTGAGAGTTTCATAGAACATATTTGATCACTTTGTGTTTTTTCATATTTGTAAACACACAAAGATCACTTTTTTGCCCCCTAAATATTCTTCATACATCTGTAGGCTTCCATTGGATCATAGGTCACATACCAAAGGCTACACTCTTAGAGAAACTGTTCTTCCCCCTTCTAACAGTTAATAATTGCCAATTATTCTAAGGTACTAGTTGGCATTTCATGCCCAATTTCTAACTTTTGGCTGGGATTTGATCTCCCTCAGGGTTGCATAGGTCTTGTGCATGCTTTCAACTCTGTGAGTTCATGATGTGAATTCTCTGTGTGTAGCAGTCATGAAATATCCAGAAGATGCTATTCTCTTGTAATCACCCACCACATTGAGCTCTTATATGCTTTCTGCCTCATTTTATGCATAGTCCCTTGGGAGATGGAGGAACAACAAAAGATGCTTCTCAAATGAGGATTGAAATGTTGACCTATGGGTATCACAGTAGGTCATTAGGCATAAGTTAGTTCCATACTGTATCCATTTATCAGATTAAAAGCAGTAAGTATTCCCTTAAGGCTATCTCCTGTCTAGCTAAAGGTTTTTGGCCTGATAATGGTTCTAGATATTGGTGTCATCTTGTGAAATAGGACTTAAAATCCAATCAGAAAATGGTTAATGACTTCCATGATGTTTGTGCTATTATTACACCATGGAGCATGTTTTGCCAGGCCAATCATTATTGTACCTTCCAGAGCTCACAGCTGGGTATCACTTTTCTCCTCTGATAGTGTGATTAGCAAATACTGGCACCATAAAAATTAGCCAGTGGGAATAAAGCTTTCGAGTCAGCACTAGCTTGATGTTTTTTTCCATATCCTATGATTCAAGTGTGTGGTGTTTTTGGCAATATGGTCACACAATCAAGATCTGAGGAGAAAACCAAGAGCAATGTGACTATTCTATAATGTTTGGGGGGTATTTGGGACCGCATTTACCAACAACTCCACTTACACTATGATTTTATTTACTAGCCATTGGTGTCTAATAAGGGTGTTGTTGCTCTGTAATGGTGTAAATCCACTGTGTGTGTGTGTGGGTGTGTGTGTGTGTGTGTGTGTGTGTGTGTGTGTACAAACATTTCTTTGGTTCCTAAGTGGGTTTCCTAAGTTTCCCCAAAGGTCTTATTAATCTCTCCTCACACTCCCTCTTCTACTCTACCCTCTATTCCCCACACTATGCTTTAGTCTTTCTGATGTATTATTTCCTTTTAACCCTTTCTATAAGTGCATTCTATTTCCCACCCCTAAAAACTCCTACCAGTACTCCCTAATAACTAATTTTTGACTTTTCTATATCTTATATAAATGAATAATGCAGACTTTGTCTCTCTGTGAGTGGTTTCTTTCACTCAATATACTTCTCTCAAAGTACATCATGTGAAAGGGTTCCCTTATTTTATAAATATGGATAATTCCATTGTTGACATACCACACTTTCTTTATTCATCTATCAATAGAAATTTAGTTTGCTTTCATCTTATGAAGGTTGACATATTTACTCATTCATTCTATTGGTTCCTTTGCTTGTCCAGAGAACACTGATGAATACACATCTTTTATTGCAGCTGTAATTCTACAGAAGGCATACATACATTAGCTCATGTCTCCTCCTATTTCCCACTCTTTTAGGTATATATCTAGAAGTTATATGATTGGCTCATATATAAATTCCATTTTTGTTTCTATGTTTTTTGAGACAGAATCTAGTACATGTTGGTTTTCAACTCACGATATTTTTGCTTCAGCCTCCCAAGTGCTGCAGTTATGTCTCTCTGTCAGCATGCCTGGCTTTACTATTACATTTTTGATGATCTTCCTTCTAAATCTCAATAGAAAATACATCATTTTGTATCTCTAACAACAATATACATAGATTTTTATTTCTTTCATAATTCTTTCAATCTCTGTTTCTTTACAAGACAGGAACTTCCTCAAGCACTTCAAAGCTCCTGCTCCTTTTTGCAACTGAGGAAAAGACTTCCTTTCATTTCTCTCTGGCCCTTCCTATCAGCATTCATTCTCCCTGTACCTCATGTAATCACTCTGTTGTTTAACTGTGTGATTTACTCCTCTGCTACTTGACAATGTGAATATAAACCCAGGTAAGCTAATCAGTGCTACTAAGTGACCAAGATATACAAAGTCCATTTCAAGTACAGTCTGGGATGGTATGGACTTTCAAGCTTTTACTTGAACTTTTCTGTATTTCTACAGTCCACACTCTCTCTCAAAGTCTCAATCACATTTATAACAAACATGAAGAGAGTCACATATATATGTATAAAAACATACATACTACTTATTAGCTCATCTGTCCTGTCCAATCAGATATACTCAATAAAGGTCATAAGTTTGTAAGATCTGCCAGTTGTCTTTCCTTTACTAACACATCATCCTGTGAACCCATGCTCATTCTGTATATCTACCTTGGCTTTACTACTGCTCACCCATTTATACCATTCACAGTTATACTATTCTGATCAAATATAATGGTTCCTCAATTTGTTCATCAAACAGCCCCGACTATGATCTACACTCTGTGTAATATGATGCCTTGGTTCTCAGTCTAATATGGGCACAGGCAAATAAAGAGAGCAAAATGGATGTTCTAGTAGAGGTTGATAAAAGAGGCTACAGAGGAGAGTGGGAAAGCTAAATAAGCTTAGATTTTGGGACAACGATCTCAAAAAAATAACACTTGAGTCTGGCTGTGAAGGCATGTTTTATGTTTTTAACAGAAAGAATAGATAGTGTGAGTCATGTTTCAAAGAAACAAACAAACTGACAATAGACAAAGGCAAAGTCTGCAATGGCTAAATGTAATTTAGCTTTTCTGAATCCAAGAAAATGCCAGACAGAAAGTACTCAGAGCACAGCCTGGGAAGATAGGAGGAGACCTTGTCAGGAAAGTCTCTGGTTTTGTTAAGGACTTTACATTTAGGTTTTTTTTTTTTGTTTTTTTTTTTTTAGATATTTTCTTTATTTACATTTCAAACGTTATCCCTTTTCCTGGTTTCCCCTCTGAAAATAACCTATCCCATCCCTCCTCCCCCTGCTCACTAATCCACCAACTCCAGCTTCCCTGTCCTGGCATTCCACTACACTGGGACATCAAACCTTCACAGGACCAAGGGCCTCTCCTCCCATTGATGTCCAACAAGGCCGTTTTCTGCTACATATGTTGTTGGAGACATGGGTACCTCCATGTGTACACACTGGTTAGTAATTTAGTACCTGGAAGCTCTGAGTACTGGTTGGTTCATATTGTTACTCCTCCTCTTGTGGCTTCTCCATTGGGGACCCAGTGTTCAGTCCAATGGATGGCTGTGAGCATCCATCTTTATATTTGTCAGGCACTGGCAGAGCCTCTAAAGAGACAGCTATATCAGAGAGAGCGCACCCACAGAAGGAGGGAGCACACCAGCCTCCCCTTGGCGACCTCGGCCAGGGATCAACTGCGCTGAGCCTCCAGGTATGCAGGGACTCCCCAATATAGAATCGCTTGGGACACAGCCTGTTGGGCTTCCATCTGTGCCCAAGAGCGGGGCAGCTCTATGGTCGTCTGGGCAGCCGCTCTGCTGTGGGCCATCTGCCCTGCAGAGTGATCTGCTCAGAGAGGGTGCACAGTGCACTCCATCATCTTTGCTCCTGCAACAGAGCAACTGGGACCTCCAGGCACAGGGATAATCAAGCATAATATCGCTTGGGACTCAGCCAGCTTGTATGCTCCCTGCTCCCAAGAGCTGGGCAGTTCTGTGGTCACTCACAAGCCAGCTCTGCTGTGGGACATCTGCCCTGAAGAGGGACCCGCACTTGGCTAGAGCACACCCGCACAGGGAGGGAGCATACCAGCCGCCCCTTGGCGACTTCTGCTCTGGGAATTGACTACCCTCAGCCTTCAGATGTGCAGGGATTACCCAATATAACATCACTTGGGGCAAGGCACATCAGGGCTCCAAAGTCACTCAGGAGCAGGGTAGCCCCTCAGCAATCTGTGCGGGGGGGGGGGCGGGAAGGGGGGCAGAAATAGCCTTGCAGGCTCACAGGAGGTCCAAGCAACAGCCAGTGACAGCAGGACCAACTAACACCAGAGGTAACCAGATGGCAAAAGGCAAATGTAGGAACATTACTAACAGAAATCAAGGCAATATGGCACCATCTGAACCCAACACTCCAACAGCGGCAAGTCCTAGATACCCCATCACACCTGAAAGGCAAGATCTGGATTTAAAATCACTTCTCATGATGCTATTAGAGTATTTCAAGAAGGACACAAATAAATCTCATAAAGAAATACAGGAGAACATGAATCAATGGGTAGAAGCCCTTACAAAGGAAACACAAAAATCGCTTAGAGAAATTCAGGGATATATGGGTCAACTGATGGATGCCCATAAGGAGAAAACACAAAAATCGCTTAAAGAAATGCAGGAGAACTTGGGTCAACAGGAAGAAATCCTGAAAGAGGAAATGCAAAAATATCTTAAAGAAATACAGGAAAATACAAACAAACAAGTGAAGGATCTGAGCAAATCCATTCAGGATCTAAAAAAGGAAGTAGAAACAACTAAGAAATCACAAAGGGAGACAACTTTGGAGAGAGAAAACCTTGGGAAGAAATCAGGAGTCATGGATGCAAACATCAACAATAGAATACAAGAGATGGAAGAAAGAATCTCAGGTGCTGAAGATACCATAGAAAGCATCGACTCAACAGTCAAAGAAAATGCAAAATGCAAAAAACCTGTGAACCAAAACATCCAGGAAATCCAAGACACAATGAGAAGACCAAACCTAAGGATTATAGGTATAGATGAGAGTGAAGATGTGCAACAAAAGGCCAGTAAATATCTTCAACAAAATTATGGAGGAAAACTTCCCTAACCTAAAGAGAGAGATGCCGATGAACATACAAGAAGCCTACAGAACTCCAAACAGACTGGACCAGAACAGAAATACCTCCCATCACATAATAATCAAAACATCAAATGTCCTAAACAAAGAAAGAATATTAAAAGCAGTAGGAGAAAAAGGCCAAGTAACATATAAAGGAAGACCTATCCGAATCACATCAGACTTCTCACCAGAGACTATGAAAGCCAGAAGATCCTGGGCAGATCTCATGCAGACTCTAAGAGAACACAAATGCCAGCCTAGACCACTATATCCAGCAAAACTCTCAATCACCATAGATGGAGAGACCAAGATATTCCATGATAAAACCAAATTTACACAATAACTTTCCACAAACTCAGCCCTGCAAAGGATTATAGGTGGAAACCTCCAATACAAGGAAAGAAACTACACCCTGGAAAAAATGAGATAGTAACCTTCTTGCATCAAACCCAAAAGTAGATAACCACTCAAACATAAAGAGAGCATCAAGAATAGCAGGTGGCAATAATCATTATTCCTTAATCTCTCTTAATATCAATGGTCTCAATTCCCCAATAAAAAGACATAGACTAACAGACTGGATACATAAACAGGACCGAGTACTTTGTTGCGTGCAGGAAACACACCTCAGTGACAAAGACAAACACTATCTCAGAGTAAAAGGCGGGAAAACAATTTTACAAACAAATGGTCCCAGGAAATGAGTTGGAGTAGCCATCCTAATAACAGATAAAATTGACTTTCAACCTAAAGTCATCAAAAAAGACACAGAAAGATACTACATAGTGGTCAAAGGAAAAATCCACCATGAAGAACTCTCAATTCTGAATATCTATGCTCCAAATGCAAGGGCACCCTCATTCGTAAAAGAAACTTTACTAAAGCTCAAAGCACACATCGCACCTCACACAATAATAGTGGGTGACTTCAACACCCTGCACTCTGAAATGAATCGTTCAGAAAAGTAGAAATTAACAGGGACACAGTGACAGTAATTGAAGCATTGGACCAAATGGAACTAACAGATATATATATATAGAACGTTTCATCCTAAAGCAAAATAATATACCTTCTTCTCTGCACCTCATGGTACCTCCTCCAAAATCGACCATATAATTGGTCACAAAACAGACCTCAACAGATATAAGAAGATCGAACTAATCCCATGCCTCCTATCAGATCACTATGGAATACGGGAGGTTTTCAATAACAACAAAAACAAAGGAAAGCCCACATACACGTGGAAGCTGAACAATGCTCTACTCAATGATACCTTAATCAAGGAGGAAATAAAGAAAGAAATCAAAGACTTTTTAAAATTTAATGAAAATGAAGGCACAATATACCCTAATTTATGGGACACAAGAAAAGCGGAGCTAAGAGGAAAATTCATAGCCTTGAGTGCCTCCAAAAAGTAATGGGAGAGAGCATACACGAGCAGCTTAATGGCACACCTGAAAACCCTGGAACAAAAAGAAGCAAATACACCCAAGAGGAGTAGAAGGCAGGAAATCATCAAACTCAGGGCTGAAATCAATCAAGTAGAAACAAATAAAACCATACAAAGAATCAACAAAACTAGGAGTTGGTTCTTTGAGAAAATCAACAAGATAGATAAGCCCTTAGCCAGACTAGCCAGAGGGCACAGAGACAGTATCCAAATTAACAAAATCAGATATGAAAAGGGAGCGATAACAACAGAAATTGAGGAAATTAAAAAAATCATCAGATCCTACTACAAAAGCCTGTATTCAACACAACTAGAAAATCTGGAGAAAATGGACAATTTCCTAGACAGATACCAAAAACCAAAATTAAATCAGGATCAAATAGACCATCTAAACTGTCCTATAACCCCTGAAGAAATAGAAGTGGTCATTGGAAGTCTTCCAACCAAAAAAAGCACAAGTCCAGATGGTTTTAGTGCAGAATTCTATCAGACCTTCAAAGAAGACCTAACACCAATACCCTTCAAACTATCCCACAAAATAGAAACAGAAGGAACACTACCCAACTCGTTCTATGAAGCCACAATTATGCTAATACCAAAAGCACACAAAGATCCGACAAAGAAAGAGAATCTCAGGCCAATTTCTCTTATGAATATCGATGTAAAAATACTCAATAAAATTCTGGCCAACCGAATCCAAGAACACATCAAAACGATCATTCATCACGATCAAGTAGGCTTCATCCCAGGGATGCAGGAATGGTTCAATATAAGGAAGTCCATCATTGTAATCCACTATATAAACAATCTCAAAGAAAAAACCACATGGTCATTTCATTAGATGCTGAGAAAGCATTTGACAAAATTGAGTATCCTTTCATGCTAAGAGACTTGGAAAGATCAGGAATTCGAGGCCCATAACTAAACACAGTAAAATCAATTTACAGCAAACTGGTAGCCAAAATCAATCTAAATGGAGAGAAGCCTGAAGCAATCCCACTAAAATCAGGGACTAGATAAGGCTGCCCTCTCTCTCCATATGTTTTCAATATAGTACTCGAAATTCTAGCTAGAGCAATTAGACAACAAAAGGACGTCAAAGGGATACAAATTGGAAAGGAGGAAGTCAAACTATCACTATTTGCAGACGATATGATAGTATACTTAAGAGACCCAAACAACTCCACCAGAGAACTCCTACAGCTGATAAACAACTTCAGCAAAGTGGCTGAATATAAAATCAACTCAAGCAAATCAGTAGCCTTCATATACTCAAAGGATAAGCAGGCTGAGAAAGAAATAAGAGAAATGATACCCTTCACGATAGCCACAAACAATATAAAGTATCTTGGTGTGACTCTAACCAAACAAGTGAAAGATCTGTATGACAAGAACTTCAAGTCTCTGAAGAAAGAAATTAAAGAAGACCTCAGAAGTTGGAAAAATCTTCCATGCTCATGGATTGGCAGGATTAATATAGTAAAAATGGCCATCTTGCTAAAAGCAATATATAGATACAATGCAATCCCAATCAAAATCCCAACTCAATTCTTCATAGAGTTAGAAAGAGCAATTCAAAAATTCATCTGGAATAATAGAAAACCCAGGATAGCTAAAACTATTCTCAAGAGTAAAAGAACTTCTAGGGGAATCAGTATCTCAGAACTCAAGCTGTACTACAGAGCAATAGTGTTAAAAACTGCATGGTAAAGTGACAGGCAGGTAGAGCAAAGGAATAGAATTGAAGACCCAGAAATGAATCCACACACCTATAGTCACTTGATATTTGACAAAGGAGCTAGAATCATCCAGTGAGAAAAAAATAGCCCTTTCATCAAATGATGCTGCTTCAACTGGAGGTCAGCACACAGAAGAATGCAAATCGGCCCATTCTTATCTCCTTGTACTACGCTCAAGTGCAAGTGAATCAAGGACCTCCACATAAAACCAGACACACTGAGACTAATAGAAAAGAAACTGGGTAAGAGCCTTGAGCACATGGGCACAGCGGAAAATTTTCTGAACAGAAGACCAATAGCTTATGCTCTAAAATCAAGAATTGACAAATGGGACCTCAAAATTACAAAGTTTCTGTAAGGCAAAGGACACTATCAAAAGGACAAAGCGGCAACCAACAAACTGGGAATAGATCTTTCCCAACCCTACATCTGACAGAGGGCTAATATCCAATATATACAAAGAACTCAAGAAGTTAGACTCCAGAGAGCCAAATAACCCTATTAAAAATGGGGTACAGAGCTAAACAAAGAGTTCTTACCTGAAGAATATCTAATGACTGAGAAGCACCTAAAGAAATGTTCAAGATCCTTAGTCATTAGGGAAATGCAAATCAAAACAACCCTGAGAGATTCCACCTCACACCAGTCAGAATGGCTAAGATCAAAAAAACAGAAGAAAGCAGGTGTTGGCAAGGATGTGGAGAAAGAGGAACACTCCTCCACTGCTGGTGGGATTACAAGCTGGTACTCCCACTCTGGAAAGCAGTCTGGAGGTTCCTCAGAAAACTGGGCATGACACTCCCAGAGGTTCCTGTTATACCACTCCTGGGCATATACTCAGAGACTTCCCTGGAATGCAATAAGAACACATGCTCCACTATGTTCATAGCAGCCTTATTTATAATAGTCAAAAGCTGGAAAGAACCCAGATGTCCCTCAACAGAGGAATGGATTCAGAAGATGTAGTATATTTACACAATGGAATACTACTCTGCAATTAAAAACAATGAATACACGAAATTCTTAGGCAAATGGTCAGAACTGGAAAATATCATCCTTAGTGAGGTAACCCAATCACAAAAGAACGCACATGGTATGCCGTCACTGATAAGGGGATATTAACCCAGAATCTTGGAATACCCAAGATGCAATTCACATATCCATAGATTTCCAAGAAGATGAAAGGAGAGACCCCTGGTCCTGGAAAGACTGGATATAGGGGAATGCCAGGACAGAGAAGCGAGAGGGGGTTGAATGGGGAGCAGAGGGAGGGAAGGGGGCCAATGGGACTTTTGGGGAGGGAGGAAACGGGAAAAGGGAAATCATTTGGAATGTAAATCAAAAAATATAGAAAATTAAAAAGGGGGAAAAAAAGAGACAGCTATATCAGACTCCTGTCAGTAAGCACTTGTTGGCATTCACAAGAGTGTCTAGGTTTGCTGACTGTATACAGAATGGATCCCCAGGTGGATCCAGTCTCTGGATGGCCTTTCCTTCAGTCTCTGCTCCACACTTTGTATCTCTTCCCATGGGTATTTTGTTTCTCCTTCTAAGAAGGACTGAAGCATCCACACTTTGGTCTTCCTTCCTCTTGAGCTTCATTTGGTCTGTGAATTTTATCCTGGGTATTCGAGCTTTTGGGCTAATATCCACTTATCAGTGAGTGAATATCAGATATGTTCTTTTGTGATTGGGTTACCTCACTCAGGATGATATTTTCTATTTCCATTCTTTTGCCTAAGAATTTCATGAAGTCATTGTTTTTGTTAGCTAGGTAATATTCTATTGTGTAAATATACCACATTTTCTGTATCCATTCCTCTGTTGAGGGACTTATGGGTTGTTTCCTTTCGGGATATTATAAATATGGCTGCTATCCACATAATGGAGCATGTGTTCTTATTACATGTTGGAGCATCTTCTGGGTATATGCCCAGGAGTGATAAAGCTGGGTTCTCAGGTAGTACTATGTCTAATTTTCTGAGAAAATGCCAGACTGATTTCCAGAGGGGTTGTACCAGCTTGCAATCCCACTGGCAATGGAGGAGTATTCTTCTTTCTCCACATCCTCATCAGCATTTGCTGTCACCTGAGTTTTTGATCTTAGCCATTCTGACTGGTGTGAGGTGGAATCTCACGGTTGTTTTGATTTGCATTTCCCTAATGACTAAGGATGTTGAACATTTCTTTAGGTGCTTCTCAGCCATTCGATATTCTTCAGGTGAGAACTCTTTGTTTAGCTCTGTGCTCCATTTTTAATAGGGTTATTTGGCTCTCTGGAGTCTAACTTCTTGAGTTCTTTGTATATATTGGATATTAGCCCTCTGTCGGATGTAGGGTTGGTAAAGATCTTTTCCCAATCTCTTGTTTGCCATTTTGTCCTATTGAGAGTATCCTTTGCCTTATAGAAGCTTTGCAATTTTATGAGGTCCAATTTTTCAATTCTTGATCTTAGAGTATAAGGCATTGGTGCTCTGTTCAGGAAATTTTACCCTGTGCCCCTTTTCTTTTCTATTAGTTTCAGTATATCTAGTTTTATGTAGAGATCCTTGATCTACTTGTACTTTAACTTTGTACAAGGAGATAAGAATGGATTCTTCTATTTGTGTTCTTCTACATACTAACCACCAGTTGAACCAGTACTGTTTGTTGAAGATGCTCTCTTTTTCCACTGAATGGTTTTAGATCCTTTGTCAAAGATCAAGTGACCATAGGTGTGTGGGTTCATTTCTGGGTCTTCAATTCTGTTCCACTGATGTACCTGCCTGTCACTGTACCAATACCATGCAGTTTTTATGAGTACTGACCTGTAGTACAGCTTGAGGTCAGGGATGGTGATTCCCCAGAAGTTCTTTTATTGTTTAGAATAGTTTTAGCTATCCTGGGGTTTTTATTATTCCAGATTAATTTGCAAATTTCTCTTTCTAACTCTATGAGGTACCAAAGTTAAATCAGGATCAGATAAATGATCTAAACAGGCCCATAACCCCCAAAGAATTAGAAGCAGTCATTAATAGTCTCCCAACCAAAAATAGAGCAGGATCAGATGGGTTTAGTGCAGAGTTCTATCAGACCTTCAAAGAAGACCTAATACCAATACTCTTGAAACTGTTCCACAAAATAGAAACAGAAGGTACACTACCCAATCTGTTCTATGAAGCCATAATTATACATATACCTAAACCACACAAGCAGCCAACAAAAAAAAAAGAGAACTTCAGACCAATTTCCCTGATGAATATCCATGCAAAAATACTTAATAAAATTTTTCCAAACCAAATCCAAGAACACATCAAAATGATCATCCGTCATGATCAAGTAGGCTTCATTCCGGTGATCCAGGGATGGTTCAATACACAGAAATCCATCAACGTAATCCACTACATAAAACAAACTCAAAGAAAAAAAACACATGAGCATTTCATTAGATGCTGAGAAAGCATTTGACAAAATCCAACACCCCTTCATGATAAAAGTCTTGGAAAGATCAGGAATTCAAGGCCCATACATAAATATAGTAAAAGCAATATACAGCAAACTAGTAGCCAACATCAAACTAAATGGAGAGAAATTTGAGGCAATCCCACTAAAATCAGGGACTAGACAAGGTTGCCCACTCTTTCCATACCTATTCAATATAGTGCTCAAAGTCCTAGGCCAGCGCAATTAGACAACAAAAGGAGATTAAAGAAATACAAATTGGAAAGGAAGAAGTCAAAATATCACTATTTGCAGATGGTATGATCGTATATTTAAGTGACCCCAAAAATTCCGCCAGAGAACTCCTAAACCTGATAAACAACTTCAGCAAAGTGGCTGGATATAAAATTAACTCAAACAGATCAGTAGCCTTCCTCTACTCAAAGGATACACAGGCCGAGAAAGAAATTAGGGAAACGACACCCTTCACAATAGCCACAAATAATATAAAGCATCTTGGTGTGACTCTAACCAAACAAGTGAAAGATCTGTATGACAAGAACTTCAAGTCTCTGAAGAAAGAAATCGAAGAAGATCTCAGAAGATGGAAAGATCTCCCACGCTCGTGGATTGGCAGGATCAACATAGTAAAAGTGGCCATCTTGCTAAAAGCCATCTACAGATTCAATGCATTTAGTTCTTTAAAATTGGATAAGTAGTTAAAGCACATTAATCTTAAGAAATACCTGAGATGGTTGTACAGCATTGTGAATGTCAATAATACCAGTGAATTGTATGCATTCAATGGTCAAAACAGCACATTTTATATTACAAGGTTTACCATAACATTTAAAATTTAATCATAGGATATAGAAGGGGGCCATTGAAATATATGTATTATATTTTAATAATGTTGTTGAAAAATAAGCCCCTGAGAAACAAAGCACATGGGAAGTATTTAAAGCACTGATACTCTGGCTCTGTGCTCTGGTCAATTAAATCGGAACGTCTGGAGGTGGGCTAAGCATTGCACACCTAGTGAAGTGCTCCAGGCAAGTCTAATGTGCTGTCACAGTACAGAAGCACTGCTGAAGGCAATAAGGAACCAGTGAGGAATTTTAATCAAGGGAATAACCTCATCAGATTTGCATTTCAGGAAATCCACTTTGTCAATTGCGTGGAACACAGGTCATCAACTTTTCAGCTCCATGTGAGAAGTCATGGGAATGGCAATAGGGACTATATTTGTAATAAACACCTGAAAAAAAAAACTCCAGACAAAGGCTAGAACACATACAAAAAAATGGGCTATTCAGCAAGGAAGGATCCCAGCATCTAGGGGTATTAAGTCCACTGGTGTGTGTTTCTGCTGCCTCTAACTGGGGTTGTGGAGGAGAAAATTGCCTTTTATTTGTTTGTTTATTGTTTTGTTTTGTTTTGTTTTTGAGACCTGTCTGCTGCTCAGCCATGTTTCCTACTAACCTCATTATCAGTGTCTGATCTCCACTCAATCCAGAAGCCTTCTTCGTTATGTTTCACTCCTAAAAATTATAATGATTCACACCAACAATGTGTGTTTAAGAAACCATACATTCAAGTAACATCAGCAAAAGTAAGCTAGACAGTAAGGTCACTGATCCTATCCTACAATTCTGTAGTTACCACCTAGTTAACTATCAGGGCCTCCTCCCAATCACAACCTCTGACAACCACTAAACACATGTTTCCTACAATGTGGTGTAGGTGAAATCATGACATGTAGTAGCTAAGTATGGCTTCCTCCACTAAAATCATCTGTTGTATATATTAGTATTCATTCCTTTCTCTTGCTAAGTGGACTTTCAGCTCTCTAGTTAAAGCTCCCTACTCCTCAATCCAGACACGCTTAGTTGCTTTCCTGCTGCTCTGATAAAACACCACAACCAGAAGAACAGGAGTCCATAATGAAGGGAGGGTGACAAGAAACAGGAACAGGAAGTTGAGAGTTCACATCTTGAACTGAAAGCACAAAACAGAGGGGTGGGGCAAAATAGAGGGTGAGGCTTTTTACTCCTAAATCCTACCCCCAATAATATACTTTTTTCAGCAAGTGTGCACCACTTAAACTCCCAAAGCAACAACAACTTGGGCCAAATAGTCAAATGACCAAGGCTATGGGGGCATTTCTCATTCAAGTCATCATACCAATTTTCAGGGACTATAGTTAAAAGTTGTTATACATATTTATGGAAGGATCTTTGCAAGGACATAATTTTCCTTTTACTTCATAGTATTGTGTGTGAGTTTCATCACTCAGTTACATTGTGTTGTGGTTTGAATAAGAATGACCCCAATAGTCTGATATATTTGAATAGTTGAACCCCAGTTGGTGGAACTGATTTTGAAGGATTTAGATGATGTCCTAGGGTTTTACTACTGTGAACAGAAACCATGACCAAGGCAACTCTTATAAGAATGACAATAATTGGGGCTGTCTTACAGGTTCAGAGGTTCAGTTCATTATCGTCAAGGCAAGAACATGGCAGCATGCAGGCAGTTTGGGGGCTGGAGGAGTTGAGAGCTCTACATCTTCATCTGAAGGCTTTTAGCAGAGTACTGACTACCAGGCAGCTAGGATGTCTTAAAGCCCACACCCACAGTGACACACCTACTCCAACAAGGGTACACCTTCTGATAGTACCACTCCCTGGCCAAGCATATACAAACCATCACAGGTGGTATGGCCATATGAAGAGCTGTGTCACTAGGGGTGGGCTTCAAAGTTTCATAAGACTGGAGCCATTCTCCGTATCCTCTCTACCTCCTTGCTGATCAAGATGGGACCTCACAGCTGTCCCTGCCATCATGACTGACTTTACTGTTCTGGATGCTAAACCTCTGAAGCTGTACTTCCAATTAAACATGTTTTAAAATAAGTTACCTTGGTCATAGTATTTTTCATAACAATAAAAACCTTAATTAAGACATAGGAGTGTTGATTTAGCTTTGAGAGATACTACTAAGGCAGGCAAGAATAGCTTAGCAACACAGGAGCATGCTTGCCTTGAACTACAGACACTCTCCAACAATGCATTTAGCAATCAGGCTGCTTATACCCCTCTTTCTAAATAAAACAATTGGTCAGGGACATAATTTGGCTTTCATTGCTGTGAAGAGACACCATGACCAAGAAAACAGTTAATTGGGGCTGGCTTTACAGTTTCAGAGGTTTAGTTCATTATCATCATGGCAGGAAGCATGACAGGCTTCAGGCAGACACGATACTGGAAAAGGAACTGAGTTCTGCATCTTGATCTGAAGATACACAGGAGAAGACTCTCCTTCCACACTGGGCAGAGCTTGAGCACAAGTAACCCTCAAAGCCCACCCTCATAGTGACACATTTTGTACAACAAGGCCACACCTATTCCAACTAGGACATTCGCTCTAATAGTGCCACTCCCTGTGGGTCAAGCATTCAAACACATGGGTCTATGGGGACCAAACCTATTCAAACCACTAAGGTCACTCTGCCCTAATAGCTTTGTAGCAACTGCTTAGTAATGTCTACTTTGTAGTCAAATACATTTTGCTTTTTCTAACATAACTAAAGCAGTCAATTTTTTTTTTAGTAAACTAACAAAGTTTCTCTCTCTTTCTCAAGATATCCTGGTTTTCTACAACTAGTAGCAACTTCTTATTAAATTAATCTGTCTTCCCTCACTTGGACCATTCTCTCACAAAGGCAATGTTTCCAATACTTCCCTCTCCCTCCAGGGAAGCACCACACTCTGTCCTACAGTGACAAAGCTTACATACAAGCTTGTCAACACACATAGCTCAGACCTGCATTTAGCCAAGGCTGTCTTATATTGTTATTCCTACTTTGTTTTTCAAAATATTCTTTTCCCCTTTATTTTCAACCATCTCATATGTTGTCTTCAGCAGTCTAGCAGTGCCCCATATAGATTCAAACTTCAGAACAGTGGCTTCTCTGTGTGCAGAGCAGGTGCTGGTAAACTTCTCCCCAGCAGGCTTGGATAGGAAAACCATTGAGGCAATAGCATCACTGATTCCCTTTTGTGATTTGGAATTTTCCCAGGAAGAAGTCTACTATGAATCTTAGGATAGCCTCTGGTGTCACTAAGACCTTCATGATTTCCTCATAGGGTATAAAACATAATTTCTTTTAACTATCTTTCTTTCAACAGGCAGCTGGGGCTCAGCTCCTCTGCACACTTAAATCAGCTTCCTTTCCTAGTCTTTCAGAATTTGACTCTGTTTTTCTCTTTGTCCCTCTGTCTTTAAACCCCTTGTTTTTCTGTTCTGTGGTGTAACTGAATCTTATAGGGAAAGCAGAGATAAACATAGGATGGTATTTTTTTTGAATTAAAATGTATATATGAATCTTTAAATGCATTTTTTCAGAAAATTTTAAAATTTATTATTCAGAGGTAGTTTGTAATGAATAAAAACACACTGGAACCTCCTTAAATCATAAGGAAGATTTTATAAGTGATGGTAAGTTTGCTTACAAAAGTCAGGTATTCCAAATTATGTGTAATTAAGATTTCTAGGTTTTTTCTTCAGACACGAACACTACCTATTCATTAACCAATCTTCTAGAGCCAACGAGGCATAATAAACTATCTACTAAAAATTACTAAGAAAAATATCTAACTTAAGATCTGTTTTTGTCTCTTCCTGTCTTAGGGTTTCTATTGATGTGACAAAGCAATATAACCATAAGTAACTTAGGCAGGGCAGGGTTTGTTAGGGTTGTGGGTCCACATCCACAGTCCATTACTAAAGGAAGTCAGAACAGGAGTTTAAATTGGGCAGGAACCTGGAGGCAGGAGCTGACAGGAGGCCATGGAGGGGCGCTGCTTGTTCCTCCTGGTATGCTCAGCTTGTTTTCTTATAGAACACAGGACCACCAACTATGGGGTGACACTACCCAGAATGAGTTTAATGGGGCCCTTGCCTATTGATAACTAGTTAATAAGATACCCTACAGGCTTGCCTACAGCCTGATATTAGGAAGAAATTTTCTCAGTTGAGATGCCTTCTCATCCAATGACTCTAGCTTGTGTCAAGTTAACAAAGGACCAGCATACTCCTTTTCTGAAAACCCTTAGAGGATATGCTTCTACATTAACCATAACAGCCCCCAAAGTCCAAGGACTTCTACTAATCCCAATTTTTCAGTCATGTTCCACCAACTTCAATAAACAAATGATCAAGAGTAGTATATTACAAACATAATAAGCTACAGCCACTTATAAAGGCATTTCTCCCAGACCAAGATCACAAAAACCCATGTAGCATATGAAGATTAAATAAATCATGGACAGAACATTATCTGGTGCATTATAGATATAAAATAATGTTTCTCTTAAATTAAAAATGTATAGCTATGGGTTCTTAAAATATGTTAAAATTTCCACATAATTTTTAATTTTTAAAATTAATACATACCATTTGCCTTATTCTACCCTTCATCCCTATGTATGCCCACTTACTCTCAAATGTATGGCCTCTATGTAGTTGGTGTGTGTGTATGTGTGTGTGTGTGTGTGTGTGTGTGTACACGTGTGTGTGGGTGAATGTTCGTGTGTGTTCCTAAATATATATGTATAGTATACTCAATCCACTTACTGTTAAAATGTTATCCATATGTATATGATTTCAGATGTGACCAATTGGAAAGGGAAGTTCTCCCTGTTCTCAGCATTTGTTAGCTGCCTATAGTTCCTTGCCTAGGGTTGAAGCATAAATGAAATTAATCCTGAAAAACTTATAATTTACTATGAAAAGAGCCACATGGCTCAAGGAGGTTTTGTGTGAGGATGGGAACTGGGGTCATGTAGAACAGGTCAGTCTTGCCAGAGTTTGAAGGTTCTGAGGCCAGAAATAACTTTATAACTAGCCCTCGGAGCAAGACCTGAAGCTTGTTAACATAGCTAGAGAAGCAGAACTGTGAAAAACCTGGAGCCAAACCACTTGGAGTCTGAACTGTCAATGATGAGACTCCTATGTAAAAAAGTATTCTTGAAAGCTAGGGTCAGATCTCAGAGAGTCAAGCAGTTTAGTGTGCACTCAAAGTAAAAGATATCTAAGCAGGATTTAATTTGTTTTTGAATTGGAATATTTAAATTGGAATAATAATATTATGTGACCACATTTCTGAAAAAAAAAAAGACTTGGGGTCATTGAACCCCTCTAACTTTTGTTCTTTACAAAGTCCACATTGGATAAAACTCTCATTGTTTGTTTGTTTGTTTACCAGAAATACTACACTTTCAAGGAGCTGTAACATTATTTAATAATAACAGAATTGATGTAGCTTAGAATATTAATGATAATATAAATATAAAGAAATAGCTGTTGAATTTAAAATGCATACACAATCTTTAATCAATTCATTTTCTAAATGGACAAAATTAATTTTCATGTCATTTCTAAAATCTTTAGATGAGTTCAGCACAGATCAGTCTGTGAGTATTCTAAATACATCTGAGGAGGCTATGTCTCTGCTTTGTAAAGGTTTGCATTTGTCTGCAGTTCACTGAACATACAAAATGTCAAAAGAATATCTCAGCTGTGGGATCCACACTTCATTTTATAGGACACTGTAGCACATAATGTTTCTGAGCATCCCTGAAAAATGATATGAAACATTTTCACTTACTGTTAGGGGCTGCTTGGTGCCATACTCAACCTGCAGCTCTCCTCTCTCTGTCTCTCTGTCTCTGTCTCTCTGTCTCTGTCTCTCTGTCTCTGTCTCTCTGTCTCTGTCTCTCTGTCTCTGTCTCTCTGTCTCTCTCTGTGTGTCTCTCTCTGTGTCTCTCTCTCTCTCTCTCTCTCTCTCTCTTTCTCTCTCTCTCTCTCTCTCTCTCTCTCTCTCTCTCTCTCTCTCTCTCTCTCTCTCTCTCTCTTTCTCTCTCTCCCCAACCCCAGGTCACCCAAGATCCTAAGCATATCCTGTATGAAGGATATGTGTAAGTTAATGTTCCAACATTTATCATTGCTCCTGCTGCCTGGAAATCAGAGATATTCTAACTACAAGAACATATAGGAGCTACTTATCAATCACATAGCATAGGGTTTATGTCTGCAATTTCTTAGAGAGGATCCCCACTTAGTCTCATAGGCTTGAACTCTCCTCATAGTCTTTCACGTGCTGTCTTTACATGGTATTAAGAATGCCCTTAATAAACCTCGTATACAAAGGGACAATGTGCTCAATATCCTCATTGAAACCTGACTTTCTGAAACTCTTACTAGCTTATGCTAGTAAGAGGCTTATGCCTCTTAGTCTGCATTCATTTAGCACCAGTTTGTAATTTTCTCCCTGTTTAGTACTTTATGTTCTATGAATGTCATTTACTCTCTGAAGGATGGGCTGCAGGGACAGTCTTGGGAGGCAGCCAGAGGAATCGGCTCTTCCATGTTAGAAGCACTGGGACCCTCCTCTTGGGAAAGCAGAAAAGGTAGACCCTGGTCCCTGGTGACCTATGCTCATGTAGAGGGGGCTGTCGGAAACATATGTGTTATAACATATGTGTTATTCTAGGTCTGTGTTCAATAACCTTGGAAAGGCTCTACAAGGGTGAGGTAGAAAAAAAATTCTAAGACAAGCAGGATTCCCTCAGAGCACAATTCCAGACCTTCTTTGCATTTCTGCTACGTCTGGTTTAAGCAGGGTGAGTGGATTGTCCTGGTACTTCTAATGAAGAAGAATGAACTCCTACTGAAGAGCAATGGATGGAAATCTTTCATAGTATGCTAGTTCCACTCAGACTTTCTTTCAGCAAGACTGAAACCTAAAAACAAACAAATGGATAAATGAAGAACTTCTGAATGCAATCATACCTCACCACTAAGAGAACTCCTGCCACGTGCTAACCATACAGGACCTATTCCCAGGATCTGCTCTATATGTATATTCTTTTGTTCTTTTCAGTCACAAAATCCATTAGTGTTTTGGCTATTGTTAAAGCACATGCCACTCTTCGGGAACAGCACTATAATGGGACAACAGACAACACCCAAAACATTTTACAAACACATTCATAACTGCTCATGGACTTCGTTTTGCTAGACTGAGTATGAATGAAAAAAATGTAACCATGGTCAAATCTCAAAGTAAGTGATTTTCGTGAACTTAAGCATCCTACTTCAGCCACAGAGAAAGAGCCAGGCATTTGTTAAAAGGGCAAGAGATTTTATTCAAGTTTCTACAGTAAGAGAGGGAGACTCTAGTACAAACAGAGCTCAACTCCACAGGGGGGTGGGGTGAGATCAAGATGTCTTTTCAATTTTGTAGTGTGTTAAAGGAAAGATACTAAAGGATACCACAAGATGAGGCTGCCAGTCAGTGTGATTTTAGCCATCTCTGTGCACTGACTAGAGTTTCTTGGTGTTAGGCTCCTGCTCTCCTCAGGGACTAGGAGACAGTGCCTCAATCTCTCTCAGTGATTGCATTTTCTCAGCCTCTGAGAAAAGCATGCTTAAACTATAGATTTGTATCTCAAAGAGACAGAAAAGGGATTTAAACACTTTCCAAAGTACTGTAGGTCAGTCCTAAAGCCAGGAGTATGTGAAAAGGAACAGGAATTCAGCCTTCTTAAGCAGCTCATGGTCCTAAGGACATGGCCCGAAACAGAGAAAAGCCATGTTAGACTATGGTCAAGTCACTTTGTCTGAGCGTGGCTCAAACAAGTTGTTTGTGTTGTCATATTTACGTTTCCCATCCCAGAGATTTCTACTTCCTGATAGTCATGGCATTGTTATTTCCTTTCTTTTGAGTTCAGGCAAGAGCTATAAGTGGCTTCTAACCAAGCTAATTGTGATGCAAATGAAAGGGTGAACATGACTGCTTGTGTGTAATCATATTACATAAAACAACAACACTACTTTTAACTCCAAATTCATTAACTGAAATCCTAATGTCCAAGGTAGTTGTTATTAGTGGGTCCATAGAGGTTGATTAAGTGCTGTGAAGAGTGTCTGAAGGGGTCGGATTGGTCCTCTTATAAAAGAGGCCTCCGAGAGCTGCTTGCCACTTCTACCAAGTGAGTACACACTGAGAAGGTGCCATCTAAAACCAGAAATGAGGTGACACTGATCTGCTGGCTTTGTGATCTTGGACTGCTCAGCCTCCAGAACTGTGGGAAATAAAAGTTACACAGCCAGAGTTGACTAAGACAAGACTTTGCTCATTTGCTGGCTTTGGTAAAAGGTCATCAAGTCACACAGAAATAAATGAGCTGGAAGAACTGAAGATGGTCCAAGGCAACGAGTAAGAAGGCTCCCAATCTTATGAGTCCAGGGAAATAAACTCTGTCAACTGTAATGGGTGTGTAAGTAATCCTCCCTGAATAGTATGTCAGATGAGATACCATCTCAATGTGATATTTGTTTACAGTTCCACAGAGGACCAACCAAAACCTTTGTCCAGACTCTATTTTTATTTTTATTTTTGTTTCACAGATACTGTGTTTTGTGAGTGTGTGCTGTTTTTAGTTAAGATTGAGGCAATTTGTACACAGCAATATATAGTTTAAAATATTGCTATTTCTTTTTTTTAAGGTTGTTATTTCTGAAATCACATTCAGTTGTATACTCTTCTAATTTTATTCTCTCTTGAGGGAAACATGTTTTAACATGTAGATCATCCAAATGTTGCGTCCTGTATCCTTTCCCCTCTGAGAAAGGCAGGCTTTATTCTAAAAAGAAAAATGACAAAAATAAACACTTTATTAAGTCAGAGTTGCCCTCTTTTTTTATACAATGAAGACATATTCATCAGACTCTTCCTCACTGTACCAAAATACTCACATGAATCTCTTAAGAATGGAAAGATTTATTTTGGCTCACAGTCTTAGAGGTCTCACCCCATGGTCTGTGGGCTCTATTTCTTTCAGGCCAATAGAGAAGCAGAGCAATGTGAAGAAAGGGCGTGGCAGAGGAAGCTGTTCAGTTATGGTAGCCGGAAGTGAATTGAAAACAAAAAACACCAAGAGAAAAACAGGAAGCACCAAGAGCCAAGATATGTCCTCCAAAGGCTTGCCACTTATGCCCCACTTTCTCCAGCCAGGCTCCACCTTTCAGAGTGCCATGACCTCCTAACGTCAGAGCCCTCCTAATGGAATCTTCTCTGGAAATAATGTTGCAGATATTTTTTGAACTGTGCTCCACCAAACCTCTAAGTGTCTCTTAACCCACCCGATTGATAATTTAGATTCATCATAATTGTCCTGTTTTAGATTCTAAAGATAGCTGACATTTATACAGCACATGGGCAAGTTAAATGAGATGCCTCTAAGTGGTTGCTCTCATGTCTCTGAATGAAACATGCCAGGAAAAGAGCTATCACATAAGAATCTGTGATTCCTTTATGAATTTTTTTATAACATTACAGAGGACTGTATGGTTCACTTATATATGTGTATTCTTTATATCTTAATATATGTGATCTATAAAACAGATGCAATAAAATAGAAATAAACACAAGTAAACGAAACAAGGAATATATTAAATATAAGTTAGGATCCAAGGCCTTACAGAGTTATTAAAGTCAAGCCTCAGACCTGGCTCCAAGCTTCCTGGAGGTTAAGCAGCTAGAAATTAATGAGTAGTCTAACAGATTTTGATATGTTATCAGTAGGGGAAATGTATTTTCCATTAGGTGCCTAATTCTTTAATACTTCATACAAAATTCTTTTGCAGATAAAGTTTAAATACAGGAAGTTTTGTGCAAAATAAAGGGACTGCTAATTAAAGGAAATGTATAAAGAAGCATGTTTACAAAAGTGTCTCAGGAATAACTGATGGTTTCACAAAACACATTATGATAAGAAAGAGGGTTTCAAAAGGTTCCCAGGTTAATCATGGTATAGGGCTGGGGGGTAACTAAAAGCCTGCTGCTTTGAAGGTTTAATCCAAGATGATTATCCAACCTCTTTGTTGAACAAACCTTGCAAATATGGCCTTCTCAGGAAATTCACAGGGTTTTCTGTGGGAGTTTGAAATGTCAGCAGAGCATGCTTTCTGTTGATAGTATCCCAGAAAGCATCCTGACAGTTGGAGTGGGAGTGGAAGTGAAAGATAGTAAGATTGTTTCATTCCGATTTTTATGCTATGCTGTGTCATAGACTTTCTGGAGATGTTGCTTGGCATAACTCAGAGAAAATAAAACAAACAAAACAGAGAAAGACAACAAGATAGCTTGGTGAGAGCCAGCTGTACAAATCCTCAGCAATTACTGGTGATACAGGATTCCTTTCAAGAGGTTAGAATCATGATGACTTTCATACAGATAAAAAGGAGAAAAAGTACATGTTAAAGATCTTATTTAACTCATTGTCAAAAAGATAGTATAGTGGGTTCAAGGGAGAATCCAGAAAGTAGATACCATTTATAAATCAGGAATATAGAAATGAATTTTCAAATGGTCTCAAGAGAGCCTTTTCCCACAGAATCAGAAGCCTTTCCCTTCACCACTCAATCCATTTGCATTTCCACTGCCATGTGCAATGTGCTTCACCATTGATTATAAAATAGCTCCATGGTAATGAAAGGTTACGATTCAATAACTGTGGGAAGGTGTTTCCAGACAGGAGGATTTCAGCTGGGAATCAGTGGAAAGGAGGAATCCTCTTGATGTTCTAGGCCTTCCCACTGGTGTCAGAGACAGAAGACTTGTTTGCCAATCTTCTGTCTGTCTGTCTGTCTGTCTGTCTCTCTTCCTTCCTCCCTCCCTCCCTCCCTCTCTCCTTCCTTCTCTCTCTCTCTCTCTCTCTCTCTCTCTCTCTCTTTCTTTCTTAAAGATTTATTTATTTATTTATTTATTTATTTCAAGTATATGAGTACACTGTAGCTGTCTTCAGACACACCAGAGGAGGGCATCAGATCCCATTACAGATGGTTGTGAGCCACCATGTGGTTGCTGGGAATTAAACTCAGGACCTCTGGAAGAGAAGTCAGTACTCTTAACCAGGGAGGCATCTCTCCAGCCCGTCCCTGGATTTCTTAAGTCACAGGTAGCCAAGTGGCTGAATTTGGGCAAAGAACTGAGGATAGCCATGACCATACCACTTCCAGACCCATACATTTTCACTCATCCCTGTGAGGAGGATGAAAGGAACTCTCAGATCAAGACAAGGTAGGCACCTACTTTAAAAAGAGAGCCTGACCAATCATAGGCTTCTGGCTGAGAAAGGCGCAATCCATCCTTGGATATGGCATATACTTTAACAGCAGAATGCTTGTTTATATTTGAGTTTCATTCTCAGCAGCACAAAGAAAGCAAATTTTATGATGATTTGAAGTTTGCTTTCAATAGTACTTTGGATATGTATATATATCCAAATAGGTAATACATTTATGTTGTTCAAGACAAAACAAAACAAAAACATAAGTGATGTGCACTTTCTACCTCCCTCTCGGTTTTTGTATCCCAGTTCTGAGCTCCTAGGACCAGGTCCTTCGATGTTGAAGTGAATCCACTGCTCAACACACTTCTCCCTAAAAGCAAGAACCAAGTCTTACTCTTTGGGCTCAGTGCTCCTCACACTGGGAAACATGGAGGACCCATGGCTCAGCACAGGTTTGTTTGAATCTTATACTTTTCACCTTTGTCTAAATTGGTGACAGAGGATAGTTTAGCCTGTAGACGGTGCTTCTACCCCAAGGTTCCCACTATCCTTATAAACAGAAGTGCAGACTGAGAACACACTGACACAGCAATCCTGGAAATGTTGAGCATTGAACTGGAATAACAGAACGAACAGAAGGAAAGATTCCTAGAAGCCACATGTCTGCGAGGACCCTTCCACGGGGACAGACACACTGTCAAAATCACTGTTCCTTGCTCAAAGGCAAACCCAGAGTAAGTCACGGATATTTGGTCTTCACACTTCAGTAGCCTTATTTATTTATTTATTTATTTATTTATTTATTTATTTATTTCATGCCTAACTTTCAAAATTTCGTATTTTTGGTCATGCTTTAACTGTGCATTTAGCAAGTATATTAATGGCCTGGTTTTGATCTCAGATTTAACTTATGCCGAAAGAAATTGTTCCTCATTGAGACTTGGTTTTTCTGTAACTTCATATAGGTTCTGGGGCTCTCTAGAAAGCAATTGTGAGTTTGGTGAGAACAATTGGTTAGTGTACGCCAGCTGCCTCGGTACACAGGCTGCTGTAAACGCCCTGAGGATGCTCTTCCCCCTCTGAGACCTGGAATACTGTTGATTCCAAATCCTGGGAACTCAGAACAGACATATAAAAATCCGAGAGGGAGGTGGAAAGTAGACATCCTTTGTGTTTTCGTTTTGGTATTGCAGGATCCATGAATGCATCCTAGGCAGAACAACAGAGACAATGACACCCATACCTTTTCATTTAGTGATCACCAGATTTTTTCACCTCAGCAAATCACATACCCTTAGAATTCACCTTTCTTAAAGATTCACTATGGCTGTCTGAGCTTACACTACTATACAATGCATCAATAAAAACAGGCAAGAATTGTTCTTTAGAAGAAGTGCGGCTCTATCTGGGTGTGGAGTGTGGATATTTCCATGCTCTGGGTTCAGCTTCAGTGGCATCTGCTATTCTTTGGCATTAAGCATAACTGGTTTGTAGTAAGCCAATGTAATGACTCTGGCTTGTCCTTGCTCTTGTTTTGGGAGGAGATTCTCAACCAGGTGGACCAGTTCCATAGTGTACCAATTCCCACATTATGCCCGTTTGGTCTTCTTCATGTGTGAATGTACAATCTAAGCAAACACAAGCCGTCTTACCTTTAGGGTTTTCTCTGCTGAACTTGAGAAGTAGTTTCTTTCCTCCTTGAGACTTGGGAGTTCTGTTCACACATGAACATTTTCACACATGGAGGAAGGCCCTAAACAATAAAGGTAGAACCCAGATTCCACATCCTGAGAGCCTGGAAAGGTGCTCTGTGCCTGACATTCTTCCATTCAAGGCGATCCTGTCATTTTTCAAGAAACCTATTGAGCCTATGCTGAGTTCATATAAAATAAAGAACCCTGATAATATCGAAGGCTCCCATGAGTTTGTCATAAACTAGGCTGTCAATTTTTTAGTTTATGCAGAGAAGTAACTGCCAAGCAAAGTGGACCAGCAAAGTGCTGGTTAGCTTACTGTTTGCCCTGGAGGACAGAATATGCACAGAACCAAAGGATGATGAAAGGCCACCACACAAGTGCCCTGTCAGGATAAAAGGAGTGGGGCAATCTCAAGGGTATTTTTTTTTTGACAACTCACGGCTCCTCAGGGATATAATATCTATGTTTGACAGAACAATTTTGCCAGATAAACAAGGACCTACACACTTGCAAAAGCCACAAGAACAGAAAATTTCTTCTCACCTTTTCACTTGACTGTTTGTCCTCATCAAATAATGCAGTTCCCATCATCAGGTGTCATATCCTATTATATTTCTGTGACCTTGAGTGCCCTTGCTTATTGCCCCAAAACCAGTCACTGACACCTGACATTCTTCTTTCTTCTTCTTCTTCTTCTTCTTCTTCTTCTTCTTCTTCTTCTTCTTCTTCTTCTTCTTCTTCTTCTTCTTCTTCTTCTTCTTCTTCTTCTTCCTTTTGTTCTTTCTTTTTTTTTGATTTTTGAATTAAAAAAGTTTTCCATTTCTTCTGGAATATGACAATCTACCTACCTCAGTTTTATTGTGATATACTCCTATTTCTGACCAAACTTGAGTTTATTCTCACCTTTCTCAGGTCTCCCCCTTTGTAGTTGCACAAGTCGTAGGTGTGTTGTATCTTCTAACTTATGAGTTCTTTGAGGACAGGGATTTAATGTCACCATTTGTTGTGTGTGTGGGAGTACTGCATGTGCATACAGGTGGTATGTAGGTGCATGTGTATAAAAGCCAGAGTTCAACACTGAGTTTTGATCCACAGGAGCCAATCACATTGTTTTCCCAAGGTAATAGCTCCCCTTTGATCTAGCTCAGCTGTTAAGCTAGTATGGTTGGCTCCAGGGATGAACCTGTCTCCACCTGCCTGCGGCTAGGATCACAACTGAGCCCACCATACCTAGACTTTAATTTATAGAATTCAGGTTCTCATGCTTGTGTAGGCAGTCAGCTGACTGGATATCTTCCCAGCCTCATGTTTGCTTGTTAACAAAAAAAAAAAAAAAAAGCTCAGGGGAATATTTCTTTGTTGCTGGTGGGAGTGCAAACTTGTGCAACCACTGTGGAAATCAATTTGGCAGTTTCTCAGAAGACTGGGAATAGTTCTACCTCAAGACACATCTAAACCACTCTTGGACATATACCCAAAAGATCCTCCAACATCCCACAAAGACATTTGCTCAACTATGTTCATAGAAACTTTATTCATAATAGCCAGAAACTGAAAGCAACCTAGATGTCCCTCAACTAAAGAATGGATTAAAAAAAAATGTGGTACATCTTCACAATAGAATACTATTCAGTTATGAAAATCAAGACATCATGAATTATTCATGCAAATGGATGGAATTTGAGAATATTATCCTGAATGAGGTAACCTAGTCTCAAAAGAACAAGCATGGTATGTACTCACTTATAAGTGGATATTAACAATAAAACACAGGCACCATGTTATTATACTCCACAGAACCAAAGAAGCTAACCAAGAAGGAAGGCTCAAATGAGGAAGGTTGAATCTCACTTAGAAGGAGGAATAAAATAAGGGTCAGAGAGAACTGGGAGGGCGGGGTATGGAAGGAGAATAGGGAGTTCGGGATCAGATGTGGGGAGGAACATGAGAGATGGCTAGATGGCCATGAAAATAAATGGAAATCTGAAACTGATGGGGATGAGGAGGTGGGGGGCATATCTCTAGGAAGAGACAGAGACCAGGCATAAGGGGTAGCACAAGAATCAATGGGAGTGACCTTAGCTGTGGCTCACTACATTGGGGATATGGAACCTCAAGAGGCCACCTCCTGTAGGTAGGCAGGAGCCAGAGTGGAGCAATAAACACAACCCCAGCCATAAAACTCTCAGCCTCAAATTTATCTTGTCTACAAGAAATGCAGGCATGGGATGGAGTAGAGACTGAGGGAATGACCAACCAATAACTGGCCCAACTTGAGACCCAATCCATGGGCAAGTACCAATTCCTGTCACTGTTAATGATACTCTATTATGAATGCAGACAGGAGCATGTTTCCCTTTGAGAGGCTCCACCCAGCAGCTGACTCAGATACAGACTGCCACAGCCAAACAGTGGATGGAGCTTGGGGACTCTTATGGAGCAATAGGAGGGAGGATAACAGCCTCTAAGGTGATAAGAACGCTACAGAAAGACCAATAGGGTCAACTAACCTGGACTCTTTGGGTTCTCAGTGTCTAAACCACCAACTAAAGAACATATAAGGGCTGGACCTAGACCTCCCTGTACATATGTAGGGAATGCGCAGCTTGTTCTTCACGTGAGTCCCAAACAACTAGAATGGCAGTGAGTAAGATATGAAGTGAATAAGTAAAAACAAATTAAACTTTAAGAAAGTTCACTCTTGGTAGTACAATTAGTCATGATTAAAATAAAAAAGCAACACAGAGTTGTGTGGATGGCGAACAGGAGGTGGGTCTGGGAAGAGTTGGCTGAGTAGGTTAATACAATCAGTACACGTTGTAAAACATTCTCAAAGAATTAATAAAAAATACTTCCAAAAAAAGTTCAGTGTCTAACATAATTATGACCCATAGTGGATGCATAAAACATATGTTGTTTCTTGAAAATATTAGCACAAATCAATGACATTTATTGATTTATTTTATTTCTTACATAGGTTTGTGCTGCTCAGGGCTTTTTGGGTCACATTTGACAACAAATCAAAATAATATATATATAAAAAAAATAGGGGGTGAAGGCCTCCTGAGCAGACTTGAATAACCCCATGGTAGGGATGTACCAAATACTGGAAGACAGCTGTCACAAAAGCCAGGGGCATCCCCAAATAGTCTATCAGTCCTGTCAGTGCCTCTTGCCATGGCTCACTTGGGACTCATTTCTTCCTTACACTGGGCAAGGGGAAATGCTGGCAAACTGAGAGCTTCATGCTACATGGTGTTAGCCACTGACAAGGAACTGGACATTTTCTTGCATAAGATGGAAACTTCCCAAGGAATGACATGGGATGCTTAGTAACATTGCCCCTTTTCATGTCTCCCTGAATCTTTATTCTTTGATTTTGACCCTGAAATTCTCTTCAAAAAAGGCCGTATGTGCTTCTTTCTCTTAAGCTTACATGAAGTGGAAACAACAGTCTGCGGGTCGTAAGCCCAGCTGGTCCTAAGGACCCTTGTGCTTCTGCAAGTGCTACTGCTCTTTGAATGTGCATGGCATGGCCAGGATAAACCTTAGTTACCAAGAGGGAATAAGAGACAAAAGAGTTAGGGTTGTTCTTCTAGGTCCCTGATACATGTGCTGCCCCCTATTGACTTGCTTATGTGATTAAGCTTAGCCAAGACCACAGCACTGATCCTAGATGCCACTCACCGAGCACCTCTCCCACCCCATAGGAAGAACGAGGGAATTTTGTTGTGAGCCATGTGTGTTTAACTTAGAATTTTTATGGCACTAGTTCATGGGTTAAAAACTAAATCTTGTTTTTGCTACTTCTGGTTATGTGACCTTGGGCAAAATGCTTCCTTTGTGCCTGCTTCTATAAAATGGAAATAGAACATTGCCTATGTCAAAGAACTTTTGTAATAATAAGAGTAGTTAAAAATAAACAATGACCCACACATAAATGCTAGGTATTTTACCTATTATTAATACTACTAGTCTATCATATGTCCACTCACAGGCAACATTGCCCAGACAGAAGGGAGGGTGCCTAAGGACTCTCCATACTTGGAAAAGTGACCATCATTGGATCCAGCCAGTGTGAACAAAATGGCTGAGAGGCCCATAAGAAGAAAGCAGCTAAGATTAGCAAGATGGATGTGGTGGAGGGAGATAAGAAAGTAGATTCCACATTAAGATAGGAAGCAGATTGGGCATACAGACAAGAAGAATGCACTTTATTCATTTTTTAAAAGAATTCATTTATTCATTTAGCTATTTCTCTAACCACAGTTTCACTATATATATATATATATATATATATATATATATATATATTTAAAAAAAACCCACAAGAGATGATTTTGGATGCCGAGCACAGACCAAGGATTGCAAATGAACCCTGTTTCATCTGCTTACCAGCTATTTTGTCTTGGGAGAGCTTTATTTAAATTCTTTGAAGAATAAAAATAATAAATCATAAGGAATGTAATACAAGAGAATGTATATAATAATACAAAAACAATAGTATGGTACCTGATATGCATCAAGCAGGAATAGTTGCCAATACTGCTAAACCAAATGTATAGTGCTAAATAAGCCCCCACCACTAGTTTTCCAAAGGGAAGCGGCTCAGAAGAGACAGGGATATTTGGTTGGGAAATCCCTTCTAGTGCACACTATTAAAATTTCCAAATGATGAGCAATGACAAATGGAGACATTACCTGCTTCTCATCCCTTTGTCTTTTCTGACTGATTCTCCTCACTGGTGCTGAAAGCAGTGAAGAGTGAGTTGCCCTGTGCTGTCATTAGTGAGTGCCTGGAAAGGCAGGGTTTTCAAGAATAGATTTGCAGGGAGGGAATTGTTCATTTTCCCCATTATATTCTTTTCCCCCCATTATATTCTTTTCCCCCCATTATATTCTTAAGAAAGAAAGGGAGGGAGGGAGGCAAAGGGAAAAGAAAGAGGGAGGAATGGAAGGAGGGAGAACATACATACTTAGAGAGAGAGAGAGAGACAGAGACAGAGAGAGACAGAGGCAGAGACAGAGAGATCCCAAATAGTTTTCAACTGGAAGAAAAAAGAGTAACAAACAGTTTTTAGCAGAGAGGAGAACATAGCCACCCCTAGGTTTAAGTCAGCAAAGATCACAGACTGATAAAATGCTTTTTTCCATTTTCATACCCATGACAGGCTGCAAACAGACACAGCCTCCATCTTGCCTAGAGGAAGAGGAAGATGTGTCATAATGGTCTGTCATTACTAAGCACTAAAAGCAACTGCCCTTTGTCACATCTCACGCTAGTGTCAGGACACTGGGGAGGAGAAAGCGAGTTCATGGTGCATGAATGGAAGAATTTACCCAGGGGAGGTGATACAAAGAAAATGTATCATGTTCTGGGGAGTTAAAGAAACTGCCAGTAGTAATTTTAGATACATTTTCCAGATAAATGAAAACACTTTCATCTTGGTATGTATGTGTTTGAACCTGTGGTGTACTGGAGTGGGGACAGGGGCAGAGGGAGGTTTTAAATGGGGGAGCAGTAGGGTGGAACATGCTGTGATGTTGTTGAATGTCAGGAAAGTAGAATTGCGTGCGGGATGGGTTATTTGGGTGCTTGGCGATTAGTTCATCAGAGGTGACGGGATACATCAGCTGGCGAGGCAGCTCAGCATGGCCACAGAAATGTCACTGCACTTACGATCCTCGGGAATAATTGGCTAATTCTCAGCCTGGAAAGTGGTTGCAAAGAGCTAGGAGTGTGCTGCAATCAGACAGCTCCAGTGGCCCTGGCACACAGGAGCTTATTCTGGTGGTGTTTTTAGGAGAGACATGATCAATGGCTGTTTTTGAGAGATCTTGATTTTAGGCAAATTTACTTGGCCATCATGAATGCCACGCTATCAGAAAGACAAATTAATTTAACATGAGTGACTTCCTGGTCCCTTATGAATTACTTTCCAATTGTTTTTAATAGCATCTCTTTATCTCTCACACAAGAAAACACAGTTGACCTTTAACAGCCTCTTTTATAAATGGACCCAATTGCAGCTCAGCTTCTCCACTTCCAGATCTTTATCTCGTGGCACCTTGAATCCAAGCTCATTTGGATGCAGGTCCAGCTGTCTCTCTAATGGTATCTATCCATTAATTAAACACTGTGAGCTTAACAGCCGGCACAACAGCCACTGTAAAGGATGAGAAGGCAGTTCTCTTTTAATCTACAAATATTTATTTTCTTTTGGGGGGATTGGTTGGGAAAAGATTAAGTGTATAGGAGGATAACCAGCTTACAGAGAATATGTGTGTTGTGGTGGAAGTTTCCTGTTGAGTCACATCAGGTGCAGTTCGTAAGCAGGAAGACTGGCTTCTAATCCCCACAATCATAAATTATGAATGCCGGTTAAAACAAGTATCTTCCTCCATCTGGGCTAAGGAATGGCTCTTTGTTCTCTGAGTGTGTTAATAGATGCATGCAAATGAGTTTACAGGGAAGAGTGAGTATAACTCAAATAGAATTGGACTCTGATATTTATGGGAGCCTGTCGGCACAAGAGCCAGGTCATGACTTGTGTATTCTTATCCAGCCACAATGCATTATGGGGCTTCCTCCAGTCCATTTACAATTTCTCTGGGTTCTTAGACTCATTCATCACTGAACTGTGTACAAACATCCCTGGAATATCAAAACAATATGCTGAAAGCTGGACACAGTTTTGGCTTTTAAACAATCCCATTTGGGTATAGAGGCAGTGTGTGTGCTGTAGAGTAAAATACTGTCAAATAAAATTAATAGAATAAAAAGATATCAACTGTTTCAAAAGTGGTGCTACATTGTAGTGTGTGTGTGTGTGTGTGTGTGTGTGTAAAATGCTTCTTTAGCTAGAAACAAATAGTTTGCATTTTAGAATACTCACATCTCAGCAAATACCAGATTGTATTTTCACTTCTATAATCTTCTCAAAAATGTCATTTATTGACTTTAAATAAATGTGTCCCTTTCTATGTGATCTGGCATATATTTTATGCACTGACTTGGCAAGAGTTGGCAGTTGTTCAGGAAAATGTCTTTAGGTTACTTTGAGATTTCCAGAAATAGAACACAAGATAAAGACTTGGTTGCAAGCAGCTTTTGAAAGGAAAGCCTACAAAGTAGATTTGAGAGAGGAAGTAGGAAGACAGACAGGACCATGGGAATACTAAGAGGGCAAGGTAGTTTCCTGAAGTTACCATTGTAAGTCACAGAGGGCAATTCTGCCTGCCCCTGGATTTGTCCATCTGGGAGACAGGAATTTGGAGTATTTAAACACCACTTCCCAGTGTTATGTAGGACAAGTTTATGCAGTATCTTAGCTGGAGGACTAAAAATATTTCTATCAATTTACAGTCAGAGGTGGGATCTTAGGCTATCATGGGATCATTGGAAGTAATAACCAGTGTGTTAGATTTGACTGAAAAATTTCCCTATTTTAAAAGTTATGCAATGCTGAATACAGTTGAATGTATTTGGGAAAGATTGTTACGTTGGCTAGGGTTGATTGGGCTTGGCAGGATCTAGAGTATCTAGGTATGCCTGTGAGCTATATGGCCCCTGAATATGTTTGCAAGAGGTTGGATTGATCAGGTAGTTTAGGATGGATGATCCATCTTATGGAAGGTGACAGAGTCTCCTTTAGGCTTGGGTCCTGGACTGCATCAGAAAGAAGGGGTTAGTTCAGGGTAAGTGTCCATCACTCTTTTCCTTCCTGACAGCAGATACAACATGCCTGGTTCTTTAAAGTCCAGGCAGGTTCTGCTGCCAGACCTTCCCCACCATGACGGACTGTATCTTTGAACTGTGAGCTATAATGAAACCATTCTTCCTCGAATTGCTTTTGGCAGGGTATTTTATCATAGTTAACTGGAAAAATATCTAAGCAAAATGGGTCTATTATAGTTTTTTATGTATAGTATACTTTTAGAAGTATGTACTAACATCTCTATTTTATTTTCAAGACATTAGTTCATTGAATACTAGGTACTGAGGTAAGTACCAGAAAAAATGTTGCCTTTCAAGTTAGCATATTTTGTAAAGCAAATTATTATGGTGCTATGGTACATTTGTACCTCTCTGAAGTGTGGAGTTAGGGGAGGCAGGGAATGTCCAATTTACTAGAGACGGGAAGAAGGATTTGGGAAAAGAAGTAGTTAGTAGTCTTTTTAAGGTGTTGAAGGAGGAGGAAAAAGGAAAAGATATTTCTATAAATGTAGTAGTGTATAATTCTGAGACAAAAAGACTGCAACTTTTAATGGAGTATCATTGACATCAAATGTTTTCAGCTTGTAAAAGGAAAATCTTAGGAGAACTGAAAGTCATTCAGTGTGATTGGAGAGTGGCTATGAATGGATACAGCCAAAATTGGCAAAAGAGGAAAGGTTGAATAATGGTGATTGTCTTCCCCAAAACAGGTACTGTCTTTCCTATTGATTTTTCATAGAAAATGTTGGGGATGCAGTATGCGCAAATGTGTTCATGTTGCAGATTTGGAATATATAAAATTGATTAAAAACAGTAATACTAGTTTTGTTATAGGACAACTCCAGAAGGTGGCTATGATTTAGTTATTGCAGACTTTAATTGTACAAATGTGTGTGTGTGTGTGTGTGTGTGTGTGTGTGTGTGTGTGTTTATGGATTTTTTAATTGTATTAAATTAAATATAAAATGTGTAAAATAGAAATAATTTTGGAGTCTGATAAGGCAGTAGGAGTGAGGCCCCATAAGCTTCTCCTTCTGGGAGTTGATTAACTTGAGTAGAAGTGGACTTCTATAAAATAGGAAATAGGAGGGGTACATGTAGAAACTGCTGTACCTGGTGATCCAGTCTAGCGTCAACCTGGCCCTGTACAGAGAGACTGAACCAGGTACTGATGGAGCTATTGGAAAAGAGATATGTCCATCTACCTCCCATTATCAGTTGTGGTGCTTTGAATAGGTATGGAACCCATAGACTCATGTGTGAATGCTTGGCCCATGGGAGTGGCACTATTAGAAGGTGTGGCCTTGTTGGACTAGGTGTGGCTTTGTTGGAGGAAGTGTGTTCCCAGTCTCATAGAGCTCAAGTTCCAAACAGTATAGAACACAGGAGATAATTTTGCTGCCTTTGGATCAATATGTAGAACTCTAGACTCCTCCAGCACCAGCACCATATCTGCCTGCAGGCTGTCAGGCTTCTTACCATGACTATAATGAACTGAGCCTCTGAAACTGTAAGCCATCCTCAATTAAATGTTTTCCTTTATACGAGTTGCCTTGGCCATGGTGTTCCTTCACAGCCATGGAAACCTTAACTGAGAAACCCGTTCTTTAGAAATCGGGAAGATGATGAAACTGGCTCCATGTCTGTGGCATTCAAGTTCTAACATCCAGGGCCAGCAGGGCAGCATCCTCAAGTCTATGCAGGTAGCATTTTCAAAGGATGTAAGTGGACTAAACCAAAACTGAAGGGTAGCTGCCACAAGCTAACTCTGTATATAAGTGACAACTCCAAATGTGGGCATTTTAGGACAATCTTGCTGATATTCTCTAAAGACATAAGAATTAAATTTTCAGGGAACTGCTAAAGTTTGAAGGAGTTGAAGTCAGTAGCATTGAAATTAGCATTGTCATGGATCTCATGGATCTTATATATTTCTACATAAGGGTAAGACCTGCAAGACTTGGCTTACAAATGCATAATGATAATATAAGCAAGAGTGTGCCTGACCAAGCCCTGTGGTTCAATGCTCTAGATCTTTACTGGAAAAGCTCTCTTGCACATCATGATGGTGCTAACTTGCCTTTGCATCCTACTAGATGTGGAATATTTTCATGGGTTACACCATGGAGGCTAGAAGCCCCTTCCTTACATATGACAGGTAATCATGCTGAGAGCCAGTCCTATCGCTCTTGTCTACCCTTTTTCCAGCTGGCTTATCTCAAGAAGGTATTGATCAGAACTAGGGGAAGAGGCTGTATATTCAACCCTACTGCCAAAGAGGGGAGATTTATCTCAGTACAAGTAATGGAAGGTGGCAGGAGGAGGGAAAATATGGCCAGAGATCAGCTACATTCAACGAGACAGTGATGTCTGGAGGAGTCTGTGACAAAAAGAAGACAAATCAGACAGGTCAGATTGTCACTCTGAAGAGCCCGGCCAGCAGCACCTGCGGGTGATGTATGACACTGCAGGCTGCTGAGCGCTACCTTCCCAACCTGGGCTGTGTGGGCCTCTCATGAAGAAACAGATTTATTGTACTGTCTTTGGTGCATCACTGAGCAGAGCTGTGAGGGATTGTGGGTAATAAGTTCTCCCCCACCCGCCACCCCAGCCCCCGTTGAAGCCAATAACCTGCCTTCTTTATCTCAGTAAGCAGAAGACACAGAGACAAAGAAAAATTGAACTCAGACTCAGATTGCTTATCACCTCATCCTCCCGTGTCCATAGAGTATGTGGTGAACACTGTGCAGCGGCGGGAATACTGGAGTAAGCCGTCCAGCTACTATAGCAGGAATTTATGAGCTTGGGTTCAGCAAGAGGGTCGACCTCGATGAAGGAAAGAGGAAAAGGATGAGAAAAGATCCTTGATATCAACTTCAGACCTCTACACAGATGTACACACACACACACACACACACACACACACACAATGTGGGACCACACACAAACACATATGCATGTATATCATACACATACATGTGCAAAAATGCAATAAAAAGAGTTGAAGTAAAAGAAGATAAGTGAAGTGCTTATGCAGAACAGTGATAAAAAAGCTTAGAGCTGCTAGGCATGGTTCTTATTGACAACCATCAACCACTGGGAACAAATAATTTACCTTCAACTGCCATTCCTGATTGGGCAAGAAGCTATTGCAATACTAGTGTGAGAAGCTTATCTGTCTTTTAAGTCACTTCTACTCTTAAGAAGTAAGACTTGGGGGTACTTCTTGCTCTTTTTATCTAAGACATCACTCATATTATTAAAAATGAGGAGATCCAGAACATGTGGGAAATAGATCTCTGGTTCTTGCAAAATATGTGAGTTCAGAGACCACTGTATTCTGAGACCACACCTTTATTCATGAGGCCTCTACATAACTGCTATCAGGAGTTTTTGTTGATTGAAGACCACTTTATAAAATGGGTCATATTCCTACTTCACTGCTATTTTAGGGCACTTTCTTTGACTCGGGTCCTGCTAGATACTGGAGGTATGAAGATGGAAGGATATGTTTTCATAGCACTTGCAATGTAACCAGAAAAATAAATACATGACTAAGGAATTATAATGGAGACTGTAATTGCAATGCAGCAAAAAGGAACATGTTCCGGTTAAGTAGGAGCACATACTGATATTCAAGACTGGAAACAGTCTGATGTATTAATGAGGGTGAAAATATCTGCCACATAGACACTTTCTAAGTGTTTACCAAGGTGATTTACATGGTGTGGTACAATCAAAATGTAATACTGAGACTTTGTTCTTGGGATAAAGTGAAGCACCAAAGAATTAAATGTGAGTTCATTTAATAAATACTTCCCATTTTTCTTTTCGAGAGGCCCTTTGTTTATGCATTTAACATCATCATAAAAATATCAATGTCCTCTTGAATACTTTTTTCAAATTAGTTAATGGAGGAAAAATGCCTTTGAACACTGAACAAGAAACAATGGATTCAGATCACCTAGAAAATGTATTAGGGAATATTGAGGCAACTCTTATTCATAATTTTTAATTTTTTTTTAAATTAGCAGCTCTCAGTGAACACACAGGAGCTTTTGATGGTATTAAAGGCCAGTAGAACCCTCCTTCTCTTGCTATAGTCTACCTTTCAATCCATTTACCTTAGGTTAAATAATTCATATGGAAAACAATAGGCCTGCCCATGTTAATGATGCATCCAAAAGAAAATGGCTAGGGATGGAAAGATGGCTCAGTGGTTAAGAGCACTTGCTGCTATTGCAGGAAACCTAGGCCTGGTTCCCAGCATACATACAGTGGGTCACAACAATCTGTGACTCTATTCCATGGGCTCCAATGTTTTCTGTCCTTTTTGGGTGTCAGGAAGGTATGTGGTACATAAGCATATATAAAAGCAAAATGCTCATACACATGAAAAATAAAAATTATGAATAAATAAATAAAATAAACCAAGGAGGAAGAATATATAATAAAATGCATCATATGAAATTCACAAATAATTAATAAAATATTATTTTAAAAAACAAATAGATACGGTAGATAAGCTGAACAGAGTAAGTACATTCGATTCTCTATTTGCACGTCTTTGAACGCCTATCAGTTGCTTTTCTCATTGTTTAAATCAAACGCCTGACAAGAAAGCATCTAAAGTGAGGATGGACTTAGTCTGACTTACAGTCTGAAGGTATCAGTGGTGGGAAAGTTTTGAGACTGTGAGCCGCACAGGCCTGTGGCGGCAGGAGCATGGGGGTTGTTACATCACTACAGGAAATGAAGCAGGGCAGGACAGGAAGATAGGAACCACTGTAAACCTCAAGCCACTCCTCCACCTAGCCACACCTGTCAGAGTCTCTGAAACCTCTCAATAAGAGTACCACCAGCTGGGTTTCAGTATTCAAACGCATAAATTAATTAAGGCAGGCTGTCTGCTTTAACACATTCGTTCAGATTCTCCTTCGTCGCACAGTAAGAGGCGAGCCGAGGGAATGCAATAGGTAGTCCTAATCCAATATTCAATAAAAACGGAATGAAATTACATAATAAAGAGCACAAATGTTCTATATCAATTTTGTTTGATAGCCCAGTGTCTTCAGAATGAGAACTCTGCAGTTTCCAGAAGGCTGTAGAATAGAATCAGTCTTTCGCCATCTGCTGGATTGAAGTGGGGTTTGCAATGCATCAGTTCCGCGGTGGGGAAAGGATTCCAGGACACATTTAAAGTCTTTCCTGCGGCAGGCTAGATAGAGTGCGCCCTTGTTTCTCAGCTTGCAGCCATTTCCTGTGAATGCATTGCCTCTTCTCTTTGTCTTTATTGCTACAAAGATAGATTCAAATGAAAATTCCATTTATGTTTCGAACCTGATCTGTATAAAATATGGCCTGTACAGACAAAAGACATTCAGGAAGTCATGATGATGCGTTGGGCTTGAGCTTCACCCCCAAGCTTGTTTAGATAACTGCGCTCAGCCAGTAGACAAAATGTGCTCCAATAATTCGTACTACTGATCTTCTTGTTTTGTTTTGTCTTGTCTTTTTTTTTTTCTTTCGTTTCGTTTTTTCCTTGCAAACATCGTGTAGATAAAAGTGTTCTCACAAGGTTTATTCTCACAAATGCACTCTATGTGATTTGAGAAAGAAGATACCTCAGTAAAGAAGTGGACTAACCAAACAATGTACATTCATATTATCAGGTTTATGGGAAAATGAACTTGGCATACTATATAATATATATAGTAATATATATTACTTTTGAGAGATAATTAGGTTGATTTTAAAATTAAATAATTGTTAGGCACTTCAGAGGGTGGGATGAAGTTCAAGACTACGCCGCCGTGGTGTATAGGTGGAGGCAGGACAGTGTCGTTTTCAGGAAGGGGATTATTGCCTGTGAGGAGTTGGTGCTCAAGGATGAGGTACTTCATGGGTTTTAGACTTGGAGTCACTGACACATTCACAGGGCGAACAAACGTTGCCAGTATTTTTTGTTTGTTTGTTTAATTGATTGGTTTTTTTTTAAAGATAGTGCCCTTCTATGTTGGAATTCTGGGCCCCAACCCAGCGTTTATCTGCCTCAGCCTCCCAGGAAGCTGTGCTGAAGAAGCATGCTGACCTGCTAGGTTGGTTGGCATGATTTCTATGCTAAAGACTTGCCATCACTTTTGATTTTGTTTTCTCTTTGCCTTGCTTACTCTAGCTCTCACTGAGCCAGCAGGCACTTACGATGTAACCCAGGCTAGCCTCCAATTCACGGCAATGCTCCTGTAGAATCTGCATAGCCCGGGATTTGGAGGCAGGAACACCCACGCCCTAATCCTTTGCCAGTTTATGGAAGCACCCACTGTACTTCCCACTAGACATTCAGGCTCTGCATTGACACGTGATGAACAGACATGGATTTGAGGCAAGAATTTGTGGGGTCTTTTGGAAAACACCAAGTCAGACAGCAGGCTATCAATTCCTTCTCTGATGGAGAGGGTAAGAGATCAGCAGGAAAGGCAGCTTGAGAGAGCATAGGTCTAGAGTCTGGGGACCTAAGAACTGACAGCTTGCTGCAATTTTGTTATGTAAGTCCAGTTATTCAAGAACAGATCAGTTAAATCTCATATTTCCTTTTTGTCTGTCACTGGGGTGAGCCACTCTCACAGATGCAGATGACAAGAGGAAGGCAGCTGTAACGGAATAGAGTGTTATATCTTGGGAAAACTTCTGTTTTTGCCCATTTTCAGTTAACTTCAGTACTGGGTCACATTAGAGATGTCATCTAAACACCTCTCCATGTTGTGTAACTTTGATCTAGAAGAGAGTTGTATGAGACTTGGGATAGAATTAGAAAATACACATTTGAACAACCATGGGTGAAAACTCTGAAATGAGGTGATTTCTAAAGGACACTTATTATTAGAATAACCCTCAACATATTTGGGAGAGTAGTAGCAATGTCATACTAGCAACTGAAGGATAGAAAGTAAATTCTATCTTTGCTAATAGCTGCCACTGGTATCATTGTAGGTATAGCCGTGATGCCTTAGAGGGATATTCCTTTGTACCAATAAATGGCAGGAATAGAACACTGTTTCTTCTTTTAGCAGACATGAGTCATTGTGCAGTCTGTGCTTGTGAATGCTGCTCCTCTGTGATGCCAATGAACTAAAGAAATCCCATCTAAATTACCAGACCCTGTGACATGCACATCATAACATTGGTGCACATCTTCTACTCCCAAAGCAGAAGAGAATATGTTGACAAGCTCTGCTCAAATGAGAATCTAGGCATGGCCTCTTGTCATGAGGCAAAGAGAAGGCAGAGTAGAGACAGGTGGGATAGTTGGACTACCACCAGTCTGTGATTGTCTAGAAAGCTGTCCTCTGGGGCCAATTGCTAACAATATGAATTTGACAATAATTTATTCACTCTTTTTAAAAAATTTTTATTTATATTACTATTTATTCAGGTGTGTGTGTGTGTGTGTGTGTGTGTGTGTGTGTGTGTGTGTATGCCATGATATATGTGTAGTGGTCAGAGAAACCTTTGAAGGGATTGGTTCTTTTCTACTGTGTGGGATTTGGAGAATGAACTCAGGCACTTAGTCTTTGCACCAAGTACCTTCACCCGATGAGACATCTCACAGACCTGATTTATTCAAATTCTTAAGACCTACAAAGAAGCAGACACTGAATTATGTTTGGAGAACATGGTTGAATAAGAATCAGAAACCATCTCCACACAAATATTTATGGCTTGTTAGAGATCAGCATTCCAAAGGGAGATTTGCTACACATTTTCAAGCACAAATGGGGAAAACTACTACACCACAAAGCCAAAGTCAAACAACCTCTAATATTTTGAAGACAATGTGTTCAGTAGGACTTTTTCACTACCATGAGAAAATTGCTAAAAGCAAAACAAAAACAAACCAAAAAACAAAAATACAAAAACAAAAAATCCTCTCTATAGTTAGTCCATCCTATTCTTCCTTATCTCAACTCTTCAGTCAAGACTGGTCAGCACTATTGCTCCTTGCAAGTTTGGAAGCCAGTCTTATATATGCTGTGATGACCTGGAGATTTTGCTATCAGTTTCCTCAAGGAAGTTGTGGGTCAGAGTCCTTCCCAACCCCTACTGCTGGGAAAAGACTCTTGGGGAAGCAGAACAAGGGGAGTTTGACTGCCCTTATCCCATGTTGACACAGGGTGATGAAGCCAGGACTGTGGGATTCTCAGACTCTTGGACATCTAGGCATCACTGGGAGTAGAGGAAGGGCAGAGAATGGAGTCTGAGGACAGCCTGTAGCTTGGGGAGGAGGGAAGGGGGATCTCTGCCTTGTCTTAGCAGTGATAGTCTTTAGCTGGGTGGAGGCAGGTTGGAAGCTCAGAGAGGCTATCTAAACTGTAGCTCTGTAGACGAATGCCTTCTTCATGGCTCCCCATGGGGGATCTTGATGAAATAGACAGTCAGTGCTTCTAAACTGTTTATTGACTGTTCATAGCAGAAAACAGATACATATCTATGTCACGTACCCGGTGGACCTGAGATTAAATACATTTTCCTGGCATGGTTTTACTGTCCAACAGGAAAGTTACCTCAGAAAGCTTGTTTCTTCATATTGCCCAGTTTTCACAATTGTGAAGTGTAATAATTTCCAAGAACACGATCTTCATCTTTGGCTTGTCAAAATAGGCTTATTTTCCAGGTAATAATGAAATAAATCCCCAGAAATATCTTTTCTTTGCTTTTTTCTTCTCTGGTACATGAATCACCTATCCTTAGCTAAACTCAAAGAACTTACCTGCTTATGCGTCAGCATGTCCATCACTCCCATTTTCATAACCATTTAGTGTATACTTTAGAGCCCCTGTGACTGTTATTGCTAATAGAAGTTCAACTGTACCAGCACTAGTTTGGCTTTGAAATATTTAGAAAGGTGACTATGAAGGGCTTGGATATGACGAGTTGTAAAACCATCATTTGGAAAAATAAAGGAATAGGTTAAGTTAATGTGGTGATAGATAAATATGTTTAATTGGGCCTTGGCATATTGGAAAATTAGAATCATTTAACACAAAGTTCAGTGGATAGATGTCTTCAGTTATAGGGAATTTAGAACCATGACACCATGCTTAAGGAATGCGATTCATTTTCCAATGTCTCTGGGATTCCTTATCCAATGCCTCTTGAAACTTGCTATCCTGAAAAGGAGACAGATTTAGACCTATCAAGACTCTGGTCATGATTTGGGAATAATTACCATTACTGCTCCCAAATGAGGGATAAAGAACTATGAAAATGTAATAGTAATTCTGAGCAGAGTAATTAGGACAGACTTTGTGGAGTAGGTGGCATTGGAACGAGGTTTTGAAAAATTAGGGAATAAGAATTAAAGCTGACAGAGCAGCGTACTTGCAATATTCAGGTCAGAGATAATGCAGGGCTCAAGGAGGCCACAGGGAACAGAAAGAATCAAAATTCCATCCAGGGAATACTTCATAATTTTATGGGGTTGGTGTGGGGTCTCTATGATTAGACTTTTAATCTTATTTGGAAGGAAATCAAAAGCCACTTCTGGGTGCTAGGAATGGCAAAGACGGGCTCGAAAGCATAATTTAGGCAATTGTATTTAAATTTGTAACTAGCAGTTCCGGGTATCAATACGCGAAGGTCTACAGATGATGCTAAGAGAATTTTCTGATCTCTAGTGGTTCTGTGAGAAGGCGTGGTTTCCGATAATTGCATGGCATTTATTTTGAATATTTGTTTCCTTCAGATTTTTTTTATTGAGTGTCTGATAACTGCTTTCTTCACACCAAGGTACCAGGTATAAGTGCTGGTGGTTGTTCTTATTCACTGATAATGTTCCCTGTGTTGCAGTGAGTTGGCCTATGAATGATTTTTGAAGATCTTTATTGAGTTTCTCTAACTGTATTGGGAGAACAGTGGCAAGACTAGCTGCTTTGCTGATACACAGTCACTAATTCCACTCCTGTCTCAGAGTCTCTGTGGCTCTGGTTTTGTAAATTGCCTGTTTGCTACTCTAGGTTGAATTTGGTCCATCTCTTTTCAGTAAAGTCTTTGTGAGCATGATTCCTAAAATAGCTTTACCCATGGAGAGAAAGAAGTATCTGTTTAATAAATATGTTTTTTTAACTACCTATTGGGGTTGAGGCTGTTACTCAAATAGGAACATACTGTTTTAGCATGCACAAAGTCCTGGGTTATATTTTTAGCACCATGTAGAATAGATGATGCATGTCTTTAATCTTGGTACTCAGGAAATAGAGAAAGAAAGATCAGAAATTCAATGTTGTCTTTGGGTTTCTAAGAGAAACCAAAAATATTTGAAACAATAAACTACTGTCAATGAGAGTGGAAAACAAAAGAACACTGTGGTAAAAAAGCACACAAAAGAGAACAAAGATGCACATCTTAAGGTACAAGGAAGTAAAGAGGAGAAGGTGTCTAGATTCCCAATGGACCCTTCTTAGGGAACACTTCCTATCATCTGATTCACTACATGCCAATAATGTCATCATCTGGGACCAGTGCATAACTTTTTAAGTGACTGTTACAATCTTAACCATAACGTTCAGTTCATGTTGGTCATATAACTTTAATTTTCTTTCAGTAGAGGTCTCTGGATTAATAAGAACCACATCCAGACCTAGTGTTGATCACAAGAGGTCATACTTTCAATATGAGATTATAATTAAATGAGACTTTTGTGACATTTTGTATAGGGATGAATCTGGAAAGAAATAGGATAAATAGAATCAAGATTGAAGACAGTCATAGATTGTGTAGTTGTTCAGTAAATTCTCATTACACTATTTGACTTCTCTGTCCTACTGATGTTGGACCTGGAATGTCATTTACTTTGGTGACAGGTGAATATTTGAAATGTATATTTGTGGTAGTACACCTATCATTGCCACAAGAAAAGCATATCTTAGGAAGTTTGCTGATCCTCGAAGAAGACAGACGTGGAACAGAGCTTTTCCAGTTCATGTATCATATCTGCATCCTGAAGCTATCATCCACGTGACACCAGAAATACGGGTTTAGGAATAAAAGCTTACTAAGAGCTTTTATGCCATCGTTTATTATCTACATCAATAGCTGACTCTGACTAAGCCTCCACCTATGCATGGAATCATTCAATCACATTTTGAGATGGATGTCTGTGATACCAGCACTTCAGAGCCTGAGGCAAGAGGATTGGTATGAGTTTGAGGCCAGTTTCCAATACATAGTGAGCTTTAGGCTAGCCTGAGCTAAAGTATGAGATCCTGTCTCAACTCTATCACCTGTCTCCTACAAATAGACTATAGTACATCATAGCTGGTCTAATTTTAAGTCACCTTTTAACTGCCCATAGTAACTAGTCTGATCTTCAGTATTCGTTTAACTGTTTCTACAGCATTCAAGATTCTGGAAAATTTAGTGCTGATCTTTTTCTACTGTTGATCCTGCTGTTAAAAATTGCTGGTTTTGGATGAACATGATTGCTGGCATCCTCTTTCTTCTGCCTATGATATTTGGCATAAGTAGAAATGTCATAAACCAGAACTGGGCTAGCTCCCTGTTATGAAGCTTATAAATTTTATTTGGGCTTCTGAGTTATTCCACTTTATACAGATATTTATTTATATTTATATATCAGCCTCACCTTTCAAAAAATTTAATGAAGACTTGCTTCTCAAATTAAAGAATAAAATCTGAAATGTTTACTCAGTGATGCAATCTAGAATCACATGGGAAGAAAGTCACAAATGAAAGTTTATCTAAATTAGGTTGGCCTGTAAGCATACCTGTGGGGATTGTTTTGAATCTGTTAATTGATATGGGAAGACCCAGCCTAAAAGTGGGTGGGATTATTTATTTAGTTTGGATCCTGAATTGTCAAAGAGAAAACTAGCCAGGTATAAATCGATCTCTTCTTTTGGGCTGGTATCTTGCAGGTGGGAAGCTCTAGATTCAACTTTGATGGAACCCACATTACATGTTAGCATTTGCTTAGTGCATATTAAGAAAGAGCTACAAAAAAGAAAGAAAAGAAAAGAAAAGAAAAGAAAAGAAAAGAAAAGGAAAGAAAGGAAAAGAAAGAGCTACCAAATCATTACTGTCTTCTTTCCTTCCTTCCTTCCTTCCTTCCTTCCTTCCTTCCTTCCTTCCTTCCTTCCCTGCCTCTTCCATTTGTTCAGAGTAACTATAACAAATGATTTTAGTGCAATAAGCTTTCTCTCCAAATACTGGGGTCTTATATTTTCTCCCTGCTCACTCATGACTCTTTATGATTTCTACTAAAAAAACTTCATTTATGAATTATTTTTAACAGCCATTGACGCATTTAACATATTATAAAATCAGAACGATTTACTTACATTCTTTCCTGTGGTTGACACAACAGGTGGCTCTTTATTGAAGTGGGGGTATGCTTGTCCCTATTCCGTGGACGGAGCGTGCTGTCATGTAAGCATGAGACAGGTATTGACACTTTGTTCTAATCCCTTCAACTCAAAAGGTAACACCATAGCTGAGACTGAAGCTGGGAGCAGAGACCTCCTTATTGATGGAGACATGCTAGCACACTTTCTGCCCTGCGTCATTAAAGCTTAACCCTGACTAAAGACACCCAGGGTTTTCTTTTTTTTGCTCCATACCTCCCACAGTTTGTGCAAGCTAAAAATCACACCTAATCGTTACAGGAAGCCAGACCCATAGGGGCTGAAATTTTTATTTTGTACAGGGAAAAGATGGTTCTCAAAGAGACCAGATCAGTTTTCCTAAGGTTGGTGGGTACTGACTTTTAGCAGAAGATCTGTATACTGTCATGATATGTACAGAGACAGAACATAGTTTGTCATTAATAAAACATGAAAAGTTCAAAAACCTAAAATGTATGTAGGAAGTCAGGATGCTCCAGTATCAATGCATTAGGAGGTCTAGAAGAGACAGAGTAAACAGAGGCAAGGCATCATTTGGAGAATGATAAGGAATAGTTGATTGCATTAGTATACAGCCTGGAAGCATTTATTAAGTTGTCGGCAAGATAAGGACAACAATACCAACTCAGACTTAGGTAAATATCAAATGTATTTTAGAACATACAGGATAAGGCAGAACATAGTTAAAGCTTCTAGAGAAAAGAAATCATTAACGCTACTATCCCAGTTGGAAGGCTATCTTCAACAAATCAAATGCTGATGAGGATATGGGGAAATAGGAACCTTTGTTCACAGCTGGTGATAGGATAAACTGGTACACGTTCTATGGAAATTGGATAGAGGTTTGTAAAAGAACTAGAAGTAGAACCATATGACCCAGTATACCAATTCTCACTATACACACATAGGAATCTACATTCTATCACAGAGGTGCTTATATATCTGTGACAACTGCTGCCCTATTCATAAGTCAAGTGGATGGGAATATCTTAGATCTCCACCAACTGATGAGTGGATAAGGAAATGTGATGCATACATATAATAGAATTTTATTCAGCCATAAAAAAATGAATTCTTGAAGTGGTGATTCTTCAAATTACAATATTAACAAGGCAATCAAGACTAAAAAGAGCCAAATATGGCATACTATTTCTTAAATGAAGATCCTAGTTTTCAATATATACATACCTCAAACTGAAGAGGGGACCATGAAAGAGGGGTGCCTAAAGCATGGTAGAACAGAGAAGAGAGGGAGACCAAGACAAACAAGTTTTGTATGCAAATGGCACAATAAAAACCTACTTTGGAAAAAGCAGAGAGCATTGGAAGGAGAAACAGACATAAATGTAAAGAGAAAATGAGACAATATAAAAATTAAAGGGAAATGACCTTGCCATTCCCAGTGTGTGTCATCCAAAATCAAAAACAAAGTAAATACACTTTCACTGTGGAGATGGAGACAGGAGAATCATTGGACTTACTGACCAGCCAGTGAAATCTGTTGTGTCTCATTGGAAAACCTTGTCTCGATAGTAAGGTTGAAGAATTAGAAAAAAATTCTATAATTTATATGGAAACACAGGGACCAGTGATAGGCAGAATAATCCTAATCAGAAAGAACATAGCTGTAGGCATGACAATATCTGAACTCATTCTACACCACAGAGCTATAGTAAAAAGTCAACATAAAGGCAGTACAAAATAAACATATAGACAAATGGGACATAATAAAGATCCAGAGATAAGCCAACATAGCTTTGGGCACCTAACTTTTGACAAGGGTACGAAAAACATACACTGGAAAAAGCAGTCTTTTCAACATGTTGTACCAGCAAAGTGAATATTCACTTGTAAAATAATGGAAACAGATCCATATCTTTCACTCTACACAAAAATCAAGTCAAAGTAAATTTTTACCTTAATTTGAAATGGGAAATGCTACAACAGTTAAAGGAAAACATGGAAAGCTATAAGTACAGGCAACATGCTTCCTTACAGAGCTTCAGTAGCACAGAAAACAGCCTCAAATATAAATCAATGGCCAATATAATTTCTCACTTTATTCTAAACAGTGATCCTTGACAAACGTGGCTATAGGTTCAACATGCCTAGAACATACAATTCATTTCTAGTATGGCAGGGACCATGTTTAGAGGAACGTTTAATTATTGGAAAGATGTTATTCAGTGTGTAAAGGCAGGAAGAAAAAAATCTCCAACGCAAACAGAACAGAGATGCCCTGCATAAACTAACATAAAAAATGTTCAATATGCAGCTAGTTTGTGGCAGTTGAGCTTTACTGAAGAGAACAACAAAACTTGAGCAGCAGTGAAAGAAGCAGGCATGGTCAGGGAGAACAGACATTTCTATAAAAATCCTATGCATAAGATAGGATTTTCTATAAAAATACTACAATGTCTATATTTTTGCTTTAAGCTATTTTATAAAAAAGGCATTGAACTCAAATTCTAAAATATAGCTTCATTCATATCAGTTTATTGACGAAGTTTAAAAAAACCTAGTTGTTTTAATCCAATCTGAATATTAATTAATCAATTATATGTGTGAATAAAATGTTCTAATAAAAGTGAAATAATAATAAGCTATCAATAATATAACTAGTAAGAAATTTTTCTTTGAAGCCACACGCCCTGGTTGGAAGTTAGATAGGTAAGATTCAAACTGAAATGTACAAATGCTTAGGTACTATGATTATTTCATAGGAAAAAATTCTATTTCTCTGAGGCACCATGTTACACATAGAATGTCCAGAGATTTTTTTCACTAGCCTCATTCTTAGAGCATCCATGGTTCCTGAATCATTCCTTTTTGCCTCTGAGAGAAGGGATTGGTTTAAACTTCTGGTGTGCACTTGAACTTGGTTCATTTGGAGTCATGTTTGAAAGTCTGTTTTATTGAGGGTCAGTTGGATCCAGGATGTATACACAGTTTGAAGAAAGGTGGTGATAATGCTCCCTCAAAGCTATAGACTAATAAAAACACTGCCAGGTATGGAAAAGCTCCCTTCAAGTTGTAGATCAGTGGAGTTGAAGAGACTACCACAGTAATACAGACTATTGTAGTTGCCCTTCCAGCACTTGAAGGTAAGACACTATTTCTCATCATACTACCTACTTAGAATTTAGGACTTGGAAGCCTTCTCTCAGAAGAATAGCTCTCAAAGTGTCCAGGGGTGCTATGCAATCTGCCAAGGGAGAAAAGCAATCAATAGCCCTACTGAGCATGGCAACATATTCTCAAGGGTCAGTAGTGGTATTTTTAACTTGGAAGTAACCAAAAGTTGTTTTAATTGAACTTAATTCCCATTCAAGAGGAGAAAAACCTATGCCTAGTATTGTAAACCTAGAGGAGAATCTAGTAATGCCAATTTCCTACGTAAGCATAGTTTCTAACTACATTCTAAATACTTAGCTGTACACCCACTGAAGAGTGTAGCTCTCACTCGCTATTCAAGGAACTTCTTTTTGCTATAGACATGAATCAATCATTACAGAAATACACACTGGCCAAAATACAGAGAAAAACTAACTGTGGGGTGTTCAAGTCCAATTGATAGATTTAAAACACAATCCCTGTACCCAACGTGCAGGGAACACCAAGGAAGATGGAGTAGAGATATTGTGAGAGCAAAGAACAAGAATCTGTTGAGTTGGTGTGTCTATATAACAGGGGAGCTACACACACAAGATCTCAAAATAAACATCTTGCTGAAATGAGACCTGCAAAATGAGAAGTTGACCAAGTTGGGATGACCAGTTGACATCCCAATGTGAATAGGGAAAAATATCAAGAAGTCCTACATGTAGATGAGGAGCTATAAGCAATTAATGGCTGCTGAGAGGGAGAGTCAGTCTTCTACAGTGATAAGCCCTCTGATAGGTTATCATCCATCAGTCCCAATTCATCAGCCCTAAACACATATGCATATATATAGTCATTTATATATAGATATATAAAATATATTATACAATATTTTATGTATTAACGATATACATGTCAATCTGAGAGGGACTAAGGGGGCATGGGAAGGGCTGGAGTAAGGAAAGGTAAGAGGAAAGGTGGAAATGATGTAAATACATTATTCATGCATGAAATTCTTAGTTAAAATAAAGGGTGGTATGCAGTGCTTAAATGAATAATTACCTTTTCCATTGACCTTAAGGGGCAGTGGAAAAAGGGCATGTATTTATAACATTCAATGTGATGTTTTGTTTTGATATATGGGCATATTGTGAAATAAATTTAATGTCATTACATTAAGTTAATTTAGTTATTCACTTCAAATATAAATTGTCTTGAGGTTAAAAAATCATCTACAATCTATTTTTAGCAATTCCACAGTATTTGTGACATTATTACTATCATTACCATGGTATCAATAGATCTCTAGAACTTATTATCTGGAAGGTTGATTTTAAAATAACATGTTTAAAGAACATTTAAAACTCTATTCTTTTATTTAGTTGTATATGTATTTAAGCAGACCGTTTACTCTCCATGGACCCGAATTCATTGTCTATAGAGTAATTATAATAATAATATTCAATTATTAGTATCAGTGAATGTGGAGGACCTGATGGAAATTTACAATAGACACCAAGTATTAAAATGAAATTCCATAGATGTCCTTGAAAGTACATCTTTAAGCTAAGAGACATTTTAAATATTGAAACTGTTACCTACTTATGATTAATGTGGAGCCTCCAGATCCAAAAGAGAATAAATAAAATAAGGGGACTAGCCAATATGAATCTAAACATTAAAAATAAACCTTAAAAGGTAGCCATACTCTTTTCAAGAGCTGTTCCAAATGAGGGAATCATTTGCTATGAACCACGCATCCACAGAAGAATTAAGTCAGCTACATCGCAGAAATGCATGTGTTAGAGTGGTCCTTATTGTCTCATTTGTGTAATGAGGTTAGGCAGAAATACAGATGAAAACAGATATTTGTATTTCCATATACAGATGTTTGTATTTCCAAATACATTTCACTGCCTCACTTGTATTCCATTACAAGCACAATAATTTGGAGGGTGATTGGTGGTTAATCTTTTAAAATCACTGTGCATGAAATCCACCGTTTAGTCAGATATCAAAAGTCTTTATAACTTCCCCAAATGTGGGAAGAGAAGGAAAGAAAATAAGCACTTCCCATAGAAGCTTTTCAGAGACTATGGTTACTCTTGATCACCTCAAACCATATTGAATTTGACTTACTAAAGTACCAGTCCCCACACAGACATTGCGACAATTTTAATGAAGATGCTTATGTTGACTTAGTTCCCAATAATACACAGACTTTTTTTTATTATTTTAGTTTTACGTGTGTGTGTGTTCACCCGTCTATTCATGGAGACCACCAGACAACTTGGAGGAGTCAGTTTTGTCTTCCTACCACATGGGTCCTTAGAATTGAACTCTGGTCATGAGGCTTGGTGGCAAGGGCGTTGACTCACTGAATAACTGTAAGCAGTGGTTACCGGGTTACCTGAAAGGAAAGCTGGGGATAGAAGAATGGGATGGCGAGAGAAACATGAAGCCAAGACTAATTTCCTGTTCAAGGCTCCAAGTTTAAGGGGGGGTCTCCTCCAAATATATATAGACGGGGAGGGGGGAATCCCTTCCCCCAAAGGCAGAACCCATTTGCTTGCTCCGCAGGTGGCTGGTGCCTCTCAGGAAACTGCAGGTCCTTGGAGAACAATGAACTAGAGCTACACCCTAGGTGGGAAGTAGTAACTAGCATCCAAATCTGAAATTCCCGCTCAAAGGCTGGGGGAGGAACTTCACCTTGGTCAATGTCAGGTTTCTGCCAGGTGGCATGGCACCCCAATATGGCTCTCTACAATCTTGTTAGCCCCATGTCCAGTTTTTAAAAGATCAGTTCATGCCACACTTTCTACAACCAAGAATGTTCCATGTTAAAACATTAATATAATTTATCTCAAGGTACTGGGATTATGGGTAGTATTAGGTTTTTTTTTTCTCTTTGCTTATCTGTTATTTCCAATTTTTCTATGAGAATGTGGATTATTCGTATTCATTTTTAACTCAGGAAAAGCCTCTTTTAAATTGAACTTTATCAGCTGTATTCAATGTGAAATCCCTTTAGAGCTGATAGAGTAAAGAAGATTAGATATGGATATTCATTTAAAAAAATGGCAAGACCGTTTCTTTATGTACTCATCTTTTGTTCACTAAATAAGAACAAAGATTATTGGTGGGGAAAATAGCTAGTGAAAGATATGGACAGGAAGGAAATAGGATGCTTTACCACGGAGTTCCCAAACCAGTCATTCATTAGATAGCAGGGAACACTGGGGTTAATTTTCATTGGCTATGACAAAGTGGTATGATGGCTCCACTCTGAATGTAGCAGGTCTGCTGTTAGTGGGTTCCAAATGGTATCTAGGTCATGCATAAAGGGGTGTGTTAATTGATTACTGTGACCTTTGTGCCAGATGTGCCGCCGAGTCAACTCCACCTCGCTCTGAGTTCCCCATTGCCAGTTATTTGATTTGCGACCTTGGGATAGGGTCTTTCAACATGGGCTTGGTTTTTTTTCCTTCTCCAAACACAGAACCTCAACAATATTTAGATTGGAGAATGCAGAATATGGGACAAGGACAGTAGTTAGAGTGTTAGAACTCACATGGCCACCAGCCAGAGCCCAGTCTAATCTAGTTCTCTCCTTAATAAACTTGCCCCTTGGTGGGTTTTAGGCAGGTGGTATTGAGTCTGCTTCTGCTTCTGAACTGATTCATGCTACCTCTGACTTCTCCACTGCGTCCTGACAGATGCTATCCTTACTGTATCTTTAGAAAGTTTCCTGCCCTGGACATTCCTGTTTTCCTTCTTCCAGACCATCCTTAACATAAGATTGCTGCTTCTGACTGATGTGCTGGGAACAAAGTGTCACACAGGGAAGCTAGTAGCACCTCTGAATTTGAACGCGTGATGCTGCTCTTCTTAAGAACCTCCCCAGACTCATGAGAACCACTAGAGATCCCTCTCTGGCATATTTGTCCATGGATCTTTTTTCTATTTGATACCAGGAGTTTTCTGAGCTGATTCTGTTTTTCTGTTCCTCAGCTGCCTGGGAATGAATTTACTTTCTTGGCTACACCACACAGTTTGGTCCTCATCTAAGTTACCCTCTCACAAAACAGGCTTCTTCAACTCTTTGTGTCTCTTGGAACTTTGAGTTTGAGACAAGAAATTAGTTTCTGTGTAAATGACAATTTTCCCAATCTAGTGCTATTGTTCGTCAGAATCACTTAGGCTACGTTCCCAGAGCAGGCGGTGACTTGAAAACAAGTTGAGCTGCTTCCGGGCTGAGCAGTTTCTCTAGTGCTACTTGCACTTTGAAATTGTAAACTCTGCAATTTAATTCTGCTTAAACATTTGTTTCTTCATTCCTTCTTTCTCCATTGATTTTTGTCCAATGCTTTGCAATGTTTCACCTGGGGACATCATAAATTTGGTTTGATTACTTCCTTGGGTCTGACAGACACCAGGCTGAAACATAAATAAACCTGAACAGGGACAGGAGGCTGCATTTCCAAAGACAGTGGTGAAGGGAAGTGGAGGAGATGCTGCCTTTAAATTGTATTGCTCAGATCATTTCAACTGCTTGAAAACAGCTGACAAACAGCACAGAAAAAACAAAACAAAACAAAAAAAACCCCTGAAGTCTCCCTTTCAGTGAGTTCTGTTTGTCTAGAGGAAGTTGGGAGGCTGCCAGCAGGTGAACCAAATGTCAATGGGGTTTGCACCACAGGAGAAAGGTTGCACCACCAGCAGCTCTTGGATTCAGAAGGAGAAAAATGGGAGCAAGAGAAAGCCTGCCTACTGCCATGTTTTCCCAGGGGCAGGAGAGTGTGTATTACCTATGAACAATAAATGACAGTCATTTTCTCTTTGTGTTAAGGGCATTAGTTTTAGAAGAGTATTGCCTGACTGACTGCGTAAAGCTAACACACATATGGCAAACTCAGCAGTAAACTCAGAGCTGGCATTCGGGTGCCAACTTAGAACATCACAGGAAAATAGCCAATAGCTTTCTTAGCCTGCTTGCTCCAGATGACCTTTCAAGTCTTCAAGATCCCAAACTCCTTGCTGAATGAGACCTCCAACTGTGATGGTTTTTAGAAATGAGGCAAACTTTATTATATTTTGCAAATATTTAAATACACTATGCTCACAGTCAAATTCTTATAATAAAAGTAAAAATTCATTTTTAACCCATATCACATGTGTAATTCAAGAAATTTATGTTTCATTTTTCTAACTGGTATATATCTTTTCTCTCTTTTATTTTTTAATTTTTATTATAATTAATATTTTTTCAAATGATATACCCTTTCCCGGTTTACCCCCCTCCCAGAAAACCCCCAATCCATCCTCCCTTGCCCTACCACCATGAAGATGCCCCTCCACCCAACCCACTCCCACCTACACCCCCTCGATTTCCCTATGCTGGGGGCATCTATCGAGCCTTCATAGGACCAAGGACCTCTCCTCCCACTGATGCCCAACAAGACATTCCTCCGCCACAAATGTGGCTAGAACCATGTGTACCTCTTGGTTGGTTGGCTTAGTCCTTGGGAGTCCTGGGGTGTCTGGTTGGTCAACATCATCATTCTTCCCATGAGGCTGCAAACCCCTTCAGCTGCTCCAATCCTCCCTCCAACTCCTCCACTGGGAACCCCACGCTCAATCCAATGGTTGGATGCTAGCAACTGCCTCTGTATCTGTAAGGCTCTGGCAGTGGCAGGTTCCTCAGAAAAATAGACATAATACTACCTGAGGACCCAGCTATACCACTCCTGGGCATATACCTATACCCAGAAGATGCTCTAACATGTAATAAGGACACATGCTCCACTATGTTCATAGCAGCCTTATTTATAATATCCAGAAGCTGGAAAGAATCCAGATGTCCTTCAACAGAGGAATGGTTAGAGAAAATGTGGTGTATTTATACAATGGAGTACTATTCAGCTATTAAAAACAATGAATACATGAAATTCTTAGGCAAATGGATGGAACTAGAAAGTGTCATCATGACACACACATGAAAAGAACATACATAGTATACACTCACTGATAAGTGGATATTTGCCCAAAAGCTCAGAATAAACAAGACACAATTCACAGACCACATGAAGCTCAAGAAGAAGGAAGACCAATGTGTGGGTGCTTAGGTTTTTTCTGAGAAAGGGAACAAAATACTCTCAGGAGCAATTATGGAGACAAAGTGTGGGGTAGAGACTGAAGGAAAGACCATCCAGAGACTGCCCTACCTGGGGATTCATCCTATAAACAGTCACCAAACCCCGACACTATTGTGGATGACAAGAAGTGCTTTCTGAAAGGAGCCTGATATGGCTGTCTTCTATCTGGTATGGATCTTGAAGCTGCATATGTTTATGGGGGGATGTTTACCCACAAAGTTTTCGAAACTCACAAAATGAACTTTCTTTCTATAACAGTGCTTTGAAAGAAGTCTTGTGCTCTTCTGTCCTTTTTATGTGCAAATCCTTTAGTCAATAGGCAGCATTCCACTGTGTGAATGGACAACTCTATGATTAATGAGTTTCCTATTGGTGTTTTGGTTATTTCTCCATTGGCCAACTGTAACTGATGAAGTAAAGAAATTCTTTTTGTGTGTATATGTATGCTTTTATATGATGATCTCCTAATCATCTTATAAATCTTAAAAATCTTATGAGGGAAATACACATTCAAATATTTTTAACAACTGTAGTAAAACACACGTAACAAAGTTTAATATGATAATGCATTTTAAGTAGTCAGTTCCGGCTTGGGTTGGAGAAATCTTTTTTTTGCACTACCTTTATGACCATCTAGCCATAGTCTTATAAAAATGAACTCCTCACTTGTCCTCTGACAAGATCCTGACAAGGATTCTTTTCTTTCCATCTCTATGAATTTAATTGTACAGTGTATGTACAGAAATGGTATCCTGCTTTTGTTGGGTTGTGATTGGATTGTTTTGCAATTATGTCTTCAAGATCTATCAATGTAGTATATATGCAAATATTCTTCTTTTAAAGACTGAAAAAAATCTTATATATTTTATATTATAATATGAATTATCAATTAAATAATATGATAATATAATCTTAATATTCTATATATCATATATAAATTACATAACTTGTATATTATATATATACAAGTAATATGTATATATGTATACATACACATATATGTAGTATGTGTGGAGGCACTTGCCTATCCATACATATTTGGAGGCTCAGAAGTCAATGTTGGGTGGTTTCCACTATCATTTTTCATCTTTATTTTGAGACACTGTACCTCAGTGAAACTGAAGGTCACCATTTTGACCCTACTGGCTAGCCAGGGAGCTTCTAGTACCCTCCTATATATGTCTCACAAGTTCTGGGATTACAGCTAGAAAAAGAATTCAGAGCCCTACTGGTGAATTATTCAGTACTGATAGGCTTAGAGAAAGGAAGAATCCTTATCATAGGCTGTTTACTTACTGGTAGTATTCACCAGCCTTGACCAGTAATATCAAGGCAATGCTTTTTCTGCAGAGAGGATTCTTTAACAATGTATTCGCCATCCTACATTTTTTTTTTATAAGACAAACTTTTCTCCTAATGATACTTCCAACCTCCCCAAGAATGATCCTAAAATTTTTGTCTGCCTACACTGGACGAATAGCTGAAATTTTTGTGTCCTCATATTTTCAAGCTCTCCCCAGCACTATTAAGACAGCACAGTCCCCACTGTAACCTCAGCAGAGTTACCAGCATCATGCACATGGGTTGTCAGTTGTTCTTGTTTGCAGTTGGAGTTCTTTGTAGTTCTTTTTACTGTGTAAACATTTTCCTGGGCAGTGTCTCTGTGAGAAACTGGTGAGAAGAAAAAACGAAATTGCAAAGGTTTAGAGCAGTGTATGTCAAATGAGGCAGCAGAAAGGGTGGTAGGTTGCTAAATACAGCAAACCTAAGGATACCAAATTCAACAGTGGGGTATAAAAAGGTAAAGGGGGAGTGGGGAGCCAAGTAACAAGCCTGTAATAAACGTATTTGTAGGGGTCAAAATGATAGATCTAGGCAAGCTAGGGTCACCAGGATAAATGTATTCTATTGACAGTAGCAGAGAGTAAATATAGAGCACTAAGTCTGTAGATTGAGACAAAAAAGATGGCTAGTTCAGACACATTTTTAGTATTATTCCATTTTCTGTTCAGGATCTTCCAGTGTCAATTTATTTCATTTAGTCAAATTTCATAAAATATTAATAAAGTGAAAACTAAATGTTTCTAAGTGTCTACACACAGCAGATTCATTGTGCGCCAAGTCACACCAACTTCCCTATGATATATTTGGGTATGTTATCGGAATCATTATGCCATTATTGGATTATTGGTTGCTATATGGGTATATTCATAATGGGTTGAGGCTCTTGGCAGCATTTAATGAGGATTTCTGCTTTTCTTTCATTCATTCGGCATTTAGTAATACTAAAAGGGCTCATTGCTCATTTCACTGGGTTGGCAACAAAGAGTTGTTACAGAGAAGAATGCTGCCAGCCTGCGCCAGCCCTCAAATGAGCTGCGAATTGAGGCTTTCGGTAACATCTCTTTATTCAGTCCCAACCCTTTCTCTTCATCATGGTGTGTGCTCTGTCACAAACGATAACACTGGATTCCTTTTTGTTTGCTGATAACATGCCAACAAAGCAGTGTTCCAGGGAAAACATATACTTTCTTTGAAGTGTTTGCTTTGGGATGTTTCAAAGCTGTTTCACCACTGGCAGTTTCTTCAGTACCTCAAATTCTCTCTCTCTCTCTCTGTATCTGTCTCTGTTTGTGTCTCTTTGTATGTAAATATGTATGCACTTTGGAATTGTTATTTAAAAGATAGAATGCCTCTTATAGACTATGACTATAATGCTTGTATTTATTGTTGTGTATGATTAGTGGATATATATATATATGTATACACACACACATATATATGTGTATATGTATATGTATATATATACACACATACATATGTTATTTTCTTTTTCCCTAAGAGAGTATACAGTATTCACGCTACTAAGCAGCCTCTTCCATGGTTTGGCTTCAGGTCCTTCCTCCAGGATCTTGAACTCCTGTTCTGACAGACATCACTTGTTGACAGACTCTAATCTGTATGATGTAATAAACTCTTTCCCCCCATGTTGTTTCTGTACATTGTTTTGCTTTTGTTCTTTTGTTTTTGTGTTTGTTTTTCTGTTACAGCAACAGAAGAGAACTCAGAAGTTACCTTATAATTTTTTATGTGACCTGTGGAAAATGAAACACAGGCTAACTTACTTTATAGTATTAATTACAGCAAAGGATAGCCTGACATTTGTTACATTTAGTGATTAAAAAAAAAATGAAAGCCTAATTACTATGAAGGCAGCAATTAGATTCCATGTATCTGTGTATATTGTAAGGTCATATACATGATAGCAAACGGGCGATCCCACTGGCCTGCTCTCAGAGGCTAGCAGTTACCTATGTCATTGCCTGCTGCTGTATGTCCAGCACATAAAAGGGCCCCCAGCCAAGCCAAATCTTTCTCTGCTCCGCCCCCCCTTCTCTCTGTCCCACCTTGTTCTCTGTCTCTTGCTTTCTCCTGTTCCCTCTCTCTGTCTCCTTGTTTCCTTGCCTGTCTGCCTCTTTCCCCATTCCAGACAACCTTTCACCGTTCCCTCCCCCAATAAACCTCTTACAGTAGATCTGTTGTGTGGCATAATTTCTCAGGGGCACACCTTGGCATGGGTCCGCTGAAGGTACCCCATCCCTTGCTCACATTTTTATCCTTTCAATAGGAGTTTATAAAACATCGCCATTGCTCTTCAAAGTTTTCTGAACCATCTGTCAAGCATTTATAGTTCTTAGTTATTGACTATATTAAGCAGAAAGTAATGAAAACGGGATGGCAGTTTGTTGTGTCTTTTTCTTCCCCCCTGCCCCCAGCCCCCAGGGTTTCTCTGTGTAGCCCTGGCAGGGCCATCCTGGAACTCTGGCCTCAAACTCGGAGATTGGCTTGGCCTGTCCTGCTTCCAGAGTGCTGGGATTAAAGGGCTGCACTACTAAGTGCCTAGCAAATGTGCAATTTGGATGTTCAGGAATTGAACATTTTGGGGAAAGTTTTATTCTAAGTCTAATAAATTCAATCAACGTTCTGAGTGTTGTGTGTAAGCATTTCCAGTAAACTCAGAGATTCACTAGTCTATGAATAGATTTTAATAAATAAGAGGTTTTATTAAATACTGGCCAGAACCATGAGAAGTGACCAGGTTCATACTTGAGACGCATGCTCAGAGCGTGGTATCTGTTTACATTAGTCAGAGTCTTATAAAGGCAAACCTCACAGGGCTATTTGCTCTCAGCCTTCTTGCAATCAGAGGCGAACAGCGATGCTGATGTCTGTCCTGCCTATATACAATAAAGCACATGCCCTGTACACTCAGGGCAATTAATCTTGTTTACAGAAGCAAAAGCACATGCTTTGATATCTTCCATGATAACATCTCTCATCATTTCAGGAAGTTATCTGTCCTTGGGCAAGTGGACCTTACAGGCTAGAGGCATTTTTTTTTTTAAGATCTCTTAAGCCAGTAATTTAAACTTAAGATACACCAATAGCCATCACACAAAGTAGATTTTCTTTTGTTTCCTGTAGTCTGTATCTGATTACCAGGTGACTCTATGCTCTCTACTTGCCTAGGGCAATGACTGTAACTACTAAAAGGAATGATTTGTGATTGTGTAGTTGCTTCTGTCCTTTACACAGTTCTTCCTTTAGTGTTTTGATAACTGAATTTAATGACTGTGACTCTTTGCTGAGGACAAAAGAAGACTGTCAGTTAAGTCTTTTGGCTATCATTAAAGCTTCTGAGGGATTACTCTTTCCTATGGTAAAGAAAGTTCTTCAGTTTTACATTTTAGACTTATGTGTAAGTCTTTCACATGACCCTTTTAAAATGTGCTTTGTATATTTGGGAAAACTTGAGGAAATACTACCAATAGAAAAACACATTTAGTAATTTTTTCCTGCACCATAAATCTTACTGAATTCATTTTCCCCCTCTGTCCAGTCCCCGGCTCTTGACAGTGTTCCAGCTCCATCCTTGCTATTTCTTCTGTGTCACAATATAGACTTCTAAGTTTTTCCCTTTCCCAATTCTCGTCTGCTTAGCCTTCTGTGTAAATTCTATTTCTTTACTGAACAATTCTGATTTTCCAGTGAAAAACAGAACCAGATTCCCATCACTTTTCTTTTAAAGAACTGTTATTATTAAAATTTGCTTATTGATTCCCCTCTCCTCTAGAACATAAACCCCATTGATTCACACACACACACACACACACACACACACACGCACACATGCACACATGCACCCACACACAAGCGCATCCATACACAAGCACACACACACACACACAAACACACTCACACACAGGTCAACACCAGTGAACATGCCAGTCTTAATTTGTAGTCTTGGACAACACTAATTGGCATGGCCTCCCTTTTATTCATGGAATATCATTTTTCTCACTTGATATTTATTAAAATAAGTTTGGGAAACTATTGCCAATTTGAAGAATCTCTATTTTGTTCCACTTACTTTTTAATGAAATGATATGGCCTATCATAAAATTTGATCATTTGCTTCTTTTTATGTATGCTTTCTGGTCCATTTTCCATTAGATCTATAACATTTTCCACAAAATGTTAGCATTATTGTGTAGTTTATTTAACGTTCTTGACTGATAATTAAAACAAAACACTTTGGTAGAGGAATTTTTTTCATGCTTTGGGTAAAAATTCCTTTTGTACTTATATAAATTGTCTTTTTATTTTCAAGTTACAATTTATTGTGCTTTTACACTTCCAGTTGCTGTTAGAATCTCCAACTACTTTTTCCTTTTAATGGACATTTATGTCTACCCATGTAGGATGCTTGAAGCTGTCTGTCTCCGTATAGTATAGGAACTTGTGTAAATGTGAATATATCCTCAATAGGAAACTCACTCTGAAGAGCTTTCCACCTACAAAAACCTGATCAAGGACAGATGACCATTGTTAACCCTTTCTTATTTACGGAAATGATCCCACTATTCAATTATACAATGTCCTTTTCAGTCTGTTAAACATTGCTCTTCAGGACAAATGCTTATAATGGCATTGTTTTTTTGTAACATTACCTTGTGTGGTAGTTTGAATGAAAATGGTCCCATAGATACATAGGGACTGTCACTATTGGGAAGTGTTGCTTTGATGGAGTAGGTGTGGCTTTATTGGAGGAGGTGTGGCCTTGTTTGAGTAGCTGTGACTTTGTTGGAGTAGGTGTAGCCTTGTTGGAGGAGGTGTGGCCTTGTTGGTGGAGGTGTGGCCTTGTTGGAGGAGGTGTGGCTTTGTTGGAAGAGGTGTGGCTTTGTTGGAGAAGCTGTGTCACTAGGGGATGGACGGGCTTTGAGGTCTCAGAATGCTCATGCCAGGCCTAATGTGGCATTCACTTACTAAACTCTGTGGATCCAGATGTAACTCCCAGTTTCTTTTCTAGTATCAAGTCTGCATGCACACTGCCACTCTTTCTGCCATGACAATAGATGAACTAAACCTCTGAAACTGTAAGTTAGCCCCAATTAAATATTGTTCTTCACGAGAGTTCTTATAGTAATAGTGTCTCTTCACAGCAATAGAAACTCTAATCCAAATCACACAGTTCTAGACTGATGATATTGTTCGGAAACATTCTCATCCTCTGTTTGAACATGTGAGTTAGAGAAAAATATCCACCTAGCACTAAAAAATATGAATTGAGTTCCTGAAAATAAAGCCATCCTGTGTGAGCCCTTTTGGCTACTGCCATCATAGCTGATAACATTTTCTTAGGTATTTATCTTTAATCCCAACTAGGCAACCACACTCATAGGGATTAGGTGCCAGAATTAGATGCTATAAGACAAGTGTTCATTGGCTAAGTATCTCACAGTAGGACCCAATGGTAAATTACCTCTCTGTTTATAGATAGATGACACCACTGTGAACTCTTACGGGCTCATTTGTAGTTAGTTTCCTACCTTGTTTTCAAAGTTCTATCCTGCTTTGTCCCAAGCCCATTCTCTCCTGTCCTGCTAAAATCAATGAGGATGTTTTCCACTTACAATTCAATTCACTTTTTGGATGATAGCCAAGGCTTTTCTGAGAAAACTGACCCTATGCCGGTTTTCCTGGCCTTGTTTTATTTTTGAAACAGAAAAATAGCAAGTTTCCATCCTCCTTTAGCTTTTCTTTTCATGGGTGAGAATGCTAAATGACAGCTGTGTGGAGCATGTCTGCATTTTCACATTGTGGACACTGACTAATGGACCATCTGATGAAAGTGCTGTTGCCATCGGAACATCATAACAGCTTCTGTCTCCCAAAAATCACCCAAACAGATACAAACTGAAACTGGGAACAAAAAGAACGCTTTTTCAGTACTCAACAGGTCAATTTGCTCCAATAGCTTAAGCCTCTTTAAATAACTAAGGTGAAAAGGGAATCTATGGGTCAAAAAAGGGGTTCAGTTCTATAATGTGAGCTAGAATGTGGGGGCAAAGGCTGGAGGGTCACTGCAAGCTAAAGGACAGCTGGGCCACACAGCAAGTTTTAGGCCAGCCAGGGTTACATATTCAGACCTTGTCACAAACAACAAATATATGAACAAACAGGTAGAGTTGAAAGTGAAGTTTTCAAAGAGCAACAGTCACAATAAAGGGCACTTTGAAATATGAGGCTAGTAAATGCTTTCAGGTCCCTTTCCTCATGGATCAGGCAAGTCACTGTCATTACCCAATACTCAATATGTAGTGTTTTTTTTTTTTAATCAAAGGTAAGTGTTACTAAAAAAGTAATTGTTCTAGGATACCATTTTTCATATATATATATATATATATATGTATATATGTGAAAAACATATGATATATAAATATATAAACTATATTCAATTGTGAAAAATCTATATAGAGATGATGACTGAATTATTATCACTGAGGATTAGCCTAGAAAGGACATAAATCAAAATTATAATTATCTTTTATTGAAGAAGACACTTGAGTGCTATAGGATCAAGTTGAAGTCATCTTTGATTTGCTTATTTTTATCTTAATTTGTTGAGTTTAATAGCACTTTTCTAAATGTTAACATTTAAAAAAATCAAGATATACACACTAAATATAGGTTGAGTGAGCAGATGGGAAATCTCATTTCTCTCAGAGAACTTGGGAATTATCATTCTTAATTACTTTTATAGTTTAAGATGTATGTATAAATATGCTTGTGTGAGGTTTTGTGCAAGAACCTATGGAGGCCAGAAGGGGACCTCAAATATCCTGAAGCTAGACCATTCTTTTTTTTTTTCTTTTTTCTTAGATATTTTCAATATTTACATTTCAAATGTTATCCCCTTTCCTGCCCCACCCCGAAACACTCTAGTCCAGCCCCCCTACCCTTGCTTCTATGAGGGCATTCCCATATCCCTGCCCTGGCATTTCACTACACTGGGGCATCGAACCTTCACAGGACCAAGGGCCTTTCCTCCAACTGATACCCAACAAGGCCACCCTTTTGCTACATATGTGGCTGGAGTCATGGGCCCCACTATGTATACTCTTTGGTTGGTAGTTTAGTCCCTGGGAGCTCTGGGGCGTCAGGTTGGTTGCTATTGTTCTTCCTAGGAATTGCAACCCCCTTCAGTTCCTTCAGTCCTTCCTCTAACTCCTCCACTGGGGGCCCCGTGCTCAGTCCAATGGTTGGCTGTGAGCATCCACCTTTGTACTTGTCAGGCTCTGGACAAAAGAAAGCAGAAGAAACCTTGGAAGAGTTGGAAAGACTGTGTGCCAGACAATGCCGATAAGTATCTTTATAATATATAGGCCTCTTAGCTCTTTGGAGTACCTAGAGAATATGAAGTTTTCTACTGAAAAATAATACAGATATTCACAAGGCTTGCTTTAAAAGAAGACATATTATCTCGTGACATGCTTGTGTGTGTGTGTGTGTGTGTGTGTGTGTATTTGATCTTTTAGATGCAACACATTTCACCTGTGCATTTTTTTTGGTGACCTCCAAGTTTTCTAGATCAAGAGAATTAACTCAAGTCAGAAAAGAGAAGCTATTGGACCACTCTGATTTATCAAACTATCATATCCAGTGGTAATGAATTCTTCAGCAGGCCAGGAGGGTGGTGTATAAGCCGAGCATTACAATCCAAACATTTCACTCTAAGCAAGTACTAAACATTAGGCAGATCTTGGAGAACCCCACAGAAGGGGGTGAATTGTAGGAGTTAGAGAGGTTGAGGACATCAAAAACAAACAAACAAGAGAGGGCATACCGAATCATCTAAGCAGGGCTCATAGGCACTCACAGAGACTGAAATTACTACCGTAGAACCTGCATGAGTCTATGCTAGGTCCTTTGCATATATTTACTAGCTGTGCAGCTTGTTGTACTTGTGGGACTCCTAACAGTGGGAGTGGGAATTGTTTTTGAGTCTTTTACCTACTTGTGGGACCCTTTTTTTACTACTGGGTTGCCTCCTCCAGCCTTGATATGAGGGTTTCTACCTAGTCTTATTATATTGTGTTATGCCATTTTCAGTTGATATCCCTAGAAGATCTGCTCTTTTTTGAAGGGAACAGAGGAGGAGTGGATCTGGGGGAGAAGGTAACTTGGGAGTGTGGCTGGGGGTGGAATTACAGAAATGTCATATGTGAGAGAAGAGTAAATAGTGAGAGAGAGAGAGAGAGAGAGAGAGAGAGAGAGAGAGAGAGAGAGAGAGAGAGAGAGAGAAAGAGAAGCCTGGCTATGATAATTATGGAACTCTAGCCTATGTGGGTCAGGATGTAAATTCTCAGTACTGCTCCAGTACCACCCCTGTCTGCTTGCTACCATGCTAAATGTTTATGTTTATAAGTTTCCTTGGTCGTGGTGTGCCTTCAAAGCAATAGAAAGATAACTAAGACACTCTTTGAAGAACATAATTAAACAAGCATTTATTAAGCTGTTTCAGTTATTTAAAAATACTGTAAATCATGCTCTGGTATATTTTATTTTCTTATTAAAAGATTTAGAGACAGCAAGTGGAGATGTGAAGAACTGGTATGATAAAGTGGCAAATAAAAGGAAGAAACACATGTAAAGTGTGTATTGGCCCAAAATATCAAATTCTCATTTAATCTCATGTGTTTCAAGCCAGACAAGTACTAGTACCTTCAAACATCTATGTTAGTGGTTACCACAGAAGATGAATTGGGAAAAAAATCAAAAGGTAAAGAATGATAATAATGAAAACAAAACATTTAAACATACTGATAAAGTTTGAGTTGAAAATTAGAGCTGCTATTTATACTTGGTATGTTATATAGATTGAAGTAACCTTTATTCATGGAAACATCCTCCCTAGTAAGGAACTCAGTATACTAAATGATTAGTCCCCAAGCAAGAGAGATGAAGATTGTCTACATTGCGTGTTTGGAGATGGAATATGTATTAAGATGTCATGCATATTTGACATGTAAGTTCTCAAGAATAAAAGCTTTGGGAAATTTTAAGTCCTCAGTCATAGATCAAAAAAAAAAAAAACAACCCCTAAGTATTGTTCTGTTAAATATTTTTTAATAGAAAAATGGATATTCAAAGCATTTCATGATGGCAGAAAGGGAAATAGAACAAACATGATGCCTTACATCTTGCTACTAATGCAATTGCCAAGCTTTGAAAAATGTCTAAGCAGTCCTCACAATGACGGGGTTTTTTTTTTTTTTAATCTTGAAATCACATTTTTCTAGTCTATTCAATTAAAACATTATATATCTAGGAAGGAAGAAAGGAGGAAAAGAGGAAAGGAAGGAAAGAAGAAAGACAGAGAGGCAGGCAAGCATAAGGTATAAAAATACAGAAACAGAAGAAGAAATCTCTATTGTACTACAAGAAAAAGAAAAAGAAAATTGTCTACTTTTCCAAAAATGCTATTCTTCCAAGAAGAGAGCTTTATCATGACTCTCATTCTGATTATGGTATTAAATACCTAGATTCAAACATGAAGTCTAATTATAGAAAATTCTTAGCAAGTTTTAAATAAGACATTATTAGTCTTTGGCCATGTCACCTTGGCTTGTTTTTCCTTCAAAATGCTTATATTACCAAACTATTTCTCAGACAAGATATATGGATAAACTTTTAAAGTTCATTGGCAAAGATTGATAGGTGATGAAGACAATATTTAAAGACTGAAGACCAAGGATACGTTTCTGAAGTATGCATTAACATTATTTTTAATGAATAAATTTTCTAATTTGTATGCTATGAGTCAGAGTGATAAATAACATGCAATGGAAAATTCAGACATATTCATCTGGTTCTGTGACTTTCCCAAGCACTACAAATGTTCCAAGATGTCAGCTCATTGAGAACTTTCAAAGAATAGCTGAATTGGAAAAGAAGTCTAAATAACTAGAGAAGTTTTCTACTCCATAGATTGCTAAAGAAGCTGGAAATTAAAATTAGACACAATTAGACATGTGATACACTAACTCTTGATTATTGTGCATATTTATCCACAGTTTTACAGGTAGCTGAGATCTCCACATGTAGTACAAAGTTTTAAATGTACCGGTTAAATGTGCAAACTCAGATTCAGAAAGTATGAGTTTATGTCATGTCTAGTACCTAACACCTTGTGGCCATGGGCAAATTATTTAATGTATTGCTCCTTAGTTACCTCACCAATCATATAGATCATGTTACTTATTATGTAGTCTAGTCCATGAAACATTATTTGCTATCTCCTTTCTATATTTAGAAGATGTTCTAAGTTCTAAGATAAATTTGGTTTATTGATATATTGTTGAAGTAATTCTTATGCCTTCCACCTTTCACAGACTAGTGTACAAATGACATCTCTCTTCTACCTTGGAGACAATGGTACCAAGGGATGACCATGGTGATTTGTCAGCCCCAGCTGTTCTCCATTGGATACATGTGTTAGCCATAAATACATCATTGTTTTTCTAAACCATAGAAATTTCGGGAATGTTTGTTTCCATAATACATGCACATATGTTTGAATGATATGTATGGTATAATCAGTTTCACAGATACACACACACATGCACACACACACACACACACACACACACACACACACATATATGCATGTGTGTATAACATGACCACAATCTTTGGATCTTTGGTACATGTTAAATACTTACAATTATTTTTTTTTACATTGTTTTTTTTTAAAGATCATTATCCATTTTTTTACTTATTTATTGTTGTTAATTTTTTTTCAAATTTTTTTTATTTTATTTTTTTAATTTACATTCCAAATCACTTCCCCTTTCCCGTTTCCTCCCTCCCCGAAAGTCCCATAAGCCCCCTTCCCTCCCTCTTTTCTCCATTCAACCCCCTCTCGTAACTCTGTCCTGGCATTCCCCTACATTCAGTCTTTCCAGGACCAGGGGTCTCTCCTTCCATCTTTTTAGAAATCTATTGATATGCGGATTGTGTCTAGATTCCGAGATTCTGGGTCAATATCCCCTTATCAGTGACTGCATACCATGTGTGTTCTTTTGTGATTGGGTTACCTCACTAATACTTACAATTATTAACTTGTCTTATGGTCATTGTTATGTGGTGAGTGTGTGTATGTGTGTGTGTGTGTGTGTGTGTATGCATTTGTGTGGTGTATATATAGAGAGAATGTGAGTTCAAGGGCTCATGCATACATGCAGAGGCCAGAAGAGAACATTAGATGTCTTGTTCTATCACTTTTCACCTTATTTCCTTGAGAAAGAGTTTCTCATTGAACCTGGAGCTAGGCTAGTGGCTACCAAGACCCAGTGATCCTTTTGATTCTGCCTTCCCTACCCCACTACAGGGTTGGGATTATAGTCTTAAGGTTTCTACTGCTGTGAAGAAACACCATGACCATGGCAACTCATAAAGGAAAACATTTAATTGGGTCTGGCTTTAGTCTATTATCATCATGACAAGAAGCATGGCAGCACACAGGCAGACATGGTGCTAGAGGAGCCGAGAGTTCTACATCTTGAGTTCAGGCAGTAGAAGTGAAAGTGACACTGGGTGGAACTTGAGCATCTGACTCCTCAAAGCCTGCCCCGAACAACATATCTCCTCCAACAAGGCCACACCTATGAGCCTATGGGGGTCATATTCACTGGAACCACCACATAAATGTTTTCAGACCCAGCCTTTTACTTGGATAATGAGTATTTGAACCTTGTTCCTAATGTTTGTACTTATTTGATGACCTCTCTCTACAGCCCCATGATCTTGTTACCTGATCTAAAGAATTGATAATAAAAATCATGTAGCTATAATTTGTTTGTACAATGAATTATCAAGTAAAGAACTGTGGTGGTTTGAATGAGAATGTCCCTTACGGGGTCAGGTATTTGAACACTTGGTTCTGTTGTTGGTGTTATATGGAAAGTTTAGGAGATATGGATTTTGTTGGCTGAAGTATGTCACTGGAGCTGTGCTTGTGAGTTTAGACTCCTACCTTTTTTACAACTCTCTCTCTCTCTCTGCTTCATGCTTGAAGTTTAAGTTAGGAGTTCTCGACTTTCTGCCCCACCGTCCCTGCCTGCCATCTACTGGCATGTTTTCACCACTGTTGTAGGCTTTCTATAACTGTAAGCCTAAATAAACTCTTTTATAATGAAACCTCCCAGGAGTTGTACACAAGCAGGTTTTCTGTGAATGGAGAGCTGGGAAGGTGAAATGATGGGGGTCAAGAGAAAGAAAACACACAGAGACATTAGTGCATGGCTGTACAAAATCTCTCTTTACTTGGGGATAAAGAGCAGCAATATATGCTTTGTGGGCATGACCCTCCCTCCCAGGGTTGCAGAGTCTTCTCAGTACTTCTCAGTGGGGCCTCAGCTCCACTGTTCCTCAGAGGATGTTGATCCCATAGGGTCTGTTGCTCTGCAGGAGGCTGAGGTGTGACAAAAGGTTTGCTCCTGGAGCTCTACCAGCTCCACCAGGTGGGGGAGGTGTAGCTCACTGGGGTCTGGAGATCCTCCGCTCAGAACGCAGAGTAGGGGAAAAATGCAGGCAGCTGATGATAGCTGTCAGGTGATAAGGGACTTCAATATGACTCTCTACATTATAAGTTAGTCATAGTATTTTGTCAAAGCATCAGAAAAGTATCTAGACTAGTATTTGGGGATATTGAGTCACATGTGCTCTCTTTTCATCATTGAAAAAATGATCAGCTATCATCTTGCCAAACCCTTTAAAGTTGTGTAAAATGTGTGAACAAGAATATTTTCTTTTCTAATCTGCCTCAAATTTCATGATTAGCTGAGTTCATTATCAAACTACAGACAGCTTGGACATATGTGAACGATAGCAACTGTGTTAGGTAAGAGTTGGTATAACCAACTGATTCCTGGGAAGCCTATAAGCAGGGATGATTTAGACTCAGGAAAGATATATATGTAATTTTGTGTTTTTTCATGTCATATCATGGATGTGGCTATACCCTGTAAGTCTGGTATCCAGTTCTACCAAGTACAGAGGGATGTGTTTCATAGCATGTGATCAATTTGGGCATGGTGGAAAGGGAGCAGTTAAAGAGGCTTGGCATGAGGAGCCTAACTCAGGGTTGACCAAAGTAAGTAGAATAAATATTCATGACTCCCAAGTTTAGAGTGGGTGAGAGACAGAGGAAAATTTGTAAAATCTATGTTTTATAAACCTGTTATTTAATCACCTCGTACTTCAGCTATAGGCTTTGTGATAAGAGGCTGAATGATATCAGGCTGACATCATAATGCCATCCTTTAATCTTCTGCCACTTTTGGTCCTACTTGGAAGTCATGAAAATCCATTTTTGAAGGCTGATAAGTCCCGAAAAATAAGTTTAAATTGCAATTGATTACACTGACCTAGGAATCTCGTCATCTCTAATTCTTGCATGAAAATGTAACTAAGAAGATGCCTCCTGCTGGCTTATAATATGCTTATTTAAAAAAAAAGGACCACGTGTTAGCACAGAGCCTTGATGTGGATATTTGAATATTATGAAAATGAATTCATAAGCCGTCTGTCTGTCAGATGTTTTTAATTTAAATGTTCTGATGGGTGATGAGACTCGGTATGAGGGCACACAAGATTGTCTTGTGAAATTTAAAGTCAGGGAAGTAGGTGAAAAAAAATGACATTTCGTTCATAATCATGTGCCTATTCAGAATTTAAAGTTTCTGGTCAAGGCAGGTTTTGATTTTTCAAATTTCAATTTCACCACTTAAAGATCAAGTGTCTCTCAATTGACATTAAAGAAAATGGCAGAGATTGGGTCTTTTATCACAGATCACTTGTGGAATGTTAGGCCAGTTCAGTAATCCCACAAGCATTTTGGAGCTTCTGGGTTAGCTTCGCTATAAATGCTACTTTCTAATTATGCACAAGCAGTCAGAGGCCACCGTGATGTGGGAATCTTAGAATGGATTTCTCAGATGCATGTTGAGCTTTTTATGCAGCCCTATGCTCTGGTGAATAGTCTTTGACTTGACAGAGACATTTCACTGTGACTTTTGTCCTGTCACTCCACAGACTTCTTGCTTGTGTCCAGGTGGTTGGTAACTGTGTGGAAGTTCATGGCCCAAGGACTATGGCCCACTCTGCCTCAGCTCAAGGTTCAGTGAGTCCTGTGTTGCAGTCTTTCTAATTGCCATAGTTTGCTTGACATTGTGTCAGTGGCAACCTTTCTAAGACCATGAATTAGGGATACAAAATACGTGACAATTAGTTGGAGGTAGCAAGGATTATACTAATGTAGCCTATCTGCAAATCAAGTTGTATCAGTATACATCAGATTCAATTATTAGATTTGAAAATTATTTATTATGGATTCTTCTGCTTTGCACGTTTCCTAGCACTTGGAGTTCAGTATTTTTAATATTAGCCCAATATTAATTTCTTAAGACTATTCATCTTAATAGGCTGTCTTAGCATCTTCTGTAACATTATTCTATTTTCTTACTTTTTAATTTAGGTATGCTTTTTTACAATTTCATTCAGCGAAGCTTTTGTGTTTCTATCACAATTGCAGACCTAGGCAATGCCTGAGAGTTAGAATCAACTAAGCAAAGTATAGTCAGGAGACATCAGATTCACAGGCATGGTCCATTTAAATAACACAACAGTATCAAGAACTGTGTAGGGTCTGAGATCTTACTTGGTTTATAAAGTTAACAAGGAGGCTTGTTAGGGATGATGAACTTGATTTCCAGGATTAAGTTAATACCAGTTTAGTGCAGAACACCTTTACACAGTTAATTTTAAGGCATCCTTGAAAGAAGAATACTTGGAAAAGTAAGGAAGGCCAGGAGCATTTCTGTGAGTTGAAAGCCCTCAAAGTCCTCCACTGGGGACCCTGTGCTCAGTCTAATGGTTGGCTGTGAGCATCTGCCTATGTATAGGAAGAACAACAATATCAACCAACCAGACCCCACAGAGTTCCCAGGGACTAAGCCACCAACCAAGGAGTACACATGGAGGGAGCCATGGCTCCAGCTCCAAATGTAGCAGATAATGGCCTTGTCAGGCATCAATGGGCGGAGAGGCCCTTGGTCCTGTGAGGTTCAATGGATGCCCCAGTGTAGAGGAATTTGAGAGTAGGGAGGTGGGAGTGGGTGGGTGAATGAGGGAACACCCTCATAGAAGCAGGGTGAGAGGGGATGGGATGGGGGATTTCTGGGGTGGAGGGGGGAAACCAAGAAAGGGAATAACATTTGAAATGTAAATAAAAATATCCAATAAAAAATAAAATAACAATAAGAAAAAAAAGAAAAATCTCAAAGTGGCAAAGATATGAAGTATTGTGGTTTCACCTTATTGCCTACTGAGCATCTGCACCATATGCTTGCTTCTTGTCCATATTGTGCTGTTTATTATTTTAACTGGTAGTAATCATGGTACTTGTACAATGTGGGAGCAACAATTTCTCTGTCATCATCTATTACCATAGGGTTACCAGATAAAGCCTTCCATACTAATTTGTTAAACTCAGCGATGTTACCTCCAATATAGGAAACCTAGTTTCTACAGTCAAGTATCTCAAATGTAAAATTCATGTGCATAAGGAGGATTAATGAAAGATAGTTGAGTAAAGAGGCATGTCCACAGAATTTCTTAAGGTACAAAAAATGAAAAATGATGATAGTATGCTGGAATGGATGTTGAAGCCGGTGTTTCTGGCTGCCAAGATCATCCCTCTACCTCTAGCTTAGAGCAAAGAAGAGAAACTGTTTTCTGGGTTTCAGAGATAAGTGATTTAAGGCTGAGTTTCAAGAAGGCAAAAAATAGATTCTGTATGTGTGGCATAAATAGCATGCGGAGGAGCTGTGACTGATAGCAGGGATATGGTACGAATGGCTTTTACTTGTCCTGCACGGCCAATGTGGATTGAGTATACCAGCAACTCAAATGAATGGTAGAGAAAAGATAAGACAACTAGCTTTCTCACTCACTAGTCCCTGTTTTCCAAGTGTGACGAACAGAAGAAAGGGAAACCTTCCGTAGAGAGGCCAGTAGAGAATATATGACATTCATCCTTCATTTAACTGCTGTTGGAATTTGAGCCAGGAATGGAGGTAGAGTGTTTTCACACACTAACAAGTAGATTCAAATGAGCTTCATTTACACAGGATAGTGGGTTTTGGTGGAGTGGAATTGATGAGGATGGGCTGGGATGAATCAAGCAGTGGGCTGGAAACTGCTGTGAAGTTACATTAACAGCAGGAGATGGGTGAGATGAGAAGCCGTGATGTCTCACCTGGTGGGAATGATTCACAGGACAGTATGTGAGGAATACCAAGGGGATGTGAAACAAAACAGCAACTTAGAAAGCATAGCTTAATATTTCCGAAGATAGTCTGTGGAACTTTGCTGAATTAACAGTTGTCTTCTCTGATCCCAGTGAAGTCCCTATAGATAGAATTGAGGCTTTTTATTGTCACCATTTGGAGAAAGTATATGATACATGGAGGTAAATAGAAGATAAAATAAGTCAACTTTGTTTTTATCAGAAGGGAGGATGAATCTATTAATATGTTCAATCTGGCTTGCTCTGTACTGGGCAGAAAGAATACTGATGGCTGGAGAATTCTAGCATAACTCCTGCAGGCTAGAAACATGAGAAGAGAAAGGAGGCAAATGCAAGTTAGGTTATCACCTAAGCGTCTGTTGAAGCAAAATGTCAGAAAATTGATAGCATATGTACAAGTGAGCCACTTCTGATTTTAAAGCAAGATCGACTCTTGACATCACTGAGGCCTGAATCACTTTTAAGACACAAGACAGGTGGTGGTGGTACACACCTTTAATCCCCACACTCAGAAGACAGAGGCAGGTGGATCTGCCTGCTCAAGGCCAATCTGGTCCTCAGAGTGAGTTCCTTTAAAGCCAGGGCTACGCAGAAACTCTGTCTTGAAAGACAAAAATCAAACAAAAGGAAAGAAAAAGAAAGAAAGAAAGAAAGAAAGAAAGAAAGAAAGAAAGAAAGAAAGAAAGAAAGAAAGAAAGAAAGGAAGGAAGAAAGGAAGGAAAGAAGAAAGAAAGAAAGAAAGAAAGAAAGAAAGAAAGAAAGAAAGAAAGAAAGAAAGAAAGAAAGAAAGAAAGAAAGAAAGAAAGGAAGGAAGGAAGGAAGGAAAAGAAAAAACACATTAGTGTGGCAGGCTAAAAAAATGTGATCGATAAGAAAGTTGAACTGCCCCAGAAGTTAAGTGGACAATGCATATGTCACTGGATCAAGATTATTCTAAAGTGAGATTTAAATGGGCAAAATTGGTATTAGCATATGCTGAAGACTCTAGAGCTGTCTGCAAGGGACTGATTGTATTGTACTAATTCTTATGTTGAAGTTCTGCTCGTCAATATCATGGTGAGGTGGATGCTTTGGGAAGTATTGGGTCAAAAATAAGGTACGAGGTATTCAGGAGAATTGGTGCCCTTATACCAGAGACACAAAGGATTCCTTCATCCTCCGTCTGTCATGAAGACACAAAGGAGACGGTGGCACTCTGCACTTTGAAAGGAGCACTTATTCAGGCTAGCTCCTGACCTCACCCTAGCTCTGAGAACTAAAAGAAATAAACTTTTGTTAGGTAACATGTGGTTATACAACACATGTTATGATACGTGGTCTATACCTCCTTATGCAAGCCAAACTGGCTAAGATATCCTGTCAAGTCTCCAAGGGTCAAAACTTGTTAGCTTTTATGGTTTATTGGATTTCATGGTAAAAAATATGCTGATTGAACTCAGTAAAATGTGTCAATAAAAACTAAAATCATGCGTGTGCATAATCTTATGTATGTTTAATGAACACAAAAAATACTATTGGCTGACATATAGTCCAGGCATAGTAGTTACACAATTTAGGCATTTCCCCCTCCATGTTTTATAGATACTGAGGAGTTTTAAATAAATGTTGGCTATAGAGAATTTCTTAAAATAGCTCACTGAGCAAACCAGGAAATGTATTCTGATTATTTGTTTTCTTCTTAAAATGTTATTTTGAATTTTTGTACAGCACAAGTGTATGGCACTGTAAATAAATATTTAAGAATCCCAGACTTCTTTCACTTGAGGAAGAAGGGAGGTGGGGGTATTTCTGCCCCCCTCCCCACCTGATAGCAGATTAACTCAAAGGCAGTCACAAGAGTGTTCCCTCTCTTTTTGACCCACTGCTTTCTTAAAAGAATTCTGTGTAGACGGGAAAAAAAAAGAGGTGTGTGGAGGAAGAATTCGCTTTCTCCTGATTTGTTCAGGTGGTGACAAATAAGATAGTCTTTGCTGCAGGAGGGAAGGAGAGGAGCAGTAAGAAAGAGCAAGAGGAGTGGTAGGAGAAAGGCAAGCTAGGGAGATGAGAAACTAGGTTGACTCACAGTGGGGTTCCCAAACAGGTTGCAAGCAAGCCACCCACCAAGCAACTTGCAGCCTGGGCAGTGATGTCTTTGGAAGACACCAGCCTGGTGCCCAGAATACAGAGGCTCTTCCAGTTGGAGACCAGGCACAGAGCATCTGTCACCTCTTCCCATATAATTAATTGTACCTTTAAATTAGCAGCTGTTTTAGGACATAGTGCTGGTAGGGGGGTTGAGGATGAGGAGACATGAGAGGACCGTGGATTTAGGGTTTGTCGGTTTTAGTATGACTGCCTTGTATTCATATCACAGTTGGTTTTTAGACCTCTTTATAATTGTTTTGGCAAAAACTAGGAATGAGTGATTTTGTTTGGTATTAAACAATCACATATTTTCTAATCTCTCTTTTCTTTTTTCTGAAGATGATATTCACATAATTTGAAGGAAAACATATTTGACTTAAAAAAAATCCTCATCTAACTATCCTACCAATTCCTTTTGGTAATGAGTTATTTGGTTTTGTTTTTATTTGTCTTCCTTACATCACCTTTCCATGTGCTTGAAAGCAGAGACAGGGGAGCATTAACTGGTTGGTTCTGAGCTGTGCAATGGATGAATCTAGATTTCAAGGTGAGCTTGGGATACTTTTTCAACTCCTCAGGATGGCTAGTTGATTCTAATACTTTCCCATCAGCATTTGCTCCCACCCCCACATATACAAAGACTTTCTAATAATATATGCTAAGATGTAAATGGCTAAATTAGTATTTGGTAGATTGAGTGTCATACTTGGGTATACCTTCTTTTTTTATTCTTTATTTGGACTTATTATAAAGCTGAGAAGTGAGGGAGCCTGCCAGCTTTCCTTCCGCGACCTCTGTTCCCGCGGACTGCGCTGGAGAGACGGGTACCCAGGCTCTCCCCCCAATATAACATCACTTGGGACACGGCCTGTTGGGGCTTCCGTCTGTGCCCGAGGGCGGGTTGGCGCTGTGGTCGTCTGGGTGCCAGATCGGCGGGCCATCGTGACCACAGGGTGAGCTGCACCACGGAGAGTGCCCTCCGCCATCTTTGCTCCAGTGACCAGGTAGTTGGGACCGCCAGGCTCAGAGACAGACAGGCATAATATCGCTTCGGTCTCAGGCAGCTTGTGTGTAACCTGCTCCCAGGTGCTGGGCTGATCTGCAGTGACCAGCGCGCCAGATCTGCTGTGGGACTTCTGCCTGGCAGAGGGACGCCCCCTCCCCCCCCCAGGAGAGATCACACACCCCTGCACAGGGCAGGAGCCTGCCAGCCTCCCTTTGGCGACCTCTGCTCCAGGAATCCACTAGGCTGAGCCTTTAGATGTGCAAGGCCTCCCCAATATAAGATCACTTGGGGCAAAGCACATTAGGGCTCCAAAGTCACTCAGGAGCAGGCAGGCCCCAGAAATCGGTGCCAGGGGAATCCTGGTAATCCAGGGGGGGCAGAAATAGCTTTGCAGGCTCACAGGAGGTCCAACCAACAGCCAGTGGCAGCAGGACCAACTAACACCAGAGGTATCCAGATGGCAAAAGGCAAACGTAGGAATGTTACTAACAGTAATCAAAGTAATGTGGGACCATCCGAACCCAACTCTCCAACAGCAGCAAGTCCTGGATACCCCACCACACCCGAAAGACAAGATCTGGATTTAAAATCACTTCTCATGATGCTATTAGAGGATCACAAGAAGGACACAAATAAATCTCATAAAGAGTTACAGGAGACCATGAATCAACGCTTAGAAGCCCTTACAAAGGAAACACAAAAATCGCTTAGAGAAATGCGGGAGAACATGGATAAAAAGATGGAGGCGCACAAGGAGACAACACAAAAATCGCTTAACGAGATGAATCAACGGGTAGATGCACTCACAAAGGAATCACAAAATTTGCATAGAGAAATGCAGAAGAATATGGGTCAACAGATGGATGCCCATAAGGAGGCAACACAAAAATTGCTTAAAGAAATGAATCAAAGGTTAGATGCCCTTACAAAGGAAACACGAGAACTGCTTAAAGAAATGCAGGAGACGATGGATCAACAGATGGAATCCCATGAGGAGGAAACACAAAAATCGCTCAGAGAAATGCAGGAGAACATGGGTCATCAGGAAGAAATCCTGAAAGAGGTAATGCAAAAATACCTTAAAGAAATACAGGAAAATACAAACAAACAAGTGAAGGATCTCAGCAAATCCATCCAGGAACTAAAAAAGGAAGTAGAAACAACTAAGAAATCACAAAGGGAGACAACTTTGGAGATAGAAAACCTTGGGAAGAAATCAGGAGTCATAGATGCAAACATCAACAATAGAATACAAGAGATGGAAGAAAGAATCTCAGGTGCTGAAGATTCCATAGAAAGCATCGACTCAACAGTCAAAGAAAATGCAAAATGCAAAAAACGCGAAGAAAATGCAAAATGCAAAAAACGCGTAACCCAAAACATCCAGGAAATCCAGGACACAATGAGAAGACCAAACCTAAGGATTATAGGTATAGATGAGAGTGAAGATTTGCAACTTAAAGGGCCAGTAAACATCTTCAACAAAATTATGGAGGAAAACTTCCCTAACTTAAAGAGAGAGATGCCGATGAACGTACAAGAAGCCTACAGAACTCCAAACAGACTGGACCAGAACAGAAATACCTCCCGTCACATAATAATTAAAACACCGAATGTTCTAAACAAAGAAAGAATACTAAAAGCAGTAAGAGAAAAGGGCCAAGTAACATACAAAGGAAGACCTATCCGAATCACATCAGACTTCTCACCAGAGACTATGAAAGCCAGAAGATCCTGGGCAGATCTCATGCAGACACTAAGACAGCACAAATGCCAGCCTAGACTACTATACCCAGCAAAACTCTCAATCACCATAGATGGAGAGACCAAGATATTCCATGATAAAACCAAATTTTCACAATATCTTTCCACAAATCCAGCCCTGCAACGGATAATAGGTGGAAACCTCCAATACAGGGAGAGAAACAACACCCTGGAAAAAATGAGATAATAACCTTCTTGAATCAAACCCAAAAGGAGATAACCACTCAAACATAAAGATAGCGTCAAGAATGGCAGATGGCAATAATCACTATGCCTTAATCTCTCTTAATATCAATGGTCTCAATTCCCCAATTAAAAGACATAGACTAGCAGACTGGATACGTAAACAGGACCCAGCATTTTGCTGCATGCAGGAAACGCACCTCAGTGTCAAAGACAAACACTACCTCAGAGTAAAAGGCTGGAAAACAATTTTACAAGCAAATGGCCCCAAGAAACGAGGTGGAGTAGCCATCCTAATATCGGATAAAATTGATTTTCAACCTAAAGTCATCAAAAAAGACACAGAAGGACACTACATACTGATCAAGGGAAAAATCCACCATCAAGAACTCTCAATCCTGAATATCTATGCTCCAAATGCAAGGGCACCCTCATTCGTAAAAGAAACTTTACTAAAACTCAAAGCACACATCGCACCGCACACAATAATAGTGGGTGACTTCAACACCCCGCTCTCTGAAATGGATCGTTCAGGAAAGCAGAAACTAAACAGGGACACAGTGAATCTAATTGAAGCCTTGGACCAAATGGAACTAACTGATATATATAGAACATTTCATCCTAGAGCTAAAGAATACACCTTCTTCTCAGCTCCTCATGGTACCTTCTCCAAAATTGACCATATAATTGGTCACAAATCAGACCTCAACAGATACAAGAAGATAGAAATAATCCCATGCCTCCTATCAGATCACTATGGAATAAGGGTGGTCTTCAATGGCAACAAAAACAAAAGAAAACCCACGTACACATGGAGGCTGAACAATGCTCTACTTAATGATAACTTGGTCAAGGTGGAAATAAAGAAAGAAATCAAAGACTTTTTGAAAGTTAATGAAAATGAAGGCACAACATACCCTAACTTATGGGACACAATGAAAGCAGTGCTAAGAGGAAAATTCATAGCCCTGAGTGCCGCCAAAAAGAAACGGGAGACAGCATACACTAACAGCTTAATGGCACACCTGAAAGCCCTGGAACATAAAGAAGCAAATACACCAAAGAGGAGTAGAAGGCAGGAAATCATCAAACTCAGGGCCGAAATCAATCAAGTAGAAACAAATAAAACCATACAAAGAATCAACAAAACGAGGAGTTGGTTCTTTGAGAAAATCAACAAGATAGATAAGCCCTTAGCCAGACTAACCAGAGGGCACAGAGATAGTATCCAAATTAATAAAATCAGAAACGAAAAGGGAGAGATAACAACAGAAACTGAGGAAATTCAAAAAATCATCAGATCCTACTACAAAAACCTGTATTCAACACAACTAGAAAATCTTGAGGAAATGGACAATTTCCTTGACAGATACCAAGTACCAAAATTAAATCAGGATCAAATAGACCATCTAAACCGTCCTATAATCCCTGAAGAAATAGAAGTTGTCATTGGAAGTCTTCCAACCAAAAAAAGCACAGGTCCAGATGGTTTTAGTGCAGAATTCTATCAGACCTTCAAAGAAGACCTAACACCAATACTCTTCAAACTGTTCCACAAAATAGAAACAGAAGGAACACTACCCAACTCGTTCTATGAAGCCACAATTACACTAATACCAAAAGCACACAAAGATCCGACAAAGAAAGAGAATCTCAGGCCAATCTCTCTTATGAATATCGATGCAAAAATACTCAATAAAATTCTTGCCAACCGAATCCAAGAACACATCAAAACGATCATTCACCACGATCAAGTAGGCTTCATTCCAGGGATGCAGGGATGGTTCAATATAAGGAAATCCATCAATGTAATCCACTACATAAACAATCTCAAAGAAAAAAACCACATGGTCATCTCATTAGATGCTGAGAAAGCATTTGACAAAATTCAGCATCCTTTCATGCTAAAGGTCTTGGAAAGATCAGGAATTCAAGGCCCATATCTAAACATAGTAAAAGCAATTTACAGCAAACCAGTAGCCAGCATCAATCTAAACGGAGAGAAACTTGAAGCAATCCCACTAAAATCAGGAACTAGACAAGGCTGCCCTCTCTCTCCATATCTTTTCAATATAGTACTTGAAGTTCTAGCTAGAGCAATTAGACAACAAAAAGAGGTCAAAGGGATACAAATTGGAAAGGAAGAAGTCAAACTATCACTATTTGCAGACGATATGATAGTATACATAAGCGACCCAAAGAACTCCACCAGAGAACTCCTACAGCTGATAAACGACTTCAGCAAAGTGGCCGGATATAAAATCAACTCAAGCAAGTCAGAAGCCTTCCTATACTCAAAGGATAAGCAGGCTGAGAAAGAAGTAAGAGAAATAATACCCTTTACGATAGCCACAAACCATATTAAGTATCTTGGCGTGACGCTAACCAAACAAGTGAAAGATCTGTGTGACAAGAACTTCAAGTCTCTGAAGAAAGAAATTGAAGAAGACCTCAGAAGATGGAAAAATCTGCCATGCTCATGGATTGGCAGGATTAATATAGTAAAAATGAGCATCTTACCAAAAGTAATACACAGATTCAATGCAATCCCCATCAAAATCCCAACTCAATTCTTCATAGAGTTAGAAAGAGCAATTCAAAAATTCATCTGGAATAACAGAAAACCCAGAATAGCTAAAACTATTCTCAAGAGTAAAAGAACCTCTGGGGGAATCAGTATCCCGGACCTCAAGCTGTACTACAGAGCAACAGTGTTAAAAACTGCATGGTATTGGTACAGTAACAGACATGTAGATCAATGGAACAGAATTGAAGACCCAGAAATGAATCCACACTCCTATGGTCACTTGATCTTTGACAAAGGAGCTAAAACCATCCAGTGGAAAAAAGATAGCCTTTTCAACAAATGGTGCTGGCTCAGCTGGAGGTCAACATGCAGAAGAATGCAAATTGACCCATCCTTATCTCCTTGCACTAATCTCAATTCTAAGTGGATCAAAGATCTCCACATAAAACCAGACACACTGAAACTAATAGAAGGGAAACTAGGGAAGAACCTTGAACATATGGGCACAGGGGAGAATTTCCAGAACAGAACTCCAATAGCTTATGCTCTAAGATCAAGAATAGACAAATGGGACCTCATTAAATTACAAAGTTTTTGCAAGGCAAAAGACACCGTCAAAAAGACAAAGCGGCAACCAACTAACTGGGAAATGATCTTTACCAACCTTACATCCGACAGAGGGCTAATATCCAAGATATACAAAGAACTCAAGAAGTTAAACTCCAGAGAGGCAAGTAACCCTATTAAAAAATGGGGTACAGAGCTACACAAAGAGTTCTCACCTGAAGAATATCTAATGGCTGAGAAGCACCTAAAGAGATGTTCATCATCCTTAGTCATTAGGGAAATGCAAATCAAAACAACCCTGAGATTCCATCTCACACCAGTCAGGATGGCTAAGATCAAAAACACAGGAGACAGCAGTTGTTGGCGAGGATGTGGAGAAAGAGGAACACTCCTCCACTGCTGGTGGAATTGCAGGCTGGTACAACCACTCTGGAAAGCAGTCTGGCGGTTCCTCAGAAAACTGGGCATGACACTTCCGGAGGATCCGGCTATACTACTCCTGGGCATATACCCAGAGGCTTTACCTGCATGCAATAAGGACACATGCTCCACTATATTCATAGCAGCCTTATTTATAATAGCCAGAAGGTGGAAAGAACCCAGATGTCCCTCAACGGAGGAATGGATTCAGAAGATGTGGCATATTTACACAATGGTATACTACTCTGCAATTAAAAACAATGAATTCACGAAATTCCTAGGCAAATGGTCAGAACTTGAAAATATCATCCTTAGTGAGGTAACCCAATCACAAAAGATCACACAGGGTATGCAGTCACTGATAAGGGGATATTGACCCAGAATCTCAGAATAACCTAGACACAATCAGCATATCAATAGATTTCTAAAAAGATGGAAGGAGAGACCCCTGGTCCTGGAAAGACTGGATGTAGGGGAACGCCAGGACAGAGTAATGAGAGGGGGTTCAATGGAGAAAAGAGGGAGGGAAGGGGGCTTATGGGACTTTCGGGGAGGGAGGAAACGGGAAAGGGGAAGTGATTTGGAATGTAAATTAAAAAAATAAAATAAAAAAAAAAGAAACTGGATTCGATAAAAATAGCAAAAAAAAAAAAGAAAACGTGACATGTATATGTACTAGGGTAATAGTCAGTAATGAGGAATACTGATGTTGTTTTTAGAAAGGTGAATGAATTGCATTTTGTCATGTTAAGAAATATAACAGTCTAAAATACAAAAAAAAAATAAAAAATAAAATAAAGCTGAGAAGTAGCACCTTATATTGCTTATTCTTTAGAATATTGTTTAGAGCTTGGGTGCTGTAGTAATGTGCTAAGGAACGATAAATAATGAATTGCTTTTCACATTTTCCAGATGATAAAAATGATAAGATTAGAACATACTCAAATCTTCCTGGGTGGCACATCTTGATAGGCTGATTTCTACTCAATAGCAGCTAAGATGGCCCTCAATGATCCCTTCTTTCTGGGATCTCCCTTAAGAAAGCCTAGTTTTTTGATTTTACTGGAGAATTTAGTGACTATGAGATGATAGTTTATTTTAACCAAGTTTTAGGGATCACACTATGTAGTAATCAATAATAATACAACTCTATGCACATCTTCTCATCTGTGTAACAACTCAATGAGTAGTTATTATCAGTAAATTGCCATTTTGCTTTGTGGCATTAACTCAGATCTCTGGATTCTGCCACTTCTCAAGGCTACATTTTGTATACCACCTTCCCTGCTTTTGGCAGCCTTTAAGCGAATAGCCCTTAAGCAAATATCTACCTGCTCTTTTTGGAATCAACATCGTTGTCTCCGGGTCCCCCCGCCCCGGGCCCCCCCCCCAATCGCTGTCACCCTAGGGTTCAGGATTTCAGGAAAAAACACCTTTTATCACTTGAGCTGTGAAATCACTAAGCTCATCTTTGTGATGGTGCTAGATTGAGACATTCCTTGGAGGCATCCTCTTACTTAAGGTATTTCCCCACAACAAAGGTGTCCTACTTACTCTGATAATAGTTGCTTCTTTAAGTTTTGTGGTTTTTGTTCTGATTTGTTTTGTGTTAGTTTTGTTGTTATTCATTATGGAAAGTACCCAGGGAAGCAGAAAGGGGCTATGAATAGAAGAGATGAGAAGGAGCTCTACGGAGGCACTATGAAGGTACTATGGAGTGAGCAATAGAAGGAATGAAGGGGGCACCTCAGCTAGACAGGGAAGAAGAAGGGTAACACAGAGAAAAGGAAGAAAAGAGAGATAAGTAATGCTAAGGATATTTTAAATAGTCATAAGGAAAAATACTATTTTATATGCTCTTTTAAAAATATACAGTTTTTTTTTTCCCCTAGAGCCATTGCAGGTGTGACTATTGTGTCATATGGGTGTCAGTAGGTGACAGAGAGTAGAGTCTATGCCTACGGTCAGTGTTCTGACCTATGAACGTCTGTCTGAATGATTAATAACCTAACATTCCCTGGAAAAAGTGAGCCTGAGAAGACTACCATTCAGGCAACTCGAAGGCCCAGATGGGCTCCCATGATGGGGAGCAAGGTGGAGACTAGAAGACATGGTCTGTCTCTTTTCTTACTCTCTTGTTCTCTCTCTTGCCCCCTTGCTCCCCATCTCTCCCAATTCCCTTCCCCCTTTTCTTCACGTGGCCCTGGCCGGCCTCTACTTCTCTACCTTGTCACTTTGTCTACTTCTCTACAATAAACGCTAAAGCCATTAAAAAAAAAAAGACACGGCTTGTCTCTGTGGGCCTGAGACAGACAATCCTCACCACTGAGGCAGGCCAGATGAGAAGCAAGCCCCCAGACAACTACCAGACCAGTGCTGGTACAGACAGAGAGCTAGCCTGAGCAAATCACCAGTTCAGCACCGTGCAGGGTAGGCCATGCCCAAAATGACCCCTGTCAGGCACCATAATTCACAAGCAGGGTATAGTACTTCTAAGACTACTCCTGAGATGGGTACAGACACTCAGAGACCCCAGGCTCCACTAAGAGGAGAAAGGAAGTGGTAGAGAAATGGAAGAGAAAGAAGCAGAAGCATGGAGGCACACTAAAGAGAAGCAGAACTGGGGACTCAAGGGTAGTGAGGAACAGTCTGATGTGAGTAGCTGGTGATGATATCTGAGATCATTGTGGGTCCTGGTCTGTGCCACCGCCATTGGGGGATCACATCTGGGTCTGTGGCCCTGCAGTAGCAAGAGTTTATTACAACCCAATACCAAGAAGATGTTCCTGGTCTGGCCTCTGTCTCGATACATGTCGATGTCTGAGGGCTGGGCAGAACTGACCTCCCCCTCACCCGGACATTATGGGAGAGCTGACCATGCAGGTATAGGAGCTTGAAAGCTAACTCTGCCCCTGGCCAGCTTGCAGAACTCCTGAGAGCAGGCCCTGAATATTTTAGGAATTGCTGGTCACTAGGGCCCAGGTTATGAGCATGGGAGAGCTGGTATCTCTCATGTGGTGGAGTAAGAGATGGAGCAAGAGATGTCCTCTTTCCCCTATGACCCTTACCACCTATGGTAGGCAGACCAGGCCCTGGAATCATGAGAGAAGGAGAGCTGTCCCTGCCCCTCACTAGCTCCAGTACTGTGGAGAGCAGACTGTGTACCTCTCCTGAGCAGCACAGTAGAGCTGACATTAGTGGCAGGGTTGCTGGTGAGCTGCCCCCACAACTTGTCTGCTGTACAGTGACATGGGCAAGGGAGACATGCCCCTTTCCTCACCCCTTGCTATGTATGCCAGCAAGAGAGCAGGCTAAAAGGTCATTAGACCGGCAAAGCAGACCCTTCACCTCATCTGGGCCACAGTAGAACTGTAACAGAATTTGGGAGTTGTAGGTGAATCAGCCCTGCCTGTTGTCAGCTGTGCCTTAGTTGGGAGAGATCTCCTCCCCTCCCTTTTGCCCTTGCCACCAGCAGTGGGTTGGAGAGTTGGCTACAATGTCATGAGAGTTGTTCCTGCACCTCACCTGCTGCAGCACTCAGGAAAGCAATCCCTACATCTGGCCTGGGCAGTACAGTAGAGCTGGCCCTAGGTGTGGGAGTTGCAGGAGTGTTGGCCCTGAAGGCATGAGTACTAAGATCTGGCCCTGACTCTTGTCTGCTGGGCTATGTAGATGCCCTCCACTCCTTCCTCCTCCTTTGCCATCTATGGCAGGCAGGAGGGTGGCCCCAGGGTCATGACAGTGGGAGAACTGGCCATGTCCCTCACCAGTTGCAACACTCAGGAGAGCAGGCCCTACCTGTGCAGCAGGTTAGAGTACTAAAAATTCTATAAAACCAACAACCTTTTCATTTGTAGAAAAGGAAGACTTTGATGCCTTAATGTTACCTAGGAACTAACTAAATGTTACAAGGTATCACAGAAATATAATTTATCACTAATAGTTGCTGTTTTGGTAAATTTAATGAACAGAGATTAAATACTATGTCACTTTCCATGAAACAAATTTAACAGCTGTCTAAGAAAAATTTTAAAATCCTGTATTTTACTCATTTTGTGTTTGACATATATAGTTACCTTGTTTTTTGAATGTTCTTTCATAAGAAGAAGAATGTTTTACTGGTTGGCAGGCAACTGATGATTTTGAAAAGCATTAGAAGTATAACTGAGCCTGGACCCTTATTAACCAACCAGAGTTCCCAGGGTCTAAACCACCAACCAAGGAGTACGCATGGAGGGATCTATGGCACCAGCTATATATGTAGCAGAGTATGGCCTTGTCAGGCATCAATGAGAAAAGAGGCTCTTGGTTCTGTGAAGGCTCAATATCCCAGTGTAGGGGAATGCGAGGGCAGGAAGGTGGGAATGAGTAGGTGGGTGAGTGGAGGCACAAGAGGAAAAGAATATTCAAAATCCCCATTTTACAAGTATTGAAGCTAAAAAATACCATTCTACTTAATAATAAAACAGTATTTAGTGACAAAACAGAATCATTTAGTCTATACATTTCTATTTCTGAAGAGTTAAATATAAACCAATAATCAAAATAGCATCAAAAATCTCTAGTTGTCTCATGGACTAGACAATGTAACCATTCTTCAATTGTTATGAGTACAGAGTCTAAAAACAGGAATTTGTCATCATTCTAGTCCATAACTTGATGTATTAAATGCAGACATTTTAATCTATATTTTAGGGCATATAATAGAATACTGCCTGTTTTAATGCTACTGAGGACATTGTAGACAGTACATATATCTGAACTCTGTGTACCTCTGGTCCATCTAGAGAAACAGACCTGGTGATATCTATCTATCTCTATCTACCTATCTTCACACACGAACACACACACACACACACACACACACACACACACACACACACACAAAACTTCAGGTGATTATAATGCACAATAGTAGTTGATCAAATTTTTACACTGAGCAGGGCTGTTTTAATTCCATTGTAAAGAAGGCAGGAGAACCCAAAGTTGTAGAGCTGGCTTCACTGTATACAGTCTACGTCCAAAATGAAAAAATAACAAAAAGATTAGGATAAAGTAAAATAGGAAGAAGTGGAGGAGAAAGAAGCAAGTGGAGGGGAAGGGACAAAAAGAATAAAAGGTAAGGAGAGAAAGGAGGAGAGGGAGAAAGAGAGAGGGAATGGCCACAGTGGATGAAGGGTTCCAGGTAGCATCATTACAGCTGGTAGACTCTTTATCTAGTGTACCCATGCAGGGAAGGAAGAGTCTTCACAACTTTGACATAACTATTACAAGTCTAACCCTTCCCTTCTGCTTCTTGCTTCTGTTAATTCTGAAGAGAATGTTAGATTACTTTATAGCTTGAAATATATTTTTGACCAAATAGAGAAGAAAGAATGCGATTGAAATGGTTGATGGAAGTTCTACAATTATGTGTATCACTTGCTTGTAATTTTGCTTATGTATTTAATTTTTCTAAGCATTACTTTCACTATAAAATATTGATGGAGATTCCAAGCTTAAAGCTTAATGCCTTTTGAGATATGACTCCCAGTCAGCCAGCATGAGAAAAGAGGCATTAATAGACACCTCCAGGCTAACCAACATGCAATCCTCCCTAACCTTAACCCTAACCCTAACCCTAACCCTAACCCTAGCCCTAGCCCTAGCCCTAGCCCTAACCCTAACCCTAACCCTAACCCTAACCCTAACCCTAACCCTAACCCTAACTCTAACCCTGGGGATAGGTTTTATCCTGGGGATAACCGAGAGCTGTTAACTAGACTTAAGGCCCATGCTATGGTAGAAAATTTATGCCTGTTACCGTAAACCTAGATAGATAACTATTTGGAGAGGTTATAGACCTGAGAGTAGAACTTATTACTGTCATTTTACCAAACCAATATAATGTGATTGCACTCTAAATACTTACCCTTATAACAACAGGTAAGTGTAGCTCTTGACTCCTCATCAGATTCTTTTTGCAACGGATAGGACACAATTCTACAACTGGTAAAATGACAGAAATTGAGTGGCTGTGGGGTACATAATCCCAGTCAATATAATTACAATGCAACCTGTACATTTACTTAAGGCCCAGTGAAATTTGAAGATGTGGAAGATGGAAGGATTGTAAGAGCCAGAGGACTGTGACGTTCTCGGTTTTAGTGTTCTCAGGACTTGACAGCAAAATTGAATTCATGAAATAAACCAATATAGTTGCCTAAACAAGAAATGCTAACGTGGGCAGGAGAACATCTCTCAAGGTCCTATATTTTGATTAAGAACTCCAAGTCATCAATGGCTACTAGAGAAAGGGTGATTCAGTTTTGTATTAAGGGATGATATTTCTGGTAGGTTATCCAATTCCATGTGAACACACCTAAACACATATGCATGGAATAACACTAAATTGGCTCAGTGTAGTATACATAATATGTATATATACTTATGTAACTATAATAATTAAATAGAAAGAGGTAACACACTTGGGAGGGAATTTGTGGACACAGGAGGAGCATGAATGGGGAGAAGAAAGGATGCAAATGATGCAACTACAGTATCATATATGAAATTCTCAAAACGTTATGTAACAGAATGGACTTTGGGGTCTACTTTTGGTGCATGTGCTTGGTGGCCATTTTTTCCCAACAGAGTCACATCTTCATTTTCCAAATCTAAGGCTCCAAAAGATATTTTTAACCTAGGGATAGGTATTATTCTTTATCATTTTACTTCATATTAGTTTTTTTTTTAAATGAGCACATTGCATCTCATTTTTTTCTACCTATTATTTCTACTAACATCCTATGGCTAACACCCCATTTTCTACAAGCTACTTGATGAGAATTTCTGCAGTTCTCTTATATCATGACCAAATCTAATGGTGGCCTGGAGCATATCTAGATTAAACAACCCTTGAGCTTGTCCTGAGACTAAACACCGATTGCTTATATGAGTGAGCATGGGCGTGTACTGTGAAGATTTTGGCATATTAAAGCTGAACATTGCCTGTTAAAGTTATTCATAGGATTAAGATAACTAAACCCTTAGTTCTGAATTATAACAAACTGTGAAAATGAGAAGAAGAAATATTGCACAATTTCCAACTGAATAGTAACTTCCAACAAAATAAAAGGCATGTTAATGCAGGACAGATACTTTTAGTTAATGGCTCATGCTTTTTGATCTGTGTTAGTAATGTAGAAATCATAGTGGGCAGGTAGATAGAACCATCTGGGTGGGACATGGTTGTGATATACTACACTGTCTCCTTCACCTTCAGAAAAACAAACATCCCCCACACACAACATGGGCACTAATATCCTGCAATTTAATAACCTTATCATAATTTCAAAACATGCTTGATTCTTTTTATTTCTAAATATCAGCACTGATTTTATCAGCCAATTCAATTGTGTTTCTATAGGTTTGCACATTACAGTAGTTTAGGGAAATGAAATATTTTCTATCATGAAATATTATACTTCTCTAAATCAAGATTTATTACAGCTGCAGAAAACCTCCACCTGGGGGAATTTTCTGTCACACAAGTCAAAGAAGTTCTATTTGTTCTGCCTAGTTTAGCTTTTCTCTTTACTCTGCCGGATAAAATAAAACGAGGTGACAGGAGGAGACATTAATACCACAGATCCATTTCCCTGTAAGTGGAAATTGGTGGCCTTTATGATTCCTTTGGCAAGTGACTCCTTTTTTAAAAGGTGGCAATTACAAATAACACTAATAATAGTAACAGTAGCTCATTTGTCTTGTATTTTTATGTACTTTAATATTTTTCCAGTTGAATGAACCAAGAAGAAAAGGTTCCTAATGTCTCTGCTAACATAGGTTAGGTAGGAAAAAAAACTAAGAACTTTAACTGCTTATTAAATTTACCATAATAGAATCCATTAATAATTAGTTAAGCTTTAATATTCTTAAAGCTCTAAATTTGTTGTTTGTTTTAGAGCAATGACCTTAGGAGACAGTTTTAGATGACAAACAGTAACAGATGAAGAAACCCCATCAGATATGGTCTTTCTTCTGGGTATGTAGTCAGACCAGTCCTCTTTAATTTGACCTTAAGGAATAATTTCTCTACATGGAGAGAGTAGAGTCCTGATTACCAGAGGCTGAGAAGGGTAAGGAGGCTGATATGGAACCACATTCATATTTACATAAGAGGATTAAGTTCTAGCATTCTATGGCACAGTAGGGTGACTATATTTAATGATTTACTAAAATACATCACAATACCTACTGGAGAGGATTTTGGATACTCCCATTACAAAGCAACAATGTATGTTTGATATGGTGGATATACTAATTACCCTGAATGGATTGTGGAACATGAGTGCATATGTCAATTTATCACACTGAAGTTCCATGACTGTATAATTACTCTATCAGTAAAAAACCTCCAAATATTTATATATTTGTTATCTTAAGATAAAAGGTTTAAAAAAATCTCAGAGGAATATAAACAACAATTTTGATTAAGAATATAAAAGCTTTAATGGAATAGAAACAATTCTATATGCTTAGTACCTTCCTCATTTTCTTACTTTTGGTATTTGGTTACATTTTAGAAAAGTAATATAGAACAAAGTGGAGTTTTTGACAAGTGATGACAGTATTGTTTTAAAGACAAGATCAAAGTGAATCTTACCTGCTGTGAGAGATTGCACCATGTCTCTTCAAAGGACAAATTCTACTAGGTAAGAATGAAAACAATAAAATAATAATTAGTTCAAGTGTCCTTGTGTCTCCTAAGGATATATGCTTTGATATACTTACTATTTTAAGTAATAGTTTCATGTTATATAACTTAAGCTACTATAAGATAAGATGATCCACAGTTAAGATGATAAATAATTAGAAATAACAAGTATTTCATAGTTTTTATTAATCTTATATCCCAAATGTATTTTCCTGAATTTGGTAAAACTGGCAAATGAGAAAAATCAGATTCAACTCTCTCCCACAGTTTTGGCCTACTTGTTAATAGTCAGCTCAGAATTTTTCATCCCACTCTTCCAGGTGGACTTCCTCTTGCACTATCCACATCCTGTAGTTCTTGCTTATTTGTAAGCCCTCCTCTGCTACCGGAGATCTGATTTTGATTCTATTTTTATTTTGACTTCTCAGCCAGATCCATTGTTATGTTAGTGTGTTTATCTTGCTTACACAGCTTTTTTGAATCTTGTCAAACTAGTATACACTCATCAGTCCTCAGACAAAATCTTTCATCTGACATTCAAGATATTTTACAACACAGACTAAAGCTAGGTCATTTGTTGATTTCTTAATTTTTCTTACATTATATTCCAACCAACTTTGTTTTCCAGTGGAGACAGAAAATGGAATCTTTTTCTTTTGCAGTTTTTCTTTCAAGTGTCTCTATGTTTCCACTGACCAAGCCCTGTCACTGTTTGAAGTTTTTTAACCTATTAGGTCATTTGTTTGCAGTACTAGCCCTGCTCTTGAATTCAACTTGTCTTATGGTCTCTACTTCACTATTAAACTATGTTTTTTTTTTTAAGTTTTTGAAATTATAATTCAATTGTAACAATTCTTCCTTTCCTTCCTTCAAACCTGTTGGGTCTTGCATGGTTTTGTGTAGGACAGAATGACAGGGTTCATGCCCCTGGTACTGGGCCAGCAGACATGGGCCTCCAAGAGTGTGGTTGGCTGCCATGGGCATAAGGCTTGTTTGTATAATAATGTACGTATTTTACATTTTTTTTTAAAGAAATGTCTTCCATGTTCACATTAATTACTCCATGATAATTAGAGACAGCAGGAGTCTGGGAGGTGAAGGTGTGGTTAATGTCTTATCAAAATCATAAACACTGGGACCTTCAAGATAAGCCTTAAGGCTGTGGAAAAGAACTCTAAAAACAAGTTTGAAATCATATAATTTTTCAACTATGCAAAAAATAAGGATGCAATATGAATTATATGAGGGGCATCAGGAATCTAAAATCAGGGGCAACTATATTATGAGCCAACTTGTCAGAAAGATACTAAGGAAGGAGATAACGAGATTTAGGGAGTGGTAATCACAGGAGATCCCATTCAGCTAAGCTCTTTTTTTTTCTTTTCTTTTTTTATTTTCTTACAAAGGCAGACAAATTGCTAAGTCCAATGTCAACCTGGAACTGAGCAAGGTTAGACCCAGGTGTTATAGAAACAGTAATTTCAGGACAGGATCCCATCCAACTAGTTTATTGTCTGTGATGAACAGTGGCTGGCAGGCCTCTTTTGCAATGTTAAAGAAAATGTGTGCTGGCTGTCCCCTAAGAATTAAGGGACTGGGGTCATGAGATGCTGATTCATAGGGTAATCAAAAAGGGACCTGGAGTAAAGATTGAATTGATATGTAAAATAAAAGACTGGGCTTATGATCTACAGGAGATGAGCTATCTCGAGAAGTTTTTAGAATAGCAAGAGAGATCTTCTTGGAGAACTGTCTCAAGCAGAACACAGAGAGAACTGTCTAGAGATCTCCAGAGAAAGCTGATCAGAGAGAAAGCAGGCTGGAAAACTAGTAGAGCATAGACAGCCAACTTGGACCCACAATTTGACTTTGAGTCATCTGTTTCGCTGCTCTCAGGCACTACTTCTCTCAGAACCTCTCTCCAAGCTGAGGTTGGTTCTTGGCATAAACTTTTTCATAGACTCTTTTCCAGTTCTCCTTCAGATTCATGTCTCTTTTATTCATTAGTTGCTATTGCATGCATTTGTGTGTGTGTGTTAGTGTGTGTGTGTGTGTGTGTGTGTGTGTGTGTGTGTGTGTGTATACGTATATGATCCTAAACAAAACCTGATGTCAAGTTCATATGACTAAAACAAACTGAGCAGTTCTTTAGAAGGAAACCTCTTGTGTATTTCTCAAGTTTCTCCTTTGAGCATATTCTAGAGATCTTCAGAGCTGCAGTTGTACATTTCTGAAATGACACTACTTAGGAAAATTCTATATTTTGATCTTATTAATCTAAAAAGGTATTGAGACACCCCTGTTAGATCTCAAACTTTTCATACTCTGAGATAATATATGGCACTTAGAAGATCATGAAGATATTTTTAAATAAGATGTTTTAGCAAAATCCTTAGTAGTACTGACCTGATATTACTAGTAGCCTAGATCAATAGTAAGAACAATACTGTTATGGGACTGATTAACCAAAACACAGAAAACATTCAGAAGCTATACAAGAAATTCTAATACTAGAACAAAATTAATGTACTTAATTTAGCAATTTATTTTGTTCCTATTAATGCTGACAATGTACTATTTTCCTGGACTTTTTGTATGGTTTAACATGTGTGTGTGTTCTGTACCCTGCTAGCAAAAAGAAGTATTCCAGATGTTTCAATACATTGTCAAAATGTACTTATGATTTAACATACTAGAAGGTGTATATCTCCTAGACTACCTTTTGCATGTAGAGAATAATTTGACTACTTGTAAATAATCTTGGAGTAGAAAATAAAGTGCTTGTGTATGCTGCTGGTACGGTGAGTTTCACATCAGCCATTGGCCAATCAGTAAAAGTAGAAACTTGAAAATATATGTCTCAAAATAGGGAAAAGTGCAATTGGAGCCAAAAGCTTAGACCAAAAGGAACACCCAACAAAGAATTACTTTAAATTCAGATATTGCATTGGCGAATTTCTCATAATTTCATTAAGTTTAACTCCGAAATATTTGGACAATCTGCAACACTGTTATAAAACCACTGTTTTCTGAAACACAAAAGATAAATGTGATACACAGATTTAACAGAAAGCGTTTATTCCTGGGCTGGCTGGATATTTATTTTGGAAGTTTCCTTATGGATGGCTAAATGGGGTTGGTGGTGGGCAATTGCCACGCAGGGCAAAGGAGAAAATTTCTTAGAATACAAACTGAAGAATGTCCAAGCCCAGCTTTGCCCAAGCATAGATAAAGAGCTTCTTAGTGTAGGTGTTCATTTATATTCTTTTCAATAGTGCATCCATAGTAAGCTAATCAGGAGTAAATGGAATAATGTATGCAAATTGTATAGCACTCTGCACAGTACCTGTGATTATTGGTAAATATTATTAAATATTAATAATAAAATGGCATAGTTATGAAACTATTGTGAAAAATAAGGATTTTATTGTTTCAATGGCTAAGTATTTGAGTTATTATTAACATAAACAATTATATAATATATAAATGTAGCACAATTTGCTCTCTAATATGCTTTCTCAAATAGAAACATTATATAAATCATATATGCAATTTAAAATTTTAAAATTTTCTGATGACTATATTAAAGAAATAGAAAGGGGGAAAATAATTTTAGTATTGGTTTAAATATTGCATTTAACTCAATGTTCCTAAACTTATTTCAATATTGAATTGTTATAAATCATTGTAAAGAAATAATATGCTTTCTTTCTAAAGTAGTGAGTTTTTGAAGATAGCGTGTGTCTTAGTTAGGGTTTTATTGCTGCGAAGAGAGAAAATAATGAGGTTTAGTCCATTATTTTCATGGAAGAAAATAAGTCAGCCTGCAGGCAGACATGGTGCTGGAAAAGTATCTTAGAATTCTTCACAGGATCTTCAGGCAGCAGGAAGAGACAATGAGCCACTAGGTGTGGCTTGAGCTTCTGAAACCTCAAAACTCACCTCCCAGTGACATGCTTTTCCTCCAACAAGGCCACACCTACTCTAACCTCCTAATAGTGCCACTGCCTATGGGCCTTTTATTCAAACCACCACAGTATTTCACTCTTGCAGGGCATCTCAAGTTTAAATAGCCCCACATAAAGACCTTCATAATCACCCATGACTACACAGTCTTCTATGTAGATCTATTTACAAATGAACATTTTTTATGTGAATTCTTTTCTTTCCAATATGAAGATATTCATGGCATTTAATGCCCACAGGAATTTGAAGCATTATTCTACACCAAAAATACAACTCAGGGAAATTTAAAATGTCTATAAAAGTGAGTTTACCTGCACTTCCTCCCACCCGCCCCCACCCCTGGGATGAATGCGTATAGAAGCCAAATGATATTCCCTGTGTATTCACACAGAAGTGAAAGTTCTCATTTTGATATTTGAAATGACTTATTTATAAAGGCATATAAAGTGCATAAAGCTTTGAATAGAGCCAATAAAGAAGTCTTATTCTCTATTTGAGTATAGAACCACTGGGGAAATAATTATACCTGCCAAGGACCAGCTCCAAGCTGATGTGATGGCCTGTTCTGCTCGGCTTGAGATGGCTTTTCAAATTTCTCCCCTGCCCCTCTCTCTCTCTCTCTCTCTCTCTCTCTCTCTCTCTCTCTCTCTCTCTCTCTGTATGTGTGTGCATGTTCTGCTTGAGACAGCTTTTCAGACTGCTCTGTCTCACTCTGTGTCTGTGTTCTGCTCCAGATGGGTTTTTCTTGCTATTCTAAAAATAACTCTCTGGTTAAGATAACTCTCTCTGGTAGTAAAAAAATCTAAAAGCTCTCTGGATAGCTCATGGGTATTCTGACCAAAATCAAAAAAGCTGCTATAAAAAAATTCTTGGATTTTCTTGAAAAATTCTAAAAGTAATTCTTGGGTTTTATGATCAAAAACAGAAAACCAGAAAACATTATAAACGAACTGTATTCACTCTCTAAGTAATTCTTGGAATTTCCAACCAAGGTCAGAAATCCTGTTTTAAAATGTTCTAAAAGAGCTGGGCGGTGGTGGCTCACGCCTTTAATCCCAGCACTTGGGAGGCAGAGGCAGGAGGATTTCTGAGTTCGAGGCCAGCCTGGTCTACAAAGTGAGTTCCAGGATAGCCAGGGCTACACAGAGAAACCCTGTCTCGAAAAACAAAAAAACAAAACAACAACAACAAAAAAAAAAACAAAAAGAAATGTTCTAAAAGAGCTATGAAAAATTTTTTGAGAGTTGTAATAGTTCTCCATGGATTTTCCAACCAAACTCAGAAATTCTGTTAAGAAAAAATTCTTGAAGAGATGCTTTTGCTCTCCAGAGATTTCTGAACAGTTTAGCTCTCACTAGAGAAAATTCGAAAAAATTGCTATCATTTTCTGCTGGCTCATCTTAGGCCGACTGAAAGCCCAGGTTTTTTTAATTTACATATCAATTCAGTTATTTATTCCAGTTTCCTTCTTGACCATCCCATGGATCAGCATTCCATGACCTTAACCCCTTGACTCTTAGGAAAAGAACAGTAAATACATTTTTTTTCATCACAAAAGAAATCAGAGATAGGCACACCTTCCTAAACTTAGCTGGGTGGGACCTTGTCCTTATCACTCCTGGACCTAAACTTATTCTGTCCCAGCCTGTTCTTGAACTGGGAATCTACTGCCTTTGTATCTGCATGTCTTTGTATCTTTCTGACAAGGTGGTTCACTGTCCAGTTTCCTCTGTTTTTCTAGGTCCACAAATCCCCTCATATAATCCTTATGGCATCCTTATATTTTGCATAGCTGTAAATTATATATTTTCAAAATCATGTTTTTAAAATTGTTTCCTGCTAATTTATCATCCCCCCCCACTTTTGAAGGAAGGAGATAATGTTTGCTACCTTTTCTCCTCAGATATTTAGTTAGAAACAGCTGATGGGTTCACATTCACGCATACCATCAAGGAGTGTACCAGCCTGAGAGAGGCAACCAAGTTGAGGGCCCTAAAGATTTGACTCTCTTCTCTGAACAGGTGTCAACCAATCTGGGAGCACATTTACAAATGGTATCCTGCTGTCAGCCCATGACGCCTGGTTGTTTTTTCTAATCTTCACAGGAAAAGGTTTCATCCATTGGGATAATTGTAGCTTTTTAACACATTTCACTGTAATTAGTGAATCTGCATGTCAGTGTTTTCTTGCATATTCCCTGATTGAGTTGGAGCCCGTTTTACTTCTCCCCATGACCCGTCAAAGATAAAGAATTTGTTTACTGTAAATTGCACACCACTCACTCCTATGTGCCATCTGCCACTTAACTGCACGGTGCTACTGTTTTCTATTAATAGCTCTTTGAACTTAAGAAAAAAATATTCAGAGGTGTTAATCAGAAATGTTAGGGGAATATTTACCCTATCAAAGCTTTGCTTCATGGTGGGATTTTCATTTTGGTGTGTTAAAATGATATTGCATTTCTGTCTAATAGGTTATAGTGAAGCGGGGTTCAGGGAGTCAATCTGAGTGGCTGTCATCTAGCATAATTGCAAAAGGTGTAGATATAAGGAAAGGCAGGAGTTATTTTTGTTTGTTTGTTTTTTGTTTTTTTTTTGTTTTGTTTTAGAAAGTAATTTAGGTCTTTAACATGGATCTTATAGTCAGGTCACAGGTCAAATTTGTGAAGTTCCTCAGTGGAACTGCATCATCTTCTTTGCTGTGGTATCTCCTTACTTCAACTTAATAAAAAAAAAATGGCAATAAATGCTGTCATGCTTTTTTCGATGATTCCAAATACCCACATTATTGGTCAAGGTTCTCTAGAAGGATGAACCCAACAGAATGAATAAACCTTACAACCATGGCTGTCTGTATACGAGAGAGGCTCAGAACCTGGTAGTTGCTCAGTTCACAAGGGTGGGTGCCTCAGCTAAAGGACTGGAAGATCCCCAGAGGGCTGCTTATCTTCTGTCCATGTAGAAAGGCTGAAGAAGCCAGTTTCTGATGTCCAGGAAGGATGGCAGCATCAACAATCATTGTAGAATATATATATTCTCCAACAAGAAGCAAAGGCAGGCATGTAAGTGCACTGTCTTCCTCAGACCTCTGCAGGAAAGTCTTGCCTATTCTGGGAGATCTGTCATTGAATCCTTCTTTGCAATGCCCTCATAGATCTGCTCTGAAACATTTGCTTTTTAATTGATTTCCTATTCAACCAAGTTGACATCAAGAACCAATTAATCATCGTAGCTGCCATATTGGAAAAAAATAAAACACAAAGTTACCTTGGTTCATTATTAACAAACAGACCTTGAATACTAATGTCTCTATAAATCCAGGCCTTTCTTGAAGCAAACAAACTGCTAGAGATTATGTAGCAATCACACCATTGAATAGATGCTAGAGATCTCAGAGTCCCTAAGAGAATCCCATCAGCTGTCTAGTAGGCTATCTACTGTCAAGGAGTAAGCATAGTTAAATTTTTCATTATAGAGTGAAAAAAAGTAAAAACTGGGCTAAGAAGATAGTTAAGTGGGTGAATTGACCCATAAGAAAGAAAAGAAGAACTGACTTCTGCAAATTTTTTTCTGACCTTCACACCTGTGTCATTGCATAAGTATGCACAGACAGAAAATAAGTAAATAAATGAATGAATGAATAAATAAAGATACAATACCAACAAAACAAAACTAGAAAACTTCTCCACATTTCTACTTTTTTCCTTGGGACTACTGGTTTTTGTTTTTGTTTTATTACATTCATCTTAGAGGGCACTGTGTGGTGGAGGGATGCCAGCTGGCTGGACCTGAAGGGCAGGTTGAATCCCTTTTTCAACATTTAATATTTATGTTCTCACATATATCTACAAACATTTGAGGATATTGATGTTACGACTTTATTTTGTTATCTCTGAGTCATTGCACTGCCAGAACCCTCATTTAACTAACTGTGATGAAAGAGCATCCCAGATAGTCTGTCCTGCAGAGGACACGCTGTAAACTTTGCCTTTGAAATTTATCTTTTGTACTTCGGTATTTTTGTTACGAAATGTACTCTGTACTTCACAAGCTTGTGAATAAAATGGGATCGCCTTTATATTTATGACTACATTTCAATGGCTTTAAACACCTTATCTAGCCTTCGAGCAAGTTTCCCTTTCCAGATTTTCTGGAGACCTTCTGGGAATGCTAACCTCTAACCATGAGTCAGTTATGTTAGAAGCTCAAACCCAATGGTTTTATCTAGCAGGTGTACGCTCATTAGGATTTTTGGAGCCCCTCTCTTCAGTTGCTGAGAACAGCTTTGGGCTCTAGGAGATTCCCAGGGACAAGACTTAATCAAATAATCTTCCTCCTGGTCTTTATGTCTTTTGTGCTGAACTCACTCACTGAACTGCCTGCTTCTTTGGTTTTTCATCCAATGACTTGGTTTTCTCTTAGTGAGGAAGACGGTGTTCCTGTCCTCAGGTTATATTCAGAAATGAAAGACCTAGAGCTCGCTTCATGGGCCACATATTTTATCATTTATGATGGTTTGACCCTTTATATGCTTTCTCAGTCAGTTTACATTATTGTAACAAAATATCACAGAATGGAAGGCTTATAAATAAAACAAATTTGTTTTTATCCTTTCTGGAGGCTGCAAGCCTTGGATCAGGGTATCAACATAGTTAAATTCTGATAATTCTCTTTCAAATACAGAGTAGTATTCCAGATCTTCATGTTATAGAAAAAAGATTAAAAGAATTTTCTGAAGGTTATTCATAAAGACAATAATTCCATTTTTGAGGGACTGGTTGTCAAAGACTAATTAGTTCTTAATAGTACCAACTCATAATATCTCCTTTTGGTATCAGGGCTTCGAGCCCCACTTTGGGGGAGCAGAAACATATGGTCCATTGTAAATATACATACATAGGTATTTCTTAAGACAACACTCACCTCACAAGGACTGGACAAGGGCATGTTTCAAAGCTAACCCACAAGGGGTTCAGAAGCATATTTCCAACTAGAACAAAAGTGCAGATATCTTTTGTTTTCATGGGAAGTTTTCAGTCACAGGCATTATTTTCTCTTTTGTGAAAATAAGTGATTTTGTTCTTTGAGATTTACTGTTGATGATAATACTGAAAACATAAAGAAAAGTAATCATTTTATATATAAAATGAGGCAAGGAGAATAATGACAGGGCAGAGGTCAATGGCATGTTATTTGAAGAATAGGTATAGTACTGGCTGGTTTTGTGTGACTTGACACAGGCTGGAGTTAACACAGAGAAAGGAGCTTAAGTTGGGGGAAGTGCCTTCATGAGATCCAGTTGTGGGGTATTTTCTCAATTAGTGATCAACGGGGGAGGGCCTAGCCCCTTGTGGATGATACCATCCCTGGGTTGGTGGTCTTGGGTTCTACAAGAAAGCAAGCTGAGCAAGCAAGGGGAAGCAAGCCAGTAAGAAACATCCCTCCATGGCCTCTGCATCAGCTCTTGCTTCCTGACCTGCTTGAGTTCCAGTCCTGATTTCCTTTAGTGATGAAAAACAATGTGAAAATATAAGCTGAATAAACCCTTTCCTCTCCAACTTGCTTCTTGGTCATGATGTTTGAGCAGGAATACAAACCATGACAAAAATTGGTACCAGCATAGTGGGGTATTACTGTGACAACCTGACCATGTTTTGCGGAGGACTGTGGGAGAACTTTGGAACTTTGAGTTAGAAGAGCCATTAGGATGTTAAGAGCTCTGTGGAATGTTCTGTAGGAACTTGGAAAATAATGTTGAGAACAGTATAGAAGATGAAGACCTGGCTTGGGCAATTTCAGAGGGACAATTAAAGAATATTATCAGGGCTGTTGCTATTTTGATTGGGAAGATTCTGTAGTTTTGGTTAGCTGGGACTGAAGAATCAGCTGTGTTTAACAAGATACCAGAATCACTAAAGCAAACCTTTATGTTACTAGGACTATTAATGCTGGTTAGCTGGAGCTAAGAAATTAACGGTGATTAAGAAGAGATCAGCATCACTGAAATGAAATCTTCTTGGAAGTGTTTTCTGAGAGCAGAGAGACTGTGTTTCAGAGATAGCCATAGTTGTACCTTGTGCTGTGGCTGGACTTGGTAATATGTTAAGAGTCACCCAGGTGGTACTGGTTTTGAAGGCACGAAGGGGTCATGAAGAGTAGCTGAGGCTCGGCACTGTGAGAGGCCATGGAAGGCCATTGGTGAAGGTGCAGCCTCAGTTGCAATTGATGACCCAGGACTGAAGGGGGTCATGTATGGAAGTTGAGGTTTGACACCATCAAGAGAGTCTATGAGAGGCTATTGGTGAAGCCTAGTTATAGCGGAAGACAGCAGTGTTTTGGAGATGTCAGTACCATGAGATGACCACCAAGAACAGCAGCAGCAGTGGAGTACAGGTACTGGGCGCTTAGAAGACAGGTGTGTGCTGCTGCACAAGGACCCAAACCCTTGGAGGAGTCCGGAAGATTGTGAGTTGGATCCCAAACATTGGATAGTTAGAGTTTGACTTTGCTTTTGATAGTGACTGTGTCCTGATATTTTTCCCTCTTGAAGGAAGAAGGTATTTTAGTGGAGCCCACAGTTAAGAGACTTTGAATTTTTAAAAGAGTTTGAATTTTAAAAGAATTGAAATTTTAATAGGTAAAGACTAGAACTTTTAAAGCTATTTAGATCTTGAGGATGAATAAGAAAGTAAAGGTTGAGGCTTATCAGTGATGTGTTTGTTTGTGTTTCAAGTTGACGAAGGGTCAATTGTACTGGCTGGTTTTGTGTGTCAACTTGACACAGGCTGGAGTTATCACAGAGAAAGGAGCTTCAGTTGGGGAAGTGCCTCCATGAGAACTAGCTATGCAGCATTTTCTCAATTAGTGATCAAGGGGGAGGGGACTAGCCCCCTGTGGGTGGTACCATCCCTGGGCTGGTGGTCTTGGGTTCTATAAGAAAGCAAGCTGAGCAAGCCAGGGGAAGCAAGTCAGTAAGAAACATCCCTCTATGGCCTCATGCATCAGCTCCTGCTTCCTGATCTGCTTGAGTTCCAGTCCTGACTTCCTTTGGTGATGAACAGCAATGTGGAAATGTAAGCTGAATAAACCCTTTCCTCCCAGCTTTCCTCTTGGTCATGGTGTTTGTGCAGGAATAGAAACCCTGATTAAGACAGGTATGGACAATCAGTAGTCTACTGTCTTCAAATTTGGAATAATAATTATCTTAATTAAAATGACATGGATTTAGCTAATAAAAATCTGAAAATTATGTAGTAAATTTTCATTGACCCCCCCCTTCATTTTAATTAACCACATTGTGGTATTTTTATTTAGTTAATATCTACTATAATTAAGGTATGAATTAGAGAGACTTGAACTTCAGAGAAATTATATATAATCCTTATACATTGTTTTGGTTGGTTGGCTATGTTTTCTTGTGGTAGTAGCAATTGAACCCAGGGCCTTATGCATGCTAAACAAGAGTTCTATTACTAAGCAAGAGTCTCAGTTTGGGTGTTACTGCTATGAACAGACACCATAACCAAGCCAACTATTATAAAGAATAACTTTTAATTGGGGTTGGCTTACAGATTTAGAGGTTCAGTCCATTATCATCAAAAATGGAATGTCGAGGCAGTCATGGTGCTGAAGCATCTGAGAGCTCTACATCTTCATCCATAGGAAGCCACAAGCAGACTGGTTCTCACTTGGATGGATAGGAAGATGATCCTAAAGCTCACTTCTACAGTGACACATTAATTTCAACAAGGCCACACCTTCTAATAGTGCTGGGCCAAGTATATTCAAACCACCACAGCAATATTCCCAGACTTTCTTTTGCTTCTAATTTTGAAACAGGGTCTCGCTAAACTGTACAAGTTGGACTTCCACTCATTCTGTAGCCCAGATAGTCATTGAGTTTACAATCCTTCTGCCTTAGCCTCCTGAATAGCTGAGATTGCAGATATGTACCACCAGAGCAGGTGCAATCCTTGCTTTAAAGGAATTCATGATCAGAAGAAAATATGCACATAAACTGTGTAAGTGGACACTAAACTATCAAGAACATGAATGGGTTGAGATTTCATCCTAGTTTAATGGTTAATGAATGATCCTGCTGCTGCTTCCTACATCCTAGAAGAAGACATACAGGTTCTGAGTCAGAGAAAAGGATTGTATAGCTCACAATACAAAAGGTAAGGTCACTCTCCTGTAGATTTGTTAGCTACCCACCAAGTTCCATGAGAGTGAAGTGGCAGGTGAATGTGCACCCTCTTGGTTTTTATTATTACTGACAAGGTGCACATGTGAGAAACTCATACTAAGAGAGACCTTTTGAATGAATAGGATCACCTGTTGCTGCTTAAAGATAGGGAAACGCCACCACTGCTCTTTGGGGGAGCAGAGAGGTTTCATTTCCTAGCTACTTGGCTGTGCTGACCCACACAGAAAAAGAATGATCCACTGGTTCTCTGGTAAAGTTGCTTTGGAATAAAGTACAGCTGTGTGGTAAACATCCTGGGATCTATTTCTCTTAGCAATCCCTAAACTTTATAATTCATTGTTCTCTCTCAGCTTACAACTTCCATGTAAATGGGTTAAGAAAGACACTTCCCAGGTCAGAGAAAAAATAACTTGGAAGGTTTTTATTTTCCTCCCATAGCGAATATATCTATATGAAGGTCTAGTCCAAACAAATATAAATATGGAGACAGAATTATAAAGCTGAAAACTATTTAGAATCACATAATTGGCTGTCTTTCTTTTCTCTTCTTTTCTTTTCTCTTCTCTTATTTTCTTTTCTTTTCTCCTTCCCCTTCTCCCCCTCCCCTCTTTTTCTTCTTCTTCTTCTTCTTCTTCTTCTTCTTCTTCTTCTTTTTCTTCTTCTTCTTCTTCTTCTTCTTCTTCTTCTTCTTCTTCTTCTTCTTCTTCCTCTTCCTCTTCCTCTTCCTCCTCCTCCTCCTCCTCTTCTTCTTCTTCTTCTTGAAAATGTCCTTTCTTTTTTTCACATTAGTCAGTCTAGTGACCATGTGTACTTTTTCCTGAAAATGCAGAGAAAATCTATGGCTCCTTCTTTAAGTTGTTCACAGAATGAGGATTTGTGCCCAAGCACTAACTAAGGAAAGTTTTTACATTGAAGGAACTTCAAGGTGCTGTGGTGAGGGACCTTGATTCAGAACAGAGTATCACAAATGAGTTCCAGAGAAGATAATTGTTGAGCCAGGTATTGAATGGATGGATATCAAGGGAAAGAATGGGTTTGGGAAGCTAAGCTGAAGTTGTACAACAGACCAATCCAGCGTTTTATGTGCTATGCTAAGGAGTCTGGAGTTTATTCCAATCAGTAACAGGGAACTTCCCTGGTATATTGATCAGCAGATTGTTGTGACAAGATTTGTGTTTTAGAATAATTGCTTAAACTCAGTGGGGAGAAGTACTGAAGAAGTAGAATCGATGAAAATATTGTTGCACTGTCTGATGCAAGGGGCTGAAGAGGCTCTGACGCTTATTGTTTCAATGATTGATAGTCATTCTTGGTCATAGCAGCAACACCAATAGAACTGATAGATGATGGAGAAAAGTGGGCATGTGTAGCAGTAGCTACCTACATCACTTTGGTTCCTGGCAGGTTGCACACTCATACCTGTCCAAGAGCAATCTGAATTCTCAAGTGAAAGACACACACACACACACACACACACACACACACACACACACACAAAACTCCAGTTAATTTTAAAATGCCCTGGCTAGCTCAAAGCCTGGGCAGTTCTAATCCTTCCCGAGGCTAGCACACATTTCCCTCTTGTAATCCTGGCTTAACACTCTCTAATTCTGTATTTTTTCTTTGCTTCCCTAGTCTTTGCTGCCCAAGATGCTTCTGGGCAGCCCTTCTGGGGACCACATTCCTTCTCACTTACATTTCAGATGATTTTCCTTCTGTATCTCTAAATCTGCTCTATCTCCAAGTCATGGAGATTTTTCCTTTCTTCCTTCCAGTTCCTAGCCCACACAAATTCAAAGGTCATGCCTTAGTCTATCCACCCAGTTATTGGCCATTGGCTCTTTATTGAACAATCAAAAACCAACCGGGGACAAGGACCTTCAGCATTTGGATATGCAGATTTCTGATTTGAATTAATTCAAAGCATTAGAACCAATCCTCAACAGGTATGGACAGGGATTTGAAAATGATTTTGCGATTGGTGAACAGGCAAATGGGGCAGACTGACTATCATCAACACAAGATCTTGAGAATACAAACTTGGTAACACACCTGAGATTAGTTCATGCTGGGGCATGCTGTGACACTTGAATAATTATGCATAATCATTGGGATATATAAATTTGGAAACGTTTTTCTCATCTACTTACCACTTATCCAGTATTTATTCTAAATTTCCTCATAACTGTGGTCTGTTTTGAAGTCATAATGCTTGAATGGGGGACAGGATTTTTGGTGGAATAATTTGGGCTCCCTGAGCATATGTCCCTAGTCTGAATTCTCATGCAACCAGAGGTAGTTATTTCATGTAGATCTTTGCTTCAGGGTGAATGTGGTAGTAGATTGTCATAAGGCATGTGCCTTTATGTGAAATTCATTCAGTTCAATGGTTTCAGCCATGAAAGTGGTTTTGGAGAGATCTAGTTCTGCTCTTTCCATTGTTGGATGTGCACTGATAGGGAAATGTGCACAGAATTCTTGGAACTCTTTTCAGACTGCACAGTACTTCCTGCATCTGTTATACCTAGAAACTGTAGATTCATAAGTCAATAAAATGTTAGGTAACTATGGTGCTTCAAACAGGAATGGCCCCCACAGACTCATTGATTTGAGTACTTGGTCTTGAAGAAGAGGTACCATTAGGAAGTGTGGTCTTGTTATAAGTGTGATCGTATTGGAGAAAGTGTGTTATTGGGGATGGGTTTTAAGGTTTCAAATGCTCAAGTCAGGCCTGGTGTCACTTACCTTGCCTGCTGCCTGTCCATCTGGATGTAGAATTCTCAGCTACTCTCCAGCACCATATCTGCCTTTATGCTATTATACTTACTCCATGATAATAATGGACTAAACCTCTAAACTGTAAGGCAGACCCAGTTAAATGTTGTTCTTTATAAAAGTTGCTGAGGTCAAGGTGTCTCTTCACAGCAATAAAACTGCGATTAAGACAGTATCGTATTGACATTTTTATATAAATTGTTTTGGTTGAAGTTCCCACTCATCTTCCCCTTGCTCCTCTCCTCTGTCATTCTCATACAACCTCCCCAGACCTACTTTTTACTTTTCCTTACAAGTGTTCTCTTACTCTCACTGCTCTTATCTCTTCCTCTTGCTATTTCTCAGTTTCCATTCCAGATGTTTACCTGTGCTTATACCCATTTATGTATATACATACAAATGTTACAAACCAGGCACTGTGTATGAGAGAAAACATGTATTTCTTGTTTTTCTGAGTTTTGGTCTCTTCTATTAAGTACAGTAGTATTTCCCAGCTCCATCTTATTTCCTAATCTATGGTTCTTCACAACTGAGTAAAATTCCATTGTGCATGTGGATAACATTTTCATTATCTATTCATCTTTTTAAAATTTAAAGTTTTATTTTTTGTCTTTAAATAATGTGTATTCATGTGTGAATTTTACACGTACATGTGCATATAGTACCCTCAGAGACCAGAAGAGGCCACCAGATCCTTAACAGCTGGAGTTACAGCCAGACTTAGACACTGGGAACTGAACTCTAGTACCTACAAAAGCAATATACACTCTGAACCATCTCTCCAGCCCACTATTCATCTGTTGATGGGCGTGCATGCTTTTGGGGAGCACATTCAACCAGATTAACCTGGAAATATGCAAGATCTCACTAGAGCAAAAATTCTCAATCATCTCTCTATTTATTTAGTTTTAAATTTATGTTTCAATTGTTTTTAACTTGGGTCTTACAGTTTTAGAGTTAGGTATTTCCAGGGTTATTTAAAGCTGCTATTGTAAATAGGGTAATTGAGGTTATAGTTCGAAGAAGCTATTGCTAATATATAAGAAAATATTCATTTTGTATTTGATCTGTCTACATTACCAAAACCTTATTTTACTACTTTTAAAAAGAAATGTAGGGGAACGCCAGGACAGAGAAACGAATGGGGGTTGAATGGGGAAAAGAGGGAGGGAAGGGGGCTTATGGGACTTTTGGGGAGGGAGGAAACGGGAAAGGGGAAATGATTTGGATGTAAATAAAAAAAAAACTTAGAAAATAAAATTAAAAAAAAAAGAACACACACACACAAAAAGAAAATAATAGGTTTGAAAATAATCTCTGTATATTGACTGTTAGTTCACTGAGGTGAGATAGTAATGAGTGTGGGTATTCATATCTTTCTTGATTCTAGTGCAAATGTTTCTAATTCTTCATATATAATAAGGTATTTTCTGGTGTTCTGATTAATGTATTTTCCTTTTCTTTCGCAAGCATCTCTGGGAGAATTTTGTTAATATTTGAACACATATTGAGTCTTATAGGGTTTTGAATGAGTTACTATGTTACAGTTGCGGTTTTATTTTAAATCAGAAATCATTTAAAAATTTAAATTTCATTGAAATACTTTTGGCTACATTTTTATTTTACGTATACTTGGCTTCAGTGACTTATATTTTGTTGATGTAAATGTCATGGTCAATATTTGTGACTGTTTGATTTTTTTTTTTTCTCAAAAGGAATGGATGACCTCTAATCAGGGTTAAGATTTTTCAGATAACCTGGTTAGATTAGAACTATTCATCTGTTATCTAATTCCAGTATATTCTTGGTTAGTGTCTGTACAATCTCTTTCTTACTTTGTAAAGTAGTTAGTTAGCTACCATGCTGGTAGAGGGCAGGAGGTTGTTATGCTCTCAGATAGCATTAGGGAAACCAGAAATGCACAACACACAATGTTTTCTATTCAGTGGAGGGGATATGCACATGTTTCCACCTGGACGCTGGAAATGGGTGCAATTTATAACCTGGTGATCTTTGCTCTCTGTAGTGTCAGACCTCACCCAAATCTCACAGATGTTTTACATTTACCTTAGACTCTTAAGCATTGTTTCTCAGTCAGTAGAACTTATTCTTACGAAAGAGGTCTCATGTACTTTGCAAAAGAGTTTACTATTATGCTTTATTTCTCAGTCAATAGAACCCATTCTTATGGAAGAGGTAAAAGATACCTTGAAAAGTACATGTCTTCTGGATTTTTATATTTTTCTGAGACCCTATAAGTCTTAACTTTATACTTTGAAGGCATTTATTAGTTTAAAAATTAAAAAAAATTTTCATGACAGTCATTCTGGAGTCTAGTCTCACATAGAATTCACTCTGTAGCCAAGAATGGCCACGAACTTCCACAATTTTGACACAGCCTACCGAATGCCTGGATTAAAGGTTTGAACCATGATTTCCACTTTATAAAATACATGTTGACAACAGCATTTTATCAGAATGGAAAGCTGCTTTTATTTATGTGGTGGCTTTTACTTTAAACTCTCCTTGAGTGCGTATTATGTTCTACCTATTTTTATGATATAGCACTTATCCAACAATGCACTCTGATTTTCCTTGCTTCAAATTTTGTTGTTTGATAAGATTTCCATTGTTCCATAATTTGTGGATTGGCCCATTTTTTTTTGTTCTAGAAATGCCAATTATTAAATATAATTAGCTCCTAGGTTCTTTGTCACTTTGAAAGTATTGTAAATGAAATATTTCTTTCCATATTCAGTTATAAATTCTGTTGATAGACAAAAGGAAATTATTTTGTTTATGCATGCAACATCTAGTTAACCTATCAAATTATCTTTATTTTAGAGATGTTCCAATTTTACTTTGTACTGTGTATCTATAGATTTTAAAGTACACAATGATATCATCAAACCTATGAAATACCTTTAAGTCTTCTACTTCAATTTCATGAATATTTTCATTCTAGATACAATTTCCTAGGATCTTAGAGACAATAGTGACTACTTTTTATAAACTTTTTAATTTTTTGATAACTTGAAATTTTAACTGATATTGTTATTCTATCACTTAGGCTTTTAGTAAGCAGTTATTGAATTGTGCTACAATCATTGAAAGACCACTGGTTGGATTAGTATATATCACTAATCAATGATTTAATCCAGGAATGGATTCATAATTTGATTACATTATTGCAAGATTGTGTAATAATTCAGAAGTGGGGCTTAGCTGGAGGAAGTTGGTCACTGGGGGTATGCCTCTGAAGGCAAGTGTTAGCTTTTCCTGGGCTTTCTGGACCCCATGACACAAGTAGCTCTTGCTTCTGCAATTCCCTTCTGCTGTTATGTTTTGCTTTCCCACAGGATTGAAAACAGACAGAAACCTGTGAGTGCCCAAGCCATGACATCTTTCCTACTTGTAAATTGTTTTCCCCAATAGTGAAATTTGGAATAATACAACCATCCACTTATCAAAATTGCTATCTTGTGGCTGTCACTGCCACTCTTTATCTAGCGTCTGATCATTCACTTGATGCTTTTAGTTGATTTCAAACTCTACATTTGAGTTTCTCCAAATATTTCATCACGACTATCATTAACTGAAATTTGACATATTTATTGTTTTGTTCTTTTATAATTTATATATGATGCAATGAATAAGTTATAATAGTATGTTTAGTTTTTAACATATAATTTACTAGAAATTAATATTAAAAACACTTATGAAGATTAAAAATACAGTTATTAACTCAAAAGGTGTTCTGTTGTATTCAACTCTCAGATAGTCTGCTAGTATTTTGTTGGGTTTTATTTTTTTAATCAAAACTATTTTGCCTGATTGTAAAGCTTAATGTAAATGGAAACATGTGCCATCTTTCATATTGAGCTTGTTAAAAAAACATTTCATATGCATATATTTTGTTACATCAACTTTCTCAGTTTTTTAATATTACTATTTAATACAGTTTATTCATGCTCTTGTCTTTAGACGTTGGAACAGTTAACAAGACTCAGTTGTACTGTTCTTGAACAAGTGTATTCCTATCATCTCCAGCTTCCTGTATCCACTAGGGTCTTGAGACTTTCTGTGACGAAAAAAAAAAAAACCTACTGTGGTTATTTTTAAAGTTTGATTTATATAAAAAGGGCATAACAATTTTTATATGAGGGAAATCAATCAAGTCACATTTGATAAGTACTTATTTGCTGGGTTTTATTGTTTTTATTTTATTTTGTTGGATATTTTATTTATTTACATTTCAAATGTTATCCTTTTTCCCGGTTTTACTTCCAGAAACCCCCATCCCATCCTCCTTCCCCCTGCTTCTATGAGGGTACTCACTCACTCACCTACCCACCCATCCACTCCTACCTCCCCATTCTGGCATTCCCCTACACTGGAGCAGCGAGACTTTCCAGGACCAAGGGCCTCTCCTCTCGTTGATGTCCAACAAGGACATCCTCTGCTACACATGTGGATTTGTGCCTTATTTATTTTGAGTGGTATCTTAATAACATTTTCTTTTCCCTCTTTTTTGAGCTATTTTCAAGTAGTTTCTTTCTTTCTTTCTTTCTTTCTTTCTTTCTTTCTTTCTTTCTTTCTATTTACTTTCACATATACTCCTGTGGAGTCTTACCTGGGCTGCTACAAATATCCTAATAATCCAAATCTCCCTAATCAGCTCCTCTACAATCTCTTCCATGCTAACTAGTCTTCAGGGACCACACTTAGGTGCATGGATTTCCTGCTACAGCCCTTCAATGGGCTTAGAATAAAGTTCATCTCCTGAATGTGATCAGAGACTACATGTGTGCTGCTTACTTCCCAACTTCATTGCATGTTGGTTGCTCTTTTTTCTTTAACCATGTTCTTTTTTTCCATTTTTTCCCCCTAAGATGGGACCATTATTGTTTTCCTCTGTCTAGAACTTTCATTTTTTTCTTTTTCTTTTCTTTTTTTTTTTTTTGGATATTTTCTTTATTTACATTTCAAATGTTTTCCACTTTTCAGGACTCCCTTCAGAACCCCCTATCTGATTCCCCCTTCCCCTGCCTCTCTGAGGGTGCTCACCCACACACATACCATTGGGGCATCAAATGCCCTCAGGCCCAAGGGCCCCTCCTCCCATTGATGTCCAACAAGGCCATCCTTGGCCACATATGGGACCAGAGCCATGGGTCCCTCCATGTGTAATCTGGTTGGTTGTCTAGTCCCTGGGAGCTCCGGGGTGTCTGGCCAGTTGACACTGTTGCTCCTTCCATGGGGCTGCAAAACCCCCCCAGTTCCTTCAGTCCCTGCACCAACTCTTCCATTAGGGACCCCGCACTTAGTCCAATGGTCTACTGCGAGCATCCTCCTCTGTATTTGTCAGGTTCTGGCAGAGCCTCTCAGGAGACAGCCATATCAGGCTTGGTGGCTGTATATGGGATGGATCCTCAGGTGGGGTGTCTCTAGATGGCCTTTCCTTCTGTCTCATCTCTTCCTCACGATTTATCTCCATATTTCCTCTTGTGAATATTTTGCTCACCCTTATAAGAAACACCGAAGCACCCATATTTTGGTCTTCTTTCTTTTTAGGCTTCATATGGTTTGTGAAATGAATCTTGGGCATTCTGAACTTTTGGGCTCATATCCACTTATCAGTGAGTGCATACTGTGTGTGTTCTTTTGTGACTGAGTTACCTCACTAGGATATTTTCTAGTTCCATCCATTTGCCTGTGAACTTCATGAAGTCATTGCTTTTAATAGCTGAGTAGTATTCCATTGTGTAAATGCACCACATTTTCTGTATCTATTCTTTTGTTGAAGGATATCTGGGTTCTTTCCAGCTTCTGGCTATTATAAATATGACTGCTGTGAACCTAGTGGAGCATGTGTCCTTATTACATGTTGGAGCATCTTTTGGGTATATGCCTAGGAGTGGTATAGCTGGGTCATCGGACAGTACTATATCCAATTTTTTGAGAAACCACTAGACAGATTTCCAGAGTGGTAGTACCAGCTTGCAGTCCCACCAATAATGGAGGAGAGTTCCTCTTTCTCCACATCCTCACCAGCATCTGCTGTCACCTGAGTTTTTGATCTTAGTCATTCTGAATGGTGTGAGGTGGAATCTCAGGGTTGTTTTGATTTGGATTTCCCTGACTACTAAGGATGTTGAACATTTCTTTAGGTGCTTCTCAGCCATTCGAGTTTCCTTAGTTGAGAATTCTCTGTTTAGCTCTGTTCCCCATTTTTTCATATGACTATTTTTGTTTCTCTGGATTCGCTATCCCTATCACATAGTTCAGGTTAGTTAAAAGTCATCCTTGCAGAGAGAATCTTTTTTATTGACTAGCTTTTTACTCCTTTTAAAATACTTGGATACTTATCATTACATGAAATGATCTTCTTTGTTTATGTGCATACTTGACTAAGGAAGAAATCTTTATCCTGTGTTTAATCTGTAGATAAAATTGCTTTGAGCTTTAATTCAGTAATCTATCTTCTGCTTTACAGTGATATATCGTTAGTGTTTAAAGTGGTGTACAAATACTCCATGGGGAACATAAACATTGACAGTTTTAAGAGAAATCTTCTTCCAGTCCAGTATCTATTATGTACTCTTTCTTAAAATTGATCTGCTTAGAAATCCATTGTTCACATTCTTTCCTACCTGCCATCAACCAGTAGTCTCTACAATACATTTTAATGTATATCCTGGGATATCAAAAACATTTTTACCTGGAAATGTTAGCGCTCAGGTGGGGAAAGGGGAGTTGTTTTGACTTGTAATTCAGGTTGTTTCTAGTTGACTGTTTCTAATATAAGGAAAGATTGGTTGTAATTAAACATACAGGCTACTCTTGTGGAGGACCCAGGTTTGGTTCCCAGGACCCATATGGCTATTCACAACCCTCTGTAACTCCAGTTCCAAGGGTTCAAATACCCTCTCTGGTCTCCTCAAGCAAGCATGTAGCGCACATACACACATATAGGCAAGAGATTCATACACATATACTCATACATATATACATACATACATACATACATACATACATACATACATATTTTAAAGCCATTTATCCATATACAGCTTTCAGATAATTCAGAAACTTCAAATAATTGAACATATTTATAAACAAGTCAATCCTCTTCTTTCTGACTTTGGGACTCAGAAGTAGTCTGGCATAATTTAAGAATTTAAGCAAGCAAGCAAGCAAACAAAAAATACTAAAGATCCATAAAATTGAAAGCAAATGGAAGGAAGATGGTGGACTCAAAAGTACACGATGTGTGTAAGAAAGAAGTGTGTGTGCAGCTAGTGCATTTTTCTAGGACTGAGTGCAACGCACTTTGCTAGGTTACCTTCTTCCCAGAAGTCCAGTTCAAATAAGAAGTCTTGATCTTCTGGAGTCTTCAAGAGGCACATGCCAAAAGCACACATCCAGCCAGAGACGGGAACAGCAATAGTATAGCAAAATTCAGAGGAAAAAAGAAATCCACAAATTCAGATGCACAGAAACTGTAACTGGCTTTCCTGCACCAGAGCTAGTCTCTTTCCGTCCTGAACCCATCATATTTGAAAATGTGAAATTCTTGTGTAAAGCAGAGGAGCTCCAGTTGCATTCACGCCACTTTCGGTAGTGAGCAGTCTCAAATTCTGCCTCTCTTTGAGACGAGATGGCCATTTAACATCCAAAGTGTGGGTTTCATTACAGCATCTTTGGGCTAGCGCTGTCTCGTTTTCCTGTCCTCTGTCCACTCTGGGGCTTGTGTTTTGGATCTTCGTATCCGTGCCAGCGCTTTCTGCTGGCCACATGCGCAGGTCATAGTGACCCCTTTGTGTACACCTCTTTTCTCAAACTGATGCTTTGTCCACAGCATGGGGTCCTGTGAACTTCCCCTCCCCCAGCCACTACTCAGGCTGGAGAAGCTATCAGGCCTCTGGGAGTGCGGCTACGTGTTTTTGTTTTTTTTTTTTTTTTATTAGATATTTTCTTTATTTACATTTCAAATGCTATCCCCTTTCCTCCTTTCCCCTCTGAAAACCCCCTATCCCATCCCCTCTCCCTCTGCTCACTAACCCACCCACTCCTTCTTCCTTGATCTGGCATTCCCCTACCCTGGGGCAATGAGCCTTCACAGGTCCAAGGGCCACTCCTCTCACTGATGTACAACCAAGCCTTCTTCTGCTACCCATGTTGCTGGAGCCAGGGGTCCCTCCATGTGTACTCTATGGTTGGTGGTTAAGTCCCTGGGAGCTGTGGGGGTACTGGTTTGTTCATATTGTTCCTCCTATGGGGCTGTAAATCCCTTCAGCTCCTTGGGTCCTTTCTCTAGCTCCTCTGTGAGGGACTCCGTGCTTAATTCAATGGCAGGCTGAGAGCATCCACTCTATTTGTCAGGCACTGGCATGGCCTCTATGGAAATAGCTATATCAGGCTCCTGTCAGCAAGCACTTGTTGGCATCCACAATAGTGTCTGGGTTTGGTAACTGTTTATGGGATTGATTGCCTGGTAGGACAGTTTCTGGATGGTCTTTCCTTTAGTCTCTGCTCCACACTTTGTGTCTGTATTTCCTCCCATTGGTATTTTGTACCCTATCTAAGAAGAACTAAAGTATCCACACTTTGGTCTTCCTTCTTAAGCTTCATGTAGTCTGTGAATTATATCTTGCATATTTCAAGCTTCTGGGCTAATATCCACTTATCAGGGAGTACATACCATGTGTGTTCTTTTGTTATTGGGTTACCTCACTAAGGATGATATTTTCTAGTTCCATCCATTTGCCTAAGAATTTCATGAATTCATTGTTTTTAATAGCTGAATAGTGTGGATTCACACACTCCTATGGTCACTTGATCTTTGACAAAGGAGCTAAAACCATCCAGTGGAAAAAAGATAGCCTTTTCAACAAATGGTGCTGGCTCAACTGGAGGTCAACATGCAGAAGAATGCAAATTGACCCATTCTTTTCTCCTTGCACTAAGCTCAATTCCAAGTGGATCAAGGACCTCCACATAAAACCAGACACACTGAAACTAATAGAAAGGAAACTAGGGAAGAACCTTGAACATATGGGCACAAGGGAGAACTTCCTGAATAGAACTCCAATAGCTTATGCTCTAAGATCAAGAATTGACAAATGGGACCTCATTAAATTACAAAGTTTTTGCAAGGCAAAAGACACTGTCAAAAAGACAAAGCGGCAACCAACTAATTGGGAAATGATCTTTACCAACCCTACATCCGACAGAGGGCTAATGTCCAATATATACAAAGAACTCAAGAAGTTAAACTCCAGAGAGCCAAGTAAGCCTATTAAAAAATGGGGTACAGAGCTAAACAAAGAGTTCTCACCTGAAGAATATCTAATGGCTGAGAAGCACCTAAAGAAATGTTCATCATCCTTAGTCATTAGGGAAATGCAAATCAAAACAACCCTGAGATTCCATCTCACACCAGTCAGAATGGCTAAGATCAAAAAACAGGAGACAGCAGTTGTTGGCGAGGATGTGGAGAAAGAGGAACACTCCTCCACTGCTGGTGGGATTGCAAGCTGGTACAACCACTCTGGAAAGCAGTCTGGCGGTTCCTCAGAAAACTGGGCATGACACTCCCGGAGGATCCGGCTATACCACTCCTGGGCATATACCCAGAGGCTTTACCTGCATGCAATAAGGACACATGCTCCACTATGTTCATAGCAGCCTTATTTATAATAGCCAGAAGCTGGAAAGAACCCAGATGTCCCTCAACGGAGGAATGGATTCAGAAGATGTGGTATATCTACACAATGGAATACTATTCTGCAATTAAAAACAATGAATTCACGAAATTCCTAGGCAAATGGTCAGATCTTGAAAATATCATCCTTAGTGAGGTAACCCAATCACAAAAGAACACACATGGTATGCAGTCACTGATAAGGGGATATTAACCCAGAATCTCGGAATATCCTAGACACAATTCGCATATCAATAGATTTCCAAGAAGATGGAAGGAGATACCCCTGTCCTGGAAAGACTGGATGTAGGGGAATGCCAGGACAGAGAAGCGAGAGGAGGTTGAATGGGGAAAAGAGGGAGGGAAGGGGGCTTATGGGACTTTCGGGGAGGGAGGAAACGGGAAAGGGGAAATGATTTTGAATGTAAATAAAAAAAAAACTTAAAAAAAACAAACAAACAAACAAACAAAAAAAGCAGTGGCCAGATAGCTCCACTGGTTAAAATATCAATTTATTAGTGTCACATCCATGAGAGTTGGCTTTAATACAAAGCCTTTAAAATGCTACCACAGCTTTCCATCAGAGCTCAGTAATTGGAGAGAGAGAAAGAATGCCAGACCGGGGAATCTAAAAATAATCTAATTATATAAAAATATGTATTTAAACAAAAGTTAGTATTTAATCCATAATAATCCCAAGGGTGGCTCACCAGAGGGATGACTTTGGGGCTGACACAAGAAAATGGAAATATTAGGGGACTGTAGAGACTACTCTTTTAACCGCATCCTCACAAAATCAGGGGAGTAGAACTTTTTAAAATCTTGGTTCGCTGCAGATCTTCTTGGTTCAAAAATAAAGAATTCAAAAAAAAAAATAGCTGAATAGTAAGTACTCCCTTGTCTAATTGTACCACATTTTCTGTATCTATTCCTCTGTTGAGGGACATCTGGGTTTTTTCCAGTTTCGGACTATTATAAATAAGGCTGCTATGTACATAGTGGAACATGTGTCCTTATTACATGTTGAAGCATCTTCTGAGTATATGCCCAGGAGTGGTATAGCTGGGCCATCCAGTAATACTATTTTCTGATGTACCACCAAACTGATTTCCAGAGTGGTTTTACTAGCTTGCAATCCCACCAGCAATTGAGGAGTGTTCCTCTTTCTCCACATCCTCACCAGTATCTGCTGCCACCTGAGTTTTTGATCTTAGCCATTCTGACCGGTGTGAGGTGGAATCTCAAGGTTGTTTTGATTTGCATTTCTCTGATGACTAAGGATGTTGAACATTTCTTTAGGTGCTTCTCAGCCATTCGATATGCCTCAGGTGAAAATTCTTTGTTTAGCTCTGTACCCCATTTTTTAATAGGGTTAGAGTTATTTGGTTCTCTGGAGTCTAACTTCTTTAGTTCTTTGTTTTAGAATTGAATGAAAATGAAGCCAGTTCCTCCAGATTTTCCAGGAGTGTTGAGTATAGGCTTTTGTAGTAGGATCTGATGATGTTTTGAATTTCCTCAGTTTCTGTTGTTATATCTCCCTTTTCATTTCTGATTTTGTTAATTTGGATACTGTGTCTCTGCCCTCTGGTTAGTCTGGCTAAGCATTTATCTATCTTGTTGATTTTCTCAAAGAACCAGCTCCTGGTTTGCTTGATTCTTTGTATAGTTCTTTTTGTTTCTACTTGGATGATTTCAGCCATGATTTTGATTATTTCCTGCTTCTACTCCTCTTGAGTGTATTTGCTTCTTTTGTTTTAGAGCTTTCAGATATGCTGTCAAGATTCTAGTTTATGTTCTCTCCAGTTTCTTTTTGCAGGCACTCAGAGCTTTAAGTTTTTCTCTTGGGACTGCTTTCATTGTGTCCCATAGGTTTGGGTATATATGTTGTGGCTTCATTTTCATTAAATTCTAAAACATCTTTAATTTCTTTCTTTATTTCTTCCTTGTCTAAGGTATCATTGAGTAGAGTGTTCTTCAGCTTCCATGTATATGTGGGCTTTCTATTGTTTTTGATGTTATTGAAGATCAGTCTTAATCTATGATGATCTGATAGGATGCATGGAATTATTTCAATCTTCTTGTATCTGTTAAGGTTTGTTTTGTGACAATATAAACATCAAGTAATTAGATTTGGGAGGTAAAAAATGAAAAAAAAGTAAAGAAAAAGAAAACTTTGCCTCCTTCCTTCCTTCCTTCCTTCCTCCCCCCTCTCTTTCTTTCTTTTTTAAAAGATATGTTTTCACACTGAGTGGGGGAAATGACATGCCATCTTGGAAAGACTTCTCCAAATCCACATCCTTTGAGAGTAGATTAAAAATTTTCATTTGTTAAACCATCTTTTCCCTTGTAGCTTTGAGTAGCTCCAGATATCTAGTTTCCTTTGTTATATCAAGTATCTTTTCATTTAAAAATGTCGCATGATAATTTTAGATACTGACATTTAAATACATTTCTATACTATGTAGGAAGGGTTATGGGTAGCTGAATACTTAATAAATACACAGGATTCCATTAAGTTCTTGAGGTTAACCGTAGTCCTTTACTCTGCAAGACAGAGTAGCATAGACAGGCTGCTCCCTTCCAGCTCCCGCTCAATCTCTGTATCCACGTGACACAGGAGAGTCTGTCTATGATATTTAGTTTCTCTTGGAACCTTAAACACTTACCATTTTCCCCATTCTTTTTGTTCAGTAGATATGATCCAGTTTTCTCTTCCATTTCCCTACTCAATTGCATTCTACAGCATTTAGAGTGTATTTGTCATGCCACATGACATTTTATAGATAACCTTGGAATTATCTTCCCTTGAAGCCAGCAATTGCTATAATAGTTATTTTGGTGTGTATTTTTTCCTTAGGAAGGACAATTTATCTTCAGCATTTTCATCTTTATGTTAGTTTGGGTGTGTGCATGTGTATGTGTGTGCACATGCCATGCATGTGGATGTCCCTGGAGGTTAGAAGAATGTAATGGATCCCCTGAGCTGCAGCTAGTTACAGTTGTTTGCTGCCTGTTGTGGTGTCTGATCACTCCAGATCCTCTGGGAAAGCAGCAGCAAGTGCACTTAACCACTGAGCCATTTCTCTAGTACCTTAACATTGTCATTTTTTAAAAATGACAGTAAAATATTTAAAGTAAAAGCTTCTTTCGTAAAACTGCTAGTATATAACATGGAGTAATTTGTTATGCTCAGAGACCAAGAATTTTCCAGGCTTGTTAAATAGGAGGTCATTTTGGTGATTTCTCGTGAGGGAAATATCCATAGGTAAAAGAGTGGTGAGGAGCTAGAGAGACAGATTAGTGGATAAATCACTTGCTTCACAAGTGTGAGCGTCAGTGTGGATCTATAATACTCATATCAAAAGGCAGGTAGGCATGATAGCTTCACTGAGCAAGCTAGCTAACTTGAATAGAGAAATTTGCAAGCCGAGATTTAGCAAGAGACCCTGCCTTAGTAAATAAAGTAGAGAACAATTATAGGTGATACCTGAATTCAACTTCTGACCTATCAAGCATGCACTTGCAATCACACACACACACACACAAATATACACACACACTATACTACATACAAACATATGCAAAAAGAAGAGTAGTAAGATTAAAAACTGAAATGGTGTAATTCATTTTATACTATATATTTATATTCTTTTGGATTCAATTTTTAATTTAGATTAAAATTTTATACCCATGCATAGTTCTGAAACATGTTTCATTTCTGCATTTTTCTGCTTGTTATATTTTTATTAGGTGTTAAGTGTATGGATGGTTCTTTTTCCATTGGAATGCTTTGGGGAATCTGCTTTCTTTTTAATTTTTTTGCAAGTACTTTGAAGCTGTCTGGTTTTAGAATTTTCTTTGTCAGGTTTTCAAGTACAAATTTAATCTCTTTAATACTTACAGGGTCACACAGGCTATGTGCGAGTTTTACTAGTTTGTGCCTTTCAAGGAATTTGTCCACTTTCTTCTAACATGTTGAACTTACTAATTCTGACCTCTGTGCCCCAGGCTTATACACCCTGTCAGAGAAGTGAGTGTAGACAGTCATAGGTCATACCATTTCTTTGCCATTTCTCAAGGATCATTGTCTTTCCTTGCTGAAATCTGCAGTCATGAAAACCCCTTACATATTTTGTTTCTTTAGATTGTTTCAGGCAGGAATGAGACTCCAATTCTATATCTTCATTTTGGCCAGAAGAAGGAGGCTTGATTCATGTAATTATAATCTAGGTATAAAAATTTCCTGGTGTTCAATTACCTTCTTGTCACTGAGTCTGGGCATGCTCTATTCAACAAGAAGTATTATATAGTCACTAGGTTACACTCACATTTAGAACTCTCTCCCTGAATAAAATTAATCTAGGTTTAATTGAGCCCTTTTTAACCTTTCTTATTTTCTCCTTAGTAGACTCTCCAAGTAGATGGAAAATTTCTCTTTTAACTTCCCATCACTGGTATCTGTCCTTTTCAAGGGCCACAGTCTCCATTGCCAGAGAAACTCTGTATTTCAAGGGAGTATCCAAAATGATTACAAACATTTAACAATCTTCCCAGTTTCATACAAACTTGGGGTTTATTCTTGAGAATATAACAATAAATGCCTTTGTATAAAACCACAGGAATCCACAAACAAGAGATTAGTAACAACATTGTCCTGTACCATCCTATGTCCTGTTGGCACATCAGATGTGTAAAAATGACTATTTGCTGGTAGTTGGTTGTTTTCAGGTAGCTGATTGTAGTTATAAAGTATTAGAAAGTAGCTCAAAATTCTATAAAGCTGATGAGAACATAGGTTTCAGCAGTTAGGCAAACACCCTACAAATATATAAATGTAGATAGACCATGAGACAAACAAGAATGTTTCTGAAGAACTTTATGTCCAAGGCAAGCTGTACACATGAAGACTACTTAACTTTGTGATCTAACTGCTCTTGTTAAAGAAGCCATACATAATTTATTTTTATTTAATATTAATACTTTTGAATATTTATACTTTTAAGATATCAAATAATAGTAAAGCAACATTATGTAAGCTTAAATAACTAGTTTAAAATTTATTTTTCACACTGAGTAGTTGATTTTCTTTTACTCTTATCTATTAACTTGTATTAATTATGCAAAACAATGGGTTTCCTTCAAATACATATATTGACCCTCAGTTACCCTTTCCAAGCATGCTTTAAGGCTGTACTGCCACTCTACTAATTTTATCCTCTTCAAGACAATATTCAGAAGTAAAACGTGTTCGTAAGTAAGGATGTGTCAGTAAAATTTGTTGTGTGGTGCTCAACTATTTTTGCTTGATATTATTGCCCATGCTCCTAATTTCTAAGTAGTTCATCCTCTGTTACAAGGATCAGCTTCTATTTATTTTAATTACTGGGACATTTTCAAGCCTTGGGTCTTAAAGTTAATTAAGTCTAAAGTCTTACAGTTAATTAAGGGGCTTACAATACAATTTACGTTGGCATTAAAGAACAGTACATCTACTTAGTATGAAACATTTAACCTACACTTTTACTCAGAACAAGTCAATAAGGTAACTGGTTTTAGGAAATGTGTAATGTTGCCTAAAGCTCATAGCCATAATGTTTAATTATTTTCATTATTTTAACTCAATATAATTTTACATATTTCTACATGCCTAAAATCTCACAATTTCAGTGTAATTAATAATTACTTATCTGATATACATAGCATAAGTTGTTACCGATTAATTAGGCCCCCTCTCCCAATATGAATTAGTCACACATGAACTAAAATGTTTGTGTTTTTCCACATCGTGATATTCAATTTGCTCCAATATTTACTGTAATTTAGTTTTGAATATTGTCATTTTACATAGAATATTTCTAAAAGCTATAACAATAATTTAATAATTCATATACTAAAATTAAATGTAAACAAGTGTAAAACATTATAACAGATTTTTTATTAAATATAATCTTCACTTACATTTCAAGTGGTACAACCTTTCACAGTTTCCCCCATCCCCCTAATCCCAAGCCCTCCTCTCACTTCCTGCCTCCAAGTATATGCCCCTCCACCCGACCCACTCCCATCTTCCCCCCTCCCAATTTCCCCTTGTTGGGGCATCTATTTAGCCTTCACCTGGCCAAGGACCACTCCTCCCACTGATGCTCAACAAGGCATTCCTCCGCCACATTTTTGACTGGAACCATGTGTACCCCTTGGTTTATGGTTTAGTCCCTGGGAGTCCTGGGGCATCTGGGTGGCCAACATCGTTGTTCTTCCCGTGGGGCTGTAAACCCCTTCAGCTCCTCCAGACCTCCCTCCAACTCCTCCACTGGGGACCCCACTCCCAGACCAATGGTTGGCTGCTAGCATTTGCCTCTGTATATGTGAGGCTCTGGCAGGACACCTCCTTTTGATATGTGCTTCTTGTCGTCTATAGTAGTGTTGGGGTTTGGTGACTGTTTATAGGGTGAATTCCCACTTAAGGCAGTCTCTGGGTGGCCTTTACTTCAGTACCTGCTCCACACTTTGCATCCATTATTGCTCCTGTAAGTATATTGTTCCCTTTCTCAGAGGAACCCAAGCACCCCCACTTCAGTCCTCTTTCTTCTTGAGCTTCCTGTGGTCTGTGAATTGTAACTTGTTTATTTTGAGCTTTTGGGCTAATATCCACTTAACAGTGAGTGCAAACCATGTATGTTCTTTTGTGATTGGGTTATCTCACTCAGGATACTTTCTAGTTCCATCCATTTGCCAAAGAATTTCATGAATTCATTGTTTTTAATAGCTGAATAGTACTCCATAGTGTATGTATGTGTGTGTGTGTGTGTGTGTGTGTGTGTGTATGTGTATGTACATATCACAGTTTCTGTATCCACTCCTCAGTTGAAGGACACCTGGATAACAGATTTTTAAAGGACAGCTTGGTGTCTCTTTGTTTTTGATCGTAGTAACTGATCTATTACCTGCTAACTGAAATGCACTTATTACCCAATTGAGACCACCTTTCCTCTGGAAGGGGAGTAATGCTACTTTTAGAGTCAATCATGAACATTTCCCCAGAACAGAATTAATCTAGAGATTATTATTTTTACTTAGGCATTTATTTTCCCAAGGATCCATTATTTCACAAATATGAAAACATGTAATATTTCTGAAATTTCCTGGGAACTTTGAATAAAATGTGGACTAATCAAGATATCTCTGAGATCTCCACATTTGCATGAATCTCCTTAACTGTTAGATTTCCCAAACCAATTGCTCTCCTTTGAGTCACATCCAAAGTGTCTCTTCATTGATTATCTTTAGCTTTCTCCTAAGTTGCCAATTTTAGCATTATTATATTAGGATCAAGGCTATCAGAATGATATCCAAGTTAATGATATAGCCAGACTTAGTTACTTGATTCTGTCACTCTCAAGTTTCATACAAAGCATCCTTTACTTTTTGAAGGTAGAGATAGGGAAGGCAGACAGGAAGATCCCTGGATACTTGCTGGTTACCTGATTTGGCCAATGAGAGGGAACATCAATAAGAAACTCTTTCTCATACTACAGATAGAAAGTACCAGAGGGCCAACACTTGAAATTTTCCTTTTAGCTTCACATACCTGTCATATGTCATATGCATGTATATTCACACACATGCATATACCCATGTACACACACAAGTTCTTTAAAATTGAGGCATAATTTGTTACCTGGTGATAGCTACCTAAAGCTCCACTGTAAAGTCAAAATTTTCTCACTTTTTATAGCTTCATGTTATTTATTTTCCCTCCCACTCAGTAGGCTACTCTTCACTTGATTAATTGTTTCTTTGTATTTAGTTTTATGAGGTTGAAATTGTCAATTGTTGTCTTTAATTCTTGAGGAAATGGAATAGAAGGTTCTTATAGATTCTCATGGAACATAAATGCAAAGTTAGACAGTAGTTTCTTATATCCATAAAAGATCCCACACAGGACTTTAATCACATATGACATTGTAGCCCAAAACTGAGGAAAATGTGCCAAAGGACAAATCTTATAGGAGGAGGATAACCTACAGTCATGATGTGCCCACAAACCCTAGAATGCAATAAGAAGCATTGAGTGGAACTTTTAGGTACCATGTCTGTCTCTTAGGTTCCCATCTCCCTATATGTCAAATGTTTACATCACCGATAAGTCACAAATTGAACATTAAATTACAAGTCTTGTCTTTTTAATGGAGAACTGTCTCAAAAGAAATCATTTTGTGCAATGACTTGTGGGTGATCACCTTTTAGAATGGTTGAACAATGCCCCTGAAGACGCCCAAACCGTGATTCCTGGCACTTTTGATATATAAAAGGTATTTCACTGATGAACTAAAGATCATAGTCCTTAAAATACAAATTATTCTAGGGAATCTGGATGATATAATTTGTCTTCTTAAAGGTAAAGGAATTTTCTGACCAGAGAAGGAAGATACAAAGCTGAAAAGAATTTTGGAGATAACTGAAGTCCTAGAAGAATTTGTTGTATAGATAATGGCTTTAAGAGGGGTAAGCAGAAGAATTAGAGTGTGTAAACTAGAATAACAGAGCTGAGAGAAACTCCAGTGGATAATGAGCAGGACAGTCTCTTCAGTTCCATCATCCAGAGAACTGAAATTGGCCAACGACTGTAATGAACCTAGAGATTCCATTTCCAAAGCCTTTAAGGAAAAATGCAGCTCAGCGTCTTGGTTTTAGCCTGGACTTGAATCTCCAACAGAGTTACAAAGTCATTGGACTCATTATTTTATGATAACGATGGTAATATGGTATGATGGTGGTGGTGGTGATGGCGGCGTGTGTGTGTGTGTGTGTGTGTGTGTGTGTGTGTGTATGTGTGTAGAGAGAAAGAGAGAGACCCTGTTATGGAATTGGTTCTCTTTTCATCTTATTGCTCTCTTACTGTTTCTATTGAACCATGTTTACTAGGCTAGATGGCCTGAGAGCTTTGATTCATCTGTCTGTGCCTCCATCCCACTTTGGAAGTGTTGGGATTGTGCATCTAGCTTTTATGTGTTTAACAACTGAACTGAGATCATCAGGCATGCTCAATAAGTGGGTAAGTGCTTGAATCCTCTGAGTCATCTCATCAACTCAGTGATTGCACTTATTATTTTAAAAAAACATGAATATATAGTATTTTTGAGATGCTAATTTATGACAATCTGATGGCAGCAATATAAAACAAATACAATGCAATTTTAACTTTGGCATATCAACTCTCAGAATGGGTCCAGTCTTTCAAATCTGAGTAAAATTTTCCAGTAGAAGCACCACAGTGGAAGGCTTGGATAACACAAAGGATCTTCTCATTACATGATCCCACTATTTGGTCTCCTATTTTCTGCTGAGTTGTGGTGTGAAAACTGCTCCTGATAGGTCATTGAAAACTATCCTGAAATATTTTCTGACATTAATTTTGAGCATGCATCAATATTTTATTACATTTTTCCTGTAACTGAAAGTGAATTTTTGAGATTAATGTAATTACAACATTTTTTTCTTTCCTTTTCTTCCTCCAAACTCTCACAAATACCCTTTCGCATTCTCCTTCAAATACATGTCCTCCTTTTTCATTAAGTATTATTGCATGTACACACTTTTGTGGGGAAAAAAAAGGAAAGCGTGGGGCCTGGCGCGCGTGGACGCGGGGCGGGGGGGGGGGTGCGTGGGACACGTCAGGCCAGGCCGGCTGAGCGTGGGCCTCGCTCTTGGGCCAAGGTAGCGTGCATATTCAGAGGAAACAGGCGAACTGGGGTTTTTGGGGAAGCAGGCAAGATGCACGCATGCCTCAAGCCTAATGGGGAATGGGCAGCCATACTGCAGGCCTTTATCTGCGCGTGGGCGTGCAGAGTAATGTCACGCGGAAGGCGGCGCCATTCTGGTGTGGATTTCTCTGCCTATTACCTGTACTCACAGACTTCGTGGCTGAATCTCAGACGGCGTGTACCAGCTAGCTCCATATGGCGAGTTTAATAAGAGGAAGCCCATAGCTTTGATGTTTTATTATTAAGAAAATAGAAAGAGAAAAGAGATAGAAAGACAAAGGAAGAAGAAAAATAGATAAAAAAAGCCATGACCACGTGGAAAGGGGAGAAAATGGAAAGACAGAGAGATAGACAAAGAAGAGGGCCGGGGGAGAACAAGCAGGAGAGAGAGAGAGAGAGAGAGAGAGAGAGAGAGAGAGGGAGGGAGGGAGGGAGGGAGGGAGGGAGGGAGGGAGGGGGAGGGAGGGAGGGAGGGAGGGAGGGAGGGAGGGAGGGAGGGAGAGAGAGAGAGAGAGAGAGAGAGAGAGAGAGAGAGAGAGAGAGAGAGAGAGAGAGAGAGAGAGAACGCGCTGAGGGGTGCTATTTATAAGGAGTTGGGGGTCAGGTAACCTGAGAGGGGGAGAGTGTGGCTGCAGGCAGAGTCAGGCTAGAACCTGGAGCATGGCCACACGTCTCATTAAGGTCGCACACACTTTAATACATTCCTAAATATAACATGTTCAGTCCACATAACGCTATCTGTTGGTATGTTTTCAGGGATTAATGCATGGCACTGGGCAACCAGTGGTGTGTTCTTCCATAAAGAAGACCATCTCTCCCACTCCCAACCATCCTCAGTTGCCCATAGGTTGTCCTGAAAAGTTGAAGCCTCCTCGGCTTGTTCCCATCCACTTTAGCATGTTTATTGGGGTTGTCCATGTTCAACTCATGTTTGGGCAGTTATGTTGATATGACTGGATGGGGATAGATTCTGATACTGCTAAAAGACAAAGTCTTACTCTATACTCCCTGATCCACTGGCTTTTGTAATCTTTCTGCTTGCTCTTCTGCAATGATCCCCAAGCTTTTGGGCACAAAAGTTGTATTGTAGATATATCCATTGGGATTAGATTCCATGCTTTGCATTTTGATTGGCTGTGGTTTTCTTTAGTGGTCTCCATCTGTTGCAAAGAAAACTTTCATTGATGAGAAGGGAAGACTACACTTACATGTAAGTATAAGGACAAAGGTTTATAGATTGTTTTTAGGGATTTTTCGGTTTAGTAAGTTAGTGGTTATAGAAGTCTTGACTTTGATTTTTAATTCTGTCTTCTGCCTTCCTTACTCATATACACTAAGTTACTCTTGCTTCATATCCTATGTTCCTCATAGATGCCTACTATGATGTTCATGTTTAATTCTTAACAATACCACACAATAGCTTTTGATATTATTCATTCTCCAACTTTTAATTCTTCTTATACCATTTTTTATCTTAGCCATTCTAACCAGTGTGAGGTGAAATCTCAGGGTTATTTTGAATTGCAGTTCCCTGATGACTAAGGATGTTGAACATTTCTTTAGGTACTTCTCAGCCATTCGATATGACTCAGCTGAAAATTCTTTATTAGCTCTGTACCCCATTTTTAATAGGGTTATTTGGTTCTCTGGAGTCTAACTTCTTGAGTTCTTTGTATATATTGGATATTAACCCTCTGTCGGATGTAGGGTTGGTAAAGATCTTTTCCCAATTTCTTGGTTGCCATTTTGTCCTATTGACAGTGTCCTTTGCCTTACAAAAACTTTATAATTATATGAGGTCACATTTGTCAATTCTTGATCTTTGGGCTATTGATGTTCTGTTCAGGAAATTTTCCCCTGTGCCTATGTGTTCAAGGTTCTTCCCCAGTTTCTTTTCTATTAGCTTCAGTGTGTCTGGTTTTATGTGGAGGTCCTTGATCTACTTGGACTTGAGTTTAGTACAAGGAGATAAGAATGGATCAATTTGCATTCTTCTGCATGCTAGCTGCCAGTTAAGCCAGCACCATTTGTTGAAAAGGTTATCTTTTATTTCCCCCCACTGGATGGATTTAGCTCCTTTGTCAAAGATCAAGTGACCATAGGTGTGTGGGTTCATTTCTGGGTCTTCAGTTCAATTCCATTGATCTACCTGCCTGTCACTGTACCAATACCATGCAGTTTTTTTTTAACACTATTGTTCTGCAGTACTGCTTGAGGTCCAGGATACTGATTCCTCCAGAAGTTCTTTTACTGTTGAGAATAGTTTTCCATATCCTGGGCTTTTTGTTATTCCAGATGAATTTGAGAATTGCTCTTTCTAACTCTATGAAAAATTGAGTTGGGTTTTTGATGGGGATTGCATTGAATCTGTATATTGCTTTTGGCAAGATGGTCATTTTTACTATATTAATCCTGCCAATCCATGAGCATGGGACATCTTTCCATCTTCTGAGGTCTTTGATTTCTTTCTTCAGAGACTTGAAGTTCTTGTCATACAGATCTTTCACTTGTTTGGTTAGAGTCACACCAAGATATTTTATATTGTTTGTGACTATTTTCAAGGGTGTCGTTTCACTAATTTCATTCTCAGCCTGTTTATCCTTTGAGTATAGGAAGGCTACTGATTTGTTTGAGTTAATTTTATATCCAGTTACTTTGCTGAAGATGTTTATCAGCTGTAGGAGTTCTCTGGTGGAGTTTTTTTGGGTTGCTTAAGTATACTATCATATCATCTGCAAATAGTGATTAATTTGACTTCTTCCTTTCCAATTTGTATTCCTTTGACCTCCTTTTGTTGTCTGATTGCTCTAGCTAGAACTTCAAGTACTATATTGAATAGATATGGAGAGAGGGCAGCCTTGTCTAGTCCCTGATTTTAGTTAGATTGCTTCAAGTTTCTCTCCATTTAGTTTGATGTTGGCTAATGGTTTGCTGTATATTGCTTTTACTACATTTAGGTATGGGACTTGAATTCCTGATCTTTCCAAGACTTTTAGCATAAAGGGATGCTGAATTTAGTCAAATGCTTTTTCAGCATCTAATGAAATGACTAGGTGGTTTTTTTTCTTTGAGTTTGTTTATGTAGTGGATTACATTAATGGATTTCCATATATTGAACCATCCCTTCATCCCTGGGAATTAGCCTACTTGATTGTGGTGAATGATGGTTTTCATGTGTTCTTTGATTCAGTTGGCAAGAATTTTATTATTTTTGCATCGATATTCATAAGGGAAATTGGTTTGAAGTTCTCTTTCTTTGTTGGATCTTCATGTGGTTTTGGTATCACCGTAATTGTGGCTTCATAGAACGAGTTGTGTAGTGTTCCTTCTGTTTCTATTTTGTAGAATAGTTTGAAGAATATTGGTGTTAGGTCTTCTTTGAAGGTTGGATAGAATTCTTCAATAAAACCATCTGGTCCTATGCTATTTTTTTAGTTGGAAGATTTTCAATGACCACTTCTATTTCTTTAGGGGTTATGGGACTGTTTCGATGGTCTATTTGATCCTGATTTATTTTGGTATTTGGTATCTGTCTAGGAAATTGTCCATTTCCTTAAGATTTTCCAGGTGTATTGAATATAGACTTTTTTAGTAGGATCTGATGAATTTTTGAATTTCCTCATTTTCTGTTCTTATATCTCCCTTTTCATTTCTGATTTTGTTAATTTGGATACTGTCTCTGTGCCCTCTGGTTAGTCTGGCTAAGGGTTTATCTATCATGGTAATTTTCTCAAAAAAACAGCTCCTGGTTTTGTTGATTTTTCGTATGGTTCTTTTTGTTTCCACTTGTTTTATTTCAGTCCTGAGTTTGATGATTTCCTGCTTTCTACTCCTCTTGGGGGTATTAGCTTCTTTCTGTTACAGAGCTTTCAGGTGTGCCATTAAGATGCTAGTGTATGCTCTTTCCCAGTTTCTTTTTGGAGGCACTCAGGGCTATGTGTTTTCCTCTTAGCACTGCTTTCATTGTGTCCCATAAGTTTGGGTATGTTGTGCCTTCACTTCCATTAAATTCTGAAAAGTCTTTTCTTTCATTTTTTTTTTATTCCTTAACCAAGTTATTGAGTAGAGCATTGTTCAGCTTCTATGTGTATTTGGGCTTTCTGTTGTTTTTGCTGCTATTGAAGACCACCCTTACTCCATAGTGATCTGATAGAAGGCATGGGATTAGTTTGATCTTCTTATATCTGTTGAGGTCTGTTTTGTGACCAATTATATGGTCAATTTTGGAGAAGGTAACATGAGGTGCTGAGAAGAAGGTATATTCTTTTGATTTAGAATGAAATCATATATATATATATATGATTTAGAATGAAATCATATATATATATATGCTAAATCCATTTGGTCCAAAACTTCAATTAGTTTCACTATGTCTCTGTTTAGTTTGTGTTTCCCTGATTGATCCTTTGAGGAAAGTGGATTGTTGAAGTCACCCACAATTAGTGTGTGAGGTGCAATGTGTGCTTTGAGCTTTAGTAAAGTTTCTTTTATGAATGAAGGTGCCCTTGCATTTGGAGTACAGATGTTCAGAACTGAGAGTTCTTCTTGGTGGATTTTTCCTTTGATGAATATGAAGTATCCCTCTGTGACTGTTTAGATGTCTTTTCATTGAAAGTCAATTTTATCTGATATTAGAATGGCTACTCCAGCTTGTTTCCTGAGACCATTTCCTTGGAAAATTATTTTCCAGCCTTTTACTCTGAGGTAGTGTTTGTCTTTGACACTGAGGTGTATTACCTGTATGCAGCAAAATGCTGGGTCCTGTTTATGTATACAGTCTGTTAGTCTTTGTCTTTTTATTGGGGAATTGAGTCTATTGATGTTAAGAGATATTAAGGAATAGTGATTGTTGCTTCCTGTTATTTTTGATGTTGTTTTTATGTTTGAGTGGTTAACTTCTTTTGGGTTTGTTGAAAGATTATGATCTTGCTTTTTCTAGCATATAGTTGCCCTTCTTATATTGGCGTTTTCCATCTATTATCCTTTGTAGGCCTGGATTTGTGGAAAGATATTGTGTAAATTTGGTTTTATCATGGAATATTTTGGTTTCACCATATATGGTGATGGAGAGTTTTGCTGGGTATAGTAGTCTGGGCTGACATTTGTGTTCTTTTAGAGTCTGTATGAGATCTGCTCAGGATCTTCTAGCTTTCATGGCCTCTGGTGAGAAGTCTGATGTAATTCTGATATGTCTTCCTTTATATGTTACTTGGCCTTTTTCTCTTACTGCTTTTAATATTCTTTCTTTGTTTAGTAAATTTGGTGTTTTGATTATTATTTGATGGGAGGTATTTCTGTTCTGGTTCAATCTGTTTGGAGTTCTGTAGGCTTCTTTTATGTTAATGGGCATCTCTCTCTTTAGGTTAGGGAAGTTTTCTTCTATAATTTTGCTGAAGATAATTACTGGCCCTTTAAGTTGTAAATCTTCACTCTCTTCTATACCTATAATCCTTAGGTTTTGTCTTCTCATTGTGTCCTGTTTTCCTGGATGTTTTGGGTTACAAGCTTTTTGCATTTTGCATTTTCTTTGACTGTTGAGTCTATGTTTTCTATGTTATCTTCAGTACCTGAGATTCTTTCTTCTATCTCTTATATCCTGTTGTTGATGTTCGTATGTATGACTCCTGATTTCTTTTTTTTTTGGTTTTTTGAGACAGGGTTTCTCTGTGTATCCCTGGCTGTCCTGGAACTCACTTTGTAGACCAGGCTGGCCTCGAACTCAGAAATCCTCCTGCCTCTGCCTCCCAAGTGCTGGGATTAAAGGCGTGCGCCACCACCGCCCAGCGACTCCTGATTTCTTTTCAAGGTTTCTATCTCCAAAGTTGTCACCCTTTGTGATTTCTTAGTTTTTTCTACTTCCATTTTTAGATTCTGGATGCTTATGTTCAGTTCCTTCACGTGTTTTTTTGTTTTCCTGTAATTCTTTAAGGGATTTTTGTGTTTCTTCTTTCAGGACTTCTGCCTGTTGACCCATGTTCTCCTGTATTTCTTTGAGTGATTTTTGTGTTTCCTCTTTTTAGGTTTCTATGTGTTGATTCATGTTCTCCTGTATTTCTCTAAGCAATTTTTGTGTTTCCTTTTTAAGGGCTTCTACTTGTTGACTCATGTTCTCCTGTACTTCTTTAAGGGAGTTATTTATGTCCTTCTTGAAATCCTCTATCCTGAGATGTGATTTTAAATCTGGGTCTTGCCTTTCTGGTGTGTTGGGGTATCCAGGACTTGCTGTTTTTGGAGAACTTGGTTCAAATGATGCCATGTTGCCTTGGTTTCTGTTGGTGGTGTTCTTGTGTTTGACTTTTGCCATCTGGTTATCTCTGGTGTTAGCTGATGTTGCTGTCTCTGCCTGTGGCTTCTCTGTCATGCAAGCCTCTGTATCTCTGCTCCTGGGAGACCTGTTCTCTCTGTGTACACTGGTTTGTAGGTACTCCTGTGAGACCAGCTCTCTTGTCATTGTATTTGGGTTTGTAGCTCTGTGGTCCCTGATCAACTCTGGGTGCTGGCGGTAATCGGAAGACTCCTGTCCCAGGCTGTTTCTAGGCTCTTGTTAGCTTGTAGTTCAACTCCCCAACAATGGTCAGCAGCAGCTGTGGATGGAATTCCAAGGATCTAGTACTTGCTCAGTCCCACGAGGCCAGCAGGCAAGGAAGAGTGAGTTAGTGAGTCACAAATGTAGATTTTTTTTTAAAAAAATTATTATTTCAACAATGATCTCACATAGTAAAGTTCAAGGTCCCTATGGGAGAGACTGTGGATGGTTTTGTTTACCAATACATAAGTAGAGGCTGGCAATGATGGTCACATATTAAGTGAATAGTAAATGCCTTAAATAAATAAATCAACACTATGCCAGTAAAATATGGTGAGATATATGAGGATCCTTGATAGAAAAATTGAGACTTTTCTTCCCTTTACAGTGATGCACTTGCTAAGACTGAAAAAATGAGATGAGAATACTTAAAGTCCTTGCTCTAACTCAAAATAATCATAGAGAGTATTTAGATTGAAATAGAGAAACCCTATTTTGGCGAGAAACTAGTACAATTGGAGAAAACTTGTTCCTTTGCAAATTTATTAAGAGCAAATGAAGAATGTATGAGAGATTATATTCTTGGAGCTTCCTCCACTTTTTAAATAAAAGAAAAACAACCTAAAGAAAAGATAACATTTTATCAATACCAAGCATCAACTGTAGAATTCGAATTCCAATGAGATATGTTTGTACTGAAAATTTAGGCTCCATGATTGCAAATAGAATAACATGCCTAGCTATTAAGATCCCTGAACACAAGGAAGGGTTTCTGGGGCCCTGTATTTTGATAGTTTTTTCTTCTGAAATATTCCTTGAGTCCACCTTGCCTCCTTCCTTTCTTCTACACACTCCATTCTTCTAGACACCTACTTATTTCTTCAGTGAAGAGCTGTAAAATACCATAGTGTTTAGAAAAAAAATACTTCTTTGAAAATGTTTTTCTTTGCTTCTTTAGTTTGGAGCCAAAAATATCACATGTTTCTGTTTTGGGAGCAACAAAAAGAGCTTCTGAAGAACGTGGATGGATAGCTGAGACAGGGTGGTAGTATTTTTTAGAAGCAGTTTTATAGCACCAGATGGTCTAGTATATTCTCAAACAAATATGTCACCTATAATTTGATGAACACCTTCCAAGGTAAAATAGTTTTTTTCAGCAGGGAACAGATGGTATCAGTCAAAAGCATATCGAGACACTTTAAGAAAAACTTGATGGCTCAAATGATTTAACCAACAAGATCTCTGTGTTTCATGGTTTGAAATTTATCTTCTACAAATAATTCAACCTTTTCCCCAAGCTTCGTTCCATGGAGAATTGAACTAAACATGTTTACTTGATATTTGCAATAATGGCAAATTCCAAAGCTGCTTTCTGGCTCTCTTTTCAAGTATTTATTACTTTAGGCTTGAGCAGAAAAAGCAGTCTATGTGTTTCAAAACAGCACAGACTTTGTGCTCAGACATGAAACTATTTTAATGAGACTGAATTCAGCAGCTTTTACTTTGAGTGGTTTAAGGTGTGTGAACAGCTTTTTTTAGCTTTTTTTTAAAAGATGTAAACAGATTAAAATCATAGATAAGAAAGACTTCTATGGGGCCTGAGAATGACTCAGCAGGCAAGAGCACTTGCTACATGTGTGTAAATCTGAATTCAAATCCCAGCCTCCATATAAAATCCATGTGTGGTTTCATGCCCTTAGAACCTCAGTGCTGTGGGCTGTAGTGGAGATGGGGCAAGAGGGTTTTTGTTTTTTTCTGGAAGACAGCTAGCATAGTTCCAGGTTCAGAAAGACATTCTATTTCAATACAGTATGGTAGAAAGTGAGAAGGAAAACTAACTAACGCTGTCGTTCACACATAAATGAGCATACATGACTAGCGCACGTGCACATACACACACACACACACACACTTCTAAAACTAAAGTGTGGGCTATTAAGGAATATTTATATTATGAGTCTTTTATTTTGCTCTGCCTGTGGGTGTATAATATAACAGGGAGGATTCAGAATTCTTGTATGCTAATGATCTAGATAGATATTGACTGGGAGGAAGATCCAGGAAAACAAGATTATTACACACATACCTAACATCCCTGTTCAAACCTAAGTGAGATCTGCTGTTTTATCCTTTAACTGTGATGTGTTTATGAATGTAGTTACAGACTGGGATTGTATAGGGAAAGCTGACAAATGTGTTCACCCTTATTATATGCAACTTGTATGTGATAAATGTGTCTATTGCTCTCTTACTGACATATTTTGAAGCGTGGCTACATCTTAGGTAAGTTGGCAATTCTAGTGATTTTGTGCTTTTAGTATGTCACCATTATTTTTGTATTTTTATCATTATAAGTGAAAGACTCCATATTAGAATTACGTCTCTTTAAATGTAATGGAATTAAAATTTGCTCACAAGAATGGTGATGGAGATCACAAAATCATGGGAAAGCAATAATCTCACAAATACAGTACCAACTTTAAAAGTAAAGTGAACTGAAAATTTTGTTTTAAAGCTGTTGGGGAAATAACTTAAAAATAGAGATACCAGATGCTATAATTCCCAGAAGGAACTGTTTTTGCCTATTAAGTCTATTACCACACTCTAGGAGGAATATTGGTCTCACTTTAGAGAAGAATTTTATTAATATAATAATCTAACCTTAGGTAATTGTGAAGCCTGGCAAAACATTGAATCCAGGAGGTAGTCAAAACTATCATTTATTTTTCTTCTAGAGCATAAGGTTGGGAACTTGGTCATAAAGGAAGGATGAAATTGCTTTTGGTTTCTTCAGTTTAGGAGAAATTTGTCAGGTCTGATTTCTACATCAAATTTAATTCAAGGACCAGAAGGATGTCTCAGTGCATAAAATCACTTACCAATAACCGTGTACTGAGTTTGAGTTCTAGAATTCACATGACAGAAATAGAGAGCTGACTTCTGCAAGTTTTCCTCTGACCTGCGTGTTCATGTGTGAACACACACACACATGCACACACACACACATATACACACATATGTGCACATGAATGCACACATACAAATAATAAGGTTTTAAAATCTAATTAATATATTTGACATATTTGAATCAGAAAACTACAGAGAAAAGATCAACTATCTAAGAGCAGGATTGAATCATCAATCAATTTTCAGGATTTATAAGACATAGTCCTTCAAGAAACTAAGCCAAATTTGAGTATGATATGCCCAAGAAACACTTGGGCAAGTAATAGAGTCTAGACCTTACTCAGCTTAGTCACTGTTTTGGCTTAAGTGACAAATTTTTAATTTATTTGTCTAACGTGAAAAAGAAATAGCCTTTCTTTAGGGAAATAACACTATTGGGCTGGGTATTAAGCTCAATAGTACTACTGTGCCCCCTTTGGTGCCCATTGCCCTGGATGTAATCTCCATCCCTGCAAAATAAAAATGAGCCATAAATGGCTGTAGCAGTTATTTTATACATATCTCAGCTACACTAAAATTTTGAGAATTTGAAATACAGAATTATATGAGTAGTAGGCATTCACAAAATTAGGCATTAAAGTCAGACTCCCACCTAATCCATTTACAGACTGAATAGAAGGCACTCTTCAAAAAATAAAGTATTACCTCAAGCATTACTGCATCTTTGAAGGCCAAAAACTAGTGACTAAATTTTAGGAACTGTTTAGAAAACCACTGTTCTAACTTTGTTTCTGTTGCAGTTATAATCTGACATAGCACGTTCTGTGAAAGGGGCTATTTTAGCTTATAATCTAGGCTATTGTCTATCATTGTGGGGAAATCAAGACAGCAAAAACTTGAAGCAGCTAGCCACATGCACAGCCCAGGTCATAGAGAGTGAATGCCTGTATGCCTACCACTCTATTTACTTTATCCGCTCTCATATGGTCCAGGACCCAAATCCAGTGAATGATGCCATCCAGAGTAGACTGGGTCTTCCCATATCATGTAACATAATTTGTACAATACCTCACAGATATGTCTAGAGGCCAACTTAGTCTAGTCACTTCTACATTGAGACTTTCAAGGTAATTTTAGCTTGTACATTAACAAAACTAACAACCAATCATAATATTAATTATTAGGGACTAATTGTTAATTTTCTGACACTGTATTGGATAATGCTAACAGGATGGATTATTTTATCTGTTAATTAATTTATAATCTATTAATTAAATTAATTACTAGAGTGATTAAAAATTAATAGCGTCATGTATTAATGTTTAATACATTATGCTCTTTAAGATACTTAAACTTCATTTAATACTCATAATAACCTTCTAAAGTGTTATGAACCAAAATGTTCCCCAGGTAAGTCTCATATTTATTATCAATTAATCCTTATTCTTCACATACTTTTTTTGTTGCTAATTATAATCAGTTACTTAGATAAGAATTTGTAAATGAGCTATAGAGAAATATCTCTAGACTACAATTTTTCTGAGCTTCCTAAAAGGATCAGAACTTTAGAATTTTAATGTTCTAATAGGAACATTAAAAATATCCAACATGTTGGAATTTTTCACATACTTTAGAAGTTAAATAGTAGTATTAGACTTAAATAGTAGTATTAGAATCATGAAGGTGCTTACAGGATTGGAGATAGACAGTGAATATGTAGGAATCAGAATACACACACACACACACGAGCTTATGTAAAAAGCTTACATATTGAAGATTTGGTTTCCAGCCTGTGGCATCATTGAAATATTCTTGGTTATTAATCCATCATTAATGGATTAATCCATTGATGATTTCATAGCTGAATTTGGGGGGTGATATTAGGAGGGAGATCCACTTGAAAGAGGTATGATCACTGAGGTATACCTTTGAAGGAGTACCTTGTTCTAGACCCTTGTGTTCCTTCTGCTTCGGAGCTCCCAGGAGACAAGCATGTCTGTTCTCCCACAGGCGCATGGTGATGGGACTAAAGAAGCACAAGCTAAGTCCTCCAAATTGTGGGACAGTTGGTTTTGTCCTTAAGTTGATGTGTCTAAGATGTTTTGTTACAGTGAGAAAAAGCTAACTGAAAAAAGGACTATTTTTTTCAAGGATGAAATGAGGTTACTTAACTTGTAACAGGGTTACATATATAAAACAGGTGTTTATTTTAAAATCATAGTTTGCTGCCAAAATTCTACTTTAGGAATGAGGAATTTATTCTCAAATTCTGGGTAGGCTGCCAACAGATAAATCAGCTGTCAGCTCATTTGGAATAGTTAGGTTTGTTTGTCTCTTTTCTAAGCTGCTAATTTATAGTCTTGAAATCTCTTTCCTTTTTATTATTTTGTCTCCAGAACAGCAGTTCTCAACCTGTGGGTCACAGACCCTTTGGCAAACCTCTATCTCCAAAAATATTTACATTGTGATTACATGCCACTCATAAGTGTAGCAAAATTACAGTTATGAAGAAGCAGTGAAAACAATTTTATGGCTAGGTGTCACCACAACGTGAAGAACTGTACTAATGGGTTCACTGGGAAGAATGAGAACCACTGATGCAGGAGGATTTGTTTCTAGTAGCAGTAGAATTAAACACTCTATATATTTTATCTACAAAAACTTTGCTAAACTCTTTAGTTCTCCAGAGAAAAACTGGCTCATTAGACACTGTGTCAAGAATCTGAACTCTAGCCTGTCTGTAGTTCAGGATGCTTTCTGAAAGTTCACAGTATGTAACTGCAATTTTAGTTTGCAAATGTCTTTAGGTTTAGTTTCTTATTTAGGTTTAGTATCTTGAAAGTCACAACCAAATCTTTTGTAAGACCCCATTGTTTAGTTGAGATATGAGAATAAACACAGGGATCCCCTCTCTCCAAGGAAGCTATGCAACCTGAATTATAGAAAAATCAAAACATTATGTTGACCAAAATAAGAATAACTTGAGCTTTAGAAGAAATAAGATTTATTTATAGATCTGTTTCTTTGTCCCCTTGTTACTTAATAAAATATCTCAAATCTTAAAACTATCTACAATTTCCATTGAATGATTATCCCTCCAATAGTTAATACTTTTTCATATTGCCTTAAGGAAAGTTAAGATTGCTATTTAGGAAAGTTAAGATTGGTATAATTGCAGTGCAAAGAGGGAAAAAAAATCAATAGCTATTCAGTTTTTACTTCCCAGACTAGCTCTTGAAGCACACACCAGAAATCGATATTTTCACAAGACAAAATCTGCCTTTTTAAAAGCTGAGTTTGATTGAAAGGGAAATGGTCACTTGAGAAATAAAAAGGAAGAGTCTGAAAGCCGAAGGCCCTGACATAGGACCATGATAACAGAATAGAAAGAGAATCAAGAAAGATGCAACTACCCTATGCTCTCAGGGACCAGAAGGACAACAGCTGATGTGTTCGTTAAGAACTGGAGTTGGCAACTTGGGGGAGGGGAGACTTAACAGGGGATGGGTCAGTCAACTTATGAAGGAGTGTTCCAGGCTGGAATCAATATGAATTCTTTGGGCTCTGTCTTTCTGTCCTGGCTTTCATCTTTATGATGACTTCATGGTCACATGAAGGCTGTGAGACAAAGAAGCAGCATCAACGAAAAGAACAGAGAAAGAAGAGTGATTGGAAGTACATGAAGACTTCAAGGGTGAAGTTGCCTCTGGAACACCTATTTTTCCAGCAGTCTGAGAAATATGCACCACCACTACCATCATCATCATCATCATCATCATCATCATCATCATCATCAAAGTTAAGCTTCCCCAAGGACAGAATGACATTAGGCTGAGGGTGGAGGAATAAAAAAGTTAGGTGGAATATTAGTTAGAAGTAGATTAGTGAGACCAAAGACAGGTCCTTTCTGGGTTGCTACATGGACAGAAGCTGAGGACATACCTTTGCCTTGATGCTTGATCTTTTCTGATTTCTCTTTTGCCCAGCTCCTGGTGGTGGTGGTGGTGTGGGGGGGGGCATCTATTCCAGTGATCCCTTCTTTAGCCCTTTCCAGATGTATGTAAGTTGTACATTTGTAACTGGCCTTCTCAATGGTGAAAAGGTCAAGCGCTGGAAACTAAGCATGGGCTTCATAGCATTTAGAGCAGGCCATGGTGGAAGGAACAGAAGGTAAGTGTTAGCAGTGGCCCCTGAGCGGGGCTGCCCAGGAATAAATGTCCCCCATTCACCCCTCTGCTGATAATTTATACACAACTAGTATAGGATATCTTTGCTATGATTTTAAGTATTTTTTTAAATTCCTCATTGCCTAATTTCAGTTTTAATGAATTATAGTGACAAGAGAGATGGGAAAATAAGAAGAAAGGAACTTTTAAGTAAAGCTGTCATTATGCTAAACATATCACTAATTCAAGATGTTTATTATAACAAAACACTTTGGAATATCTACCGAGTGCCCTGTGTGATCACCACCATTGCTTTTAGCCATTGTGCCTGTAAGCATGTCTGATTACCTCCATTGGGTTTAGGTCATTAACAACATTGTGGTATTTCTCTCATGGGGGCTTGCAGTAGTGTAAATTTCCTTGCTCTCCGTTTTTGTTTTGGGGAGAATTGGGGAAACAAGATGCTGCCTTTACCAGTTATCTTATGGGAAAAACACTGTAAATGAGGAATGCCCCACAAAACATAAGAGACAAAAAGAATTGTAGAGTTGAATAAATAAAAACCTTTTAAAACTTACTTCTGGATCCCCAAGTGTAGGGAGATGCCAGAGCAGTGGGGCAAGAGAATGTGGGTGGGTGGGGGAGCACCCTCATACAGGCAAAGGGGAGGGGGCAGAGGGCAGATGTAGGATGTGGGGTTGGTGGAGAGGTAACCTGAAAGTATGATATCATGGGATGGGGGTTGTTGGAGTGGAGGGGGTAACTGGGAAATAGGATATCACTTGAGATGTAAACGGATGTAATGATTAATAAAAAAAGAGAGAGAGAAAAGCTTCTACAGATTCAGAAAAGAATAAGTATTCTTTCTTCCCGGCCCCCCAAACACATTAAATGGATACTTCCCGAGGTGTGTGCCTTTATGATGCTGTTCATTTGATTCATGATTCATAAGGCTCCTTTGTAGGAAAGCTCGCTGGTGTCTGTGCCAACACACTGACTTTTCAGATAGGCCGGAGCCATAATTCTCAGTGCTCTGACTGGAGCAGCAGGGCGCACCAAGGGAATTTTAATGCGGAGACTCTCAAAGTAAAAGTAAAATTTGATAAAAAGAAGCTCACAGGCAATTCTGTTGGTGGAAATAAAAGGAACAATGGTGGGGGAGTGGCAGGGAGTAGCATTGTTCTGGTCTCGGTTACATTTTGAAAAAAAAAAAGCCAGCCCTTTCACTCAAACCATTGAAATATCTCCATGCTCCCCTCAGAAAAATAGCATTATCACCGTAGAAGAGAAGAATGGTCCAGCGCTTCATTTTTAATGGGAACCAGAATCCTGTGATTCTGATTACTTACTGCAGGTTTCATCGTCTGAGGACCTTGCTACAGCTCAGGATACATTTGGGCAGTTGGAGGATGGAGTGGCCGCCTGTTTATATTCTTCACGACACAATCCCAAGAGTGTTAGATTCGAAAATCACGGAGAAGTTTGCTCTCCATTTGTTTTGATGAGTAGTGCAATCCGCACAATACCAATAGATCCTGTAAATGGTTGTTCTTATATAATGGGCTTTTACTCTTTTTGGTGACATAATCAGAGAGGTGAATCATGGCTAGCAGGGTAGAATAAAGCGGTGTAAGTCAAGGGGACACCGTGCACTTAGTTTTTATATCTGTCTGGGCTTAAATAAGAGCTTTATAATGAGTGGTTTTAGAAATCGTTATAGATTCTCTCAAAGATGATGCATTCATAAGTTTCATGTTTAGCTTATAGGAAAGAGCTGGGAAGACAAGCAATGTCTTGGGTAAGTTGGACGCAGTTTGTGCTCAGCATAAGTGGAATAGTTATGATAGGCTGTTTCTGGAACCTTTATTGGGTATTATTTGGTATTGGGTAGTAGATACACGATTATTATTACAGATGGAGAGAAAATGAGAATTTGCCAGAGCTCAAAAATGCTAGGTCAACCTGCTTTGTCAGTTTTCTCCTTGATTTGGGGACTAAGCAATTGGCCATTGGCCTTCTTTATCTTCCTTGCTCAAGAATAATAATGTGTCTGGAGAGATAGTCTTTAAAGTACTTGCCAAACAAGTGTGAGGAGGGCTATGTTTGTTACTAAGAGCCCATGCTACAAAAACATAAAGTGAAAACATGTGGTGGTATGTGCTTCTAATTCCAGGGCTGAGAGGCATGCACCAGAGATCACTGGGGCGGGTTGGCTACCCAGTCTAGCCTGTTTGTAAGTTGAAGGCCCAAAGAAATACCATGACTCAAGAAGGAAAAGCAAAATCAACCAAGAAGCAATACCCAATACTGTCATTTGTTTCCCCACACATCAATTTGTGCACATATGAGCACATTTATCAATATGCATACGTGAAATCATAAAACTTTGACACATAACATTTTACCTTTACATTTTCAGAACAATACCTATGACAATCATAAAAGGACAATTACCTTGTTGCAGATATGAAAAGCTCTTAGGATCTGAGAGTGTTTGGTGACTTACCCACATGTTTACAATATCTCATGATCCACACTCTTCTTCTGTTGTTGTTAATTGTCTATGACTTTTATACCAGGAAGGTTGAATGCCCTCCAGAAATTAAGTGGCCCTGTACTGCCAGGCCAATTTGCTTGATTTCTAACAATGATTGAGTCCAGCTGCTCCCTTACCAACCTGGGAGTGGAGGGGAAGAGCTGAGAGAAACATCTGACTCCTCTCTGGAGATTTCTCCTTCTCTCCTGTGTTCCTGATGATTGGAGAGAAAGAATTATGTCTTCTATGGTAGGTCTATGTTTGACACAGGTTTCTGGTACTGGGATCTTTATAGGAATGAAAAAAAGAACAATTTCTATCTAGTCATGCTCAGAGAATTGAGCCACAAGTAAATAATGGTTAATTGCATGGGGGACTGCTGTGTGGAAAAACTAAATCACATTCACACATGATGCCAAAGAGTGCAGATAATAGCAACACATAATATCCAATTAAGTATGCTATTCATTGGTGCTGTCCTTCCTGCCCTGCAGTTGATACGTGATAAAAATGACTCTGATATTAAGTGATCATGTCAGACAGAAATGTTCCATAATTGAGAATTTTCTATTTAGCTAATGAGCAGCTGGAATACACACACACAAAAAAAAAACATACAAAAAAGTTTATCAAGAAATCCAAAAAAGAATACTTATTGCAAGCACCAATACAATCAAATAACATTATCTCAGAGTAAAGGTGACCTTCAGATCATATCACTATCTTGCTCTGCATGACTTCTCTCTGCTTCCATATCTTGAATGCATTTTCTCCACTTCTGACCCAGATCCCATCACTGCCAGACATAATTTTGCAACAGCAACCAATTGGACGTTGATAGATGCAATCACTGTAACTCTTTTTAATACTTAGTATAAAGTTTACTATCTCATATTTTCAACTCATGCTGATCATCTTCTTATACTCCTGACATTTATTTATTTATTTATTCATTCATTCATTATTCTTTTCTTAAATGTTACATCCTGTTCTTAGTTTCCGCAAAGGTGGAGAATTTTTGAATGCTAGGTTGAGCAGTCAGGAAACTCTAGAGGACATTAACGCGGATGGAGCTTTTCTAGGTGCTTACTGTTTTCTAGACAGGCTGCTGTGGTAGTGGCAGTAACAGGAACAGCCCGTAAGTGGCTTTAAGGTGGTAGATGTTACTTAGTGGCAAAGCTACAGTGCCATTTTGTTAGAGGAGTATGATCTTTTAAAGTCAAATTGCTTTCTAAATAAATATGTTTAGCCCTATAGACTAATACTACTTTCAGCTTTAGTCAGAATGGCTTCTTGTGCATTGTGCAGCAGTGCAGAGATTCATAACTTATCAAAATGCTGATAATAAATGACAGGTGAATTCTAAGTTCTAAACTAGAAATCTAGAGCTGGTGAGACTGCTCAGTGGGAAAAGGCTTGCAATCTTGGTGACCAAAATTTGATTTCTGGACCCCTTGTAAAGTTATACAGACAAAGAAATAACTTCTGAACTCCACATGGATACTCTGATATCCACTGATATCCACTGCAACCATCTGTACCCTCAATAAATTTTAAAAACGTAAATGGAGTATCAATAAAGACCCCTCCTAGGCTCAGGAAACACTGCAGAAGTGAAGATAAAAAGAGTCTAAGAACATGAGGATTGAATTGAGTGTTATGGAATTCTTTATCCTGGCCATGACATGGCCATGACATTCATTTATAGCATCTATGATTTACCTGTACAAGACACAGTCTATAATCATCTTATCCTGAAAGGGAGGCACATCCATGAGGCATCATCCCTTGCTGAGATTTATAGACAGTTATTGGTTGTTAGAGGACCTTGATATAGCTACTGGTAAGGTGCCCATTCTTCTTCAATTAGCTTCTTTAAGGAACACTAACAAAACTATTAGGCTACACACAAAGACAGGAAAACAGAGCAGGGCTCAATGGAAGGAAGGAGGATCAGGGGAGTATGAAGAGGACAAGAGAGGGTATTGGTGCTTAACACACTTGAAGAAGATGGAATCGCAGACACCATATACAGTTGTGAAAATGTCATAATGAAACATTATTATATACAGTTAGTATGTGGTAATGAAATATGTGTAAAGTGGAGTGGCAATCACTGAAAAGACACACTATGAGACTGTGAAGAAACAGCTTGTGAGAACGTGTGAAATGACGCTGCAAAACTCAGAAGACTCTGGAGTTGTTTGCAAGATTGTGTGTGATGAAGGTATGTAAGGCTGGTGGTGGGTGGATCATAGTTAGGAATGTGACTGATGAGGCCTGGGGAAGTACAGAGTACTAAAGTGAAACACTTTTGTCCTGACTTTGAAGTTGTTACACCTTCATTCCCACAGTGTTTGTACTGTGACATCTTGCAGTTTTGTACTTCATGACAAGAGTGCTAAGGTGGAATGGAGATACTATTAGACAAACAGGGAAAAGATCTGAGAGTGCTTTGTGTTCTCCCAGATATGAGCTAAACAGACAGAGGAGTCATCTGTTCTTGAAATTCCTTACTGAAAATTGGATACGATATAGGAGTCTCTCACAGAACTTTTATCAGAAGTGAACTGATGTCTGTGGCATCATTAGTAAATCACTGAGAATGGCAGGTCTTTTTTTTTTTTAACCTGGGATATCTTCTCCATTATTTAGTCACACCACTAGTGTGACTCCATCACGTCTTTTGTGGGTCACTGTTAACTTTTTATAGCTAGACTATTTCTCTTATGCTTCTGTTTTTGCTAAATCACCCTGGTTTCTGCTAATTTAAGCATCATAAACATGGTTTACATTGAACTTTTCCCTTCTCAGTTCTTCATCATGTTTTATCTGTCTTACAGCTCTCAAGTATTCAACTGGACTTCCTTTTGCAAAGTTATGTTTCACCATATTTGGAAGACAAGTTATCACAAAAGATACACAGAGAGTCCTATCTCTTACACCTCACCTAAACATAGAAGTGTAACAAATATCCTTTGCTCACCACTGCTAAATTGTCTCATGCTTTTGTTGGTAGCTTTTACGTTCTTTATGCATCTGTTTAAAGCTGTCAAATTTACTGCCGGGTATCAATACCTGTTTTTCATGTGATAATTCAGTTTACTTTATAGAACACTGATATAAATTGCTGAATTCTGTGGGGTTTTTTTTTTTTTTTGATGGAAAGTGTGGGTGCTAATAAGAAAAGCAAATCACCCCTGGATGGGAAATTAAATATTTACCAGATTGCAAAAAAAAAAAAAATCCTAGCTTTAAAAAGAAATTATGTATTTTTCAATTTAATTTTCAGGACAAAAAACTAATTTCAGGAGGACAATCTAAAGATGCAGTTGTGGTTACTTTGTTATTTGGCCCCTGTTCTGTAGTAATTTAGTCTGAACAAGACCCAAGTGTGTGCTATTCTTTGGTTTTATAGCCTTCTAACCGTAGGCATTGATGGCATTCACGATTATGGATTAAATAGGCCAACTCTCGTCAGTAATTTGTTAAAGAAGTCCCACAGAGACACCTATGGTGCTGCCGAACAATGATGTTGCAGTGTGTTATTTTGCTAGAGGAAAAGCTACAGCATTCAAACACAGAGTTGAGAGCTTGATACTGCAAGCCTCGTCTCTATTCCCTACAAATTAAGCCTTGAGTACACTGCCCAGTATTGCAATTAGCATCTGGATTCGGAACAAATTTTAATTTGTGCAATTGAAGATTACTTTACCCTTGAGTAAGAAATGTGGTCAGTCATATCTCACCTTTGTTATATAAGTTTACCTGGGGTTGCTAAATCATGGCTGTGTTCTGCTACTGTGTACAACCAGTGGGCTCTTAGAAATTTCAGCAGAAAAGCTCTCAAGAAAATGCAAGAACCTTTTAACCTGTGGTTATTTCCAGGAGACTAGTTTTCGGTTTAGTTATTCAATTGTCTCTGAACAAATACATGTTTCTTCAGTTCTCCTTGGTGTGTTTTAAATGGATACACTTTCCTAGTAGTGTTTTAGGTCTTATGTTTTCAGTTTCACTTGGTGTCCATGGGGGTAGAGGTTTTAGGTAAAATTGAAAGTGCTTTTATTATTTTATAATATGGCAAAATTAGATATGATCAATGTGATAGTAATTTGCTAATCCAGGATTCTTAAGTAACAGGAAATATATTTTTTCAAAATAGCCAATAGATAGCTTTTCTGTTTATTTGTGATGATTTTCGTAACCTGAAGGTAATACATATATACTGAGATGAAACTAGTTCTTTGTGCAGAAGCAAAAGGAATCACCTGTGTTTACATGAGGGTCAGAAATGACCTCTTGTAGGATAACTCAGGTTTGTGACATGTTTCTGTAAAAAAAATATTCCCAGTAGATGGCCAACCCCATGTAGATATGCATGTCCTGCAGCTGATTTGTGCAGACATGTAGTCTGTAAAACTTAAAATACTTACTCTCTGTCTCTTTGTAGAAAAATTTTATTAACCCCCGACTTACATCATTACCTTTATATTGTGCAATCAGAGATAATTTTACACAGTCTAACAAGGCAATAAGAGTTCTCATATATGAAAAACAGTTGAACCTAGGATCTTTCCATCCCTTAGACTCTAGCCCAAGACTTGTAATGAATACAAACTACAGCATCTATTTCTCAGGTTGCTTGACCTCTCTTTTGGTCTGGGACTGTGGCATCTGGGTTTGATAGACAGTATTGTTACAGTGGTTTTTGTAGTCTGATTTGTTTGAAATGGAAAATTCACTATGTAGCTATCCCATGCTAGGCTCTAACTCATGATCTTCCAGGACCCAGTCTTCCCAGTGTTGGTGGTCATAGGTGTGTGACATCAAGCCTGGCCCAAGGTGTGTACTGTTATTTAAATCCTTGTAGTGAGGGGGTTGTTTCTTTGTTTGGAAGCTTCATATTAAAGTGTGATGATTAACTGCTTGTTTCCTACTGTGACGGTTAATCTTGGTTGTTGATTTGATCTGGAGTCAATTAAGAGATGAGCCCATGGGCATACCTATAACTATAAGTGATCACACACACACACACACACACACACACACACACACACACACGAAGACCCACCCTAAATGTGGGCTCCATTTTGTTGGTAGCAAAATAAAAATGTGTCCAATGGGAAAAGCTTTGATTTTTCTTTCCTGCTGTCGCTTGTGCTGCCTTAGCCACGCTGTCAAATGATCTTCCCTGTTCACTCAGGCCTTGCTGCTGAGTTCATCTACCCTGTTCATTTACTTCTGTCATTCTTTAGTGGTGTCAGAATCAAGCATCTTCAGCTGTCCTATGTGGACAGAAGACTCTTGGCTCTCCAGGAGTCTTCTAGTCACTTTTCATTGGGATGAGACTGCTGGAGCACAGACCTTGATCAATTGAGCAGCTACCATGTTCTAAGCCTCTCTACTGTGAAAACAGGCTTTGTTGCAATACCAAGATTGTTGCCTATGGCAATATTGTTAGCATTTTAGCATTTCTTCTAGGCTCCACCCAACAGTTATCTAAGAACAGTCAGGTAGGAGCCTGGCTTGCTATAAAAATACTGCTTCTCTCTCTCTCTCTCTCTCTCTCTCTCTCTCTCTCTCTCTCTCTCTCTCTCTCTCTCTCACTTTCTCTCCCCCTCCCTCCCTCCTTCCTTCCCTCCCTCCCTCTCTCTCCTTCCTCTCTCTCTCCCGTCTTCCCCTCCCTTCTTCCCTCCCTCCCTTTGTCCTCCATGTCCTTCTTTCTCTCTTTCTGTCCTTCTCTGTCCCCTTTCCTTCTCTGCCTCTACTCCCTTCTCATTCCCTTCCCATGCTCCAAATAAACTTCATTTTAAACTAGACCCATCCTATGGCTGATACCTCTGGTCAGGAGGGGGTGGTGGTGTCTCAGCATGAGCCTGCTAAAGGTACTCACTCCCACTGCACTATGCCACTGTATTATTACAAAACATATCAAATATAATTAATACCCTTTTAATATTTAGTAGATCTGTATTCTGTGAGTTATATCCATCTAGAGAGCCCTGACTAATATAGATTGTGGTACCAAGGAGTGTTGATGTTGCCATGGAAAGCCTGACCATGTATAATTTAAGTTTTTGGACTTTTTTGTGGGAAGACTGTAAAAATGTTTGATGATTTTGAGCTGGAAAAACTATTCAGTGATGAGGGAAGAGCTTAGTGGGATATTCTTATGGATTTTTGGAAGGATGCTGGCCGAATTACAGGTAGTGGAGACCTACATGAGGTTTCCAAGTAAGAAAAGGACTTAATCCCTGTGTTAGAAGTAAGGTCCTGGAAAGACTGGATGTAGGGGAATGCCAGGACAGAGAAGCGAGAGGGGGTTGAATGGGGAACAGAGGGAGGGAAGGGGGCTTATGGGACTTTTGGGGAGGGAGGAAATGGGAAAGGGGAAATCATTTGGAATGTAAATAAAAAAAACTTAGAAAAAAAAAGAAGTAATTTTCCTGGTGTTTTGGCCAAGAAGCTGGCTTTATTCTATCTAAAACTTGACACAAGTTGAATATAAAAATAATGGGCTAACTTGTTTGATCAAGAAAATCTCTGTGAGCAAGCTTAAAGTTTTAGACAAGGAGAGTGAAGGCAACAAAATAGATATAAAGTTTAATCCCAATATAGAGAAACCTGATATTTTGCACTAGAGCAATAGAAGAGTTTCCTCTCAGGATCTGCACATAGAAGCTGATACATCTGTGGTCTAAGAAAGCTAGGTGACATCATAAACTGGAAGCAGAACTTGGGAACATCATTCATATAGTTTTGATTTTGAAGGCATAAGAGATGCAGAATTGAGAGATCCCTGAAGAACATCTGAGGCCAGGCACCCTATAGAGGGGTTGAGTTGTGACAGCACTAATTGTCAACTTGACAGGATATAAAATCACCTGTATGGTAGATCTCTAGCAAAGCCTACAATAAATGATCTTACTTGTGTTAATTGTGGTGGAAAGACCCAGTCTTAAAGCCAGCATCCCCATTTCCTGTGCTTAGCATCTTAACTGTGTAAGAGTGGAGAAAGAGCTGCACGCTGACTTGTAGGCATTGATTCATTGATCTCTGCTTTGGACTCTGGCTGTGATGCATCCAGTTATTTTAAGTTTGTGATACCTTGATGCCCCTCAGTGATGGGCTTTAACCTAGACTTGTGCAAAGCAAACCCTTTCTCCCTTCAGTTGCTTTTCGTTGGGGTATTTTATAACAGGAACTGGCACAATCTTAAAAAATTTCTTAAAAATTCTCTTATGCTGTAGTTTGCTCTTATAAAGTATAATAATATTATTTTCCTGTCTTATAGCTCTCTAAATGTGGTCACATAGCCACGTGTGAACTATTATTGGCCTAATAGGTATCCACACAGATTTGGAATGGGGTTACTTGCTCTTGCATTACTTGGGAGAAAGAGTCGATATCTGACTGTCTACATAATAATCATCCTCTTGCCTCTCTAGAATGTCACATTCTTTACTTCATTTTTAAATTTATTTATTTAATTTACTTGTATACATGTACATGTCTGAGTGCATATATGTGCATACATGCATGCAGAAAGCCCCTAAGGTTAGAGGAGGGGATCTGGTCTCTTGTAACTATTTAAAGTTAGGTTTGAGCTTCAGTATGAGTACTAGGAATTGAACCTTGGTCTTCTGAAAGAGTAGTAAGTGTGTTAACCACTGAACCATCTCCCCAGTCCTAGGCTTATGTCTATTTTCTTCAAAACAAGAAGTTTTCAAAAATTATATAGGCAAGCATATTGGGAAATGTTCTCAGTGAACCAGAGAAGGAAAACAAAGGAGGCGATAAAGCTAATCCATAAGAAACGTTATTGAGGTTGAATGTTAGTTGTTCTCAAGGGAAGTACAGTACAAGTTTGCTGAGAAGTCTCTGCACAACCATAAAGGACTTGCATCAGATTTCTTATCTGCATGGGAAGGGGTATATTTCTCTATTAATATGCAACTCTATTTGGTTTAGGGTTGTTTCAGACACCACAGCCTTCCTTGCACACACAGGCTGGACATACCGAAGGATAGATGAGTAGGCTGACCTTTATTTAGGCATCTCATTTCATAGAGGTCAGAATCGTAGGGAGACACAGAAGCTGTTTGTAGCTAAGTCAAGGTTCTATTGTGGTTGTTAGTTACTAAAGCAATGGCCCGGGTAGGAAAGGTGGAACAATAGAAACTGGAGGTCCCATTTTTCTTTTCAGCCTAATTCCAGACCACAGGTACTTAACCCCTGAGCCTAAATCACCCAGGCAACTTAGATTTGGCTTCCTATTAAGTCTCACTAAGAAGAGACATTACAGGAAATCAGAAGGTAGTAGAATGGTTAGGGGGGGTCTTAGCTTTCTGTAGCTCCCTCCCTTCTAATGTCATTGTACTTCTTTTTTTTTTGGTCTGTAATTCCTGTTGAGTGGTCCTGCTTCCATTCTGCAATTACTTGTGTATTTGTATTGCCATTCTCTTTATATCAAGCACCCCAGCTACTGCCAGGGCATTTTCTGATGCCACAGCTCTCCATTGGATTTCATAGCCTCAAAACTTTTTCTTTGAGGCTTGAGTAGTTTTTAGATCTCTGTGAATTCAGAGAATCTCCTTAAACTCCTGTTAAGCAAACCATTCATTAAACTGTTATCTATCAAGTCTTTGGGTTTTTCTTGCATTTTGTATACAAACAAACTGTTCCATTGGTTATTTGCAGTAAGTAGGAAGGTGACATTTTGAGGGTGGATCATAACACGCGCCAGGGCCAAGAGAGAAAGCTTGCCATTCGCTTCAACACACTTGTGACGTGGCATAAACTTCAGCTTCACTGACTCTTGCTCCAATATTTTGAGTTGGTCAACTACTTGCTGACTCCATATACCTAACACTTATTATATTATTTCTTTCTTTTCATATCATTTCAACATATGATCACATATATATACTGTACAAATTTTGGTGTGTGTTCCTTCAAAATAATATAAAACTGTCAGCATAGTAATTTTGTATCTGGTGAATGGGATACAAATTGCACAAAAATAGGAAAAGTAAAATGAGAGAAAGGGCCTGAAGCCATTTTATTAATAAAAACTGTATTCGGGTATCTCTCATAAGTCATGTATTTCTAAAACAAACAAACAAAAAATGTTAAAAAAAAGAAAGAAAAATGTGACATTTTTCTTCAAAAATCATAGGGCTAAGAAAAAAACTGAGTTTCAAAGTATTTCTAATGGTTAAATTTTTAACAGAAATGTTTTCACAGAGACAACAGGTACATAAATGAGGGTAGATTCATTTGTGAAATTCTTGTGTAAAATGATCTTTAAGAGAAATTAAGGGATAAAATCAATGCCTATAATGATTCCTTTATATTAAAAATAAAGAATGAATATACAGTTATATAAATGCACATAGGATATTTTTAGATGAAGGATATTTTTGATGTAATATGAGCTATTAATAATGCTTGATTACAAAAAGGGAGAATATTTAGTATCATAGGGAAATTTATTTCTGGATCATAGTTGATTATTTTTTGTATTTACATATTATTATTTAGCTGGAAAATATTTGGGAAATAGAACATGATTGTATCTTAATTGAACATTAAACATTAAAGAAATATAAAATCTCTAAGTCAGAGAAAAAAAAGATGATGAAATAAAGTCAGGATTGAGTTTTTCCTGTGGCTATATGTGTGAAGGGAGTTTGTAAGGCAGCTTAAATTCTAAAATGTTTCACTGAGAAGGTGCAAAGGAAAAGATATTTGTTGGATAATCCTGGCAATGTGATTTTGGTGCCTGGAATCCTCACAAAGATGGAAGAATAGGATCCAGTTGTCTTGAGTCTTCTACATGCATACCATGCCTCACATGCTTACAAATACAAAACGGTTTTTTTTGAAAGTAATAACATAATGAAGTAAATTTAACATTCATGATGGAAATACTAGAAATGCAGATGAAATCACATCTTCAGCGAAGTTGTTTGTGACTTAAAGTATATCTTTTAACAAACCTCCCAGAATTTGGAGAATTTGATAAGAAAGAAGATTGTAGCATGAGAAGAAAAAAATTTAATTTCAATTTCAGAACTACTTCTAGAATAGAACAAGCTGAAAAGGTCAAACTGAATGGAGAAGTAATAGCATAAATCCTTCCTGGAATGAAGAATGAAATTCTGCATTATATTACAAACAATGCAACACAGGAAGACGCTGAATGGGGGAGAAGCTTCCCAAAGGAATCTTGGATCAAATAATGACACCTTTGTAAGTCTCCTGCTTCTTCTATTTGCCCAATGTGAACCCAGACTTGGACTTAAAGAAGAAAGTAGCTCAGATAAAAAAGAGCAAGATCATATATTTAAACAAGTAGTTCAAGGAGAACATTCATTTCTCTAGTCAAAATATCAATGTTTAGATATTTTTTTCTCATTGCATTGATCAAATGCCCATAAAGTTGCAACTTTAGGGGGAAATGTCTACTTTAGCTCACTGTTTAAAGATATATTCCATTGGACTGGAGAGATGACTCAGCAGTTAAGAGCACTGACTGCTCTTCCAGCGGTCCTGAGTTCAATTCCCAGCTACCACATGGTGGCTCACAATCTTCTGTAATGGAATCCTACGCCCTCTTCTGGTGTGCCTGAAGGGAGATTCAGTGTACTCATGTACATAAAATAATTCTTTTAATAAAAGATATATTCCATCATGGCAGACGAGGCATGGTATAGATGAATGGTTGTTCATGGTGAAAAGAGGCTAGTTGTTCATATCTCCATGGATCAGAACTCAGAGAAAGCAAAGTGAAAGATCTCAGATAGCTTTTTATTTATTCTGTTCTTATTCAGCCTAGAAATTCAGGCCAAGGGATGGTGCTACCCAAATTCAGAATGGGTCATATTTTAAAAGCATCCTTTAAAAAACCCTCATAGTCACATCTAAAAGTATAAAACCCCAGGAGTTTCTTAATCCATCAAGTTGACAATAGTAATTGACCATCTCAACCAAGAAAGAAAGGAACAACACAGAAATATAAAAAAACTTATGAACAACCTCCACAAAATACAAACATATTTTAGATGAAGAAACACCATACTCTAGTCATACCTATATAAATTATATGATTCTACTCACACCCACACCTACACAGGGTAAGGAAGACTCACCATTGTGGGAAAATACCTTTCTCTCTTGGAATAATGTTTTAAACAATCTAAACAGTAATAAGTCTCCCATCCCCAACAGTTGCAGTCAGTGGGCACTGGAACTTAAATCTCTTTATGGAAAGAATGAAACATCTCTGTTGTGTTTTGTAAAAACAGAGAAAGAAGCTAAGATATGTTTTCATATACCCAGGTATGATGAGGTTGAAGGGGGTGCTTCTTTCTCCTGATGTATCATCATAAGACTGGTTTAGTATAAAATAGAGTTTATTTAGGGCACGAGAAAGGGAGATAAGAAAGGAAATTGGGAAAGGGGTAGAGACAGAGAGAGAGAGAGAGAGAGAGAGAGAGAGAGAGAAGAGGGGAGAGGGCAGGGGAAGGGAGGGGAGGGGAAGGGTGGAGAGGGGAGGAGAAGAGAGGAGAGGAGAGGAGAGGAGAGGGGAGGGGAGGAGAAGAGAGGAGAGGCTGGCCAGGAACACTTGAAGAGAGACTGGGGAGAGGGAAGGGGAAAAAGGGGTCAGAGGAGAGAATTGGCAGAGAGGAAGAGAGGAAGAACTTAAAAGAGTGAGGAGGAGGCAAATAGCCCTTTTTTTAGTAAGCCAGGCACACCTGGCTGTTGCCAGGTAACTGTGAGGCTGAACCTAGAAGGAATGCTACCAATCTCTATCTCTTCCTGTAGTGGCATCTCAGGAGATCTAGGGTCAGGTTGAAAAGCTGAAATGCATGGAATTGAAAACTCAAAAGCCCAATCGGAAACTCTATCAGGTATAGACCATTGTTGAAGAGGAAAGGAAGACTTTCATGATATAACAAGCTAACAATTCATGTTCCCCAAACCAGCCATAAAGTGAGAAACTTGGAAGCAATACTTCAGACTGGAGAGAAACAAGCACAGTCAAATTCTGTAGAAGGGAAACAAATGCAAACATAATTACTGAAACATGAAATAAGAACAAACAAAAAAAAAGACAGCAATCGATGCACATCTTTCAATACTAACTTTAAATATTGATAACCTCAACTTTCCTTTCAAAAGATACAAGTTATCAAATGGGCCAAAACCAAAACTTTATGGTTTTGTTTCTTATAAGGAATTCATATTGCCTTCAAAGACAGGCACCACCGTAGAGTGTCCAGACAGATGGAAACCTTCCCAGTGAGTGAGAAAAGAAAGGAAACCAGGAATGATCTCTACACTAACAGCTGTATAGATTTTTACAGTAAAACTAATAAGAAAGGCTAAAGACAGACACTGTGTTTGGATCAAGGGAACAGTCAATCAAGAAGATACTTCAATCCTAAACATACTCTGGCACACCCAATTTCGATTTCATAAAAGGTGTACTACTGGAATGAAAGACAGAGATTAACTCCACTTCAGTAATAGTAGGTTATTTTAATATCCCACCTTCTCCAAATTGTATGCAATCAATTTCACATCAAATAGACCTGACAGATATCTAGAGAATATTCTTTCCAAACCCCAAGAATCTATACTGTATTCAGCAGCTCTTCTCTCAAAGACTGCATCCTGCAGCACAAACCAAATCTCAAGCAGTATAGACAAATTGGAATAGCTTCATGTATTTTATCTGACCACAGTGAAATATAGCTTAAATACAAAACATAAAATAATGTGTAGTAATTACATCACCTTCTGGAGACTAAACAGCACACTACTAATAATGAATTGGTCAACGAAGAAACCAAGGAGAAAATGTATAGATCCCTGGAATTAAATGAAAATTGCTACATTCTTAAGAAGAATTGGGCTCTTTGGCCTCTGATGCTATGACAATGGATAGATAAATGCAAATGCTTAATGGTTGTAGGAACATGAAACCAAGTCAAGTATGAGCTTATCAGAACAAAAGGGAAGCTGACCTCTGACAATTTATTGCCAAAAACAAAACAAAACAAACAACAAAGCCACCACTCCTCTCTATTACTGTCCACTCTAAAATTATTTTAGCAAGTGCTAAGGATGCTTTTCAGTTCAACTCAAAAATAAAATATAGTGGGAATAAAGTGATTTTGCTTTGTTTTGCTTTCAGGTTCATTCCTGAGGGAAAATCTTCCCTGGATACACAGCTGTGTATACTATGGGGTTTCTATGTACCTCTGAAAAAGGAGGACATTTATGTGAATAATGAAAGGCCCCTCCTGTTGATGCATTGGTTTCTTTTCCTGTTGCTGTGATAAAATACCCTGAGAGAAGCAACTAAAAGGAGAATGGGTTTATTTCAGTTCATAGTTCATGGGGCCAGTCCATTATGGGAGGGGAGTCACCATGGCAAGAGATTGAGAAACATTGGCTGCATTCCATCTGTGTTCAAGAAGCAGAGTCAATGTGTGCCAGTGTTGGGCTCACTTTTTCCATTTTATACAGTCCCAAATCCTCTGCCAAGAAAGTTGTCTCCCCTGAATAAAAATGAGCATTTATTAACACAATCAAGACAATCCTCTGCAGGCACGTCCTGAGGCCTACCTTCCAGGCGATTCTAGATTCTCAGTTCCACAATATTATCCATCACATCTTTGCCCCTTGTCAACTTTCACCCAAGCACATCACTTTTAAGACATAACCTTCTACTTGTTCCTGCAGGGTCAGTACCATGTTATTCAATTATTTCCTCCTGTCTTAGTTATCCTTGCTGTGATGAAAAACACTGATAAAAGCAACTTGAAAAAAAACAGGTTACCCAGCTTAAAGTTCTAGAGGGATATAGGTTATCATGATAGAGAAGTTATGGCAAAAGGCAGGGAAATCATGGTGACAGGAGCTGACCCATCACATTGCATCCACACTCAGGAATTAGAGCCTTCACAGGAAGCAAAGACAGCCTCTAACACTTTAAGGCATGTCTCTGTCACCTACTTCCTCCAGCAAGATTCAAGTCTTCTCAAACACAACAGCTGGAGATCACATGTTTAAACAAATGAGCCAGTAGGGACATTTAATATTCAAACCATAGCAAAAACTTCATGTATTTTCCCTGTAGTAATTTTCTAGAAAAGAAAGGCAGATAAACAAGTTGAATCTAAAGTTAAGGACATTGTTGGCTACATCGACTACAGTGATATGAACTTTCTTGGGAGGGGAGAGTCATGTGTCAAGTTCTTGTGATTGGCTTTTTACACACACATAGACACACACACACACACACACACACAGAGAGAGAGAGAGAGAGAGAGAGAGAGAGAGAGAGAGAGAGAGAGAGATTCATATGAGGACAACTAATCATGAATGGGATAATATTTGATGGTATCAGCAAGTAGGCATTTTGTAAGTAATTGATCTTGATGGCAGAACCCTCATAGGTAAGAGCAAGGCGGTGGTTCTCTAACTCTTAATTCTGTGTCCCTTTAAATAGCTTCCTATGTTGTGTTCATTGCTACCTCATAACTGTAACTTTGCTACTGTTATAAATCATAACATAAATCTGGGTTTTCCCATGGTCTTGGACAATGCACAAGGGGTTTTGACCCATAGGTTGAGAGCTGCTGGATTAAGGGTTTCTGTAAAAGGGTGCCCAAAGTACTAGTTATGAACCCCAAAGTGGACATTTATCAAGTACGAAGTCTGCGGGTGCTTGATTTTGTACTTCTTAGCCTCTAGTATTGTGAAAAAAAATTCTTCATTGTTCACAATTTATTCATCTTCTGGTATTAGGCTAGAGAAGCTTGTAGAGAGCAAGACAATATACTATGTTTTATGTTAAAATGAGACAAAACGATACCTCTTTTCCTATTGTCAGTCTTCAGAAACTTCTGGCCTTATTTTTGACCTGTAGAAAGATTGAGTTAATTGAAAGAAGAGCTTCTTGCATCAGAATATTGACTAATGCACAGAATTCACATTTCCAGTAGGATCTTATGCAGCCTAAAGTCTTGCTTACTCTTGCCTCCCACTTGAAGCAATGGGAGCTCTGGCATGCTCCCTTCAAGTAGCTCATTCATAAGATCCTGTTTAGAATCCTAACCAAACTTCCAGCCTCCCTAGCTGCTCACATAAGGACTGGTTTGCCTTTTTGCCTTTGTTGGGAAGGTCACCTTTGCTTCAGCTGTAATTAATTCTTGCCAGGCTAATAGTGTTCCCTGTGAATCACACAGGTCTTGAGGGGAGAAAATTGATAATCTAATAACCACAGCAAAGTGAGACAACCTCAGTGCCCAGGCCACATATCTGGCTCTCTATCTTCTTGGCTGGCATGGCTTGGTCTGTATGTATGATTGCTGGTAGCAGGAGGAAATTAAAATAAAAAAGTTGCCTCATCTTATGTTAAGCAGCATCTTGGCCCCTGCTTTCAAGTTCAAAGGCAGATTCTGAATCAGCCCATCCCTCACCTGGAAGCAGAGGCTTCTTCTCATGCAATAAGATACAACAGCTTAGCTTGCATGAGGTTTTTGGTAAAAGGCCAAATATTCAAAAAACCATCTGCTTGCACTGCTCATAAATCACAGAAATGATTGCCCTTGATCTGCAGCCATTCCCCATTATAGAGGATATTGGTTTCCAAAAGATGTCACTGCATATTGAAATGAGGTGGTCCCTTCCAAGCAGAAAATTCCTCTTCCCCATTATATTATTACAGCAGCAGAGTAGAATTATGTCATGTTAGTCCTCAAAGGCAGATAGGATCTCAGAGAAGATGCAGGTAGAGTGGAGGTTGTAAATTTTGCGCCTAGCATAAAGGACGAGGTGTTAAAACTTTTAATGCTCTGCTCTAGCTACATGCTGTAAGAATCTAAAGTGATTGAGAGCAAGATCTATTTCTGAAAATGTCTTTTAACTGAATGTCCATCTTGTCATCCATAACACTCTCTCTTACCAAGAGCAGAGACTACAGCAGTTAATAGAATGCATATAAAGAATGACTGTACAGCAAATAGCCTGTGAAAGCTAGACAGTGTTATTATTTAGCACTTGGGAAACCATCTGTAGTATACTTGGCATTGTGCAAAACACGGGGGAGAACAGGACGTCTGGCCAATGGTTTTGATGATCTAAGTGAGACACAATCTTTGGAAGAACTGGCATGACACAGGCGTACTCCACTGATTTACCCTCTGTTGTAACAGCCAGCAAAGTGCCAGATCTGAATCTCACAAAGCATTGGGACATTCCTGGTACATGCTTTGACACCGGGGTCCATTCCAGCTGGGATGATCTGACAGCATGCTGCCTGCTGACCTACAGAGAACTGGTTGCAGTCACAGGTTCCCGTGTAGTGTCTTTGTCCTGAAATAGGTTGCAATAAGGGCTTGCTCGTTCTGAGCTTAGTTTACCATCTGTTTGAAATCACAAGGAGGCAAAGTAGATGAGACCCACAGGGAACTCTCTCTCAAACTATGATGAAGTGAAAAGTTTATTTAAAATAGGTCTATCGAGAACATGATTTCTGGCCAGGTCCTGCTCATATGTGTGCATGAAATTTCAACTTACAGACTTAGTTTCTAATCAACATTTAGCTTGGAATGCAGAGAGAATCCACTTACAGAACTGGTTAGCTGGTTAGAAAGAGTGATGGGGGAAAAAAGAAATAGGCCATGGTTAAGTACACACCTGGATTTGTGCCCCAGTTCTACAGTCATTGAGATACATTTCTTTAGATTGGCTGTCTAACCTTGGTTTTCTTCACTGATGATAATTTACACTATTTAAAACTCTTATGTAGATTAAAATACATAGTGTATATGTAATAGGTCTGCAGACACAACTGACCCTATGATACAGCTACCACTGAGACCTTGGAACCCAGCATGTAGGTAACAACACTTATCAAAATGAGAACAAAGACTTAATCCACTGAAACCTACAGTTCTGGGAAAGTCCCTAAATGTACTAACCATGCTCTTTGGCTTTGGAAGTTCTCATTTTGTCTAACTGTTCTTGATTACTGAGGCATGTTAACCTGGGATGGGTTTTTATGCTTAAATCCCACCCAGAGGTCAGCTTCTGACTGCATGTGACTTCCCAACACCCAGAGTAGTTGCCTGATGGTGAAGAAAGACTTTCTTTTGGCTTAAAGTCATGTCTGAGTGGTCTCCTTTGGCAGATATCTCACTAAATCTACATGTGTTTATTTTTATATGTATGTGTGTATATATATCCCAATCTATTGCTATCTTGGGAGACATTCAGAATGACAAGTCTAAACAAACATCCAATTAAGGAGGTCATTAAGTACCATCTCTAGAAGACTTGAATATTCTAGAGAAGTTAGTGCTGAGGCAGTGCTGGGCAACCAAAGCCACAGTGACCCCATGGCACTGGGCAGGTCAGCTGGTTCTCTGTTTTGCCATGTCCTGTGTGGGATGGATTGAAAATTCATGTTGAGGCAACACTGAGTCCAGTGTGAACTGGCATATACTTACACACACATACACTCGACTGTGTACATGAATAGTTCAGTTTTTTTGGGAGGGGGGGAGGAAGAAATAGGCTTAGTTACTGCATGAACAAGAGTCCATTTCAAGGAAAACCAGGACAGGATTAAACACAGGACACTCTGCAGCTGCCCTGACCTTCAATAGCCTGGAATGATTCTCACAGCTGTGAGGACAACAGAAGCATGTCCAGTAGCCACTGCAGCAGGTCTGAAAGCTCATCTTTTTATCTCTCAGAAAATGTTGCCTTCTCCCCATGGTGCTGTGGATCTAGAGAACACAGCTGTCCCAGCTCATTATACCTTTCCCTGAGTCTCTTCACTTCTGATAGTTCACTGACCAATGGCAGCAGCTTCTCTCCCAGAGCTGGTTTCCAACCATTGGCTTTGTGCCACAAAGTCTCTGCTACCTTGCAGAAGTGATTGATCAGAAGATGGATACCTCCCATTAGCAAGGAACAATGCCCTTCCTTCCTTCCTTCCTTCCTTCCTTCCTTCCTTCCTTCCTTCCTTCCTTTCTTTCTTTCTTTCTTTCTTTCTTTCTTTCTTTTTTTCTTTCTTTCTTCTCTCTCTCTCTCTCTCTCTCTCTCTCTCTCTCTCTCTCTCTCTCTCTCTCTCTCTCCCTCTTTATTTTTTTTCTTATTTCTTTTTTTTTTAAACAGGAATTGGGATGAAGCATCTTTGTTGCTCAGCCTTAGTACCACATCATTAGCATGGTAGCTACAATGTGGAAAGTATAATCAAATCCCTGTCTTCGGTTCACTATATCACTTTGTTTTTAATGGGACACATGAGCAGATACCTATTCACCCTAGATAGCTCAACTGTTATAAAGACAGGAGTCTACCCAAGCCTAGCTTGGTGGACCAGTAAGTTTAGTGTGGTTACTTACAACATCCTGGGTATAGAGTGATTTACAGCAGCATGGATAACTCAGCCAGCTGAATTGCTAAAATCTCCAACCCAAGGATCAATGACAACTTAGAAAAGTGCCCTCTACCACTTTCAGACAGTTCCATCAAAGAGCCTCCTTCTGCCAAGCAACTGCTAACTCTGCTTATATAAACTCAGGTAGAAGACTTCAGAGTCATGCATCTTTCATCTGTGTTCTTCAAACTTCTCTGTGATTTATGGACTTTCTCATTGGAAGTAATGTTTAATAGCTATAGACGGTACTGACTGGTTTTGTGTGTCAACTTGACACAGGCTGGAGTTATCACAGAGAAAGGAGCTTCAGTTGGGGAAGTGCCTCCATGAGATTCTCCATGTGGGATATTTTCGCAACTAGTGATCAAGGGGAGAGGGCCCCTTCTTAGTAGTACCATTTGTGGGCTGGTAGTCCTGGGTTCTATAAGAAAGCAAGCTGAGCAAACCAGGGGAAGCAAGCCAGTAAGAAACATCCCTCCATGTCCTCTGCATCAGCTCCTACTTCCTGACCTGCTTGAGTTCCAGTCCTGACTTCCTTTGGTGATGAACAGCAATGTGGAAGTGTAAGCTGAATAAACCCTTTCCTCCCCAACTTGCTTCTTGGTCTTGATGTTCGTGCAGGAATAGAAACCCTGATTACAGCAGTATCCCATTTACTTCAGTATGACAATAAAACACAATCACCTGACTTAGGCATTGCTTCGGAGAAATGATGCAGAAATGTGTGCTTGCTGGACTACTTGAATCAGAGTTTGCAGTTGGAGTCCAGGATTACATGTTTCACACAGTTTGAAGCTATGCACCCATGTTAGATTTTGAAAAGAACTTTCTAGAACATGCTGCTGTAGGTGGGATTTGAGGTTCAGCAACTTCAGGTCACAAGATGACTTGTTGGGAATACAGAGTCTCAGGCATCATTGGACATCCAGTCCATCATCTAAAAACTTGTTATAAATGCAAATGGTCTCTAACTGATTTATGTAAATCAGAAAATCTGAAGATGGAGTCCAGTGATCTGTGTTTAAACTCGCTTTCCAGGTGTTTGAGATGCAACTAAGGTTTCAGCTATGACTACCAATTAGACTACCCTAGAATTTAAAGGGGATTGAAGCTTGGGCATCAGTAAGAGGATTTTATAATGAACTCATGGTTATAGTGTGCAGTCAAGCCTGAGAATGAGCATGAGCAAGTGGAGGTCTTAAATCTCTGCTGCAATGTTCTCAGAGTTCCACGAATTCTTCATATCTCAAAACTTCACTATTCAACACTTGTGGTTGTTTGTAAGCCAGTCTTACAATCTTCCAATAGATTTTTTTTGTTTTTGTTTTTGATTGGGTCATTAAGAATGCATTTCCGTTGCCCAGAAACTTGACACCACAGTTAGCATAGTTATTGCATTGTGAGGATGTAAGCAGAGGATTCTCAGGGGATGTGGAGGCTAGGCATTTGGAACTAGTCATGAGAGTGTGAAGGTATGCACATCCTTGCTTATTTGAATATGAACTAGCACTATGTGATATTAAGGCCTCTGTTAACAAAACCTCTTCTTTTGCCTGTAGCTTTGGACAAAGCCACAGCTGCGAGGAACCAGCAGGGAACACAAAGCAGCTGGGCTTGGTCGCATTTCAGGTGAGTCCCCAAGAGTATGTACTGTGTGCTTTCAGTACACAGATGCTGACTCGTGATGGATCTGGAAGAACAGGGAATAAGAAGTGCCAAGACAATTTGGATCAAGGGGTAGAAGATGACTGCTGCTGGAATTGGCTAATGTGCAGTCCTTTAATGATGTAGAATATGTTGAGACATCATTTCCAAAGTAATGGACATATTTCTATACCCAATGTACTCTATCTATCATGGAGAAGGTAGAACATATCACACCGTGAAGAAGCATGTTGTACAGTCTCTGTCCTTTTTACCTGGAACATCAGCCATCATTAATTTTTGCTGTTTCACCATCAAGCATCTCAGTTGCTCACAAAAACAAGCATTCATTTCTCTTTCCTGTGCATTGCACAGTGACCCTGCAGTTCTATCCCAACAGGAGGAAGGGTTTAGATATACTCCATGCGTCTTCCTATTCCAGGGCCCACCCAAGGAATGTCACTTTGTGGGTATATGATGGTTTCTTGGTGGATGGCTGGAATGTATGACTTTATTTTCAAACATATTTCCTCTTTAATTTTTCTTAAGAATCTGAAATATAGTTAAGTTTACCATATTGCTCTAATCAAAGCCAGCATGGCAGTAAAACCCAAAGATTATGGAATGTGAAAGTGAGCTCTTTTCCCAGTTGACCATGACAGGAAAAGAGAGCAGAGTATTACCTTGGAGCATCTGAAAAACCTCTCAGGGCCAAAGAAGCACAGCATTTTTTTTTCTATGAAAAAAATGTACCTTGCTTCTTTTTCAGACCTTATGACCGAAAGTTCTAGAGGTGCCATATGATGTTGCCTTGGAGAAATGACTGTTTCTCCTGCTACACTCTGGAGTTGGTCTGTTGAGTTTGAGGAAAAGCCATATTACTTTGGACCATTTATCCTTTTCGGAATGTGTACCTACTTTGTATAGAGTTGGTGAACTCAGAAGACCAGATCTTGGACAACTTGTCTTCAAGCTACTCATAGACCACTTATATGTCTGATAAGTGTCTTCAAACTGACTGGAACTCCAACCATTCCATCCTCAGTCTAGGTACAGAATGTGTAAATGTCTTGTACAATCTGGTCATACTCACGCCCTTTCTTAGCATCAGTGGGTGTCTGTAAGTTTGTGTCTACTAGTGGCCTGGTAGATGGTTTTCTGAGTTCATTTCATTGATTAAACCTCATGCTTGGTTCACTGTGAAAGGCTAGCATTAACTAAAGTGTTCAGTTCAGTGTTACAGCTCTAAGCAGCATCCCTGAAGATTGCAGAGAAGACTATGGCTGAAAAAGTAACAATTTGCTGTTTACTTTGCCTGAGATAAAGTGTGACCTGGAACCAGGCTGTGCAGTGATTTCCAGGTAGAAGTCGTTGGTTAGCCCTAGTTCTGGAAGCACCAGATTAGAACACTGGGGACAATGAAGTGAGTCATGGGTGGGTGTAGATAGATCTTCAAGAAGGATAAAAGACTGAAAAGATTGTTTCTCATGAAGCAGAAGAGATCTTTGCCATTGGGTACCCAGGGAACTCTATACCTGTAAGTTGGTTTCCTTTATTAGCCAGTATGTTATTTAATTGGTAGACTCAAAAGCAGAAAAGGCATGGTGTTGGAGACAGAGACTAGGTTTGCTATGGGCTCAACTGCATGAATTTCCCATCTGGCTGAATTTTTCAAGAGAAATACCAGTCCAAACCCAACTTTGGCAACAAACTTCAGGGGTGTTTTATAGGAACTCAGTAATAATATCAGCTAAGTCAGATTCTTAGTATCAGAGATCAGAGTCTTTCTTCTATCAGAACAGATGTGTCCAGGATGAATTTAGATTATCTTTTTGTCCTTTATTTCTTTACACCACCATCTATGAGTTTTCAAAATTCCATATATACCATCATAATGAATATATCACTTCACAGTACCATAGCAGGGCAGTGGGCTCGTACCCACAGGATGAATGGATACTATCATACACTCCATCATTAGAAGATGTTGGCCCTAGAGTATGATTCAGTGACCTTACATATACCCAGCTGTGACAGGCGCTGATAGTTATCATCTTGAAATTTTTAGAATGTCATTTTATAAAATGCACTATGTGCTCCTGTGATTGGCAGATTTGTGGAATGAAAGTCCAAGGTGTCCCTAGAGCATTCCTGATTTCTTTTCTTCCTGAGAGAAGATTATTCAAGTTTTATATTTGAGACACCCTACTGAATGTCCAACTACCTTCTTCTGCTCTCCCTTTTCAGTTTAAGCTTGTCAACTGTTTCAGTTGCTTATACCCAAAAGCGTTTTTGATGAATACATACTATTACTAAGGCTCTCTCTCTCTCTCTCTCTGTGTGTGTGTGTGTGTGTGTGTGTGTGTGTGAATGTGCACATGTGCAGGCAAGTAGTCATGCATGTGTAGGGGTGTGCATGTGGAGGTCTATATGAGTTGAGGGTCTTCCACAATTGTTTTCTACCTTATATTTTGAGACAGAGTTCCTCACTGAACCTGAAACTAACTGGTAAGCTAGATTTGGTGACAGATGAGTTCCAAGGATCTGCCTGTCTCTTTTTACATTGGGTCTTCTTTTTTTTTTTTTAGTTTATTTATTTTTTAATTTTCTATATTTTTTATTTACATTCTGAATGATTTCCCCTTTCCTAGTTCCTCTCTCCCCGAAAGTCCCATAAGCCCTCTCCCCTCCCCCTGCTCCCCATTCAACCCCCTCTCACTTCTCTGTCCTGGCGTTCCCCTACATCCAGTCTTTCCAAGACCAGAGTCTCTCCCTCCATCTTCTTAGAAATCTATTGATATGCGGATTGTGTCTAGGGTATTCTGAGTTTCTGGGTTAATATCCCCTTATCAGTGACTGCACACCATGTGTGTTCTTTTGTGATTGGGTTACCTCACTAAGGATGTTATTTTCCAGTTCTGACCCTTTGCCTAGGAATTTTGTGAATTCATTGTTTTTAATTGCAGAGTAGTATTCCATTGTGTAGATATACCACATCTTCTGAATCCATTCCTCCGTTGAGGGACATCTGGGTTCTTTCCAGCTTCTGGCTATTATAAATAAGGCTGCTATGAACATAGTGGAGCATGTGTCCTTATTGCATGCAGGGGAACAACCCTGAGATTCCACCTCACACCAGTCAGGATGGCTAAGATCAAAAACACAGGAGACAGCAGGTGTTGGCGAGGATGTGGAGAAAGAGGAACACTCCTCCACTGCTGGTGGAATTGCAAGCTGGTACAACCACTCTGGAAAGCAGTCTGGCGGCTCCTCAGAAAACTGGGCATGACACTCCCGGAGGATCCTGTTTTGTTTTTTTGTTTGTTTGTTTGTTTTTTTGATAGCCTTAATAGAATGAGTCCTAATATTATTCACCTTTTAATTAAGGCAAATGAAATATTTGATATGTTTTCAAAAGTTTCTAGGAGATTTTAGTTTACCATACAATGTTAATTCCTCTCTACTTTGTTTCTAAAAAAACTTCTTGGTTGTTTTTAGGACAGCAAGATATTCATTTTAAAAGGAAAAAAAGATGGTATAGTGGGGTGGAGGAGGTGATAGGAATGATAGAGGTAGATAAACAAGGACGATTTTGGCATTGCCATATGAGTCGATGTCACTTTAAGGAAAGCTTTTAGAAGGAAATGATAAACACTGGCCTTGGCATTTGCCTCCATTCCCTGCACAGAATGTGATTCGGAGAGTTGAAGTGGAAATGGCTGCCCTGTGCTGTGGATCCGCAGTGTGAAGGACAGCTATTTGCTAAGGATGACAGAGCAGGAATGTCGAACTGAGACTCTGATGTCATTGTGTAGTCCTCAGACAAACCCAAGCCCTCCCTGGTTTGCCTCCTTGGGGACTTTAAGAAGATAATAGCTCACTTTTCTTGATGAAAGCATTATAGTAAAGGTTCTGTAACATGCAAATGAAAGTAAGACTGAACTCACAATGCCTGTTTTGTGTGTCTTCCTTTTATTATAGCTTAGGAATGGAATAAAAAATATCCTTCTAAATGACTAAGAGAACTATAAAGATTGCTGGAGAAACTAAAGCACAGTGAGAGCTATGCTTTTTATTATAAAAAATTCAAATAAGGAATAATTGTTGATAAGGTTGTTATATTTTGCTACTAAAAAGAACAAATGTTAAGACTTTAAAAGAGCAATGTGGGTGCATTTTTATTCACTTCCTTAAATATAGAAATCACCTTATTTTTGGATAGTGCTATCTATCCTTCCTGTTACTAGTAAATTGTTCCCCATCTGAGAATCTCTTCTTCCTTCTAGTATTGCTCTAAATGTGTATTTTACCTTCAGCTATGTGGAGCTGTCGTCAGATCCCAGTAGAAACATTTACAAACACCGTTGCAAGCCCCCGTGTATCTTCTGGGCAGGTATTTTCCAGGACTGACTCAAGGGCTCTGTCTTGTTCTATTACTGAATAATCCTCCATGTCATAGCTTCGTTTTGATTTCGTTATGATTTTTCACATGTCAAATATCACCTGTGTTAAAGTGCAGAAATGTAAACTTCAAGAGCCCCGGGAGCTGTCATATATAATCCAACCCAAACTTTTAACAGAGGTTTGAATATCACTGAGTCCTAGAAATACAGGCATCTTGTTGATAAACCCACATGCTGGGATAAAGGCTTGCTGGCAATTGACCTGTCTTGCTGGGACGAGGCTGGGGACCTGGGAACAGATCCTTTTCTGGTTCTGTGCTGTTCTGCAACTTCACACTTATTTCTGTTTCTTTGTTTATGTCTTTCCCTTTTAAGCCAGGTTTCCTTTTATGCTCCTCCCCTTTCACATCCCCATCTAGGCCCTTTACAGGTAGTTCCTGTTTGTTTTTTGTATGTTTGTTTGTTTGTTTTTGCAAGATACTCTGAGAGGATTTTTTTTGCAACTGGCTGCTGGAGTTTGATGTCTTTTGTTTGCAGGGGTCCTATGGGCTACTACCGCCTAGCCCCCTCCAGGGCTTCTTTGCTATGGAGAAGCTCAAAACTTTACCAAGAACTGCTTGCAGGTCACACTGTGCCTACCCGTGTTTTAAGAACTATGATGATCGGTCTACTCTGATGGCTGTAGTAAAATACTTCTGACTGGCCAGCTTAAATGGCAAAAGGATTCTCTTTCAGGTTCCGAGGACTGGAGCCTGAATGTTTTCTGCTTGGCTGAAATCAAGGTGCCTGCAGGGCTGAACTCTCTTCAGAAGGTCCTTAGATGCTCTCTGCCAACGTAGCCTTTAGTGGCTGCCTGTATCCTTCATTCACAGACACTTGTCTCCATTCTAAAAATGTATCCCTCCATTTCTACTCCATCTTTTACTTCCTTCTGTCCTAAAATAGGCTCTCCCTCTGCTGGCCTTTAATGAAGACGTTTGAGTTTGTATGTGTGGTCTACCAAATAATCTCTTAACCTTAAAATTCCTAATTGAACCTGTGAAGTCACTTTTGCCATTGAGGCAGGAATCAAAGTTACAGAGGTCAGCCAGCACAAATACTTGCTCTCTTTTTACTTATATCTGATCAGAAAACAGTGATGTGGTACCGTGGGCTGGTGTACCTACCCGAGGACATCTTCTGAATTCGGAGTTGCAAGCATAAGGGATTTACATGATCATGGAAAGCATTTGAACCCTCTTCCCAGGGAGATGATTCTGATGGTTTTCAGGTGGAAGAATCTGCAAAGAAATATGCAGAGTCCTTAGTTGTGCTTTCCTGCTCTCAGGAGCGCAGAAAATTATTCTGAGAGTGGATAGGAAAAGAGAGGAGAGGAGAGGAGAGGGGAGGGGAGAGGAGAGGAGGGGAGGGGAGGGGAGAGGGCAGGGGAGGAGAGGAGAGGGGAAGGGAAGGGGAAGGAAGAGAGCAAAGGAAGGGAGAAAAACTGAGTCTGTTAGAGAGTGAGAAAATGATTGGGGAACACAAAGTGGAGGTGAGGTAGAAGCCTGAGGCCTGTCTGCCTCTGCCAGTGCCTTGCTTTGATGGCTAATTGTTCCTTTATTTTGTGTGAAATCCCTTATAAACTGCTACTGGGTCATGATGTGGAGCTTCCAGGATACTCTGCTGTTGTGTCATACTTCAGCAGTTTGAAGTGTCCTGTTGAGGGAGTGGGCCATATTTATAACCAACGTTGAGATGGAAAAGCTTGTGACATTGAGATAATTGTTTGATATGCTTCCTGAAGTACTGTTGCTTTATCTCTTCAACCTTCTGCCATTCAAACTACCTTGGCCAAACGACAGTCATTTTGCTAAGAACAAGGCTACTAAGAAGAGGGACAAAGAGGGCATTGGGAAGATTTTAGCCACACACCCCTCTTGGTGGTACCGCGATCAAACACTCCTGAATACTAGGCAACAACCTTGTCACATTTGAAAAATCTTCAATCCTGGATAACATCCTTGGGTTTGCTTAGGTGATTTCACTCAGATCGTCAGCATTCCCTGGGCAAACCTTTCCAGTTCTCACTTTTCAATCATAAACCTCATTAGAAATGGCTCCATTCTATGAATAAGCCTGTAGCAGGCTGCAGAGTCAGCCCGAGAAAGGATGGAGTAAGAACCATACTTAAGGGAAGCCTCACAAGGACACAGGGCAGTCAGGAACAATGAGATGATTCTCCCAGGGAGTGGCCATGCCATTGAAAACCATTTCATATGTCTAATGCACGAGGTCAGAAACCACTGATCCTTTTGAATTTGATGACTAGAAAGCAAGGTCTGTTTTTAATGCATCTCATCCAGCACAATAGTGGGATCTGGGAGTCTCTGGCCCTGCAAAGGAAACTTTACTGGCACACCAAGTATCAAATCTTTGAGGAGAGGGAGCCCAAGAACAGCTGGAGTTATCACAAGGCAAAAAGCAATCAGCTATTATCACTTAATGTGGAACATAATATGGTATCTATATGTGGTACTGATTGGTGCCATGGCCAGTTCCACTAGTGACTTGTTTTCACTACATGACACCTAGGTCTCTTCAAAGTACTGAAGTATGGTATAATACCGGACTATACTGGAAGAGCAAAAGGATTGTCTCTGAATGAAACAAAGGGGCAGAGATTGCCACAGCAGTGCAAGGGTGTCCTGAGTAGGGGGGGATTCTGGAAGGCAGAATGAGGGATGAGATGTCGAGGAGTTGACAGCCTTTGAATGCAGTGGAGTGACAGTGCCATTCATTGTCCCCAAGCTGAGTTCTGCCTAATTCACAGAACACAGTGACTTAAGAGTTCTCATGTTCTACTTGTTTCCTGTGAGAGATGGGGGCTGTTGGTTGCTAGGGTTACCGTCTAAATGTGAACTCAACTGACATGGCATCTCTTAATAAGGGCAAGTCCTTCATGTATTTTTGATAGCGCACCGGTGACAAAATCCTCCTCAGTTTAGCAGAAAAATACTGCAAGAGAAAATTGTCAATGACAACATCAGTGTCCTCTCTCGGCTTCAGGGATTAAGTGAGCAGCAGCCGCTGTCAGGCCCCGATGTGGCTTCAGGATTCCTTAAAAAACAGCAGCTAAATTAAAGGTCCCTACCTGAGGGGAGGGGAAGCCTGCTTTTCCCAGCAGGGAGATGCCTTGATTAAAGCTCAGCCTGACCTTCCAGCTTCATCTCCACAGAAATAGAGACGGGTTTCCTAAATGGCAGGACTTTTACAGAATCATAATGCGCAGGGACTAGGGTGCTGTGCTCGAAATTTCCATCTTCATTCCTGGAGCCCGCATAGGAGAAAATAAAGGAGGGCCTCTATTATTTGTTATCAAAAGAGAGCAGCCCTCCTTTCCTTGTTTCTTTTGTGCAGAGACACAATTATCTGTAGAACAAGTAATTCATTCTTCAGCCCTTTAGATTGCTTTTCTGCACACCGAGTTCTTGGGTTATTATCGTTTAGTGGATGCCAATGGTGTGATGGGAAGGCTTCGATGCTGAGGGTGATATGTATTGGTAAAGAATTCGCTCAGGGGGGAAACAGCCCAAGCTTCGGGGAATTTAGAACAAAAGCAAAGCCCCACAGGACCAATCTGTTTCCTACTTAATGAGGATAACATAAGCCTGCGGATTTTTTCCTTGTATGTTCTTTGATGTTCCATTAAGTCATAATTACTTAAATTACAAAGTGTGCTGGTAGCCTATGGAATTTAAAGGACTTTTTCTCTTTTAAATCACAATGTGTAGGAGGAAAACAATTTCTAACAAATCAGAGAATATATCCACTGCAGTGTTGTATTGGGTTTTATTTTGTGCATTAAATTTTAAAAATTAATAAAAGTGAGTCTTCATGTTATTAACACTCTCCATTTAATGCAATTTGCATATGGCACATAGAGCCTCATTTCTTTGTGATGCTTAGGAAAGATCAAAATGTTCACAATAATAGTTGACTTCAGAGCAAGTTCCAGGAGAAACTGTAGAAATGTTTATTAAGGCAGAAATCTGAATGTTTTGTCTGTTGCATTTTTATATGATTAGTAAACATCACAATCAGTCTCAGTGATTGTAAACTCACTAAAGAGAGGACAGTCATTGTTTGCAGGGCAGCAGTCCCATAGGAAGGAGATGCATTCAGCTTGTGTAGAGTGAGTTACCTCATCTCTACCAGCACCTAATGTCATGTCAGGGCAGTGTTCCTGCAAAAGGGCACCATGTATCCAAATAAACGTCACCCATGTCTACAGAGGGGAGGAGTGCATTATCTCATATCACTGTCCCTAGAACAAATGAAATGTGTTTGTACTTAGCAGCTGTAGGCATGAAGCAGATGAGAGAGAGAGAGAGAGAGACAGAGACAGAGACAGAGACAGAGACAGAGACATAGAGACACAGGGACAGAGAAAGGAAATCAAGAATTAAAATGGAAACAAACCCCAGCAGTGTACTTATCAAAACTGAGGATATGCTACCCTCTGGTGGCCAAGCACACCACTGTCATGCTCTACGTGGATTGAGCAAAACCTGATTGTTTTTTTTTTTTTTTTAAATTTAATTTATTTTTTTAATTTACATTCCAAATCACTTCCCCTTTCCCGTTTCCTGATTGTTTTTTTAAAATCAGAACAAGTATCTGAGCATTCTTATAGTATCGACACAGTGTTTAATCTTTCCACCAACTTTCCGCTACAGATAGCTAAATCTATACCAATTATATTTGTCTGTTTTGTGTGCACCATATCGTGAATTCGTGTTTCCCCCATAGAGATGTTTATTCTCTTCTGTCTGCGTCTTTCTGTTCTTCTACCCAGTGTTGGATTATAATATGAACAGAGTTTATAGCCTACTCTGTAAAATAACATGGAGAAATCTAGACATTTCAGGCGTTTTCTGCCTTTAAAAATGGTAATTCATGTACAGAAGTTGGAGTAAATGTAAATAAAAACTGAAGACACAATTGAAGCCAACAGTGAAAGAATCCAGAAGAATGAGATGGAAATATGAACCTGTCTTCCTCCACACAGCTGCCTCCCCTTCCCTGTGGTGCCTGTCTCAGCCTTGGCACACTAATTCTTGCTATTCAAGTGAGGCATGAAGGCACCACTGTGTTCTCTTCTCTCTGACAATTGCCGTGTGCATTCTTTTACAACTTCTGTTGGGTAATCTGTAGTGCTTGAACGTGTGTAGATTCTAATTTTTCTCTTTTGTTCATAGTGGGAATAGTTTGGTTCAATCTATTACTTGTATTTTAGTTCCATGTTTGTAATACTTCAAAAACTGTGTCCTTCACAAACTTTCTTGTTTGTTCTGTTTTGGTTTGTTTGTTTGAGGCAGGGTCTCACCCAGTAACTTTCACTACCCTTGAATTCACAGTCCTGCCTGAGGGCTAAGATTATAGACACAAATGACTCTGGTTGTCTTTAAACTTTGTTGCTGTGAAAAATTAGAATTTTTTACTTTAATTTTGCCTTTAATCTTAACCTTCAGGAGGCAGAGGCAGGCAGCTATCCTAGTTCAAGGCCAGCCTGGGTTACAGATTGAATTTGAGGACAACAGAACTATACAGAGAAACTGTCTTGAAAAACAATGACAGAGAGAGAGAGAGAGAGAGAGAGAGAGAGAGAGAGAGAGAGAGAGAGAGAGAGAGAAAGAGAGAGAGAGACCCCGTCTCCTGCAAACATATTTTCTGCATCAATCTTTATAATTCAGTGTTTGCCCCTCCCACTGGTATGGCTGCTATATGGACTCCTCTGCTCTAGTACCCAAGTATCATAGCACAGATTTATTTCACAGGGGTTTATTTTAGGTAAACCTAAAAATGCAATAAACAGAAATTCTTGAGGAGTAAACATTCAGGTTCACATTGAGTATAACAATCGATAATTTGGATGTTAAAGAGCATACTTATTTTAGCGACGTTTGCTTTTGAACATTTTGACAATTATGACTTCTGAAGGCATTTTGAACCGTCGGACTATGTGCTTGAGTTAAAACTTCGTGTCCCATAATTCATTGTGACACTCATGATGAGTCTTCATGATAAGGCGGTCACCGCAGAGCACCCACGTCCTGGCATGTCTCTGACTTACTAATAAAACTAGGGGCACACACTGTGCGAGAGGAATCATCGACGAGACTAATAAAAGAATTACAGTGGTTTGTAGGAATGAATAAGAACTATCCTTGATGCAACCCATGGGTATCCTTAGGTGGCTTCTGCCAGTGTGCCGAGTTAATGATGGTCCGAGCGAGAGCAGAAACAACCATTACCAGAAAGCCAGGGACAGCCTGTTGTCTCGGCTTGCACTGATGGTTTTGGGCTGCTGGGTTCTTAAGAAGTGTTCTGAAATAACCAGCGACTTGATTCCAAAGCCAGCGCTGGCAAAGGGAAGAGTCCAATGATGAAAAGCACTAAGGCTGTACCTGGCAGTAACCTGCTGGCCGACAGCCTCTTGACAGGTGGCCGTGCTGTGGCGTGCTCTCTCAGTCCTGGGGAGATAGTGTTCCTTGGTTGTGAGGTTATGAGTCTCTGCAAAGCACACTTTCTTGCAGCTTTTACAGCAGTTGACCGCAATCGGTGACCTGGTTTCAACTCTAGGTGTTCTTAGATGGCCTCATTCTGATTCAAAGCATTGCGTGTGCTAAAATGAAAAGTATCCTTCTGTTGGCACAAAGGGGTGTCATGGAGGGAGAGAAACTAGAAAGAGGCATGCAGAGTCTGCCCTCTCAGTGGCAAACCCGTGTTGTGCCTTTGTTTACCCTCTCTTTCCCATGCACTTCAGGCATCAAAAGGTGTCACACAGACCATGATCCCAAGGCCTGTGTGCTCCGCTGAGCAAGGCTGATGCTGACACCAGAGCAGTGACCATGGCAAGGTCAAACTGAATCTGGATCGCTCACTGAGGAGAACTGGCTGACTAAACAAAGAAACCCAGGACTGGGAAGGGAGTGAGCGCCACACTGAAACCCGGCTCAACACAGACGGGAGAGCAAAGGCAGTAGTTCCCATTGTCAGTCCCAGCTGCGATTTCTAAATAGTTCCTCTCTGCTTGTTTATATTTTCTTATTTTAGCGTTTTAAAACATAATTTCACCTTCTCCCGGCTTTGGTTTTTCTCTTGGTTTAAAGCGCAAGAAGTCCTCATTTGTCTCATACAGCGTCTCAACTCTGCCATCTAGTGGAAGAGAACGATCAAGACAGTTTTCTTTTCCTTTTTTTTTTCCAGGGATCATTTCAGAAGTCAGACACCAGGCTGCTTTTGGGTAAAGATGACTCCTTTCATCAGACTTCAAAGATACCTGTTCTTCAATTTCCCAAACTTGAGTAGTGCAACTGGAAATTTCATTTAATTGTCTCAGATGTATTCTAGATGAGCCACTGTGTTGGTTGTGGTTATTATATTGAACTTCACAGAGCTCTTGAATAGTTGAGTATCTAAGCTAGTTCTTGCTGTGGACGTGTGGCAGTTTAGGTGACTTGGGAAAGAGATGGAGATTAAGGGTAGGGGTCTTCTACGGGTACCTTCCAAGGGTGCAGAGCCATTTAGGCCTGTAGTTAGAAAGTTCCAATACATTCTTAAACTTCTGTATTAGGTGCAGTTGAGCTTTGCTAAATGTCTTTGGAAGCAAGGGGAACTCAGACCTGTTACTGTGGGACAAACAATACAGTATCCTATAGCTTTGTTTATAGCACTTGTTCATATTTTTTCTGCAGTTGAATATATTACTATAAACTGGTATTGTTTTTTAAACTAGTGAATTTTATTTTAAAATGTATAGCCTGATTATGTACGGTTATGTAAGTTCATTATAAGTATAACAAAAATTAAGAGATACTTAAAGACTCAGTTAATCACCTGTAATTAATCTCCAGAAACAACTTCTTTAAGTACAAGTTTAAAATTTTTTTAAAGTTATAATACAATTACCATCACCCCCCCCCCACCTTCCCTTTCCTCCCTGCAATGCTGGCCATGTATCCCCTTTTGTCTTAGGTAGGTTATGATGAACACCAGGACCAAAGAAAGTTGGGGAGGAAAGGGTTTATTTGGTTTATGCTTCCATATCTCTCATCAAAGAAAGTCAGGACAAGAACTCAAACAAGGCAGGAACCTGGAAGTAGGAATTGATGCAGAGGCCATGGAAGGATGCTACTTACTGGCTTGCCCAGGCCTTTTTTTATAGAACCCTGGACCACTATCCCAAGGACAACACACACTCAATGGGATGCCCGCCCCTCCCCCCAATATCAATTTTTAACTACGAAGATGCCCTGCAGGCTTGTGTACAGGCTGACCTCATGATCTTATGGAGGCATTTTCCTAATTGAAGCTCCCTTCTCTCAAATGACATTAGTTTATGCCAAGTTGACATAAAACTATCCAGCAAACCCTTGCTTTTTCTCAAATCCATAGCTCCCATTTTCAAATTGTTCATAGATACTCATATATACGTACATATGTAGCTGAGAATTTTACATCCTGATCTGCAGGAAGCAGGCAGTAAGAGAGACACTGGGCCTGGCTTTGGCCTTTGAAAGCTCAGAACCGCCCCCCCTAGTGATTCACATCCTCCTACAAGGTCACATCTCGTAATCTTCTCAAACTGTTCATCAGCTGGGATTAAGCATGCAAATATTCTCATCCAAACTACCACACCTGTGTATTTATATATATTTCTAAATGCATAAATGCATTCTTCTCATTCTGTTTGTTTACTGCATGTATATGATCTCACCATTGACTACTTGGCATTAGATAGCTAATTGGAGATGTTATTGCCATGAACATGGCTGCCCAGACAAGAACAACAACAAATAACAGGACATGCTAGCATGGAGGGAGGGTTGTGTGGCCTCAACCTCAGATAGTGAATTATGGGCAACCGGGGAATGGCAAGAGTAGGAGAAATGGTTTTTTAGTCCATATTTGTGTATCTTCTCTTGGCATCTAATCTCTTTGTGATGCAATGTGATCAGTTTTATTCTACTTTCATAATTACAAGATGAATATGATCCTTGTATGACTCAGGAACACAAATTTTAGCAGATAGTAAAACATTTTATAATTATGGGTAAGCTTCTCTAGCTACTGAAAGTGTAGCTTTAAAAAAATATTTTCTAATAAATATTGTCACCTTGAACTCTTGACATATATACACTGATGAGAACAGCTTATTTCACACGGACAAATTACCTTGAAATTCAAGACTAACAAGAATTTTGTTTTAAATGACAAAGTTATCTTCTATGAGTTTGGAATGATTGATTGTGTTCAGGATACTTGTGGGATCCTGTGGGAAGATCCTTTGCTCTCACCCTTGGTGACATGGTCATTTCCATCTGACTGAGTGAACATGCAAAGAATGTCTCCTGGGACAATAAGCTGCTGGTCTTTCATTATTGACAGTTACTTTGTGTTTACTAGAAATTGCATTTGTGTCATTATTTGAACATCTTTTTCTCATGGCATTTCTCTGTGTTGATTTATTAGAGTTGTTTACTGTGACAGTCCTATTAGTCATTCTACACGGTGTCTTCTGCCAGCCATGTTCCCAGCGTGCTCTGTGCACTTTGTTTGGTTTGTGACTTTTAAGTTTTCTGTGGGATAAGATGCGTCAGGGTTTGCTTTACTCTCCATTTTCAGCTTTCATGTTCAGAAATAACCCTGTCAGTGTGCACCTTCATCTCTGCCTCTTGCTTATGCTTTTCTGTTTCTGTTTCAATAGAGGCCAAGCCTTTTTGTACCTTTCTGAAGATATCCTTCAGAAATGGAAATCACTTTTATTCTCTTATTAACTTGCTTCCTGGTGTAATTTTTATACCTCGCCTTTGAGAAAAGAGAAACAACATTGTGCACAGACGATAATTAGCAAATGTCTCCTTTCAGTTGTAGAAGTTATTATTGGTTTATTTCTAGTATTGTGAAGGCTTTTTACCTTCATATTTTATTTTTGTTAAATTTCCATTGTGACACTCGGGGGATAGTGGAGCGTGAACTCCTTGATAAATGACATCAAAGCCATGCACCTATTTAAATCCTTGATCCATTAAGGACTAGGAAAGAGAGAGATGAGGGAGAAGGCTGGAAGTTGTGGAAGTTAGGATGAGCTGACAAGTTTGTGTCTGATTCTGACACATAGAGCCTCATGTCCCTAGGGATCAAGTTAATTTTTTAGACAGCTCGACTGTGGATATTGAATCAAGGAAGATTTAGAGAGGCTAGACAACTGGGAATTTGATCATTTAAATATTTCTCTTGGGTTGGAGACTTGGCTTGGGGGAGTTGGGGTGAAGTGTTTGTGCAAATATAAGGACTTCAGTTCAAATCCTGAGAACTCACGAAAAAGTTACATTGTAGAATTTGGGTTGTAACACTAGACCTCCAAAAGGAAAACGAGGGCAGATGCGAGAGTCCTGGACTACGCATCGTGGCATGTGCAGCAGATAAAAGAAAACAGAAAAGCAGATCTTGTCTCAAACGAGGTAGAAGATGAGGACCATCACTGACTTCCACATGAATACCACGGTACATACACACCCACATTCACACCCACAAGTGTACGTAAACATAAATAAATTGCTCAGCAACTACTAGAACATAGTGTCTCATGTTTTCTCAACCACTACTTGTTGAAGTGTCAGATGAAATAGAGCAGTGTGGCATTTCAAGCTCATGTCCATGGGTAAAGTGAAATAATACAGCCAGAGTTTGTGCCAGACTATATTTACACCTTACTGTTCATAAGAGCAGAGTTTACTTGCAGTCTATTAATATAGTATTTAGAACTGAATTCCTCTGTGAGACTATACTTTTAGTTGCTATTGAACAAATAATTTATTCATAGTTTGAATCTACCATCTAACTATTGCCAGAAATTTCACAAACCTTAAGTGAGATTTGTGTTTGTTTTATTTATTTTTATTTACTCTCTTCTCATATATTACATGCAAACAGTAGTTTTCCCTCCTTACTTTCCTCCCAGTGCCTACCCCGCCCCATCTTCCTTCTCCCCCACATCCACTCACTCTTCTTTGGTTTCTCTTCAGAAATGGGCAGGCCTCCTAGAGATATCAGTCAAACATGGCATGTCAAGTTGCAATAAAACTAGATACCTCCCATCATATTAAGGCTGGACAAGATACCCCCCTACCATTAGGAATCCCATAAACACAACAAGCTACACAGTCATAGCATATATACAGAAGACCTAGATCAGACACACACAGGGTCCCTGACTCCTGGTTCAGTCCCTGTGAGCCCCTATGAGCCTAGGTTAATTGATTCTGTGGGCCGTTTTCTTGTGGTATCCTTGTTCCCTTTAGCTCCTACAATTTCTTCAGCCTGATTTCCCAAGCTCCTCTTAATGTTTGGGTGTGGGACTCTGCATCTGCTCCCACCAGTTCCTGGGTAAAGCCTCTCTAATGATTATGCTAGGATCCAGTCAACCAGACTATCATTAGGAATCCTTTCATTGACCTTGTTTTATCCCTTAAGGTTTTTGGGCTATTCAGCCTCTGGTCAGGTATGGACTCCCTCTTGTGGTGTCCTCATCTCAAATTGGACCACTCAGTGGTTGGCTACTCCCACAAGTTCTGTGTCACCTTTATCCCAGCATATCTTACAGGCAGGACAGACTGCAGGTTGAAGGTTTTGTGGCTGGGTTGGTGTCCCAGTCCCTCTACTGGAAGTCTTGCCTGATTACAGCTGGCTGGTTCAGGCCCCTAATCCATCATTACTAGGAGTGTTAGCCAGAGTAACTTGCATAGACTCCAGGGAATTTCCATTGAACTAGCTTTCTATCTTGCCACTGAATTGTCCCCCAATTCTAGTTTTCAGTACCAATACTCTCTCCCTCCCTTGGCCTCACCTGATTCCTCCTATTCGTATCCCCACCCATCAGTCAGAAGAACAGGTAGAATGCCAATCTGCCCTCAGAGACTTCCAGTGCCAGCCATTCCGAGCTGAAAAATCCAAGCCACTGACACCCCTTCTGGCTTACTGCCTGCCCGGCTGCCATGTTCTTGTCCCTACACCAATAGATATCCACTGCTTGAATGCAGACCATGCCAATCAGAAGAAAAGTGACACTCTGCCACACGAAAGGCCATGATATCTACCAGAAGTACAGCCCTTTATTCTGAAGGAGACTCCCTGCTGAACCAAAAGTCACACTGACTGCCATAAATACAAATCACAAAGACCAGAAGACTATAGAGGAAACAAACCAAGGAACAAAACACCCATCCAACAAGGACAAATGTAGAAGTAGGCACCTCTATCTATACTCATCTCAAACCCAGATGCCTACATGTCAGTGTAAGAACATAATCAACAACATCCGGTGTAAGATGATGGCACTACCAGAGTCCAGCTATCCTACTAAAGCAAGCCCTAAAGATTCAAACCCAGCTGAAGAACAAAAGCAAGCAAGTTAACTAAGTAACTAACTAACCAACTAACCCTCCCACCCCCCACCCCACCCCAAAAAAACCCTACCTTAAAACCAACTTTAAGAATATGATAGAGGTCCTTAGGGAAGAAATGAATAAATCCTTTGAAGAAATCCAGGAAAACACAACCAAACAATGAGAGGAAATGGACAAACTAATTAAAGAAAGCCAAGAAAGAAATAAATGGGGGAAGGAAATGAATAAAACTCTTCAGGACCTGAAAATGGAAATAGAATCAATAAAGAAAACACAAACAGAGGGAATCCTGGAGATGGAAAATCGAGGTAAACAAACAGGAACGACAGAGATTTGTTTTTCTTGCAGTGTAAGTTAATAATGTCAGTTCTTATACAAAGCTGGAAACTGCAGAAATAAATTTTCTCCTCCTTGTTATTGTGCAAAGTAGGAAATTGTGTTTTCCGATGTTCCCCTTCTGTGCTGATTCATCTGGGGACTTCCAGGCACCCAGTGTTTTCCTTTGTGTCTTCTTAAATCTGTCAGGAGAACCAAACCAAGGCTTGGAATTCCAATAGAAAATCAATTTGCTGCTTTCATTTTCAAAGTTAGGTATTATTTGGAAAGTATAGCAAAAGGCATGTGGGCATTTGCTGTCCCATTCCTTGTATTTAACTAATGTTGATATTTTATCATTTTGCTCAGGACCTTTATGTAACTGAGGTTTTGCTAGCCCAGGTATAGATTTTTTTTTTTCCTAGCATGCCCATGAACACAATTGACAGAAACTGAATTTACAGCTAAGATTTTCTGAGATTGAGGTCTTATTCATTGTTACCCATTGACAATAGACAAGCTCAGTGATCTATTGTTAAGTCATAAATTCATTAGAACTGTGCACAATGCAGACCCCTCATTTTCTAGTTGCACTTGCTATGTCTGCAGCTCCCAGCGCACCAACCAAGGCAGCATGCAGTTTTATTACGAAGACCCCAAATGGATCCTCTTGTTTCTCATTTAAGTCAATTGCACGTTCTCCTGTCAGGGTTGCTAGGCATAACAGGCTTGGCAAATTTACCTTCCGAACCATTTAGAGTAATTTGCGATGGAGACTGGAGGCACTTCAGTTGCCTGACAGCTGCTCCACAGTCAATCATGATGGCAGAGGTAAATTAATGTCTTGGCTTTCTCTCTTGAGAAACATCCATGCAAACAACCTTGTCCAAGAGAAATGCAACTATGCTCAGTAATAGTTAAAAAAGCTGAACAATTTGTTTGTTTGTTTGCTTTGGTTAGTTGGTTTTTCTTATCTTTTCTTTTAATTTTTACATATACTAAAGCTATGGGCAGGCTCTTCATATTTTTTCTTTTTCGTTTTTATTGAATATAATCTTCATTTACATTTCAAATGCCCGGTTTCCTCTCCCTGAAAACCACAACCCCCTCCTCCCACCCCCTGCCTCCAAGTATATGCCCCTCCACCTGACCCACTCCCACCTCCCGCCCCCTCGATTTTCCTTTGTTGGGACATCTATTGAGCTTTCACAGGATTAAGGATCACTCCTCCCACTTATGCCCAACAAGGCATTCCTCTGCCACATTTTTGACTGGAACCATGTGTACCCCTTGGTTGATGGTTTAGTCCCTGGGAGTCCTGGGGCATCTGGGTGGCCGACATTGTTCTTCCCATGGGGATGTAAACCCCTTCAGCTCCTCTGGACCGCCCTCCAACTCCTCCATTGGGGACCCCACTCCCAGTCCAATGGTTGACTGCTAGCATCTGCCTCTGTATGTGTAAAACTCTGACATGATCCTTTTGGTATGCACTTCTTGTCATCCATAATAGTGTCGGGGTTTGGTGACTGTTTATAGGAGGAATCCCTGGTAGGGCAGTCTCTAGGTTGCCTTTACTTTAGTCTCTGCTCCACACTTTGTCACCTTTTTTGCTCCCGTGAGTATTTTGTTCCTTTTCTCAGAGGAACGAAAGCACCCCCATTTTAATCCTCCTCCTTGAGCTTCCTGTGGTCTGTGAACTGTAACTTGTTTATTTTGAGCTTTTGGGCTGACATCCATTTATCAGTGAGTGCATACCATGTGTGTTCTTTTGTGATTGGGTTACCTCGCTCAGGATGACACTTTCTAGTTCCATCCATTTCACTCAGCTATGCTTCTGGTTGAGTTGGAAGTATGCCTATGTGCTTGGGGAGCCAACACTTTTTTTTTCTTTTTCTTTTTTTTTATTAGATATTCGCTTCATTTACATTTCAAATGGTATCCCCATTCCGCATTACACCTCCAAAAATCCCCTATCCCATTCCCCCTCTCCCTGCTCACACCCTCCTCCCCCCAATTTCCTGACTTGTATTCCGCTATTCTGGGGAATCGAGCCTTCACAGGACCAATGGCCTCTCCTCTCATTGATATCTGAAATGGCCATCCTCTGCTGCATATGCAACTGGAGCCATGGGTCCCTCCATGTGTACTCTTTGGTTAGTGGTTTAGTCCCTGGGAGCTCTGGGGATACTGGTTGGTCCATATTATTGTTCCTCCTGTGTAGCTGCAAACCTCTTCAGTTCCTTGGGTCCTCCCTCTAGCTGCTCCATTAGAGACCCTATTTTCATTCTATTGGTTGGGTTTGAGCCGTGAGTATTTTGATCCACTGTCCAATAAGGATCAAAGTATCCACACTTTGATCTTCCTTATTCTTGAGTTTCATGTGGTCTGTGAGTTGTATCTTGGGTGTTCTGAGCTTTTGGGCTAATATCCACTTATCAGCGAGTGCATACCATGGAACCAACACTTTTAACCCTATGACTTCCTAGAATGAATGAGGAATTGGGATAGGGTAATATATTTCAAGTTACAGGTGAAAGGCAGAAACACACCTCTTCTCTGTGAGCTGAAAGAACAGGGAGGAACTTCTGATAACATGGAAACAGAAGCCAAATTCAGACAAAGAACTGACCTCCCAATCAGGAAAAATTGTTTAAAAATCATACTTTTGTGCTAACAACAAAGTGAAATAAATATCAAATAATCAAATATCATAATTAGATATAAATTTGTTGAAATCGACCATTTTAAAGAAATAAAAGGTATATTTTCAGTTCCATCTTTTCATCTTCAAATTTCATAATATTATTTTTCTTTATAGGAGAGTAATATTCCACTGTGTACCACAGTGTTTTCATTCATTCATCTGTTGATGGACATCTAAGTTGTTTCTATTTCCCACTTAGTGTGAATAGAGCAGAAATTCACAGAGATGGACATGGATATCTGTACTAGGACATAAAGTACATTTGGGTTCATGCCCAAGGGTAGTATAACTGGGTGATAGCAGTTGTATTTCTAGGTTTGTTTGTTTGCTTTTGTTTTTGAGAAATCTCCAGGATGACTTCCAAGATGGCTGCACTAGCTTATGTTCCCACCAACAATATATAAGAATTTTCATTTTCCCACATCTTTATCAACCTTTGTTGTGATTTGTATTCCTATTGATGATTATTCTGACAACTTGGGTGAAGTGATGGAAAGGAGTTTTATTTTGTTTTTGTTTTATTTGAGGCAAGATCTCATTTATCTCAGACTGGCCTTGAACCTCCTACATAGATAAGGCCTCCATCTCCAGGGTGCTGGTATTATTAGCATGCATTATTGCACCTGGGGCTGGGGGGATAAGGAGGACTTTTATGAAATTCTGTCTTCTGGCCATGGTATGACTCTCATACTCCTGAACTCAAAATAGTTGTTACCTCATAAAACAAACAAACTAGTAAGCCAGGCAAAACTCTAGCATAGATGGGGTGGATAAACTCCAAGTGCCACCCTCAACGAGGAGCTATTAGCAATGGACAGTTGCTGGAAGAGAAAAAAAAATCATTGTTGGAAAATGTAGCTCCTGTTTATAGATGACCCCAAACCCACATATATATGGGAATCACTAAGTAGACTACTTTAGTAGGTTGTTAAGGGTTTTAGTATACATGTTCCTCTCCCAAAGGACCCAAGTTTGGTTCCTAATACCCACACTGAACCATCTAAAACTTCATCTATAGGTGATCTGACATCCTGTTCTGCCTTAGTGGACACCTGCATACACATGGCATATGCTCACACAGGCACACGAATATGCAAATATTTTTAATTAATTAAGGCATAACACTTAAAATCAAATGGCACTGCTGGAGACACAGGGGGACAGTAATCTGCTTTGCTTTGATTGTAACTAGAAGGCCAAGGAGAAACACTTAATCCGGTGTTCTTTGGGGGACTCTCAATAGAGAGTTCTCTGTTGAAAATTCTCTGTTTAGCTCTGTGCCTTATTTTTAATTGGGTTATTTGGGTTGCTGGTGTTTATCTTCTTGAATTCTTTAAAAAGTTTGGATAGTAGCCCTCTATCGAATGTAGGGTTGGTGAAGATCTTTTCCCAATCTGTAGGGATTTGTCTTATTGACAGTGTCCTTTGCCTTATAGAAGCTTTCAGTTTCATAAGGTACTATTTATCAACTGTTGATCTTAGAGCCTGAATCATTGGTATTCTGTTCAGGAAATTGTCTCCTGTGCCAATGTGTTCCAGGGCAAAAAGCTGGGAATAGTTCTACCTCAAGACCCTGATATATCACTCCTGGGTTTATACCCCAAAGATTCTCCACCATCCCACAAAAACATTTGCTCAACTATGTTCATAGCAACTTTATTTGTAATAGGAAGAAACTGGAAACAACCTAAATGTCCCTCAACTGAAGAATGGACAAAGAAAATGTGGTACATCTACACATTACTATTCAACTACTAAAATCAAAGACATCATGAATTTTTCAGGTAAATGGATAGATCCTGATAATATCATCCTTAGTGAGGTAACCCAGTCTCAAAAGGACATGCATGGTATATATTCATTTATAAGTGTATATTAGCCATAAAATACAGGACACCCATGACTCACTACAAAGATCCAAGGAGGCTGGACAGGGATGCTTGAGCCTCACTTGGATTAGGGAATGGTATGATCCTGGAAGGCAGATGGAGGGAGGGAACTGGATGGGAGAGGGGATTCCTAAGGGGAGTTGGGGGACAGTTCAGAGTTGGGTGTGGGTAGGGGAAGGAGAGATGGCTGGATGGCTATTAGAATGAATGGAAATCTGTACCTTACAGGGGTGGGGAGGCAGGGGGCATCTCCAGGAAGAACTGGAAACCTTGGATAGGGGATGCACCAAAAAATCAATGGAAATGACCTTAGTTGTGACTCACAGCATCGGGGATATGCAGCCTGGGGAGGCTGCCTCCTATGGCCAGGCAAAAACCCCATTGGAGTGATAGTGACACCAACCCACCTACAAAACTTTTGATCCAAAATGTATCCTGTCTAAAAGAAATGCAGGCATTGAGGATGGAGCAGAGACTGAGGAAATGGCAAACCAATAACTGGCCCAACTTGAGACCAATCCCATGGGCAAGCACCAATCCCTTGCACTATTAATGATATTTTGTTATGCTTCCAGAAGTGTCTAGCATGGCTGTCCTTTGAGCGACCCTACCCACCAACCTACTCAGAGGCAGACATCCATAGCCAAACAGTTGATGGAGTTTGGGGACTCTGTTGGAAGGATAGGAGAAAGAACTGCAACCCCTAAGGGGATAGGAATTCCACAGGAAGACCAACAGAATCAAGTAACCTGGATACTTGGGACTCTCAGAGACAGAACCACCAACCAAAGAAAATACATGGACTGGACATAGGCCTCCCTGCACATATGTAGCAGATGTGCAGCTTGGTGTTCATGTGGGTCCCAAACAATTGGAGCATGGGCTATCTAAAAAGCTGTTGCCTAAATGTGGAATATGTTCTTTTATCTGGACTGCCTTGTGTGGTCTCAGTGGGAGAAGAAGCATTATCCTTGCCTTGGAGAGATTTGAAGTGCCAGCTTTCCTCCCCACCCCCAGACCTGCTCAGAGGAGAGGGGGATGGGGGCATGAGAGGATTGTCTGAAAGGGTGACTGGGAAGAGGGCAGAGACTGGGATGTAAAGTGAATAAGTAAATTTTTAAAAAAGTCACTTTCCATACTATCTCTCTGCAGGTTTCTTTCTGCTCCTTGGCTAGGAAATCTCCTTCCCAGCCATTTGTAGTTCGTGTTTCTTGAAAGCTTTGGCTTTGGTTTATTTTTCCTTCCTTCCTTCCTTCCTTCCTTCCTTCCTTCCTTCCTTCCTTCCTTCCTTCCTTCCTTCCTTTCTTCTTTCCTACCTAAAACAGAGAACAGATTGTCTGACTGGCCTGACTTCCCTGATTTTTCTCTGGGATGTTTTAGTTTATAAGCTTAGGTTCTAATTGCTGAAAATTCAGCGCCATTTTGTTGAAGTTAATTCCTGGTTCTTCTTCTCAGCCCATGCTTCCAGGAATAAGACCCAGACTCAAAACATATTTACACATAGCTTGGCCATATAGGTAGGTTCTTCTCTGGCTAGATCCCATTTATTTTAATCTGCATTCTTGCCACATGGCTGATACCTTGTGTTTGTATGCTCACATCTTCCCAGATGGATCTCCCCACCCTGACTCTATCCCAGAATCCTTTCTGTCTCCTGGATGTCACACTTTTATTTCCTGCCTAAGCCATGGGCCATAGGCTTTTAAATTGACAGGAGATGCATCCATATAATACACAAGATATTCTCTGTACACTCCTATGTTCAAGCTCTGCTCAGTGTGGAACATATTCTCCTGCTGTCTGTGGATCAAGATGTAGAACTCTAGGATCCTCCAGAACCTTGTCTGCCTGCATGCTGTCATGCTTCCTGCCATGCACTAAACCAGTAAGCCAGCCCCAATGAAATGTTTTCCTTTATAAGAGTTGCCTTGGTCATGTCTCTTCACAGCAATGAAACCCTAACTAAGACACTTTGTTTATCCAGCGCATCTTCATTGTAAGACACTACTGATGAATACTCTTCACCCTTTGATGGCAAGGGATAAAAGAATCATTTGATATTTGATGGCAGCCAACCTGCCTGGAGTGAGATGGAATCTCAGTGTTTTAACTAGTATTTCTCTCATGGCTGAAGATACTGAACACTTTAAAAGTGTTTATATGCCAGCCATGTCTATTTATTTATTTATTTATTTATTTATTGAACAGCTGGAACACATGAGATTTTTTTTTAGGACAATAAAACTATTCAGTATGATTTTGTAATGAAAGATACATATACTTATTCACTTGTCAAAATCCACAGAAGGTACACACAGAAAGTGCACTCTAATGAAAACCATGGACTTTAGTCAGTAATAGTATATAAATATTTTCTAATCAGTTATCACACACATGACATATTAACTTAAGATGTTAACAAGGGAAACTGTGGGGTAGAGGAAAAAAGACATATGAGAACTCTGTGCAGATACTCAAAGAGCACATGTACAAAATGCCCTAAAAAATAAAGTCCAGTAATTTTAAGAAAGAAAACACTGTTTAATAATGTCCACCCAGCACAGGGGCTAATAATAGCCACGACAAGAAGAATGCAAAAAATAAAGAAAAACTATAGCTTGTTCTCAACCTACAGAGGACAGGAACCAAAGACAAGGAGTGAAGCTTGAAGAGAGGCCCTCTCACACTGAAGTCTTATGGTGATTGATGGGTAAACATCAAAAGTTATCTCCCTCAGAGGAAGAAAAGCCAAGAGACTTACAAGGGACACAGATCCTCAGTAGAACAATCACACCAATGCCTTTCCTTTTCATTTATTTATTTTGAAAAGCATGTTCTTTTATTGAAAAAGGAAGTAAAAACATTTTATGATAAAATTGAAGATTTACATGAAAAATATTTCTGATAAAATAGAAGAGATACATAGAAAAACACGTTAAAATTGATATCTCTTCTTTCAAGGATCCTCTGTTCTGATCTGCATCCCGTTTACTGATTGGTTTTTGTTCTTTGATGCTTTGATTTTATAGATGGCATTGATGGTGGTCAGAAACTCCCTTATAATAGTAAACAGTGGGTGACTTTCTGGTGCAGATCAGGTGAAGGGGGAGAAACTTCTTGGAGTCAAGGTTCTTCTTATTAAAGAGAAAGTTCTGTTTTATAACCTAAAAAGTGCAAATTGAGAACCAAAAGATTAAAAAGAGATATGGTACACATGAGTCTGTGATAAGAAAATGAGAAAAATAACTTCCCACGAGGAAATAGGTACTTTGTATTCTATGAAGCCCCGTTCTTAAAGGTGGTGCCTGTAGACCTTCACTGCTGAGCCCATTAGGGCAGAGTGAAAAGTTCATGCTCTATATTAGAAAATCTCCAAGTTGCTTGTGACTCATTCTCAAACTGGCCTCCAAATTTTACATTGAAAATTGCCTAGCACTGTTTACTAGCACAGTAAATGGTAATTCTCCCTGGGATGCATTTAACTAATGGAAAAGTTAGCGGGTGTTAACTTGGCCACAGAGCTAAAGTGTAAGCTAATGGCAGTAAATAGGAGCTATTCCTTCCTGGCCTAACACCACTGAGCTAAAAGTTACAAATCACACAATAAGAGCATTTACACATGATTCTTTTCTGTCCTAGATACATTTTGAGTTCTGGGTCACATAAGCAAATGTTATCTGACTACAGGTTAAACCATGTAATATTAAGGTCAAATCATGCCTCCTTGATTGTCCCAAGTCTTGGATCATCCTGGCATGAGGTCAATTTTGTACCTATCTAATAACAACTATTAACATATGGGTCCTGGGGGTTAAGTTCATTCTCTTTTCCTGATGTTTCTACCATGCCTTCCAAGACAGAGCTTTTTATTCTTATTTTATTAGGAATATAACTTTCTAGCTCTGCCTTCTGCTCGATTGCTTTATCCTGATGTTCTGGGCATTGCTTCCTGCATTTCTAGTAAATTGCCCTTGGTTTCTTTTCTGTGCCAGCTTTTAAATTGCTTTATAAACAAGGTCAAGAGTCTGTAAAAGGAGAACCCGTGACAATTACAGCAATCACAAAATATTTACAGTACTTGTATACTTACTTACATTTTATATTTTCATGTCTACACATATAAAATCTACGGTTTAACTGGCTTCAAATCCAAGATTATTTAGCTGTTTTTAAAAAATAAAAACTGAGACAGAAAAATCAATGGTCTTTTATAACCCTTTATAAATAAACTATTACTGTATGCTTTTCCACTTTGGAATTTGAAACATATTTAGTATTCTGGCAGCTTTGTAGTAGAGCATATTTTATATGTAGACAGAATGGGAAGACATGTCTTAATCTGTGAAACCTGGAAATGTGTTATCTTATACAACAAATGAGGGCTTTATAGATGTAATTAAATGGGCCTATGAAACAGTGGGTCATGGGTATTCAGTTCATACTCATTTCATGATCTTTCTGCCCTGTTTGAAAATTACATATTACATATATGACAATAGATGGGAATTGGGGATGGGGAGATTATTCTTGATTTTCTACATTGTCCCAGTATAGTTATAAAGGGAAGCCGGGCGGTGGTGGCACACGCCTTTAATCCTAGCACTTGGGAGGCAGAGGCAGGCGGATTTCTGAGTTCGAGGCCAGCCTGGTCTACAGAGCGAGTTCCAGGACAGCCAAGGCTATACAGAGAAACCCTGTCTCGAAAAAAAAACAAAAAAAAAACAAAAAAAAAAAAAAGAGAGAAAATGTTAAGCCGGGCGGTGGTGGCGCACGCCTTTAATCCCAGCACTTGGGAGGCAGAGGCAGGAGGATTTCTGAGTTCGAGGCCAGCCTGGTCTACAAAGTGAGTTCCAGGACAGCCAGGACTACACAGAGAAACCCTGTCTCGAAAAACCAAAAAAAAAAAAAAAAAAAGAGAGGCAGATATATAAGGATGAGGGTTAGTGGTAGAAGTGACATCGGAACCAAATGGTTTGAATAGAGAAGGGAAGGCAGAGATCAGTGACCCCCAGAAATAAACAGGCAAAGAAAGATTCTGTCTGATGCTCCCAGAGGAAGACTGGGTTGTCTTCCTCATACCCCGATTTTAGACTTCTGATCCTCGGGGCTATGGGAGAAAAACAAACAAAAAATGAAAAAATAACAAAACAAAAAAGTATGATGTTTTGAACTGCTAGTTTGTATCAGTCTATTTTGTCAGTATTATGATACTAAAAGAATGGGGGGAGGTGGTTATCTTTTCCCCTTCCTTCCATTTAGAACACATTGGGTCCTGGAATCATCACTAGAATCGTTGAGAGAATGAAGGAAAGGATAGACATACAAATATGGGTACCATAAAGCCCAGATTACTCTGGGCTCTACTGTAGAAACCTGGAATCTCAATATGTTTATTGGGTACAGCACTGGGGAAGGAGTTAGTCTGAGAATATGGACCAAACCGTCACATCATCTTCAGTGGCTTCTCCAACCTCTGTGAACCTATCTTGGTACTTTATGCTGGAGAAGGTTCAAGACATGATACTGGCTTCTTCTGGGAGGCTGATCCTCTGGTCATCTTCAATAGAGACACATTTTAGCCAGAGTGTGGGATTCAAAGTTCTGCAGGGATCAATTGTAGGACCATCGAAGAGTAGACAAGTCTCATGTGTGATCCCATATAGATGCCTTGGGGGCCAATCAAGGGGAGCATCACTGTATATCTGGAGCCCATAAAGAGCCCCAGCTTCCCATGCAACCTTGATTGCTTGATGTGACATTTGACAGACTAGCTTTTCCTTTGGTTTTTCATCCACTAGGGGCGGAAAAGAATACGTCTGGATTTAACTATCTTGGCTTTGGCCTTGACTTACAGCTCATCAGTGGAGAAAGAATGCACAAGAAGCCAGAAGTGTAGAGGTATCTTCCATCCCCAGGTTCACAGAATCAAACTCAAATCTGTACTCCCTGTAAGCTGTGCAGGTGCAAAGTGAGGCTATGACAGGCAAAGAAGGTGAGAAGCTTCTAAGCCCCATGAGATACTAGCCAACAACCAGGGAACCGAACAGAAGCAAAGATCACGCCTAAGGGGTGAATTTCCAACAGAAAAGATTCATTTTGACAGGCTACTGAAAGCTTAAGTATGGCTATGGTGTGAACTGGAAAGCACCATTATTTGGGGCTTTGGGATGTGGCTTTTTTTTAGGAAACATACCTATTATACTGACAACTATATATATTTTTACATTGGGAAGTTGTCATTCACAACCACAGCAGTGAAACTCCTATGCCATGTTCAGGTCTAATTTTAGAGACAGGAAGAAAAACACCTGCTGGGCTGCCTTGTGTAGCAACTTTAGGTATATTCTGTACAATTTCTGTCTATGATATACATGACATTCTCTGGGACTTCCTAGATGTAGCTGCCCTCCCACCTGACTTCAGTTACTTGAAGTTCAACATTGTATAATAAGTAACTTGCTTGGAGCTGCCTAGCATTATCCATCACACACTTCAATACTAAATCCCCAGGGTTTTGTTACTGTCTTAAGAAGACTTGATAAACTTGAGACACTTATTATTTGTGTGTGTTGTGTTTGTGTGTGGGGGGTCTTGTGTGTTTGTGTGTGGGTGTGTATGTGTATATTCATGTGTTTGGTGTGTTAATGCTTAAATAACTTTATTTTAAGAGAACTTTATTTCCTAGGAATCAAACTACGACAGCAGTAAATGTATAGATAATCTGTAGGGTTCACTTAGTCATTTTGATTTTGACAAGGATCAGGTAGAGGTATTAATAATTAGGATAATTACAAAGTATTATCTATCTTTTAAAATAGTTTGGGTGAAATAAATGATTAAGTGCCCCTAAATATTTTTTAATCTTAAGTTCTATTTGTCTGTCTGTCATCTATTTGTCATTTATCTCTCTATCTTATATCTATCTATCTATCTATCTATCTATCTATCTATCTATCTACCTACCTACCATCTATATTTCCATCATCTATCAATCAACAATTTATCTATCATTATGTATCTATCAATCTACGTATTTATACTCTCTCTCTCATCTATATTTCCATCATCTATCAATCAACCAATTTATCTATCATTATGTATCAACCTATGTATTTATACTCTATCTATCTATCTATCTATCTATCTATCTATCTATCTATCTATCTATCATCTATCTATCCTTCATTGTGTATGTGTGCGCATTCTTGCATCTTGTTGAACATATGCAAGTAAGATAACAATTTGTAGGAGTTGGGTTTCTTCTTCCACCATGTGGGTTCCAAGGATTGAACTTGGGTTCTCAGATTTGGCATCAAGTGACTTTCTCTGATGAACCATCTCAGATGCTTTCCATTTTCTTTAAAAATGATAAAGCATAGCATTTCCCCCTTTCTTTGGGGGATATGGCCATTAAGTGTTTCATGTTTTTAGCATTTCTTAATATAGATAATCTTATATTCATAATATATTTTGCATTTAACCATTAAATGGAAATGAAAAAAATAACTCAAACCAGATGTAGTTTATGTAGTTTAAAGATGGAATGTACAGAACCATCACAGCTGACCTAGATGGTATAAGATGCTGAAGTTATTCACTGAGGAGGGAGGCTGGGAGGACTACCTGTACACATTAGAGTTAAACATGGTTCCCTACCTTCCCCTTTAGAGTCACATCATGTCACAATGCTAAATTTTGACAGCAGACAGCACCAGCTGTTGGATAGATGGATATCAGTATACAAGCTGGAGGTCAAATGTCAACGTCTGATCTTGGCTTCTTGAAGGGCTACATGCTTTTAGCTTAGGTAGCTTCACAATATCTACATAAATCAGTGTAAATAAGTAGATAAGGGTCAAAGAAGGAAGATATAGCTTCTTGGCTCCTCCTTAGTTCTTCTCAAAGTCCACCTGAGTTTGCTGAGTGCGGTCCATGTAGAATGAAGGATTCTCTACATGCAAGGGGATCATACAAAGAGCACACAGCTTTCATTCAACATGGTTGCTGATGCACCAAAATGACATAGGAAGAATTCCTGGTGGGACACCAGTTTGTGCTCTCATTCTTACTGACTTTCTGACAAATTTATAATTAAATTAATAAGGCACAGGTTTACCTGAATATCTCTATGACTTCTTGTTTTTGTCTTCAGCTAGCCTGAGAAAGCACTAAACCAATAGGACCTGAGATAGTTTTTATTATTATTTTGCTTTTTGCTTTTGTTGGATTTTGCTTGTTTTTGTTTTTTGTTTCTTTTGCTTCTGCCATTTATTATTTGTGCCAGATTCTTTATATCTCCAATATTCTTTATATCTCTTCTTTCTGAGATATGACTATACTTTTCAGGCTATCTTGTAGTAAGGTATTGTTATAAATATAGTCTCTTTGATGTAATATAAGCATATTCAAAACATAACAGCCACAGGGCTGAAATTGTAGCTCTGTGGTTGGACAGTTGTCTACCATGGGTGAGGGACCAATCCATACTAGGTCCTGCCTTCAGAACAAAATCAAATAGATCCAAGAACTTAAATTTCTGATGATGTAAATGAGTCAGCATTCCAATTAATCCTGCAGTAGTCCTGTCTCAGCAATGATCTTGTCTCCCTGCTGTGTACCATAGAACACAGTCACCACTTAATGAACTTGTGTCAGAATGATGTAAGGCTGAAAACAAGAGTGAAGACTGGGTCAACTGCTTCATCTCTGGGCATTTTGTCAGTGTTCCCCCAAAGCAACCTTGACTAATATACACAAGCTCTCACACCTTCTAAGTTGAACTCCATCTTTAGGTGGTTTTTTTTTGTTTTTGTTAAGCATGTCTTTTTCCTATTTCTATTTAAGTATAAGTTTTATTGTTCTGTCAGTGGAGAAAAACTCTGGGTGATATACTCAGTGCTATTTGGCACATCTTCTCAGACACTTCTACTCCAGGGTTAATTAATCTCTAGAACTTTAAGTCTTCCTTGATGGATCCTATTTTATAACCCTTTAATTTGGAGTGAGAGCAGCTAATTATATTCTCATCTAATTGCTTCTTTTTCTCTCTCTATTTTAAATTATTATTGCTTTGAAATTTCTGTACATCAGAAACTTGGGAATAAATTATTGCCTTAGTGTGACACCTTGCTACTGGGAAGCTATTTTAGATAGTTCCTATTACCCAGTCCAAAAACCACATAGTGTCACATGCTAATTAAATTAGTAGTGGGCAGTGTTTAGTGTCACATGCTGTAATCCTAGCACCTGAAAAACTGAGGCAGGAGGACCACACTGTCAAAGTTAGCCTGCCTAGTGATACTCCTTTTCTAAAACCATTTCATGGAGTTGGGGGAATGGGATGAAAGAAAGAAAAAAAGAAAAGAAGGAAGAAAGGAAGGAAGGAAGAAAGAAAGAAAGGAAGAAGGAAAGAAAGAGAGAAAGAAGGAAGGAAGGAAAGAAAAAGAAAGAAAGAAAGAATAAAAGGAAGGAAGGGAGAGAGGAAAGAAGAAAAGTCATGCTGTGATCATACTAACCTCTGTGGAGGAATTATCTTATCATTATTTCTACACTTGCCATTTTTTCCCTTTATTCTTGTCTCGTTTTTATATCTCCCAGATCAGTGAAATAGTTTCCAGTCTCCAGGGCTGCAGAATAAATTTCAGCTTATAGCTCTTTAAGATAAAACACTATGATATAATATTAACATTCTCTGAGCAATATGGATATGTCTCTGTTTAGCAGGATATCAGACCAATAGTTATGTTTATAGAATGTATTAAGTACATACATAGTATTTCATTTGTAATTTTGTAAAAAGAGAAGAAGGGGGTCTCATTCTTTTCTGCCTTTTAGAAGAGAAACAATGTATTATACAAGGGGGACAAGGGCCTTTCTTTTAGGAGACTGTATCTGAACCCCACCCTCTCTATATAAATTTCCTTGTATATTCTGCTCTGCTATGAGGCCACTCTGAAATCTGTTTTACTGTGCCCACTGTTTAGTAGCCTCCTTTGAAGTGGAAACTTACGGTTTCTTTGGAAAGTTATATCAAATGATGCTTTGCTGGAACAGACTGTGGAATGTTTTCCTGAAGCAGACACAGATGAAAGGATGTTTTGATATAGCAAACACATGAAAGGGTGCTTGATGGAGTATAAATATGACCTCACAGACAGAGGGAGAGGAGCACTGAGCATTGGTTTGGTTTGCTCTGCCTTGCTGACCGCTCGCATGTATTGGTTCACCTTACATAACATTACATTGTGGGGATCAACTTGTAGTAATGCTGCCATTGAGAGAAATTCACCCAAGAACTGCTTGTGGGGTTCTTGCCTCAGCTTGCAGTGTCAGTGGCCTCAGGCCTGTTGGCAAGCCTTGCGGTTTCTTCAGGACTGAACTACAGTTGCTAGTTCCTACCAAGTATCTGTCTGCCTAAAGGGCTAGACTGTAGCTGCTGGTTCCTCTGTGGTGTCTGCCTGCTTAGAGCACTGGTTTGCAGCTGCTGAGTCGTATTTGGTGTTTGCTATGGGACTGAACTGCTGAGAAAGAGGATTGAGCTTGTCCCCAAAGAACTATTGCTGTACAGTTCCACTTCCCCTATATTCTAATAACTTTTTTTCTTCTACTACCTCTGCTAGGTGTTGGGCTAGAGGAGAGGTTGAACCCCTATTAAAAGGAGGTTGCAAAAAATTTATGCCTACACTGGCTATTTTCATTGTCAACAGTTCTTCACTGGCAGCATCTTACAGAGCTACAAGCAGGACACTTTCTAAGTCTGCTCAAGTTTCTAGTTTATTAGCAAAGTATACATTTTCCTTTTCTTTATTACATTCCTTTTCTCAGAATGCTTTCACAAATACTTGGGGATCCCCTAACACCTTGCTCTCCACTCTTTCTCTAAAGCACTATGTCAGGTGAGTGATCTCCATGTCAACTTAACTCAAAAGACATGTTATTTTCTTTCTCTGACTTCCTCCTTCAAGCAGCAGCCAAGATTTACAGCTTGCCTGCCATGGGATTTTTCTTCAAATTCTGATAAGAGTGTCCTTGAGCTTAAAAAAGAAAGTCTGCATTACAATCATGTTGAAAAACCTTTGTAATTTGCCTTGTGTGAATTTTGCATATTTCTTTGAATGTGCTGATACGATTTCACATGTATTTTTAGCACTATTTGTGATGTCACAATTAGGTTTATAGAACTTATCAATGCTGGAGTATTCACTCAGAATTCCTAACATGGAATTGTGTGGTGCCAAGCCTGCTGCTGCACATATATCTTTGCAAATATTTCAAGAGACATATGTGTCTAAAGAAGACACAGGAGATTTCTATAGTGTTAGAAGACTGGGGTGATTTGGATACTGAACTTTTGCCTTTCTCAGTGTAGCCATTTTCCACAGAGTTTCTGATAGAAATAGCATCATATGGCATGTGTCAAAGAAGATGGTGGGGAAAAGCTTCCTCATTGAACAACCAACCATTGTTGATTGGCAGAATTTTCTTCTTCATGTTAGGCCGTGCAAGTTTCTAATGAGTAAATCATGTTTCCTCTCCGTTTTTGTGTAAATGTTTCTATTTCTCTCAACCAATATTGTTCCCTATATATTTGTATCATGTGACCTCTCTTTCTCCACATTCTAGCAGTTATTATTACTTTTACCATACTTGATTTTCCTTGATGGTATTTCACCAGTCAGCAAAATATACTCCTTTCTGCCTTTATTTATTTGTCAAATTACCCTTATTAGAATGTATGTTCCATGAAATCAAGTTTCATATATTGCTTCTTTCCTGCTGTCTTCAAAGCCTGTTGATCCTGGTACTTATTAGGGCCAACTATTATTTACAATAAATATCAGGGTAGAGAGATAGACATTACATTCCACTGTCTGTGCCCAATAAGTAATTATACCACATCTATTAATGTGGTTTACATTTTCCAATATGTCATCAACCAAGTGGCTTTTATCAAGTGCTTACTTAAATTTAATTCTCTGTAATCTCTTTGATGCTGTAGAATAAACAATTTACCCAGGGCTATCATATTAGTGAATAAATTAGGGAATGTTAAAACTAATTCATTTCTTTCCTTCCTTCCTTCCTTCCTTCCTTCCTTCCTTCCTTCCTTCCTTCCTTCTTTTCTTTCTTTCTTTTTTTTTTCCTTTTTGGTTTTTTGAGACAGGGTTTCTCTGTATAACCCTGGCTGTCCTGGAACTCACTCTAAACCAGGCTGACCTCGAACTCAGAAATTCGCCTGCCTCTGCCTCCCAAGTTCTGGGATTAAAGGCATGCCACCACTGCCCTGCCCTAAAGGTGTATTTATTTTATGTATGTGAGTACATTGTTGTCGTGTTCAGACACACCAGAAGAGGGCATCAGATCCCATTACAGATTGTTGTGAGCCACCATATGGTTGCTGGAAATTGAACTCAGGACCTCTGGGAAGAGCAGTCAGTGCTCTTAACCACTGAGCCATCTCTCTAAATAAGATCGCCCTTTTAAAAAATGTATTTATTAATTTATTTATTTCGTGTATTTGAGTACACTGTTGCTGTCTTCAGACACACCAGAAGAGGGCATTGGATCCCCATTACAAAGGGTTGTGAGCCACCATGTGGTTGCTGGGAATTGAACTCAGGACCTCTGGAAGAGCAGTCAGTGCTCTTAATCAATGAGCCAACTCTCCAGCCCATGCTAATTCATCATCTGGTAAATAGCATCCTAACTTCACCTGTACTCGACTGACCAACCATAAACATCAAGTGGTTCATTATTTCTCAACTTCTTCTGGATAGTTCTGGGTGGAAGACAGAAGCTGCTCATGTGCTCTCTGCTCTTGCCTGTAACCGTCAAGTTATAATAGAGTGTAGTGTGAGATAAATAGATATGAATTTATTTCGCTTTTCCTCTGAGGGCTTGATGCACATTTCTGGACCTCTTTCACACCCTTTTGATTAGTTTCAATCATTGAAGATGGATCTGTAATCAGGAAGACAATTATCAAGCCTCTGTGTCCACCTTGGTGTTTCCTTGAGTCCTTGAGTCCTTTATCTGGTAAGCACTGATCATCACAGACAGAAAGAGCTGCCTTTCTCCAGCTGCTCTCCCTCATGGCACAGAAGCCTTCTTTCTCAGCCCATTCAGTTTAACCTCAGGCAATTGCCATTTTGCCAAGTAACTCCTCTTTGGTGTTGCTATTCTTTTGACAGGTTGAAAGTTGGCTCGCTCTCTCATTAGCAACAAGGAGCCAGTGAATTTTAATTTTTTTTAAAAGCATGGTTAAAAATAAAAGCCAAAAAAAGGTGCACACTATTTTTCAGAAGGTAATAAAAGCAACTCATGCTGCTTTTCCTTATTTTATACTAGTCCAGAAATCCTATAACTCCTAAAATCTGGAGTATGTGAGATATAAGAATACTAAGGCTGAAAGTATATGGTGGAAAATGGCAAAGTCAGGAAGATAGGCAAAAAATGCAGGAAAATCCACCAAAATGATGTAGGGATAAAAAATGCTGTAATAAAACAAAAATGAAATGAAAAATGAATTAAAATTCTAAGGAAGAAGAAATGAAAGGGAAAATATGACCCTTAGCTCTTCTTTTGTATCAATTAAAATATTAACAGTCATAATTTTGAAATACATTTTTACATGTATTTATTTATTGTTTGGTTTTTGCTTTTGTGTTTTATATATATGTGTCTATGTGCCCACACACTTATCACACCACACCCATGGAGATTATAAATCAATATTCAGGAATCAGTTGCCTCCTTCTACTATGTGGATCAGATCATTAGGCTTTGCCATAAAGGGTCTTTACCCTCTGCACCATTTAAATGGCTGTCCAGTTGTAATAATTTTTAAATTAATGATACCATAATTTGATATGCAGTATATATTAGAGAATTGCCTAAATTATTAAAAAATTCCATCATTATTTTTCTCTTTCATCTTCTTTTTTACCTGTAGTTTAATTATAGAAAGTATATGTATTTTTGTTTTCCATATACACATGCACATATAACATCCAGAAATCTATATTTAAATTCTAATATCTTTTTTGACTTTTTAAAAAATTAGATATTTTCTTCATTTACATTTCAAATGTTATCCCCTCTCCTTGTTTCCCCTCTGAAAACCCCCTATTTCACCCCCCCTTCCCCTGCTCACTAACCCACCCACCCACTCCCTCTTCCCTGTCCTGGCATTCCTCCACACCAGGGCATAAAGCCTTCACAGGACCAAGGGCCTCTCCTCTCACTGACATCCAATAAGGCCATCCTCTGCTACATATGCAGCTGGAGCCATGGGTCCCTCCATGTGTGCTCTGGTTGGTGGTTTAGTTACTGGGAGCTCTGGGGGTATTGGTTGATACATATTGTTGTTCCTCCTATGGAGCTGCAAACCCCTTCAGCTCCTTGGGTCCTTTCTCTAGCTTCTCCATTGGGGATCCTGTGCTCAGTCAAATGGATAGCTGTGAGCATCCACTTCTATATTTGTCAGGCTCTGGCAGAGCCTCTCAGGAGAAAGTTATATCAGACTCCTGGAGGCAAGCTCTTGTTGGCATCCACAGTAGTGTCTGGGTTTGGTGACTATATGGGATGGACCTCCAGGTGGGGCAGTCTCTGGATGATCTTTATTTCAGCATCTGCTCCACACTTTTTCTCTGTATCTCCTCCCATGAGTATTTTGAACCCCTTTCTAAGAATGATCTAAGTATCTACACTTTGGTCTTCCTTCTTTTTGAGCTTCATGTGGTCTGTGAATTGTATCTTGGGTATTCTGAGCTTCTGGGCTAATATACACTCATCAGTGAGTGCATACCATGTGTGTTCTTTTGTGATTGGGTTACCTCACTCAGGATGATATTTTCTAGTTCCATCCATTTGCCTAAGAATTTCGTGAATTCATTGTTTTTTTTTAATTTTCTATATTATTTTTATTTACATTCCGAATGATTTCCCCTTTCCTGGTTCCTCCCTCAGTACTCCATTGTGTAAATGTACCATATTTTCTGTATCCATTCCTCTGTTGAGGGACCTGGATTCTTTCCAGCTTCTGGCTAATATAAATAAGGATTGTGGGTGAAAAATGTTTCTTACTCCAAAGACTGAGAGGCAACATTTTTCCTTTATTCATATGGAAGGACACACAGTTATAATTGCTTTTAAAGTCAGCTTTACAAGGAAATATTCTTAAATTTCATCCCATGTTAAAACTTTTTGGGTGAGTTTCCAATCAGTGGTTCTTCTATTTACAATGAATAATTTGGGAATAAGTTGGAAAGAAAGGTTTCATCTCCAGCACCACAAAATTAAGTTAGTGTATGTGTATATGTATAAGTATATGTATATGATGTATATGTATATATATATATGTACATACAGATTATAAATTAAAAGCTAAATGGCTTCATCATCATTAACAAAGCATAACTGATAATTTGTTAATGTGTGTTCTGGGATTTCTCATGAACCGTTCTTTCTGATGAAGACAGAAGTTAAATATGTACAAGATCTTTTGTTACTGGCATACTGTATTTAATTTTGGCCTAAGAACCTGGGCTAGCATAAAGTGTTGGATTCATCATGCACATTCACACAAATGTGTCACCCTGTATCCTTACCCATTCCTCTCCTCTGCAGCTCTCTGCAGCCCCCAGGTGCTTTTCTAGTGGTTCCTTTCCACACTCTCCCAGTTCACTTCTCACTTGTGATTGTGTATTCCATGTACTGAAACCTTTTGTTATGTCTGCCTCTTTCTAGACTTTTATAATTTGGCAGCAATAAACTTGCTACAATAATTATCACGATAGCACTATCACTGTGAGGATGCTCCACAGCCACCATCCATTTACCTATTCTCTCTTTCACACATGCTCACACACATAACGTACAAACACAAATACATTGTGTGTTATCCTGCTAACATCTTTTCTCTTCCCCTTTTCTTAAGCGTCTTTTTATTGTCATATATTTCTATGTATTAGAAGATCTAAGAAGTGGAATTAATACGTCAAAGTCTATATTTTTAAATAAACATAGTGTTGACATTGTTTCTTCTTGACTTAAGCTGGTTAATACTTCCTTTGCCAATAAAAAGTGAAATTTAAGCTTTTTATGTTTGTAAAGTAATAGTTAAAATTTGGATTCTAATCTATTAAGTCATCTCCTCACCAAATCAATTGCCTTTATTGCCCTCTGTTTCCTTTTCATAACAGAGTTGGTTAGACATGATGCTTCTGGTGCCCCTGTTGCTCTCATTACTTGCATACCAATGGACTGTCCCTTCACATGCTATTGCAATAAAAAATATTGTATTAGGCTATTGCTCCATGTGCTTTGAATATGAGTCCATAATTGCATTTAACTGTTTCTGCCTAGTAATTCTTTTTGAAAGCCACATGATGCCTAGATTGAAGGGAATTGCACCAAAGACTTCTTTAGTTTTTATTGATGAACAAATGTTTCCACAAGATTTTGCAGTATGGATTTCTGTCAGGATAACTGCCCAATCTAGTCTCAGTCTGTCCTTTTATCCACCATTATGGAACAATTTTTAATTCAATCTTCCTGTGATCCCTCAGCCTCTCTGAATGAATAACGACATGTTTTGTTTTGTTTTGTTTTTGTGCTCACCCAACCTCCCTCTTCATCCAGGATGCCTCATTGTTGATCTCCTCATTCAAGCCACACCTCACAAAAGCAGCAAAGGGTCATCAGAGGAAAGGGCCAGAACTCTTAGCTGAAGAAACAGTACAATGTGATAAATAGTGTAAAAAAAAAAAAAGAAACCCAGGGGCAAGGAGGAACGAGGAGCTCTTTCATAATGAAAAACTGTGAAATGAACAGTGAGGCATCAGCTGTCAGGAGGCGGGTCACTGGGGATGTGGTTGACAGGGTTCTCTGTCAATGAACTGTGGTTATAGAAACAGATGTGGGCCCTCCCTGTCCCTTGACACCAGTGCTTTGTCTTTCACTTCACCCTCTGGACTTAGCAGCTGATTCCCATTTTGAAACTCATTTTACTTCTCAAGGAAGTCACACCATTGCTTTCTACATAGGATGGAGCTATTCCTTGGTGTATTAGTGCACTTTGTAGGTATTGAATGTCCCTCTCTATGCTTCCATAGCAAATCTTTTGAGGGTTTAGGAATCACTTTGATTGGCAGTGTTTTGCTTTTTTTTTTCTACTGTCTTTTTCACTGAAACAAATATCACATAATTTAATTATCACTAACATAAAAATAAATTAGTATGAAACTGAATAGAGCAATCAGACTACTTTTGTTGTCTGGAATAAAGGCTTTTCTTTTATGAAATTTTCAATTGCCCCTTCATTCATTTTCCAATGTGAGGTCTCTGATCCAGTCACAGTGAGCTTAGCCATTCATTTGAGTTAAACCCTAGAGGAAAGTGCAGAAGAGCTCTTCTAAAGACTGTGTTTTCAGCATTGTTTAGCAAACCAATGACACTGCCCATCTTACTGGAATATGCTTAGCTCTGGATGGCTCCTTAGTGCCAACCTCAGCCATGGTAGCTCGGTGTGTAACTGATCTGCTTCTATTCTGTCTGTGCTACAAATAATGGTTATATTATATACCTTAGGCAAGTAAAAATGGAAAATAAATAGTATTCTAAACAGTAGAGTATCAAAAACTTGGAACTTTGAAGGAATTCTCTGGTCTCTGAACCTTGCTAGCTCCTTGCATGGAGCACCAATATCTCGCAGTTTTGGATGTATTATTCTCTCTTGTCCCTAGGGTCCTCTTTATTTCTTGCTCTGATGTTTGTGCTCAGCCACATGCTATCCATTAGTTCTGCAGCTCACTATTCTTTTTGCTTTCATTACTTATGTATTTGCTAATTTATTATTCTTACTATGTGTTGATCATCATTCCAAGCAAAGAATAAAACAGATAAGGAACCGGCTTCTCCCATGTGTGGAAGTAGAGGTAGGGCACCAACAAGCAAAGTAAAAAGAAAATAAGCAAATAAAGGAACTTAGGAAAACCTCGATTAAAGCAAAGTAAAGAAAGTGTGAGAGTAGAGAGTTTACAGTCACGGCAAACTTCTCAGAAGAGGTGGCATCTGACTGGAGACCCACAGGAAGGAGGAGCTACTCTATAAAGTGAAGAGTTCTAGGGAGAGGTGGTAAGGGGCGGGGCATATGAGAATAGTGGGCTTTTATAGCCTGAGTAGTACTGTGCTCCAGGGTGAGCACATCAGAGAGGCAAGTGAGCTATATAGGAAGTACATAGCACACAGAGAGGGGAGCCAGTCTGTCCTGTCAGGTTTTTTTTTCTTTTTTTCTTTTCTTTCTTTCTTTTTTTTTATGGATAGACATAGGTTTAGTTTATGAAGGAGGAAGAGCTGTTCTCATTAGCCATCCTCTGCCGGCGTCTTGTTAGCTGACCAAATACAGGCCTAGGGACCCTGACAAGCCATCTGGTCTCAGCTGGCTCTACAACTGACGTTTTAAAAGCAATCTGAATTTTCCAAACTTTCTGCATTGAAATTGCAAACAGATAACAAAAATAAAATAACGAAAGGTAGGACATGGAAACTCACCAAATAAGTGTTTTTATCCTTGCACAAGAAGTAGGTGATACAAAGAAAGTACAGAGCCACACACAGTTAGCATGAAAATGACTTCTGGATTTATGTCTGTCAGCAATATAGATATTTACAAATAACCCATATGAAAATGTAGAAAAGCACATTACATCTCCACACGCCGTCCACTTTAGCTGTATAAGCTTAGTGACAGTATTGGCCAATCTGCAGTTCCTCGTACATAGATATTTTGTGCATTAAAAAAGAAGTATGCATAATTTAAAATAATAAATTACATTACACAATTTACAAAGTAATAATAACAAAAGATTCATAGACAGTTAGCTCCTTACTCCAACAAAATAAATATTCAGGTACATAAGTTAATAAAAGTGTGCTCACTTAGAGCAATATAATTTAAAGAACAATAGATTATAAATTTGATAAAATTAAATTTTACAGTTGTACATACTGATATCTTCAAATTTCTGTGAATAAAAATGGGCAGGAAAAAGTAGCAGAAATTAAATCTAAGTGTTTAATTAAAAAAAATAAACACAAATAGAGTGTAAAAAAATTAACCAGAGAGCTTCTAAGTGTTTAATTAAAAAAAATAAACACAAATAGAGTGTAAAAAAATTAACCAGAGAGCTTATTGAGGCTCAGAATTAAATAAAATATAAATTATTACCTATAGAAAGAAAAGGAACCCAAAACAACTACAAAACAGAACAATAAAACTTATAGCCATGTATAGTGTAAGTAAAGTAGGCTTTTGCCCACTGGCAAGGTTGCTTGCTTCAGACGTTTCCAGGTTTATGACCTGCCTTGACAGAGCAGAATAAAAAAATGCAAATTTAACACTATTTGTTTAACATTTGTGTTTTTTAATTTAATATTGTAGATAACCACTTCTCACTGTCTCAGTTAAAAAGAACAATTTTTATCACACTGCAAAATATCTTGTTGACAAAAAAAAAAATACCAAAGCAAACAAACAAAAATGAATAAAACAAAGAAGAAACCACTTGCTGGGTCCATACTTCCTTGTGGACATCGGCCAGGACATTGAAGGTAGGACCAGGGGTGATTATGATGTAAAGAACAGGGAGATTCTGTTCTCAAGTCCAAACTAGACTCAGAGGGCTCAGGTATGCTCTGCAGGAGTTCGTATAGACTTGTTGAGGGGCTCCTGGTATATCTCATCCTCAGTCCTACAAGGGGAACTGGACAAAAGACATTTGAACTAGGAGACACTTACAAATAACAAGATTCCAGGACATTAGGCAAGCATGATTTTGCAAATCTATTCTGACTCTAAATCTCCCTAGAAATAGATTCTCTTTTCTGTTCACTACTGATAGATACAGAATTTTGTACTGATATGTAAGGGGGGGGCATGGGGACATCCTTGTGGAGACAGGGGTATGGGTAGGAGGTATGGGATGTGGGGGGTTCTAAAATCTGGAGTGTAAAAAAGAAAGAAAAAATAAATAATAATAAAAAAGAAGAAGAAAAACAAAAGAAAATTGGGGAATAAGAGGATATTGGCTATTAACAATGTAAGTATAAGATTTGACATTTTCATACCAAGGAGTTTAGTTTTAGTCTCCCTTTGACATGTCATGTACATGACTCTTGTTTATTCTTTAGTCATTACTTTGACAAGAATATTCCATTTAAATAAAAATATTTACATTATAACTGATGGTTTTATTTCAATAGGAATAATTATATTTTACAGAGATAAATCCTGCTTTCCTCATATTTCTGTGAAGAAAAATGGGCAGGAAAAAGTACCAGAAATGGAATCTAAATGTTTACTTTTAAAAATAAACACAAACAGATTATAGAAAAATAGCCAGGGAGCTTATTGAAACTCAGAATTAGATAAAACAGAAATTATTACCTATAGAAAAAAAAGGAAGTGAAACAAGTACAAAACAGAACAATAAAACTTATAGCCAGTTACAGTAGTTAAAGTAGGTTTTTGCCACTGGCAAGGTTGCTTGCTTCAGATATTTCCAGGTTTACTGTCTGGCTAGACCATAATAATATAATATAATATTATGAGTTAATAATTATATTGCAGTTTTCCTCATAAATTTTTGGGTATGTTTAGTGGAAGGTGGTTTGGAGCAAGGCAGACAAGGCCATAAACAATCAGAATAGAATTTGAGAGGCTAGGCAGAGAAAAGTCACCCAGGACCAAGGATACAGTACGCTAGAGGAAGTAAACAAATGTTTGGGAAGAGCTGCTCTCTTCCTTTATAAGCAAGGGCTTTATCTTGAATTGTTCAGGAACCTAATGGTTCTGGTTAAGCCACAGTGAGCATTGCTGCTATTCACAGCATATCCTGACACTTAGAGTCCCTATGGAAAAGTTCTAAGCTCACTTATAAAGAATCTATAGTGATGTATATTGATGTATACCAGTGCAAGTAGCTCTCACGAAACATGCTTTTCTTCTTTTGGATGTTTTAGTGACGTGTGTATACAAAAGCCGTTACTAATTTTAAGTGCCCCGAAAAGTGTCTTCCATGTAAAACGTAATACATATGCCTTGTTATAAGTAATTTGTGCTTTATTATGTAATTTAAAGACATGCTTTAACATACTCCATTTCAATTAGCTTAAGCTACCTTCAAAAGAATGTAGGCTTCGAAATAGAACTTATTATAGTCAGCATATTGGATGGGCACTGATGAATAGGCAAATCGGTCGCACTCGAGGGGGATCAGCCATGCAACTTTTCCTGGGACAATCCAGCAAAATTCTCTAAACGTTTGCTTTTGTTCATTTTCTTTAAAATCAAGTAGGAAACGTCCCTTCCTTCCTTCCTTCCTTCCTTCCTTCCTTCCTTCCTTCCTTCCTTCCTTCCTTCTTTCCTTCCTTCCTTTGTTCATTATTCCTTCTCTCTCTTCTTCTTTCCTTCCTCCCTCTCTTCCTCCTCATTTTCTTCCTGCCCACAAACTGCTTTGGAAAGGAAAAGGGATCATCAAACAGGTTTCCAGCATTTCCCTCCTGAGAATAAAGTTCTGGGAAAATTTCAGCATTTATTTTCCCGTAAACTCAATAGAGTGATCTGTATGTAAATATGATAACCTTCCATTTGTCCTAATTATCCAAATGAGTACATTTTTTCCTACCTTTCTAACCATACAGTATTAATTTATCCTAATAATGAATATCATATACGTTTCCCTCACATGAATATAGTATTTTAAATATAATTAGTTATTCATAAACATTTTCAATCTTCACAACATTTTTTAATTTTTGATTTCTTAATTGATTTGGTTGCCATATCCTAGATAGGAGAATATTAATTTGTTTTTTATAATTAATCACATTTTATAAAATACCTTAAGTGTAGTTTGGACAAGAAAAAATATCCTATTTTATTTTCTATCTCAAGATTGCTAAGTGTTGCCCACACTTCATCAGATTGTTAAAAATTTTCAACTACCCACAGAGATTGTGATTCAACTATTTTGGACAGACTGACCTTATTTTATTCAAAGAGCTCAACTTGAAGATTATTTGGAAGACTGATATATATGTAAATATATGTGTATACACATATATATATTATATTGTGTGTGTGAGACAGAGAGAGAGAGAGAGAGAGAGAGAGAGAGAGAGAGAGAGAGAGAGAGAGAGAGAGAGAGAGAGAGAGAGAGAGCTATTACAGTTTCAGAATATCAATATTATTTTTCCTTCCTCTTTAATGCTTTACCTCAATAAAATCCTTGGCTATCTGCTCTCTTTGAAATGGCATAATCATTCAGTGCATTACATTTGGCATAAGTAAGAAGCATTTGTCACATTGTGTTCATATTGAATTATATATACAGATTTTTCATTTGGGAGATTACAACATCCTCTTATTCAGAATTCATTTCTAATCTTGGCAGAAAAAGCAGTTCTAATGGACAGCAGAGGGAGCTCAAACACAGCCAGTGAAGGTAAATACCTCACTAACAAAACTACTGTTCCAGCAATACAGACATGTTTCAGATAAAAATAAATAATAATAAAATGCAATAAATAAAAATCACATGTTTACCATGTTTAAAAGACTGAAAAGCATAATGGACCCCATTCTCCAAGAGGCTAATGTAGTAGTTATTGCCAGAAATATGTGAGTGCTTTTTCATGACACAGATTAGCTTTCTTTTTCAGAAGAAAGAGGTGAGCTATATATTCCATGGTGACATTTCCTGGGTTTCACCAGTGAACACAGAGTTGATTTCCCAACATTCATAAGTTAATGACTATGAATTGTCACCTGTGAAATTAAACACACTCGATAGACAGAGAGTAAGTGACTGGAAGCCAATGATGACATAATGTCGAGCTAGCTCTAAAACCGCATCTAGAGTATAAGGCAGGTCAGCAAACTGAGACATGTAAATGTAACTGGCTGGCTTCTTGTGGAAGGAAAGTTCTATTGGAAAATGGTGTTCTCCTGCTGACTTCTCTGGAAGCCTTGCACAGAGGCAGTGTTCTGAGCTGAACTAAAGACCTGACTGAAAACATTTCCTGTTTGGTCTTTGGCTTTAAAGGCTTATGACCCTTGCTCTAGATGTTTAAGCAAGCTCTGAACAGGATCATTCACTCTTCTCTTCTTAAATTTTCTATTTTAGTAAATCACAACAATTCAGATTTCAACCATGAGAAGGGCAAAAGGCCATGGCTATGAAATACTGCCTGTAAGGCTGAATGCCTACCTCACACTGAAAAAGCAAATCAGGAAGACAGGAAAGCTGACAAATAATTTTGATTTCTTTTTGTTAGAAAAATCATTGATACACTATTTTCTCCATCTACTCAAAATTATGAAGACAACCAGTCCTTTTTTTTCTTTGCTTTTCTTCTTCTTTTTTTTTAAAACAAAGATAACAAATATATAAATCTTGTCATAAACAGCCTTCCAAGAGCAACTGCAACCCAACCAAGGGGTTCTCCATTTTGGAGGTTTGGGTCTGGGTTAGGGACTTCAACACTTGAATTATTGCCATGTTGTCAATTTCATGATGACTGTAGCAGGAAGGAAGAGTATAGACAGGAGGTGTAATAGCAGATTTGATCCCGTTACCAATTCTCTGAAACTAATTCTCTGCAGTGGACAAAAGCTTGCAAATGTCTCCACAGCACTCTTGGCCCAGATGTCTTCATCTCATATGAAAAGAGGCAGTTTCTATGGCAATACTGGTTAAGTGCCTATCTTGCTGCACTAATATAGTGCAAAATGTGCCTTCCATATAGCAAAAAAGATGTAGGCAACCAGTGTGAAATTAGGGAAAGTAGAAAGGTATTAACACAAGCATATTTGTTTCCCAGACAATAACCACTATAAAATACCGAACTTGAGGACCCCTTCTTCTAAGGCTAGTACATGTCCAGCATTCACACATTAGAGAGAGACAAGAGTAAAGTCTTATAAAAGAGTTTGTCTCTGAAATGCAGGCCAATAAAAGCTACCATCAACCACGACGATGCTAAGTTGTTCAATGGGTTTTCCGCCTAGCATAGGCCTTACATCTTCACTGTTAAAAGTTGCTTATTAACGAGTATATAAGGTGACATCATAATGTAAGTCATTCGATCGCGTATACATGTTGTTATGGTTAAGTGTAGAATTGTAAAGCCTTCGGTATGAACTCTTCATGCTAGAAAGTTTGGTGGGTTAGTGCTGCAAGCAGTCTTGCATCTGGCTTCCCAGTTGGCCAATTTCCTCACTATATTTTAGAGAACAAAGTGAGGTTTTTGTTTTTTTTTGTTTTTTTGTTTTTGCTTTTCTTTTTTGCAATTGGGTAGATTTCAGAAAAGATGCCACAAAACTCTCAGGACACAGCATGCATTCCACTGCATCTCTTAGAATTCTCAGAGCTGACTCTACATGTCAGTGGTACTGTCTTGAATATTCCCAGAGGGAGTAGGATTTTCTTTTTTTTCTTAATGATGGTGTTCAAAGTTAAAGTTAATTATAACTCACACATTTGAATACTGGCACTCTGGCCTCTGGGTGTCTACTATAAAGGGAAAAGGCCAAGTCTGGTTGTGTCCAGGAATAGTCAGTGTTACATATCAGCGTCTCCATCGTATGCTAAGGTTAAAGGTTTGAGGCGGTTGTTCTGCCGTCTTTGGGGTTTCTTTGGCTTTTTGCTGTAGAAAATTCAGGAAAATTTGAAAAAAAAGTCAGTCTTTCATTTTAAATATTATTGTTCTAAATAAAAGAGAAAAACAAAACAAAACGGTAGATCTAAATTGCCCACCTACATTTGCCAGTGCCTTTTAGAATATGAACTCATGATCTTCCAGTTTCACAGTTCCAAGAAGATGTCTTAAGGTATTTAACTATTTTATAAAAAGCCAAATTACCCAATTTCTCAGTTGACACGATAGAAGTGATATTATAGTATATTTTGTGTTTGTCTCAGAACTTGTATAAATGATTCACATTAACAAATACAGTTAAATAAGATTAAGAATTATCATAACATTTTCCCTAAGAAAAAGTATATGTATGTATGTATGCATACATACATATGCACACACATATATACATATACATATACATACATATATCTCTATCTCTATCTCTATATCCCATTAATGAAACCAACATTCTATGGCATTTCTTCATGAGAAAAATCTTTGAAAAACGACCCAGAACAGTCCCGACTCATTTCCACAATCTGAATGAATTAGATATGGTAGATAGATTTTAGGCTTTCTAATATTAAAACTTATTTTTTTTTAAATTTAGAACTTTGTGTGGAGATGAAGTAAATGTAGCACACGCATTCCACACACTAGTCTGTCCCTGTGTTACTGGCAACTGAGAGTATTTTCTTTGAAATAACTATCTTACATCTCCCTTTAGATTCTGAAATATTTAAACACTCACCAAGCTAGATAAATCATGGAGACAATGAAGACTAACAGCACAAATGCCCCGGCTGCAACACCATAAACCCAGGTCTTTAGTCTCCCATCTAAGAAGGAAAGATAGTAGTTTACATTAGTCTGGAACATAAATGACCAGTTTGAACTTATGATCAGGTCTCTTCGAGACTCACACTTATTATTTCTAAGCACAGTTACCAATAATGTAAAGCAGCCAGTAGGAGTTAGGAAGCACTGCATTCAAGGGGAATTAGCAATGGAAAGAGTTGAAAAGCAACAAATTGTGCTTGCATTCAGATGCTGAGTTCCTGTCTGAATTCTTTATATAAAATCTTACCTCAAATTCAGTATGTGCATTGTTCTGTGCACATATGCCTTGACTTTCCCACCTACTTCAGGAATGGAATATAATATATCAAAGATGAAAAACAATGTTTCTTTTGAGAAATTCATGAAACTAGGATTCAATGCAGATAAGTATTTGACTTTTATTTTAACAGTTTTGTAACATGCTAACTTTTTTGTTTGGCAATTACAAGCTTTTATCTAGTCTATTGTTAGAGTGTGCTTCGCCAATAAGAGAATTTTCAGAGATAATCATATAGAATAACATAGCATAGGACTTTTGAATATGTCTTTTCTAATGTTCCTGGGATGTGCAATCCCTATGCCAGGCACTATTCTAGTTCAGTTTGGGGGCTTCTTTGTCCTTGAAGTACTATGATCTAAGTAAACTTTGAACGTGTTGTTCAGGATGATGTTGCCTACTTCCTTTGATGCTAACATTGGCATACATTGTCTGTAGCCCACATGGAAGTATGCAGGCAGTATGTACAGATAAGTATGTGGATAATACTCATATCACAATGCGGTGTGAGTATGGAAATAAGATGTGGATAAAAAAGACCCCATGGAGAGTTATCCAATATTTGAAAAGTGTCAAATAGAATTAGTACTAGGTATTTTGTTCGTTAGCATCTCATTTGCTGGAAATAAGTTCAGCGAATATTCTAAATATCACTTCATTTTAAATCTGGAGATTTATAAAGTGTTTTTTTTTTCCTTTTCTGTTCTCTTTTCTTTTCTTTCCTTTCCTTTTCTTTTCTTTTCTTTTCTTTTCTTTTCTTTTCTTTTCTTCTCTTTTCCTTCCTTTTTGAATTGAGTTCAGAGCTATTCTACTACTGGTATCTTTTCTGCTATACTTTTCTGTTAAAATTATTTAACAAATATTCAAAATGTTTGGGGACATTATTAAACAAAGTGGATAGAATTATTGAACTTGAGAAAAGATGTTTTTGTTCGTGGAGAGCTGGTTGGATTTTTAGATAAGGTCCAAGTTTCTAATGGTAATTTGATCTCCTAACTTGGAGAGGAGAGTTTCTTACATTTTTACAGACAAATCAGTTTTTCAAACTCAACTGTATGTTCAGCTAAGAATCTAATAAAAAGGAGTGATTATGGATAATGGTAATCACCCAAATTTTTTAAAACACCTTAACAATTTAATTTTGGTTCTCTTATAAGGAAAGTGCTTTTACTTAATGGCCATAAATTGAGGTATGTTAGCTATGCCAATTTCTTTCTTCATTTCTCATATTTCTGATGCAATTATGAAGTTGGTGATGTCTGGATTTGTATGGAATTCCTCCATAGTGTGATTGTGGCACAATATGTGTTGCTTACAGAGCGCTAGTAGGACACTTTCTGTACCTGGAGATAGTGTGTCCTATCCCAGTTAGGAAGAGAAAGTCTGTAAAGTAGAGTAGTACTTCTTCAAGCTTGCAGGCTTATTCCTACACTGGGTTCAAGTTCAATCCTGGCTATACTAAGAGTATCTATTGTAATACAACAATGGCCTGGTCAGCCTCTCAGTTAGGGCCATTCCGTCATTAAAGGAAGGCTCCATCACTGCCTCTGTATATTTGGCCCTAGTACAGCCTCTGAGGAAACTGAGAACATCACCTTTGAGTGATGCTATTTATTGTCCTAGCAGCCGAGTGCTCTTGGCACAGTCCTGCATTTCTCATGCCCCTTATGAAAGGTTCATACCACCTACCCTGTATGATTATACTGAAAACTCCAAATGCCTTTATACTCTTATTTATCTCTGTTGTAAATGACAGCATATCTTTCTAATTATTTTCATTATGACATTGCTTTGTGCACTGTATATTTATTATACTTACATATTTAGGAATGGGTTTGAGAAAAGTAATATCAATATGTTTTTGAAGCAAGTTAGTTTTATTTCTATGAATGTTGTCATGGATACTTGTGTTTACAATGAAAATAAAAAGACATAAAGATAGCTGCAGTGTTAAAAATGAGTCCATGGATTGAGAAATAATCATTTATTTGAAAAATTCTTGGTTATTAAAAAATATACTGTGATATTGGTGGAATATCTGAGTAAATAATTTTGAGTTCAGTGTCTGGTTGCTTCACCTGGTCCAAATGGCTGTAGAAACCACGTCCTGCCCCGTCCTGCTGGGTTACTGGAGGGTTGGGTTGGGTGAACTGCCCGACTGGTTTTCACATCTCCTCTTTTATCCTCTACTGTGGGAATCACCACCACGGGGATAAGTGTGCATTGCTCAAGGGTGCTGTTGGAGGACATGACTTCAGTGTACCCTTCTTCACAGTGGCATGCCTTCATCTGCAGGAGAACAGGGAGGCTTACACTACACATGCAAGGTGATCTTGGAAAGGACAATGAGGTTTACTCAGAGAAAAGAGCATTAGGAAGAATTTTAAAGACAATTTACTTCATGCAATTTCCTTTTACTTTTTTTTATTTGATATATTCTTTATTTACATTTCAAATAATTTCCCCTTTCCTGGTCCTCCCTCCCCGCCAAAAAATCCCATAAGCAATCTCCCCTCTCCCTGTTCCCCAATCAACCCCCTCCTGCTTCCCTGTCCTTGCATTCCCCTACACTGCTGCATGGAGCCTTTTCAGGGCTAGGGACATCTCCTCCCTTTGATGTCTAACAAGGCTATCCTCTGCTGCCTATGGAGCATATGACTATGCATCTGGAGTCATGGGTAACACCATGTGTACTATCTGGTTGATGGAGTCCCTGAGAGCTCTGGGAGTACTGGGTGGCTCATATCGTTGTTCCTCCTATGGCGCTGCACACCCCTTCAGCTCCTTGGGTCCTTTCTCTAGCTCCTCCATTGGGGACCCTGTGCTCAATTCAAAGGCTGGCTGAGAGTGCCCCCCTCTGTATTTGCCATGCACTAGCAGAGCCTCCCAGGTGACAGCTATATCCCGCTTCGGTCAGCAAGTACTTGTGGGCATCGATAATTGTGTATGGATTTTGTAACTGTATATGGGATGGATCACTAGGTTGCGTAGTCTCTGTATGGTCTTTCCCTCAGACTCTGCTCCACACTTTGTCTCTGTATCTCCTTCTGTGAGTATTTTGTTCCCCCTTCTAAGAAGGACCAGAGTATCCATACTTTGTTCTTCCTTCTTCTTGGGCATCATTTGATATGTGAATTGTGTCTTGGGTGTTCCGAGATTCTGGGATTGTTCCTCCAATGGGGTTGCAAACCCTTTCAGCTCCTTCAGTTCTTTCGCTAAGTTCTCCCTTGGGGACCCCGTGCTCATCTAATGGTTGCCTTAGCTACATTAACTCTGCCTCCCCATGCTAAGTCTTTGTAAAGGTAAATAAGTCAAGTGCATTGAGAACTGTTCAATTAATCTTAAACAAACAAACAAACAAATGATGTTTTAAATCGATGTTTTCTGCCTCCAGTCAAGGCTCTTTGGGGACCAGGGAAAGGGGCGGTACCAGAGACAGTGGGCTGACAGAAGTGCCTTGTCCATTCTAACGAATGTGTACTTACCTCACTACAGTATGAGTGGGGTTGACTACAGGGTGGATTACAAGACCTGTCGGCATCGGGCTGGCTCACCACCAAGCAGCCCCCTGCAGAACAGAAAATCATATTTTAACAAATGACTTTTCTTGCTGTGATAAAAATATACACTTGTCTTTGAAGTTTAGAATCCCTTTGGAATTTCTAAGAAGTACTGCATTCGTGAAATGGCTGGCTAACAATTTCATTAGGAACTTTGGGCTCTTTTACCCAGATGACAGCACTGTGGTTTGTACTTCATAAGTGTCCAAGACACATTGCCAAGAGGCTGATTTTATAGCTACTATATTTGAAACAATGGTTTCATATAACCAATTTCCGATAGTAGTTGGGAAAAAAATAGGTCATCTAACCTATTTCCTCAAGCCGAGCCCAGCAATTACAAACAAAGTAGATTGAATTTTATTTTATAGTTAAAATATCTTTCTTGGCTATTCAAAATGGTAGTTTTCATAACCCTCAAAGTAAGTTTCAATTTGTTTGGCCATTATATAAATGGGTGTATTATAGTGCTTATTTAGTTTTGAGAAAAATCACTATTCTTGTGACTTCTGGATATTTTGTGGATGCTGGGAAGAAAGCCAAAAGAACCCAAACAAACAAACAAAAAACAAAAACAAAAACCACCAAGTTTTTGCTTGCACTATTTTCCAATTTGCCATTGAAATTAATCCCTCCAATATGTTTCTCACATACACTACAAACTGTGAATTGACTGATATGGAACTCTTAGTTTCAAACTATATTTACTCAATGAAACACAACTTTAGCCAAAACAAGTTTTCTTTATTCATTGAGTTCATAGTCTTTTGGACTCAATCAAGTGTTTCCAGAATCTGTTTTTCTTTTAATCTTATAAATACTTTTTTAGATTTTCATTCATTCATTCATTTTTTAAAAATGCAACAAAATATAGCAAGATAAAACAAAAATGATCACATCACAAAAACAGTCACTGTGAAGCAAATGTAGGTTGGTGACCATGCTAACTTATCACTGAATGTATGAAAAGAAAGTTGTCACATGGCTTCCTTATAATGACAATTTATAAAGTAAAGCAATTGATTCACATAGGTAATGGACTTTACATTTGTTTTCTTAGAGGAACTCATGTGAATATACAGGAAGAATGCATTTAGGGGTCATCATATGTCACTTACACACTTGTTTCTTCAGAGAAAAAGTAATCCTATACAGACTTTGTTGTATTAAAAAGAAATTTAAAATGTGATTTATACTGATCAGTCAGTCTTTAAATTTTGGTTCAATTCTGCATTAGGCCAACTGTCTCAGTTGCAGTAGGAAAATAATAGTGTTACAAGAAAACAGCAGACACATATTATTTGCTTCTGTTATCGAATAAAAAACCTTCAATCAAATAGAACCTTTTAGGAAACTATTAAATTCCTTCTGAGTCACTTAAACAAGGATGTATATTCATTTCCAGGATCTGAGGTAAGTAAATGATATCTCCAACACCTGGTTTGGAATGACTACACTGCCTTGTCTCTGCTCTTAGCACCCACTGCTTAGAATGGAGTTCTGGCTGAGTGTTTTTCTCCCCACAAAATGCTATTGAGACAGCAAAGAGTTTCCTGGTAGGTGTTTTTACTATAGCATAGTACATGTCCACTGGGAGAGGCTATTATCAGAGGCTTCTTGGTACAGCTTTTAGTCACACATACAACTCTGTCTTCATAACAATATAATTTGACATTCTGTTCCGGCTTTCACAGAGAGGAAATAAGAAATTAGGTTTCAAAAGACCTGGGTCACTTGAAATTCAATATAAAAGTTGATATTTTCCAAGAAATGCATTGATCTTGGCAGGCCCTATGATCTCATAATAAACATGAAAGTTAAATCACAAGTGAACTTTACTCAGGTGCACCCTGATGCAAACATACAACTTTGTTTTTCTTGCAAAAGAGTTGAAATAAGGGTCCCAAGCCAGCAGGGTACCCTAGGCAGCTGACAGTCAACACCTCTCCTACTTCTGAAGTGGAGATTCTGGACAGTTGAATTATTTAAGAATGACAATTATGGAAAATGTTTTAAATTTGTGTTTACATGTCCAAAGTGGAGTTGTCCTTCTGACTGTGACTTGTTTTCATAGAATTTTCAGGCTATTCAATACATACTCAGCCTGAAGTTTCTTTTCATTCTATTGGATTTATCGACAAATCTTCCTTATTAATCAATAAAATATCTCAATACTAGGTTTGCTAATTTCAGTAGATTATATTTCTGTATGCATACTCCACTGCTCTGCATCACCCTCAAAGCACAAGAGCATATACTAATTTGTTAATGCATAAAATCCCTATGGAAAATTCAAAATATCACTTATATTTATTTGTTAACATTAAGTGATATTTCAATTAAATATATTCTAATGGTACTGTCCAAAGGAGATAGTAAAGAGAGAACTTGAGATATTTCAATGTTTTGAAAGAAAATAATTTAGCACTGGTCACCAGACATGTATGCACCATACATTTCTTGATTCCAACAATGTGTCGCTAATTGAGGGTCCTTCAGTATTCAGCTGCATTATGTATTACAGGAATACATTTAGAGAAATGACAGCATTGGTGTTTTACCTGTTACGTTTATGCCATCTGACCTTTGACACCAGACTGTTCGAGAGGAGCCCTTCCAAGCACTTGCCATCCACTTGTACTCGTAGCACTGTCCATCTGCAGGCATAGAGCAAGCGCTGATGTGACATCGCTCAGGACGATGAGAGAGGGTTTCTTCTCCAGTTGTACTATCGATTTTTAAGTTTCCCTCACTGCCATTTTGTATTGAAACTTCTTTGCCCTGCCCTGGTATTTATTTAATTATTTTCAAATTTTGAGCTTCTGTACTACTCTGGACAGAGCTATTCTGTCCCAGGAATAGGGGCTATTTTATGTGGTTAGTAAATGTAGGAAGATTATATTGGTAGGATTGGAAATTTTACCCAATTATTAGGATAAATCATCTAGTTCATTAGTTTTTGTTCTATATTTTCTCAGCATTCTAGGTCTCCTCTTCCAATTTTCAATGTAAGGTGATATTTTCTATGCTTACTGTATGTTATATGTCACATTTCTTAACTATTACAAAACAAAGCTAAGAATTTGAGCCTTATATTAACCACGAGAAACCAAGATTTTTATTGTTATCAAGAAACCACCATGCTCCAAGCTGTGACATTGTAATGCACTGAAGTTTTGGATATAGAATTTGCTGCAAATATTGAGGGAATAGTTCTGTATACATACACACACACACACACACACACATATATGTATATATATACATACATATATACATATATATATATACATAAAAAGACACATGAACATATTTGTCCATCATGCTCTATGTCCAACTATTGTAAAATTAAAATTACTAATTCTCACCAGTGAATTAGTTTACCAATTTCTAAGACCATATAAAGAGTCAATTTTACAATGCTTTTTTAGTTCTTCTTTAATTTTGTTATTTTTTTAAACAAATGGAAAATATTAGATTTATGTTTGGTCATTGTTGGTATAAATACACAATCAATGCTCCCAATTATCTTAGGCTTCTGGGATTTTTAAAACTAGGAAACATTTTTTTAATAATATTCCACATTTTAAAACCAGAATCTTGTACTCTCCCTCCCCATCTTGTGTGTGTGTGCATGTGCGTGTGCATATGTGTTTGCATGTCCACATGCACACACATAATAGAGTCTAAAGGCACATGTATGAAGGTTACAGGACAACCTTGGTTATTGGTTATCAATTTCTACATTGTTTGGAACAAAGTGCTTTTGTTTGCTGTTGAATATAGCAGGCTATCTGTCCCTCAAGCTTCTGGAAACGCTTCTGATTTTGCCTACAATCTTAGAGATTCAAATTCATGTCTTCATACTTACATGGCTAGCACTTTACTCATGAATCATATTCTAGCCCCTCAGAATTTATTTTTAATTTAACTCTCAACTGTAAGTAGAAATCTAGCAAATTCAGTCACTCAACACAAATTCAGCAGAACTAAATGAATAGATTTCAAATTGCAAACTGCTACAACCGCTTTGGAAATCAATATGGATGTTCCTCAGAAAATTGGAAATATTTCTACCTGAAGACTCAGTCGTATCATACCTGGGCAGGCATATACTCAAAAGATATCCTACCATACCACAATGACACATACTCCTCTATGTTCATAGCAGCCTTATTTGTAATAGCCAGGAGCTGGAAACAACTCACATGTCCCTCAAGGGAAGAACTGACACAGAACGGATGCTTCATTTATACAATGGAATACTATTCTGCTATTAAAAATGAGGAAATCATGGATTTTGCAGGCAAATGGATGGAACTAGAAAATATCATTTTAAGTGAGGTAATCCAGACCAAAAAAAACCCATCTATGGTAATATACTGCTGATAAGTGGATATTAGCCATACAGTACAGAATACCATGACATAATTCACAGACCATATGAAGCTTAACAAGAAGAAAGACCCAAGTGAGGAGGCTTCAATCCCACTTAGAAGGGGAAACAAAATAATCACAAGTGACAGAGGGAGGGAGGGACCTGGGTGAGAAAGAGGAGGGGTAGGAGAAAAGGGGGGGGCAGGATCAGGTATCAGAGAAAACAGGAGAGAAGCCCAGAGGGCCAGGAAAATGAATAGAAATATGCAGCAGTATGGGGTGGGGAATGCGGGGAGGTAATCTCTAGAAAGTTCCAAACACTTAAGGGAGGCTCCCAAGACCCAATAGAAATGACATAAGCTGAACTGACCAACAATGGGGAGATAGACCCTGAAGAGACCACCTCCAGTAGAGAGATATGGCCACCAATTGAGAAATAGGGTCACCCACTCTTCTCAAAATTTTTAACCCAGAATTGTTTCTTTCTAAAGGAAATGCAGGGACAAAAAATGGAGCAGAGACTGAAGGAAAGGCCATCTGGAGAATGCCCCACATTGGGATCCATCTCAGGTGCAGACACCAAACCCTGACACTATTGCTGATGTCGTGCTTGCAAGCAGGAGCCTGGCATGGTTGTCCTCCGAGAGGCTCTACCAACACCTGACTGAAACAAATGCAGATACTTAGAGCCAACCATTGGACTGAGCCCAGGGACCCCAAATGAAAGAGTTAGGGGAAGGACTGAAGGAGCTGAAAGGGATTGCAACCCCATAGAAAGAACAGCACTATCAAATAACTGGACCCCTCAGTCTCCCAGGAACTAGGCCCCAACCAAAAAACATACATGGGCTAATCCATGGCCCTTGCTACAAGAGTAACAGAGGACTGCCTTGTGGGAGGGAATGATCTTGGTCCTATGGGGGAGGTTTGATGCCCTAGAGAAGGGGGATGCTAAAGGGATGAGGCAGGAGTGGGTGAGTGGGAGAACACCCTCTTAGAGGCAAAGGAGAGGGGTATAGGATGGGGGAGTTCGTGAAGGGGAGATGGAGAAGGGGGATAACATTTGAAATGTAAATAAATAAAATGATAATTAAAAAAAATTGAAGCACTCACCATCACAGGATTTTGTTTCTAACATCTGCTCTGGGCATAGGTGTTGATTCTCCAGTTCTTGAATAATCACTGCTCTGGATCGGACCTGTATTCCACCAAAGCCAAGATCCTCACCATTCACACAGGTCAGCTGACACAGACTCCATGAAGACCAGTCATTCAAATAACAGTCACCTGTACGAAACAGGTTGATGATTTATACCCATGAGGAACAGTGATGCAGATACTCATTTTGATACTAAACATACATGTTTGCAAGTATGCTAGTGATGCATGATATTTATGAGATTTCTACAAACATAATAATTATCAGTTTATATGTAGTAAATATGCTATTTGGAGTGGTTGGGTGGTCTCTGGATGACTTAGTGTTATAAAACATAAGCTATGATCTGAAGTTTGTCCATCGTGATCATTTTCTAAGAGATAGTATTTAGTCAAAAGCTAACATGATATTTGTCATTAATGTAAAGGGGGCTAATAAAACCTAACAATACATAGAGCTTGTCTCCAGGTATTCATAACGTTAAATTGGCTTAAAGTTAAAGATGAGAGAACCAGTGATTATAAATGTCATTTTTTTTTCTTCTTCCCAGAAGAGTCTAGCTGAGGCAGGCTAGTGAGAAGTTGACATTAAAACAGAAACTGGCTATTTCTTCTAATCTACATCTCTAATCAACTACACCCTTCTGAGAAAAATACATAATACATACAAAGTGTCAAATACCATAAATTCATAGCAAATTTCCACAGTCTGATTATATGTCTGTGCAATCAACATTTAATCAAGAACAGACTATTCTCAGAATCTCAGAACTCTTAGCATACATACCTTTTCAAATTCATCATCTTTTAATCACTCATGTTTGTAAGATCTGTTGTATGTTTCAATTGTTCTAATTATGAAACTCTTGTGCATATTGAAGTACAAGCTTGTGTTGAACACATACATTACATGTGTGAGCTTGTTGAGTATATGCATAGTAACAGAATTATATGATGGAGCCATGTACTCACCCTCCTTTAACATTTTGAAAGTACAGAGGTTTAATGAAACATATTCACCATCCCCCTTTCATTCAACTACCAACTATTGACAGTGTTAATTTTGGCAGAGGTGAATCCATGTAATGCTTGTATCACTTCAAATATTTCATCTGTCACCCTATAATTAGACTCATATTATGGTGGACATGACTAAATTACAGAGTTGCTAGGAGGTGTGATTAATGAAAATAGTTCTTGTGTTATGGGTTAGAAAACCTTATAATCCAAAAATTATTTATATATATGTACAGTATAGCATTGTGTTGGACAGTATTACTATTACCCATGAGAACTGGCCATATCCTACTATTATGTTAAACAGGCATAGTATTAAAATGTCTCCTAATTACTGAATGCTCTCCCCATAGAGCAGTACTTCTCTCAACAGAGATTTGTTTACTTGTTTAAGTAAATGTTTATTAATAAAGACCCACAACTAGTAAAGTGCAGAGAATAAGAGACTTTTGAGTGCTAAGCCTTAAATAGGATGTATATTGTACTGGCTGGTTTTGTGTGTCAATTTGACACAGGTTGGAGTTATCACAGAGAAAGAGCTTCAGTTGGGGAAGTGCCTCCATGAGACCCGGCTTTGGGGCATTTTCTCAATTAGTGATCAAAGGGGGAGGGCCTAGTCCCTTGTGGGTGATACCATTCCTGGGCTGGTCTTGGGTTCTATAAGAAAGCAAGCTGAGCAAGTCAGAGGAAGCAAGCCAGTAAGAAACATCCCTCCAGGGCCTCTGCATCAGCTCCTGCCTCCTGACCTGTTTGAGTTCTAGTCCTGACTTCCTTTGGTGATGAACAGCAATATGAAAAGTGTAAGCTAAATAAACCCTTTCCTCTCCAACTTGCTTCTTGGTCATGATGCTTGTGCAGGAATAGAAACCCTGATTAAGATGTATATATTACATTTTTCCTCTCAAGATTCAGGTATCTCAAGAAAAGGGGTATGGAAAAATTGAAAGTTTTACAGTTAATGGACAACATCAAGGAATCAGGGCAGATAGAGATGTAAACCCACAGTGATTATGACTGTACACACAAGGCATACCCAAAGTCAAGCCAAATAAAACCTAACATGGAGGGATGGGGAAGTGGGAATATAGTACCAACCTTATCTCAGGAATTACTGGCATTTGATAGATGCTGGGAAGTCAGAGTCAGTTTTCATTAATGGTGTGACCTCTAGTGTATGGAGCACACTCTAGGGTAGGCCTCATACACAAGAGTAGTTGTTCAGTATGAAGTGGACTCAAATGGCTTAAAAATGGGTAAAAATTAAAAAAAAAACACTGATGACAGGGTATATAACTTTACCTTAGTGACTATAAATTGAATGGAATTTAGATCTCTTTCATTTTTGTAAGTAGGATTAATCCCTATATGTATCTTTATTTGATATCATCATACATTTTTCAGAGAAAACCAACAATTATATTTCTCTGTAGTCTGTGCACTACATAGTCATCTTGAAATATCCATGTCAAGCTTCCAGAATTTAATTACAAAATGAAAGTGAAGCACTCAGTACTAAATACACTTTCATATTTTGAACAAATCCATCAGCATAATAAATTTACATCATCCCTGCCAAAGATGAAAAATGTATTCCCCAACTCATAGTCTACTCTTTAAAGCTTACCATGTCAAATTTGTCTTGCTTCCAAGACATACTGTAGAGGGCTGAATATGTAGCTCAAAGATATTAGAGACCTTATTCTGTGCAGTAATGTGGTACTCCTCTGACCCACATGAAATGTAGTTGTCAGAAGAGATATCACTGAATAGGATGGGTGACACCCTTCACAAGGACTATATGCATAACCTCGTCTTGACTCTGGTGTTGCAGAATATTTGATCATACTGTAAACTCTGACACTGTGAACTGTTTCTATTCGTGGTATGGCTCAGCCATCTTCCTAGAGCCTTCTGTTACTGTAAATAGTACTTGTAGTAGACCCAACTCTAGCACACACCTTCAATCCAAGAGTTAAATAAAGTCAATGCTAGGTCAAGAGGTAGAACAAGTAGCCAGTCTACAGGGAGTGAACATAAATAAACTCTAAAGAAAATTTTTTAAGTTTAAGGGTATTTAAGACAGAATGGAGGAGAAAGAGGATATTCCTTCTGGGACACTGGTAGAATAGGCCAGCTGGGTGCTTTCTCTGCCTCTTGGAGCTAGCTGGTTTTCATTCTAGCGTCTGGTACCTGAACCTTCATTGGTAAAATCAAATGTCTGGGATGTGTGTTTTTAAACCAACACTCTGGTCCTAGGAAGATATCCCTCAAATACGAATTCTGTTCACTGTTACCTGGGCAGGGCTGGGTGCAGGTTTCCTCCAGAACTATTTGTTTATTACCATCTATGATGAGCTCAATGTTAGCACAGAACTCTTCGTCTACTGCCTTGCTGAAATCATCAGTTGAGCCATCACTCACAACACAAGAAATATTCCGTGTCCTGGTTCCTTCTCCACACTGAGCCTCCTGGAATGGAGGGAGAAATAGCTAATTAGAAAAAGAAAAATAATACATTAGAGGGCTCATGGTTTGTAGTCATCTCTGCATCACTGGTTTTGATTTATGAATAACAAGAGAAGCATTAGAAACCCTAGGGAAGACGCCTTTTAGGGCACAGGCTATAAAGCATACACTGAGCAATTTATTTGCTTCCTAGACAAAGACAGGCAAATAAATTTTCATTAAAATGGATCTGTCTCCAAATGACTTTAAAAGTATAGGACAAGGAGGTGCTTGCTATCAAAACTAATTAAAGGACTGGGAAATGGTAAAGTCACAGCAATGTTTACGAGGAAACCCACTATCTCTAACTTAAAAGTACTTCTAGAACCAAGTCTCTGAAGATGAAGAATGGATGCATCCACACAGAAATTTGATACCTGAACTTGGCATGGAGACCACTGGCCATATTGCCACCGATAGCATGGCTTCACTGGGCAAGGCTTGGACTGTTCCATCAGAGATGGGCAGGGCCTCCCATCACCTTGAAAGGGCTGGGTTACGGTTCGTCTTCGTATCATTTTTCCTTTAAAGATATAAAATAATGAAACTTCAGCATGATGCCATGGTTATACACATAGATATACACTGGGAGAGGGTATAGCAGGTATCTCTTCTGAGGAGATACTGGTGCAGGTGAGGCTCGAATGTTTTAGGAAAGAAGAAACCTTTCCATGGCCTACCTAATATAATTTACAGCAAGAGAGATGGTTCGTTTTATGTGCTTCTACTAGTAGTCTAATGCTAATTGCAATACAAACCAACCTGTGAGTCCACATGTTTGAGAACATTCTGACCAAGGAGACCAGTCAGAAAGCTGACAGTTCAAAGGGCATTCCACCGTGCAGGATGTGTTCATTTGCCAGTTCTTTTCCAGCCCAAGCTGAAAGAGGAGAAATAGATAACATTTATATGGGCAGGGAGACAAGGCCACTAGTACTGTCAGTGAGAAAAGGAATGACAGGGGAGAAGAGCAAGGAAGAAAGGATAGACATGAATATAGAGAGTTGTGGAAATGTGGTGACTAGAGAGAAGAGATTGTGGGGAGGCTGACGGGGTGAGAGCAAAGGATAGTGAGAAAGGTGCATGGCATAGCAAATCTATTGGACACAAAACAATTGTTACAGATGTTAAGGATATACAATGGTTCCACTCATCAAAGTAGGAGGCAAGGGCAGAAGGTGAATTCAGGAGCATACTGATTCTATACTATTATGCATTGTGCTAACACTTTCCATAAATAGTGAAAAAAATTAATCTACAAATGAGTAGAATTTATCTATGTTAAGAATAAAAACATATAGATGAGACTGCTTTGTAATATTTCAAAAATAAAAATATTATTAATTTTATCAATAGGTCTGTAATTTTATCTTGCAGATATTATTTATTTTTATATAGACATGTTACACTGAATAGCCAGGTGACCTTAAAGACAAACTACCATTTCAAACTAAAGATAGAATGTACTAAAAAGTATATATATATAAAAGAACATTTGGGGGCTTGGGTGTAGCTCAGTGATACAGGGCATGATTAATATCTAGAAGGCTCTGAATTTAGATTCAAACACCAAAAATGAATGTATTAATTAATGAATGAATTGACTTTTTTGTTTGTTGATAACGGAGTTTTTTATGTAGACTAGAGTGTCTTGAAATACACTTTGTAGCTAAGGCTGAACTTGTGATCTTCCTGTCTCAGCTTGAATTACAGACATTGTACCATCCACACATGAATGTAAATGTCACTGACTTAAAGTTCTTGTTATATAGGTCTTTCATTTGCTTTGCTAGAACTATACCAAGATAATTTATATAATGTGTGGCTATTTTGAAGGGTGTTTTCACCCTCATTTCATTCTTAGCCTGTTTATCATTTGTATAAAGGAGGGCTACTTATTTCTTTATCCACTTTGCTGAAGCTGTTTATCAACCATAGGAGTTCTCTGGTAGAATTTTTGGGGTTACCTATGTTACCATCATATCATCTGTGAATAGCAATACTTTAACTTCTTCCTTTTTGATTTGTATCCCCTTGTTTTCTTTTAGTTGTCTTATTGCTCTGGCAAGAACTTCAAGTACTATCTTGAGGAGATAGATAGTATGTGCTTTGTATTCCCTATCTCTCCAATACTTACAACATGAAGGGGTGTTGGATTTTTGTCAAAGGCTTTTCCAGCATTTAGTAAGTTGATCATGTGGCTGTTTTCTTTCAATATTGTTATGTGGTGGATTATATTGATGGATTTTCCTATATTGAACCACTCCTGCATTCCTGGGATGAAGCATACATGATCATGGTGGAAATACTTTTGATTTATGCTTTGATTCAGTTTGCAAGTATTTTTTTTGAGTATTTTATATCAATATTCACAAGGGAAATTAGTCTGAAATTTGTAGAGTCTTTGTGTGGTTTAGATGTTTAGATATTAGCATGACTATGGTCTCATAGAATGAGTTTGGCAATGTTCCATCTGTTTCTGTTTTGTGGAATAGCTTGAGGAATAGTGTGGTATTAGCTCTTCTTTGAAAGTCTGGTAGTATTCTATGCTAAACCTGTCTGGCTCTGGGCTTTTTATTTTTTATTTTTGGGTTGGGAGACTTTTAATGACTGTTTCTATTTCCTTAGGGCTTATAGGACTACTCACATAGTTTATTTAACTTTGGTAATTGGTATCTGTCTAGAAAACTATCTACTTCATTTATATTTTTCCAATTTTGTGCAGGACAGACTTCCCATTGAAGACCTAATGATTCTTTGAATTTCTTCAGTATCAGTTATTATGACTCCACTTTCATTTCTGATTTTGATAATTTGGGTATTGTCTCTCTGCCTTTTAGCTAGTTTGGCTAAGAGTTTATTTATCTTGTTGACTTTTCTCAAAGAACCAGCTCTTTGTTTTGTTGATTCTTTGTATTGTTTTCTTTGTTTCTAATTGATTAATTCCAACCTGGAGTTTGATTATTTCCTGACATCTACTCCTCCTAGGTATGTTTGCTCAATGGGTCAGTCACTAAGATCAAGAATAATAAATGGGACTTCATGAAATGGAAAAGTTTCTATAAGGCACGATGAATAGGAAAAAATCAGCCTACAGATAAGAAAGAGATCTTCACCAACCCTTCATCAGACAGAAGGCTAATTGCCAAAATATAGAAAGACCTCAAGAAGTTAGACACCTACCACCCACCCCTAAAAACCCAATTAAAAAATGGGGTGTAGAGTTAAACAGATAATTCTCAACAGAGGAATCTAAAATGAGTGAGAAGCACTTAAAGATCTTTACCAATCCTACATCCAATAGAGGATTAATATCCAATAAATACAAAGAACTCAAGAAGTTAGACTCCAGAGAATCAAATAATCCTACAAATGGGGTACAGGGCTAAACAAAGAATTATCAACTGAGGAATATTGAATGGCCGAGAAGCACCTAAAAAATGTTCAATATCTTTAGTCATCAGGGAAATGCAAATCAAAACAACCCTGAGATTCTACCCCACACCAATCAGAATGGCTAAGATCAAAAACTCAGGTGACAGCAGATTATGTGATAATCCAGTGTATTAGCGCTAGGATGAGTCAGACAGAACTGGAAATCCTCCTGGGTTCTACTATAGATCACATAGTATTTCTTTAAACTCTTGATCCTGTATATTTTAAGTACTGAGATTGCAGACATATACTACCATATTAAAAGAAATACTTAAAATATTTCAAAAATGACTCTGAGATTCCACCTTACACCCATCAGATAAATGCCTAAGATAAAAAAAAAAATTAGGGACAGCATATGGAGCAAAGGTGTCTATACCTTTGCATGAAGTTTCTGGTAGGAGTGTAAACTTGTAAAAGCACTCTGGAAATCAATTTTGTGGTTTCTCAGAAAAAGTTCTACCTCAAGACCCAGTTATATTCCACTCCTGGGCATATACCCAAAAGATGCTCCACAATCTACAAGGGCACTTGCTCAACTATGTTAATAACAGCTTTATTCATCATATCCAGAAGCTAGAAACAACCCATATATCCCTCAACTGAAGAATAAATAAAGAAAATATGGTTCATTTACACAATGGAGTACAAACAAAATAGTAACAATAAAAACAAAGAAATCATGAATTTTGCAGGAACATGGATGGAACTAGAAAATATTCTGAGTAAGATAATCCAGATACAAAAGGATATGCATGGTGTGTACTCATAAGTGAATATTAGTCAGAAAGTACAAGATAACCAGAGTATAATCCAGGTGTACTCTATGGAGTTTATTTTATGATTTCAAATACTGTACTGTACATAGGAGGTATGTTTACCATATACTTTGATATTTGAAATGTTATGTACTGGAAAGGCCACTTATAATTCTAGAACAGATTGGATTTTATGCAATCTTTTGTCCTTGAATTAACAGCAATAAAAAAAATGAAAAACAAAACAAAAAAATGTCAAGTAAGAAGGATGGCCCAAGGGAGGATTATTTAATCATTCTCAGAAACGTAAATAAAATAGATACTGGAGGTGGATGGAGGGAGGGAAATGAATGGGAGAGGTGATAAGGAGGGGAGTGGGGGCAGTGAAGATCAGGTGTAGGGTAAGCAGGGGAGAGAATGGAAATTGGCAATGGACAGGGCATTTCTAGGGTTTGCCAGAGACCTGGAATGGGGAGAGGCCCCAGGATATCTATGGGGCTGACTCTAGCTGAGACTCCTAGCCACTACCTGTAGGCAGTCAGGATTCCCAGTGGTGGGATAAGGACAGCAATCCACCCACAAAACCTTCTATCCAAACTCTGTCCTGCGTACAAGATGTGCATGGACAAAGATAGAGCAGAGACAGGGAGAATGGTTAACCAATGACTGGCCTGAATTTAGGTCCATCTGAGGGTACCTGACACTATCAATGATATTCTATTATATGCTTCCAGACAGGAGCCTAGCATAATAGTCCTCTGAAGTGGAAATTTCTGGTTTCTTTGGAAAACTCTTTGTGTTATATGATGTTTTTCTATAAACTATCTTATGAGAGGCTGTATATGAGAGGATATTTTGCTGAGAACAGATGTGTGGTGTTTTTCTAGAGGCTGCCTAGAAAAAGGGCATGTGATATTTTGCTGGAGACACATGATGTCTGAAAATAGTATAAGTATAACCCAACAGGGAACTTTGCTGTAGTTTGCCTTGCCTTCTTTGCTGATCATTTTTTGTGACTTTGTAGAGAGAAACACACCAAAGAATTTCTTATGATATTCCTGTGGCTTTAGGCCAATTGGCATGGGTTTCTTCTGGATCAAACTGACATTGCTGATTTGTGAATGGTGCTTGTGAGAGGACTGAACTATTGTTGTTGATTCATGTGAAGTGAACTGCTGATATCTTGACAACAATGACTGGAATCACCCCTAAGAACTATTTCTAAACAAGTCTATAATCCCCTCTGTCCTATAAACCTTTCCTTTCCACTACCTCTGGTGGGTAGTGGGCTAAAGCATTTAAATTCATTATTAAAGATGGTTTAAAAAATCTAAGCCTACAGTCCTCGGAGAGCCGACAGCATATGGAAACAGATGCAGAGACCCACAGTTAAACATTAGATGGAGTTCAGAGAGTCTTAAGAAAAAGTTGGGGGAAGGATTAAGGGACCCAAAGAGAACAGACTCCACAGGAAGACCAACTGAGACGACTAGCATGGATCCTTGGGTGCTCTCAGAGATTAAAACACCAACCCAAGAGTGAGCATGGGCTGACTCGAGAACCCTGCACTTATGTAGATGTACAGCTTGGTCTTCATGCTGGTCCCCAACAACTGGAGTGTGGCTGTCCCTGAATTTCGTGCCTGTCTGTGGATCCTGTTCCCCTAGCAGGACTACTTTATCTAGGTGTGCCTAGTTCTGCAGTGATTTGATGTGCTGATAGAGTTGGGGGTGACAGAATGTGTGTGTGTGTGTGTGTGAGAGAGAGAGAGAGAGAGAGAGAGAGAGAGAGAGAGAGAGAGAGAGAGAGACCCCCAGGGGATGCCCCCGTATCCTTCTCAGAGGAGAAGGGAATAGGAAATAGGGAGAGGATCTGTGTGAGGGGGTACTGGGAGGAGAGGGGTGCTGATATGGGGATGTAAAGTGAATAAGTAAGTAAAATCAATAAAAAAAGAAATGTTAGAGAATTCATCTTTCTTAAAAGGAAATATGGGTCCTTAGGAATGTGTTTTATATAATTTGGCTATGAAGAATTTCTATTCTCAGGTTTATCTCACCAACTCTGATATAACTGCTTTATTTATTTATTTATTTATTTACTTATGTGTATGACCTCTCATAATGTGCCATTTTATTTGCATTTGTTCCTGTCATTGTGACTTATATGTTATAGTTTCAAAAGTATAAGAAAGAGTTTCAAGTTCACAGATGACATATTTCATTCAAACATTTAAAGTGAAGTCAAAGGTACGAAGTAGTATTAAAATAGAAAGTATTAATATTATAGCCGAGAATAACAATTTTTATTGGTAATTCTCAGCACTGCCAACTCTTTTTGCTTTATATGAAAAAGTAATTTAAATTTTTAGTATCTGTGTAATATATAAATGTGCTGTTATGAAAATGGATATAGACTATGAAATTAAACAAGAGACCATGGAAAGGGGACAAGGTATGTTGAGGAAGGGGAGGGAGAGCGACAGGACACATGTGATGTAAAAGAGCAAAGAAAGTCACTGAGGATGTAATAGAACAGGAGGGAAGAAGAAGATTCCAGGAAGGAGAAAAAGAGACATAATGAAGCCTAGTACTTTTTATACTGATATGAATATCTACAATGTCTTGATAGCAAATGAGTAAAAATAATCTAAAAAATATCAATGGAAAAACACACTACATAAATGCTAGTGAATTAAACCCTAATTTTCCTCTTTGTTGAGCACTAATGACACATTTCTTTGTGGCCATTAGAGAAGCAGCAAGAGCTACCTACTGCTGCTGAACTGAATACAGGGTTTGCACAGGGGTTGGTAGGTAGGTGGTCCTTGCATTGTTTACAAAGACAGCGCAGTTGTTCCTGGAAGCAGCTGGACTCATAGGGATGTATAAAATGGTATGTGTGCTGTTTAATTCCCACAGAGAACAGCTTAGTTTTCCCTGAAGACAGCATTTGTCAGGGTGTTAGGATCTGAACCTGCAGTTGTCCCTGCAAAATTCACAAGGCAAAGGAAGCAGTTTAAAATGAATGCGTTGGGCTCTACTAATACAGAGGTCTCATTTCATGTTCTTGTAAGGAGGAAATTTAACTGGGCATTTACCTAAGAGACTACACAAATCAGCTTGGATTGGATCACCTACCACTTTCTGGGAAGTTAGTGTTTGTTGTAATAATCTTCACACACAGAAATGTTATTTACTGTTGGTTATATTGCTTAAATGGTATTATTTAAAAAAAAAAGAACTGAGTTTAACTTACTTTGCATTAACATATAAATAGGTAGATTCATGAAACAAGATTTTACAGGGAGGCATTTATTGACTAAACAGTGATGTTTTCAGAGCATCTGGAAGTCCATCCCTATAATCAGAGATGTGAGGACGTTAAAAGTTACACATACTTTGACAACGGCACTAAGTGGTTCAAGTAGTTCCACTGATGACTTTTCCTTGAGAGTTAAGACAGTTCTGTTCCAGAGCTACTGGAGCTCTTGCCTATTTTGGTCTGAGAAATGACCCTGTGCATATCAGAAGCACAGGGAGTCAAAGGACAGGAACATCATTGCCTTAGTGGTGTGGAAATCAGACCGAAATCACTACCATTGCAAGGTGTAGCTTCATGAAAAAACAAAAAAGAAAGGCCAATGCCAAGTTTCTCTGCTGCTCAGAAGGCCAGAGCTAAGAGTCATAGCATTACTTTCCTTTGATGATTAACTGTAAACTACACTTTCTGAGCCTTAAAGATATTAGTGACAGACTTCATTGTTTTGCTGGAGCACTAAGCTCTTTTATCAGGACCTGAGACCTAAGTACTTAGCTTCTCACAGCTGGGTATCAGTTCTTCATATCAAAATCTGCTAGGAAACTGCATGTGATCAATGTTTAGCAACAGAAAGAATAAATGATGGATCTTGGCAGGTGTCCAAGCTCTGCACCCAATTCACATCAAATTACAAAAGATGATGAATGGTCTGATTAAGATTTATTGCTTTTATTCACCTTGATTGCTTATTGTTTCCTAAGCTTTTCTTCCAGAATGGGCTAATTAGCATACCTCAGGGCTCCAAGCAGAACAAAATACAGGAAATTATCTGTGGAAATCAGTACCATGGATACTGTCTCTTTTCAAGAGGGCACTAGACAGCCTGTGAAAACAGCTGTTGCCCATGCAAGCGGGTGGAGCAAACGTCACTTGGCTCCACGTGAATTTAATTTATTTGGGAAGAATTCCTTCAAAGATTTAACACAACAACACTCACCCACCTCTTCACAGTACTTTAGGTCAACGGACTTTCCATCACTTCGAACACAGTCCAACATCCTTGTTTTAATGCCATTCCCACAAACTGCCTTCTCACTCAGCTGGCAAGTACTCCAGTCTGAATGAAAAAGACCCATCAGAACAGAAGGCGATGCATGTAACAGACTTCAGATGAAACTCTGATGACCTGAATCCCATACCTAATTCACAACTGCTTCCTAAGCCCCTCAATCAATCATCCCACATGCAGAGCATATGGGCCCCAGATTTGAACATATTAGGAGTCAAATGGAATTGCTGTGGTTGCACATAGCGGTGGGGATTATTTTTTGAGGCAGATGTCTACTTGACTATCTTGACAGCTAGCTATTTAGTGATATTGTAAAGATGGCTTAGCTGTCCAGATCAATACCATTTCAAAACTTTTTTCTTAAGAACAATAGAAATAAAAAATTTGTTATTATGTATTTTTTTTTTAGCAAAGTAAGCATAATTTTAATGGATGGTACTCTAGGTAGTTATATTAACAGTATGTACTTCTTCATTGCCATAACTAAAAATCTTTAAAAAATACAAACTCATTTATTTTGTAAATAATTTCAGCATATTTATTAAATTCCCTTATTTTGTATCTTTTTCAAAAACGATTCTTTCATCCTTCTCCAGGCGAGTACAATGTACCCTAGAGAACTTTAATTTCCTTTGTGGCATCAAAGCAAACTAGAGAAAACTAATAGACAAAAGCCAGTGCGACTGCTATGCGCCTTTCTTCAATTCCTTGAGCTTGTTTCAACATAAAAATTACTATGAAAAAATCCAAGTTAGCTTCAATGTTGTATTAAACCATATAAACCAATAAAATATTATTGATGTGTATGTTTTGATATTAAATGAAATTTAAGAAATAAATGCAATTTATTACAAGTCTATTTTTTTGATGTTTAGTTTTAAGATTACAGACATTTTACATTGTGTTAATGTTGTTCACAAATGTTCCCATGTCCCAAGAATTATTGATGTACATGTAAAAATCAAATATCTGATAAAAAATTAAATATTTTCCATAATCTCAAAATAGGAGGAGGTTTTAAAAAGGATTATTTTGAGTATTTATCGCATACTTCACGAAATTAATCTTTGTAATACTTTTATTCTTTATATTTTTGATATTTCCTAAAAAAATAAAACATATGACTACTTCTGTCACGTGATACTGATTATTTCTCAGAGTGTAAGCTGTTTTTCTTTTTTGTTCATTTTCTTGAATTTTATTTTTCCTCATAATTGATGGTTGATTTTTTTTAATTTTCTTTTTTATTTACATTCCAAATGATTTCCTCTTTCCCATTTCCTCCCTCCCCGAAAGTCCCATAAGCCCTCTTCCCTCCCCGTTCCCCATCCAACCCCCTCTCGCTTCTCTGTCCTGTTTTTCTAAATGGCACACAGGTGGAGCTGGCCTAGGCTGCTGAGAATGTCTGGAGCTGATTCCTATGGGAAGAAGCCTCAGAATCTATAAGGATATGATGAAGTGCTTTACCTGTGACATTATAGTCATAGTGGTAGCAGTTTTTGTTCAGGTTGCAGGGCTCTTTCTCCACAGCATCAGGGCAAGCTCTTCCTTCATCAGCAGGCTGTCTGATGGGATCGGCTGACCTTTGCCTCGAACCACTTGGGTTGCAAGGCTTAGAGAGAACAATACCATTTTTCAGAAAGGTAAACTTAGCCGTACAACAGCTAGCATGCTTTGGGAGCTGGATTTAGAGTACTAATTAATTGAACTAATTTAAACAAAGAGTTAACCTCATTATGATTCAGAGTTCAAAGTTCTCATATGTAAAATGTAGGCATTGACAGAGTCTGATGTCCCATCCTAGCTAGAAGATGTTTAAGTCATTATCTCACACCTACCTATAGAAACACATTCATATGGGGCATTTTTAGTAACATAGAATGCTAATTCCATATGCTGCAATTATTCACATATATTTAAATGTATATATGTGTATACATACTTGTGTATGTATATACATTTAAACCATTTAAATAAATATCAAGGTATTTGATTTTCCTAATGCATATCCTCATATAAACAATTTAGCCTCTACACAGTGACTGGCTATTATCTTATTGGTGCATCTTTCAATAAACATTTAGATTCTAAGACTAGAAAAGGACAAACAATTTTGGAATTCTTAGGCCTAAAGTAATTATTGCCTTGTCTTCTGCTCTTGCTTTATGCTGATCGCACCACTGAAGGAACACTTACTGTATTAAAAGAATGCAAATTATATAAAGGTCCTCCTACCATGTCCAGAGTACATTGAACTACTTCTGTCTTATATAGCTGCATATTCTTTGAACTTAACAGTTCTTTTCATGTCATAAATGTTTGGATTTTATTTATTGATGTCCTGGGTGATGATTCAAGACAATTTATAAAGTCTAAAAGGCACACCTAGTCAACTAGTTGAATTTTAGTCTCAATCCAAATATTCTATTGGAAAATGCTCAAGAAAACAAAATATTTTTCACAAACTCTTTCTTGTTACACATGGTAGAACTCAATATTTTTTTTTTCTAAGATGGCTATTTATGGATATTTAAAACGGAACCTAGATTGTCAGAGTTCCTGTTTGGTGGTTCCTGGTACTGAAATCCCTGTTAAGGAATTTAAGAAACAGTCCAAATTCAACAACTCCTGTTTTATGTAAGCTGAATATTCTTTTAACAGAATCCCTAATGACAAGAATTCCATCACTGTAAATTGTAGGATATAGTTCAGCTGCAGAATTAAAACAAATTCATTAGCAGACCTTTATGAAGGGTAGAGCCTTCACCCTTCTTTTAACATCTGTTCAAATGATATATTGACCCTCTTTTGCTTCTGGACAGTCAGTTAGTTGCCACTTAGCATTTTAACAAGATTAACACACAGCTAAATACAGCAACTCACCTTGCAAAACCCAAACTCTAAACTTGCCTGAACTATTTTATTTAATGTCTTAACATTAAATATATCTTTCTGATTTTTTTTTCACATTGTTTTTCACAGCTGTGTAGGATTAAGCCAACTGTGCTGGATAACTTTCTGTCAACTTGACACAGGTTAGATAGAGTTATCTGAGAGGAGGGAACCTAAATTGAGAAATTCCCCTGTAAGACTGGGCTGTAAGCAAGCTTGTAGAGTTTTTCTTAGTGATAAATGGGGGAAGGGCCCAGCCCATTCTTTGTGGGTTCTGCCCTGGGCTAGTTGTCTTGGGTTAGATAAGAAAGCCAGATGAGCACGTCAGAGCGAGCAAACCAGTACACAGCTTTCCTCCATGGCCTCTGCATCAGCTCCGGCCTCTAGGGGTCCTGCCCTTCATGAGTTCCTATCCTCGCTGTTTTTTGATGATGAACTGGTATACGGAAGGTGAGTATGAGGGAAATAAACCATTTCCTTCCCAAGTAGCCTTTGGCCATGGTGTTTCAGCATAACAATAGTAACCTTAACTAAGAAACTAACTTTTTCACAGACTGTTTCAAGTGATTCTCTTCCTCTAGAGGGTGCTAGTTTCCTCAGTGTTGTTGAACTGTAGAATTCTGCTTGATTTTGAACTCATTTGTCTTTCTAGGAATAAAAAAGCACAGACCATGTGTAACTGACAGGTTGTGATGGTTATTCTGGTTGTCTAAGTTCCTTCATCTAGAATTAACTAAAACCCAAATGGCTGAGCATACCTGTGAGGTATTTTTTTCTTAAATCATTTGAAGTAAGAAGACCCTGTTCTAATGTAGATCTTTGAAGTGGGAAGATACTCCTTTAATATAGATTTTTTGAGGTGGGAAGGCCCACCTTTAATCTGGGCCACACCTTCTACTGGGAGCCTATATAAAGAACCTAGAAGAAGACAACTCTTTGCCTGCTTGTTCCTTCCGTCCCTAGCAAGTTCACCCCTTCACTGACATTAGAGTCTACTTTGGGATTCTGGCATATACTGAATGAAGACAATCTGAGACATTCAGGTTCTTGGACTGATGAAACCGCCTGCGGTTTCATTCGAACCGGTTATCTGGAAGAGAAGCTGGGGATGTATGGGGAGGTGGCCAAGAGTGACCAAGACTAAGACAACATGGCTATTCAAAGTCTTGTGATTTAATGGGGGACCAAGGTTTTAAGGTTTCAGGCAAGACCCTCCCCCCAAATTCCAGGGTGTGTTCCAGAGAACTGGTCTGGTTGTTCACTAGGCGTTGGCTTCATTGCTCAGGCAGCTGGGCGGGTCACCTGCTTAATTCAGGAGTTCGTAGACCTGGAGGAACAAAGAACTTCACCTTCACTCCACCCTAGGTGGAGCAGGATTGTGACTGGGAGAGGAAGTTCACCTTGGTCAATGTCAAGTTCCTGCTAGGTGATATGACACCCCAATATGGCTCACTACAGACTGAACAGCTGCTGACTGGATTTTTGGACATTTTGTTGTTAGAGAGCCATTTTTGGACTAGCTAGACCTAGCCTGTAAACCATTCTAATACCCCTTCCACCTCCAATCATACCTTCACATACCTCTACATACCTCAACATACCTCTGCAGCAGTTTTTCTCAAACTTCCTAATTCTGCAACCCTTTAATATAATTCTCTTCATGTTATGGTGACCCGTAAGTATAAAATTCTTTTGTAAGTTATAACTGTAATCTTGCTACTGTTATGAACTATCATGTAAATATATAATATACAGGATATATGATATGTGACCTCCAACAGGGTTATACCTATGGGTAGAGAACTACTGCTCTAGAGAATCCTGACTAATACCCAGGTATGCTTTTTTGTAAGAGAAATGGCAGTAACCACCCTCCACTGTGAGATGGGCACTGAGAAGTGCTTCGAAAAGATGCTCAGGGAAGATAGAGTTTTGGCACATGATCTTTTCTTCTTATGGAAAAGTGGATGAAAGGCATATTGTCACAGATTCTTTTACAAAGTGATTCTATCATAAAAATGGAGGTTGTTGAAGTGAGGCTGCTTCTATACTCATCAACAGGCATACTAACAGCAGGTCCACTGAATGGAAACTGTGATCATTTGGTTCTATTTCTCAATGTCTACACACAATCATCTCAGACAAATACCTGAGGACCCACCATGTATAACCTTCTTCCTCTTCAGATTTTTACTTATGATTATTGGCTTTCTGGGGTCAATACTCCTGCTTCAGCACTTCCTTGTGTGAAAGAGTGTTCTTACCATTAACATTAATCAGATTCTACAGGAGTCAAAGGATACCAAACTGGCATCATTAAAGTACATTCACTAGAGTTTCATTCTTTCCTTATTTTAACTAAAGAGAATCATTATGACCACTGCAGTTTTTTTTAACATGCTGTGTAATCTCTAAGGCCTGCTGAAGGAATCATTTGCTGGTTTAGAAGCATGGTTGAGAAGGAGCAAACAGTTTGTAAGAACTCAAGCTGTTGTAGAAACATTGCTGAATTTACATGGCTTACCCATACAAGGAAGTGTCCAAGGAAGCACACTTTCCTTTGTGTACATGGCTCACAAAAATTAAGCAAATTCCATTTCAGCCAAATAGTCTATAATCTCACCAAAGCACACTGGGTCCATGGCCCCCACTCAGATATCACACAGTCCTCAGGGCATGGTAGTTTACACTCTCTAGAGCCCAGGGGCATATCTTCTGGGTCACACAGGTAATCCTCCACATGTTCAGAAGGGCCATCTGCTGTATTCTGCATGCATCTAAGAGAAAATGTTCACATCAGCAAAGGAACTAGGCCAAGTAAAATGACAGCCAACACATGGGATGGTGTTTCTAATTAAGCCATCATCTGATGAACAACATTATCCCAAAGGGAAGAGTCTCTCTACATATAGTTAGTATTTCTCTAAGATTAAAAGAAAAACATATATTCACATGCATAGTCATAATATTTTGATATTATGGATAGCTTCAGTACATTGGTAAATGCTATCTTGTTTCTTTGTAAGGGAAGTGACTTTTCTACTGGTATATGAAAACTGAACTGAAGAAAACTGGTCTAAAGAGGATCTCAGAGGAGACACAGTTGATCATAGATGACAGAGGCTGAGGGACAGTGTGATATCTATATAGAATGTTTCATAAGGTGATTTCCAAGATAAAACATTTATCAGTTTGTTTTCTCATTAAAAAGTAATTTTAACTCAGATGACTCAGTATGTAAAGGCATTTGCAATCAAACCTTGTAACCTGATTTCAATCCCCAAAACTCCCAGGGTAGAAAAGAAAGGACGAATTCTTGCGCATTGTTTGCTGACCACCTGGGCACTGTGATGTGTAAACACAGACACATCTGTAGATACAGACACACACACACATACACCCCCCACACACACACACAACCATACACCTTCTCTAATTGTGGTTATTTGGCTCTTGTTGGTTCTTTTAATTGTTATCTTTTCTTTTATTAAGACAAATTTAAACCTTTGTTCATACTATTCCATTATGAACAGTCAAGAAATCCTCTTGAGAAGCTAATTAATGTGGTTTCACTTTACTGTAGTTAATAATCTCTCTGTGAACTTTAGTAGTAGAAGAGAAAACCTTGATCTTTAATTTATAATGTAGGAAAGGTCACACTTATTAATGTGTCTGGTAAGAGAGTTGCCTACGGGAAGATGAAAAGGAAGATGGGCTCTTAGAGCCATTGCAGTGTTTTAAGCAGTTGGCTGAATCATGTCACAGTTATATACTTGGCATCTTATCTTTTCTTAGAAATTTATAGAGAGGAAGGACATTGTGTCTCTAAAACTGTACTAAAAAGAATCACTTTTTATAGTTATAAATTTAAAAAGAAATATTTCTGTCAAGTGAGACACACTGAAAGATTGAAACAATTGTATATTGATTGGGTATGCAATTTAGAAAAATATATAAATACTGATCTCTGTAATTTTTTTAAAAAATCATTTTATAAAATGAATCAATAGATATTTGGTGATGTCAATGTTAAAAAATTAAATGAATTTCCTTGAAGGAGTTTTTAGTTACATAGAGAAATGTTCTACTTTCAGTAGCCTTTAAAGTGTTCTGACAGTGGCCTGGTGAATTACATAGACTAGACGGGCCAAGTGTTTCTATGTTCAAAAGGTAGAATTGATCACATTCTTAGCAGATACTGATGCAGCACAAGGATTAACTTGTAAAATTACCTATTGATCCAAGTTAAGAATAGATGTCCAATACCCTCTTCAGTAGCTATGTACATGTAACTTTATGAGAAAAACCTTTCTTAATTTTGCACTTGTATAAATAACTCAAAAATCAAAATAAATAATAAACTTCCAAACTAGCACTTGGAGGTAACTTCTTTTGAAAAGACTTGATTTATTTTAAAACACATTATTATTTTAATCGTATATTCATTTCATAAAATAGGAACAAATTCTGCTGACGAGGAAGTATATTTGTTTTATTTGACATTAACAATATTTTTTTTCCAGCTAGAATTCAGAACAAATATTTGGATCAATCTGAAGCCAAAAGAAATAGGTTTTTGGATTTGTTTTCTTCATAGCCTTGGCCTTTCTATGTTTCCAAAGAGCAAGAGCACTTTCTTGAGAAGACTGAATAGTATTAGAAGCACATGGCCACTTTAGAGGTGAAGAGGTTGCAGGCGCATAACAGGTGAGGGAATAAAAGGTGGACTATCAGTATGGAAACAACAGCTGCAGTAACAGAAACTACAAATACCTCTCTTTTTATTTTTATTGTCATATGCATAAAATTTATAAAGACAAACATGTTATCCACAGCTTGACTATTTTTTCTTTGCCCAGCCCTTTTGAGGCCCAGGCTTGATTCTTAGTCTTAGGGGAAGCAAAGAAAAATAGAAATAATGGAAGAAGAAAGGAAGGGAAGGAAGGAGAGAGGGATGAAGGAGAAAGATGGCATGAGGGAAGGAAGTGGGGAAGGAAGGGATTCCTATTAAGAAGAAGCACTTCTACTATTCACTTTCCCATATGCCATTCTGTCCTAACAAGGAGGACTGGAAGTATGTAAATGCAAACCTGTTCTTTTATAGACTTATCTCTTCTGAAGTGTCAGTCCACATTTGTATGGAGGTAGGACATACTGACCCTAATTAGCAGAGGCTAGAGCTTGAGACGTGGACTACTCAATCAGGAACCAACAGGCACATCATTACATGATCAGAGATCACGATCAATACTGACCCCTCTCTCTACTGCATCCGCCTCAAGACACAGGTTGATCTGAAAGTTACTTTGTTTCAAATGTGCTTGGGAATACTAAAGATTACTACTTACAAATAACAAAGAAGCATGTACACCAATAGTGGAAGAAAAGGTACAGTGCACATTCCTTTGTTATAATTTTTCACTAACAAAACAAGCAACTGAATGAAGCAAATTCTTCATATAAGGAAATGATTTTTAAATTTGGAGGGGAAAATTTTAATTTGGAGGCAGAAGTATGAAGAAGAGGAACTCTTGTTTTTCCCTTTCCATTTTTATTCCACTTTCTTCCTGTCTTCATTTTTATTCCACCTTTATTATGACACATAGAAGTTGTAAATGGAGCATTCAGATGGATATTTGAGACAAATAGAAAATGGTTTTTAATAAGAAACAAGGTTATACATATTTTGTATAAAGAAGTTTTATGATATTATGTTAATAAAAAATTTTCTACTGAAATAGGTCAGGAAACATTACATGATTCTAACACACATGATAAGTTAAGTTATAGATGAGACTGTATGGTCAAATTCTGCATTTATTTTTATTGTGTTTTAGCCTCTTTTGTGGTGAAAAGAATATTCTACATCTATGCTGGCCAACAATACAGCCACATAGGGTTATGGACAGTTTACAATAATGCATAGTGTGAATGAAGAAATGTATGTAAAACTTTAATTACTTTAGGATGAAAATGAAATATCCACACATGATCAGTAGCTATCTTAACAGGCAGGATAACTCTATTAGGACAAGTGAGAGGCAATAGCTAGCCAGAGGCACAGGGGAGGCTTCCTAGAGGAGATGAGAGTATTCAAATGTTAGCCAGGTTGACATAAGGGAGCAAGAAGTCAAAGCAGGCAATTTGAAAAGATGTTCAGAAATATATTTGGCTTTTGTTGTAGGGAAGATGGCTCAATAACTAAAGGGTTTGCCTTATAAGCATGGGAACATGGGTTCAATTCCCAGCACTCATGTGTCAAAATTAGTAGACTCCACAGCACACATCTGTAATCTAGTACTTAGGAGGCAGGGACAGGAGGGTCCCCAGGGCTTTTTGTCCTGTTTTGTGCTCAGTGAGAGACCCTAGTTCAAAAAGGAAGGAAATCAAAGAATGAAAAAAGCATCCAATGTTGATCTCTGGCCTCCCCACCCACATGAATATACACACAAAATACATATATACAAGGAAGCTTTTAGCAGGTCACTGAGTTTTAACATCCACACTCACAAAGCTTGCACTCAACATGCATTTCCAATGATTAGCCCTGATAACACACAGACCTAGCAGGTTGTATTTACATACTTAGGAATATATATTTCTATCTGTATCTATATTTATACATATACATGCATGTATGTAACAACAATTAATGAAAAATAAAAAAGGCCATGGATTTTCAAAACAGTAATTATGGGTATTTGGGGGGGAGGAATCTGGAGGGAGGAAAGGAGGAGGCATGCAATCATATTATAATCTCAAATACAAATATAATTTTTAAAAACTATTATAAAGTGAAGCTTTTTGGGTCAGGAATTAGAATATGCAAACTGCTGCATGCAATAGAGGGTCTTAATTTCCAAGAACCTAGATTCCCTAAAAGCAAAACTCATGAACATTGTCAGGAGAGCAGAGATGAGAGATACCTCATGTTGTCACTTGTAAACTTGGGAGATGGTTGAAAGTTTGCTTCTCTGTCCTTCTCCTAGGCCTTACCTCACTTTTCGGGTCTGCACACCCTCTCCACAGTTGTCTCGCATGTCCACAAAGGTCACCTTGCATACACTCCATGGCTCTGTGACCCATATGTACTGGCTGCAGTCACTATGGCACGGGACGACTTCATACACCTGAAACACATACCTGGTGATCTCAGGCAGTGGGATGAGAATGGGGAAGGATGGATGGAAGACTTCTTTATCACCACAATCATTACCCCACCAGAGTGTCTTGAGTAGTATAGTCAAAAAGGGGAAGGCAGGTTGAACTGCATTCTCTGTTTTTACACAGTGGGTATTCTAACCCACTGGGTCAGAATCAAGACATACTTCCATAAACTGACATTTAGCAGACTAAATTAAAATCTTTTGAACTATCTATTTTGTTCGAAGTTTTGTGTGTCTTTAGGCACTCATGTGATAGACAATTAGTAAAGATTTATCAAGTGAATGAATAAAATGGATACTATAAACATTCCTGTTTTCCAGATAAATATAATTTAGACAGTTTTACATATAAATGTATATAGTTGTAAGAATTAACATTTTTCATACAAGAAACTGAAATGATATGGAAATAAGCCCATCTTGAAACTAATCCTCAATCCCTTGAGGTATGGAAACAAGGTCCTGAATTAGTTTTACATGATGTACAGCCACAGACACAGCTGTCAGCATCAAGGGCCTCACAGAACACAGCCAACTCTTTGTGGTTATTGTCCACAAAGATTTCAGTTCCAGAGGCAGTACAGTATGCCTTTTTCAGGAATTCTAGAACAATGAAGCATTTGTGCGGTTTTCTTAGTGAGAAAAATATGTAGAAAAAATACACTGCAATCTACTGCAACCAAGAATATAACCATTAAAAATATTTTAAAATATTTTCATAATATGTGAAAATTCAACTTTGTTTCCTATACACACACACACACACACACACACACACACGTATATAAATAATTTAGGTAATCAATTCCAGGAATCAGATTTAAACAGTCATTTGGACCTATCCTTTTGCACACTTGCAGAATAAAAAAATAAAAATAAAATAGAACAACTCCCAAATAAGAGTAAAACATATGCAATGTTGGAATGAGACTGTTGCTAATGATGCAGCTAGTATACTCCCGTTAGGGAGAAGTGTTAAAAGGGGACTAACACCACATGGCTAAACAGCACTGCACCAGTCCCAGGGAATAGGAGAATCAAAATGGAGGGGACCCTGCTGCTTGTCCTAATCCTTTGATAGATGATCATTCCCCATGGTTGGGGGGATAAATGCAAATTATTTCATAGACATGGCCAACATCTCCAAATAACCATTTCAGTCTACCTTATCTCTCTCCTCCAAGTATAAATAAAGGGTACTATTGCCTCATTAAAGTGGAATAGGTTAAGCTTAGTCACTTCACCCTGTCTCCTCAGGTCCCATCAATAAAGAAACCCTAGTAACTGTACTAGGAAATAAAAAGGGAATAGGCAGGGGAAAACCTAGTGGAGAAAATAATAATTTTTAAAAAAAGAACTCTGAAGAAACAGAAGATAAGCATACTCACCTGGGCCTGGAGTGGTGTTTGGTGGGAAGGAATTAAAGGACAAGAAACAGAAAAATGTGAAAACATTAGTTATTATGTTAAGAGCTCATTCATATTATACATTTAAGTTATAAGGACTTTTATTTAAAACATTAATTGAGTAAAAGCTTAGGACGTATTTCTTAGGTTTTAGAAAGGGTAAATCAACCATTTCTCATGACTTAAGTGTAAGATGAGTAAAGATGACACAACCAAGGGAAAGATTGCATGTGCAGGATGACAAGAGTTCAAAGCCCGAGTGAATCTCAGAGCCCCTGTCAATGCAAACTGAACTATGAGTGCAAACATCTTATGAGTCAACAGAAACATGGACTGCTGTTTCTATACTGACCCACCTACAGTTCCATCTACCCACTAGCCTACTTCAGTCCATTTGTACCATTTCAGTGAGATAAGGACCTGAGGACTTAACTTCAGTGAGGAAACATTCTCAGAGATCATTTTCACGTCAACAAACTGCTATATTTTTCCTGAGGAATTTTAATTATAGTAAAAACTGCATGGTTTATATTTTATAAACAATAACACAATACTTTGCCTATTTTATTTTCTTGAGTATTTTACTGATATTTAAATAACTATCCATAAGCTTTGTGTAAAACATTATGCTCAAAACTTGATGCTTAACTGATTGGTTTTTCTTGGATTACCTTTCATTTTTTAGCTATTACTGTTTTGATATACACACAATGAATTAAAAACCAATATGTGTTTGTCAAGTTCTGCCTTGAATTTTATGAGACACGTAACATTGTATCATGTACAGGCATCTTAGCACAGGGTCATGTGTCTATGGGAACAAAAGTGTCCAGGCAAATGTGACATGTTTAAATTGCACAGTGACTAGTTAGACACACACGTGACATATTGAATATATGTGTACATTCTCTCTCACCATGGATCATAATTAATATTTAATTTGTCATTGGAAATTCAAGATTTCTGAACTTGTAGACCAACATTCTCGTCATCATAAGCATGTCACTCTCATTATTCTGTTTCATATTCCATCTCTGCAAGTGAATTTCTTTGAAAAATGAACATTTGCAGTTTAAGAATACAAAGTGCTCAATGGCCAGGAGATGGCGATAGAAGAGTGTATGATCCTCTCTACATTGCCTACAGTTATCTATGTTGGAAGGCCAGACTCAGAATACTTTCCATGTAATTTAATTCTTCAATGTCCTCATTTTTACTTACTTAAAACTTTCCTTTTTATATGGTATGATCTGTTGTTCCCAACAATCTTAGCTTAATCAGAAGGAAACTGCTGATAACCGTGTGATTAGAAGTTAAAATGAGACAGGCTATGTTCACATGAAAGAGCTTTACATATTTAAATACTCGGTTCATTTGATGATGGCTCAAATTCAAAACATAACATCTGCACACACTCTGGAAAACCTATTCTCTGCTAATTTACATGCCGATCAACTGTGATAACAATTGTCTGTTCTGTTATACTTAAGTTAATCACAATTCTGTCATTAGCCATTTTACTCTTTATCTCCCACAGAATACAAATAACAACCACTGACAGCAAACATTGAAGTATGCCTCCGGGCTCTAACACAGCTACAATGCTAGAAAAAGCAGTGACTGAACTGCTAGCATATATAGATATAGATACAGATATAGATACAGATACAGATACAGATACAGATATAGATATATACACATACATATACACACACATATATACATATATATGAACTTTGAGACACTTTTTACATTTCTTATTTTATGCTAACTAGATTGAAATGAATAGATAAGACCCTCTCCTTTTTTTGAGCATATTTATGTCATTTCTTTGCTTTTCTTGTGAGTACTTACTGAGCTCTCTTTCTGAGAGTCTAGGGAAACTAAGAATGATGCGACTTCATCACAACAGTTAGATACAATTGTATGGCAGGTAAATGCCTTGACAGTACTCACGACTTAGCTGTCATTTCGCCTGCATGGAACTGTATTCTATCTAGATGTGTGCCAAATCCTGAATCCCCAGAAAATTGAGAGGTAATATGTATAATTGGAGATTTTTACATTTTAGTGCGATTTCCTAAGACTTTATGAAAATAGAATCCATCACATTTCTTTTTCAGGAGCTATTATTTAATTTTGGGCATCTTTGAGAAATCATAGAATAAAAGATCCTTGGGAATCTGAGAAATATCTTAATGCATTTGATGTTAGTAAAAATACCTGGTTGACGTGGTCCAATTTGGGGCAAGGCCTTCCTCCATTATAAGGCTTTTCGCGCAGCCACTTGGACCGGACTTTCACTCCACTGCCACAGGACTTGCTGCAGCGGGACCAGTTGGACCACTCACTGAGCTTGCAATCTGAGGGGCAAGGAATGATACAGGCTTCTTCTATGTAACCTGAGCAGAGGAAAATGAAACAAGAAGCGAGTTTGCTACATGTCATCCTCTGATTCACACCCGCCATTCCAGCTCATTTAGAAGGTCCACTTTTGACTTGACAGGAGCATGTGAATGCAGAGATGTCTGCATCCTTAGGGACTCAAATTAAATTCTGTAGGGAAATGACACATCTACACTGTGACTGTGCTAAAAGAACTGCTAAGTAGCTGCCATATGATCTGCTTAGGATTCATGCCCACTGTGTTTCAATGTTTCTGCTTAGTAACAGCTCTTGTTTAGTTGACAGTAGCCTGTCGGCTAACCATCTCACTCTCAAAAGTTGCCAGAATGCAGTTAAAAATCCAACACCGATTTGTGTGACACCGTATGTGTGAATGCCACACATAGGCAGGGATGTGAGTCCTCGTAGCATTCTTCCTCAAGAAAAGTCATTTCCTCTTGGTAAACATCCAAAGAATTCATTTAAATTGCCACCTTTCCTTCCTGCCTTCCTTGAAAATCAGTTCTGAGGAGGGAAATTGAAGGGTGGTATGCAAGCAACACCTCGTATCTCCATGGTGCTGTAACTATTAAATCCTCACCTCACCTTGGGTCCATTTGATCCTCTTGCAATTATAAATGTATTAGGCAGGAACAAGAAAACAAATGCAGAGAGATGATAGACAAGTCTAAGAGCGCAGGGTAAGGGATGGTGCTGGCTCATTCCATCAGTTGATGAGCTAAATGATTTGGGAAGTAGGAAAACACTTCCTTTGATTAGTTCTTCACTATCAATTTAATATCTCATAATATCAAATTATCTCTAGAAGGAAATGCAAAACTACTCTAGTCAGAGGTTTTCCTCCTGTACGAGTGACTTTAGAAAGAAGTCATATCAGTCTACTTCATAATTTTATATCAGTGACATAGATGTTAATACGCAAAAGACGATCATATTCCACAATCTGTGAAGAAACAGGAAGACTGTAAGCCTTTTGAGCTTAAAACAATCATATAACATAAAAATCAGCTCACATTTCGAATTTTTTTGCATATTTGTTAAGTTGTACAGTTGTTATCACCATTTAAATTTTAGAATTTTAGATCCTTCTGTAACAAGCTCCTTTTCTGAAACTGTACCTATTATTATCAGTCAATACATATTTTTTACTTTCTTCTTTAGATGCCAGCTATCAATTTATTATGGGAGTTTACAAAATTGTCTTTTAATTGATAGTGCATATAAATGGGAACAAGTGAACCATTATGTGCTTTTGTTACTGTTCTCAGCTTCATTTAGTTTGATGTTTTGAGCATTTCTTCATTCTTTAAGGTTGAATAGTATTCTGTCACATGGATATACCACACTTGTTTAGCCATTCATCTGTTAACAGACATATGCTTGTCTTTACATTTTATCTATTGTCACTGCTATCAATATTTGCATGCACGTGTATGTGTACAAAAGTTCTTTTTTTTTTATTTTCAGCTATAAGCCTAGGAGTGGGATAATCCTTTCATATGTTAATTCTATATACTGTATTTAACTCCTCAAGGAGACATCATTCTTTCCAAAAGTAACTATTGAACATTCTTCAGCAATATGTGAATGGTCTAACCTCCCTGAATCCTTGCTGGACTTGTCAGTGTTCAACTTTTTAACTTAGTGCTCTTGAAAGAAAAGAAAAGCTTTTAATATTGATGAAGTCCACTTTTTTTTTAAATGTTGCCTTGTGTTTTGGCAACATTTAGGAAATTGTTGCATAATTCAAAGTCACAAAAGTTTCTATTGTTTTTCTCTGAGAGTTCCATAATTTTTAACTTTGTTTTTGATTACAAGTTGCTTATGAATAGAGGGCCATACCTCATCTTTTGCATGTGGTCACTGACGTCACCTATAATGCTACGGAATGCCGTGGCATTAGCCATCAGCTTTTCTTTATTTATATTTCAAATGTCCCCTTTCCTGGTTCCTCCATCCTGAAAATCCTATAACCCATCTCCCCTCCCCGTGTTCCCCAATCAACCCTCTCCCACCTCCCTGTCCTGGTATTCCCATGCACTGCAGCACGGAGCCTTCCCAGGACCAGGGGCCTCTCCTCCCTTTGATGTCTAACAGGGCCATCCTCTACTGCCTATGCATCTGGGGCCATCGGTAACTTCATGTGTACTCTTTGGTTGATGGTTTTGTCCCTGGGAGCTCTGGGAGTACTGGGTGACTCATAAGTCTGAGCTTTCATTCCCTTTATCTTGGTCTCTCCTCTTAGCCAGTCTGACTCTGAGTTGACAAGTATGACGTTAGAAAAAGTTTTGAAATCAGAAAGCATGAATATTTCTATTATTCTTTCTCAATACAGATTTGGTTATTTTTGAATCACTTATAATATTATATACATTTTAATATAGCTCTTCATTTCCTGCAATTAGAGGCATTTGGGATTCCAATGGAATCATTTCATGTCTGTTCAACTTAAGCATCTTGCTATGGTAACAGTCCAGGTAATTGGAATTTCTTTCTATTTATTTGGCTCTGTAATTTCTTTTAATGACTCTGTTTGGTGTTTGTGTAGTCTTCGGGTCTTAAATTAATTTCATTAATTTATTTTGATTTTATTTGTATACTTTAAACTTATTCTTCCTCCCTTGTATGCTTGCCTCGTGGTACTGAGCAACTGCTAGATCCTTGGACTTCCATCTACAGCTACTGTTGACCATTGTTGGGGAGTTGGACTACAAGCTGTAAGTCTTTGACAAATTCCCTAATTATATTAGAGACTACCCATATGTTCTGTGACTCTAGAGAACCCTGACTAATACATCTTGTTTCCATGTTGTGTTAGACTGGAGTAATAATAAAATGCTGCCTATATTTTGTATAATACTTTTAAACATTACCTCATAAACGGTTTAGGATTTTTCAAAAATATAGTCTTCTTCCACTACAGAGTTTCAGAAAAAGTGTTGGTGATTGAGTCTGGCATTTTAAACTGAGTATTAATTCTTGTGTTCATTTAACTGTCCTATTTTTTAAACCAAAAATAAATATTGAAATAATGATAGAGGCATATATAACTTTAAGAAGTAAGATGCAGAATTTCCTTGCATATTTTCTCCAGTTGTTTTAGTATAATTAGAATGCACTTCCTGCTGAGATAATGCCAATACTGATGCAATCCCCTGAGCTTCTGACCTACCTCAGGTGTATGTGTACTCATTTGCATGGATGGCACTGATGCAAGTGACACTGTAGTCAGGCACTGGTGAAGCCAATAAAGTCTGGAGGAGGGACAGATTTACAGCATGCCTTTCTGTGCATGATTTTTCAGATGTTGCTAGGATATTCATGTATTTGCATTTTTGTCAAATACCAGCTACACAACAAAATTTTATGTTTGTGAAAGTCCGTTAAAGACATTTATGAAAGTGAGGCTTGAGAGTCCTCTTTTGAGTCCCATTCTTAAACACACTCTCTACTTGCTAACGAAAATATTATTCTATTTAGCAAAATATGTTATTTTATCTAGCAAAATTATTATTATTTTATTTAGCAGAAATACTGTTACTAAAATAGTGTTTGCTATTTTGACATCTTACAATGCAGAATGCTTTTACTTTTGAAAACTATGTGACCAGAATCACACAGCTAGTGGAACCAACTATTGGCAAATGATGGTAACGAGTTGGCTCCAACTTCATCAATGGATCGGTTTAGTAATGGATTAATAATTTGAAGTGACAAAAAGTTGGAGCTGGGGTGTAGGTACTGCATCGAGAGGTGATTTTGCTGAATCTAGCTCTCTTGGACCCACTTGGGTTGCAATCAGGCGAATACAGAGTCACTTTCCCTTTCCACCCCAGTCTGCCTAACTACAGGACAGAAACTACAAAGCTAGCTATAAAGGCACTGTCAACACTAAAACTTCAAGCCAAAATAAAATCTTCCTCCTTTGTTTTCCTGGGCACCTTTTCACAGCAGCAGAAAGTTAACTAACTCATAGTGTTTGCTCATTTGTAGTTTTCTTTTTCACTTCCTATTGTATGATGAGCTTCCTGCATATTCTGTATGCTGTTGAAGATTGTTTACTATAAATGATGCATTGTATTTTCTGTGGTAATGTGTTATATCTTATTTATTCATTCTATTGGTTGGGGAGCATGGAGGTAGTTTTAAATAGGAAGGTAATATCAATACTTCTGCTATGAATTATTTAGACTATTTATTTTGGTTAGTTAAGTATATACTTTGATGTTTGTATTCACAGGAGAGAGACAGATGTGATGGGGAATACATGTATATCACTGTTTTGTAAGTGAAGTATGAAACAATTTTAATAATATAATCACATTCCTAAGAAAATTGGAAATGGATCTACCTGAAGACCCAACTATACCACTCTTGGGAATATACCCAAAATATACCCTACCATGCCACAGGGGCATGCATTCCAGCATATTCATAGCAGCCTTATTTGTGATAGCCAGAAGCTGTAAACAACCCAGATGTCATACAACAGAAGAATGGATATAGAAAATGTGGTTCATTTACACAATGAAATACTACTCAGCTATTAAGTGTGAGGACACCATGAGTTTTGAAGGTAAATGGATTGAACTAGAAAATATCATCCTGATTGAGGTAACTCAGAACCAAAAGGTCATGCATGATATGTACTTACTAATAAGTGGGTATTAGAAAAAAAGCACAGAATGCCCAGGAAAGCAGAAACCAAAGTTTTCCAAGACAAAACCAAATTTAGGCAATTTCTTTCTAACAATACAGCCCAATAGAGGATAATAGAAAGAAAAGTCCAACACAAGGAGGGAAACTACACCTAAGAAAAAGCAAGAAATTGATCTTTTCATAAAAAACCCAAAAGAAGAGAAACACACAAATGTAATTCCAACACTGACAACAAAAATAACAGGAAGTAATGATCATTGGTTACTAATGTCTCTCAATATCAATGGACTCAATTCCCCAATAAAAAGACATAGGCTAACAGACTGGATATGTAAAAAGGAGCCAACATTTTTGCAGCATATAAGAAACATACCTCAGAGTCAAAGACAGACATTCCTTCAAAGTAAAAGGATGGGAAAAATTTTTCCAAGCATTGGTCCCAAGAAACAAGCTGGAGTAGCCATCCTAATATCCAACAAAATAGACTTTCCACCAAAAGTTATCTAAAAAAAATATCGAAGCTCACTATATACTCATCAAAGGAACAATCCACCAGGATGAACTTTCAATTCTGAATAGCTATGCCTCAAATGCAAGGGCACCCACATTTGTAAAAGAAACACTACTAAAACTCAAAACACACATTGAACCTCACACAATAGTAGTAGGATATTTCAACAACCCACTCTCAATAACAGACAGATCTTGGAAACAGAAACTAAACAGAGACACAGTGAAACTAAAAGAAGTTATGAACCAAATGGATTTAATAGATATCTACAGAACATTTCACCCTAAAACAAAAGGATATGCCTTCTTCTCAGTACCTCATAGTATCTTCTCAAAAATTGACCATATACTCAGACACAAAACAAACCTCTATCAGACTTCCAAAGAAGTTCTAATAACAATACTCTTCAAACTATTCCGCAAAATAGAAACAGAAGGACCACTACCTAATTCTTTCTATGTAGCCACAGTTACACTGATACCCAAACCACAAAAAGACCCAACAAAGAAAGAGTACTACAGACCAATTTCACTTATGAATATCAATACAAAAATATTCAATAAAATTCTGGCAAACTGAATCCAAGAACACATCAAAAAGATCATCTACCATGATCAAGCAGGCTTCATCCCAGGGATGTTCAATATACAGAAATCCATCAATGTAATGCAATATATAAAAAAAACGCATTGAAAAAAAACCACATGATCATCTCATTAGATGTAGGAAAAGCCTTTGACAAAATTCAACACCCCCCCAAAAAAAAATTCAACACCCACAAAAAAAGTTTTAGACAGATCAGAAAACTCAAGGCCCATACCTAAATATCATAAAAGCAATTTGCAGCAAGTGAATAGCCAACATCAAAGTAAATGCGAAGAAACTCAAGGCAATCTCACTAAAATCAGGGACTAGACAAGGGACTTTCTCCCTACCTATTCAATATAGTATTTGAAGTTCTAGCTAGAGCAATTAGACAACTAAAAGAGATCACACAGATACCTATTGGGAAGGAGGAAGTCAAGTTATCACTATTTGCAGATGATATGATTGTGTACATAAGTGACCCCAAACATTCTACTAGAGAGCTCCTACAGCTGACAAGCAAGTTCAGCAGAGTGGCTGGATATAAAATCAACTCAATGAAATCAGTAGCCTCCTCTACTCAAAGGATAAAAGTGATGAGAAAGAAATTAGGGAAATGACGCCCTTCACAATAGTCAAAAATAATATAAAATACCTAGCTATGACTCTAACCAAGCAAGTGAAAGATCTGTATGATAAATACTTCAAGTCTCTGAAGTAAGAAATTGAAGAAGATCTCAGAAGATGGAGAGATATCCCATGCTCATGGATTGGCAGGATTAATACAGTAAAAAATGGCTGTCTTATCAAAAGCAAGCTACAGATTAAATGCAATCTCCAACAAAATTCCAACTCAATTCTTCCTAGAGTTAGAACAATTTTCAAATTCATTTGGAATAACAGAAAATCAAGGATAGCAAAAACTATACTCAACAATAGAAGAACTTCTAGGGGAAATCACCATCCCTGACTTCAAACTGTACTATAGAGCAATAGTGATAATAACCGCATGGTATTGGTACAGAGTCACACAGGTAGATGAATAGAACAGAACTGAAGACACAGAAATCAACCCACACACATATGGTCACTTGATCTTTGACAAAAATGCTAAAACCATCCAGTGGAAAAAAGACAGCATTTTCACCAATTGGTGCTGATTCAACTGGTGGTCTGCATGTAGAAGAATGTAAATTGATTCATATCTAGCTCCTTGCACAAAACTCAAGCCCAAGTATAACAAGGACCTCCCCATAAAAGTAGACACACTGAATCTAATAGAAGAGAAAGTGGGGAAAATCTTCAAACACATGGACACAGGGGCAAACTTCCTGAACAGAACGCCAATGGCTTATGCTTTAAGATCAGTAGTGGACAAATGGGATCTCATAAAATTGCAATGTTTCTGTAAAGCAAGGGATACTATCAATAGGACAAAATGGCGACCTACAGATTGAGAAACGATATTTACCAATATTGGACTTATTTCCAATTGAGGACTAATATCCAAAATATACAACAAACTTAAGAAGGCAGACTCTCAGAAAATCAAATTATTCTATTAAAAAGTGGAGTACAGAGCTAAATCAGTAATTCTTAACCGAGGAAACTCTAATGGCTGAAAGCACGTAAAGAAATGTTCAACATCCTTAATCATCAGGGAAATGCCCCGAACCTCAAGCTGTACTACAGAGCAATAGTGTTAAAAACCGCATGGTATTGGTACAGTGACAGACATGTAGAGCAATGGAACAGAATTGAAGACCCAGAAATGAATCCACACTCCTATGGTCACTTGATCTTTGACAAAGGAGCTAAAACCATCCAGTGGAAAAAAGATAGCCTTTTCAACAAATGGTGCTGGCTCAGCTGGAGGTCAACATGCAGAAGAATGCAAATTGACCCATTCTTATCTCCTTGCAATAAGCTCAATTCTAAGTGGATCAAAGATCTCCACATAAAACCAGACACACTGAAACTAATAGAAGGGAAACTAGGGAAGAACCTTGAACATATGGGCACAGGGGAGAATTTCCTGAACAGAACTCCAATAGCTTATGCTCTAAGATCAAGAATAGACAAATGGGACCTCATTAAATTACAAAGATTTTGCAAGGCAAAAGACACTGTCAAAAAGACAAAGCGGCAACCAACTAACTGGGAAATGATCTTTACCAACCTTACAACCGACAGAGGGCTAATATCCAATATATACAAAGAACTCAAGAAGTTAAACTCCAGAGAGGCAAGTAACCCTATTAAAAAATGGGGTACAGAGCTAAACAAAGTGTTCTCACCTGAAGAATATCTAATGGCTGAGAAGCACCTAAAGAGATGTTCATCATCCTTAGTCATTAGGGAAATGCAAATCAAAACAACCCTGAGATTCCATCTCACACCAGTCAGGATGGCTAAGATCAAAAACACAGGAGACAGCAGTTGTTGGCGAGGATGTGGAGAAAGAGGAACACTCCTCCACTGCTGGTGGAATTGCAAGCTGGTACAACCACTCTGGAAAGCAGTCTGGCGGTTCCTCAGAAAACTGGGCATGACACTCCCGGAGGATCCGGCTATACCACTCCTGGGCATATACCCAGAGGCTTTACCTGCATGCAATAAGGACACATGCTCCACTATGTTCATAGCAGCCTTATTTATAATAGCCAGAAGCTGGAAAGAACCCAGATGTCCCTCAACGAAGGAATGGATTCAGAAGATGTGGTATATCTACACAATGGAATACTATTCTGCAATTAAAAACAATGAATTCACGAAATTCCTAGGCAAATGGTCAGATCTTGAAAATATCATCCTTAGTGAGGTAACCCAATCACAAAAGAACACACATGGTATGCAGTCACTGATAAGGGGATATTGACCCAGAATCTCGGAATACCTTAGACACAATCCGCATATCAATAGATTTCTAAGAAGATGGAAGGAGAGACCCCTGGTCCTGGAAAGACTGGATGTAGGGGAACGCCAGGACAGAGTAAAGAGAGGGGGTTGAATGGAGAAAAGAGGGAGGGAAGGGGGCTTATGGGACTTTCGGGGAGGGAGGAAACGGGAAAGGGGAAATGATTCGGAATGTAAATTAAAAAAAAATAAAATAAATAATTAAAAAAAAAACTACCCTGAGATTCTACTTCACAGCACTCAGAATGGCTAAGATCAAAAACTCAGGTGACAGCAGATGTTGGTGAAGATGTGGAGAAAGAGGAACACTCCTCCATTGCTGGTGGGATTTCAAGCTGGTACAACAACTCTGGAAATCTGTCTGGCTGTTCCTCAGGAAATTGGACATAGTATTACTTGAGGACCAAGCTATAACCCTCCTGGGCTTATACCCAAAAGATGCTCCAACATATAACAGGTATACATTTTCTACTATGTTCATAGCAGCTATATTTATAATAGCAAGAAGCTGGAAACAACCTAGATGTTCCTCAACAGAGTAATGGATACAGGATATGTGGTACATTTACACAATGGAATACTATTCATCTATTTAAAACAATGATGTCATTAAATTAGTAGGCAAATGGATGGAACTTGAAAATATCATCCTGCATGTGGTAACTCTGTCACAAAAGAACACACATGGTATATACGCACTGATAAGTGGATATTAACCCAAAAGTTGGGAATGTCCAAGATTAAATTCACAGACCATATAAAGCCTAAGAAGAAGAAAGACCAAATGAGGATGTTTCAGTGTTTCTTAGAAGGGGGAACAAAAATATCCATGGGAGGAAATACAAAGTGTGGAGCAGAGACTGAAGGAAAGGCAATCCTGAGACTAACCCACCTGAGGATCCATCCCATATATAGCCACCAATCCCTGACCCTATTGTAGATGCTAGGAAGCATTAGTTGATGGAAGCCTGATATGGCTTTCTCCTGACTGACAAATACAGAGGTGGATTCTTGCAAACAACCATTTGACTGAGCAGGGGTGGGTGGGTGTAGTCCCAGATGGAGGAATTGGAGAAGGGACTGAAGGAGCTAAGGGGGTTTGCAGCCTCATGGAGGGAGCAACAGTGTCAACATGGCAGAACCCCCCACCCCCTGATCTCCTAGGGACTAAACCACCAACCAAGAAGTACACATGGAGGGACCCATGGGGGATTGCAACCCCATTGGAAGAGCGGCATAGGCTGGCCTCATCACCCAGTTCTCCGAGAGACTAGACCACCAACCAAGGAATGTACCTAAAGGGATTTTTGGCTCCATATACATATGTAGTAGAGGATGACCTTGCCAGACTGCAATGGGAGGGGATGCCCTTGGTCCTGGGGAGGTTTAATGCCCCAGAGTTGGGGGATGCTGGAGCGGGGGTGCGGGGGTGGGAGAGTGTGGGTCGGTGGAGAAGCATTCTCATATAGGCAAAAAGGAGAGGGGAGGGCAGATGTGGGACGGGGATGGTAGTGGAAGGGTAACCAGGAGGTGGGATATCATGTGATGGGGGGGGGTTGGTGGAGGGGAAAACCGGGAAGTGGGATATATTTGAGATGTAAATAAATGGAATGATTAACGTTAATAAAAGAAAAAATTAAAGAAAAATATAAAAAGAGTGAGATACAATAAAAATTTCCAAAGAAAAACGCCAGATCATCTTCTGGAGAGCACATGTGCCTGGTGAGCCTTTGAGAGCAGTGGACTGTCACAGACAGGCAGAGGAGACAGTGCTGCTTAGAATCTACACTTGATTCTGAAGAAGGTTTCTGATCTATTCATATACATCTAGAAGAAAGTCTAACAAACAACTGAAGGAATACTTCAAAATACTGTTTACTAAAAATTTAAATAGTGTAGTTATTATTTTAATAAATTGAAGTAATTGAATCTTGTTGAATTTAATTGTGATTTGAGTAGGGAAACAAGCTACAGTCAGTGTTTTGGGTAGAAACCTTTCAGAGCCTAGATCCTTTGTTCTAAAAAGATTTAACCTGTTTGTTTTCAGACTAATTCATTTTGTGTTTCTGAAGAAGGTGTAAAAGATTTATGTCTGATTTTCCAATAGTATATTCCAGAGAACATTTCAAAAAACCTCTATTAAACTTTTAAAGGACACAAATTATGAAATAAGATAAAGAGAAAACAACAGCAGAATGTATTTTCCAATCTCTTACTTTTATTTCCCTGTGTGTAGCCACATTCAATAATTGCCTGTCGTGTTTATCTAGCACTATTAAAATCTTTAATGCTGCCAGTGAACTGCCAGATAAGCATTCCCTTGCCTGCTCTACTGAGATCATTTCTGAGGGCAATTAACATCAAACAATCACAGGAGATGGAACATTTCAAGCATTTTAAGGCTAAATAAATTGCTGGCAACTTATTGCAATTTATGGTTTCTGAGGAATGCTAAGAGAAAATAAATGACAATGTTTAGGATGTTAAAACTTTTAGCAATTCAACAGCAATTATGATACTCAAGAAAACCAAGCTGAGATTTCTGATCATATGCTTTGAAGCCTTTGTATGTTGTTACTACTGCTTCAGTTTGAAAAAATCCACAAACTATTGGAAGTTTCAAGGGGTAGCCACAGGACAATCTGCCTTTGAGACATATGCAATCACCTTATTCATTTGAATTATGAACATGCAGATAAAGGAGCTGTCAACAACCTTCACAATTAGTAAATTATGTTCCTGCAAGGTGCACTGCAGATGATTAAATAATTCATTCTGAAAGCACATAGAACGTATTGGTTAGTATGATTTACAGCTCTGTGAATGAGTCACTCCAGTGCAGTCTCTGACACATCTGGATTAGTCTAAAAAGAAATCTCTCTCTCTCTCTCTCTCTCTCTTTACACACACACACACACACACACACACACACACACACACACACACACACACACACTGAATATGATTGCAACCAAAACAAGGGTAATTTAAGTAGACTTTTTATCAGAGAATGAAAAAAACCTGAAAATAATATTTTGTAAATGACATATTCAAAACTGATAATTTGATAAATTATAGGAAATAAAACTATAACATACATAACAAAACTCCAATATTTCAATGTTCTACTCAACCTCATATATTTGATGAAAAGTTGTGACTCAACATTGGGCAATGAATTATCATAGTGAAATATGTAGGCATATATAACAAAAATGCCATTTTGATTTTTTTTGTTTTAGCTGCATTTGCAGGTACAGCTCTTCATATTTACTATGCACTTATGAACAGTATCATTAGAAAAGCTGAAGGGTTTGTTATGTTACCTCTATGCCATATCTACTCAAAATCCAAATATAATCAGATTTGTTTGGGTATATCCATCCATGTACAAACAAAGTAGAATTCTATATAGGCTCATATAAAGAATTCTACAAATTTCAAAGTTGCAAAATAATACAACAAGTACTGAACAGTTCTGTAGTTATATAGAAAAGTGCACATAGGGCTAGGGAGGTGGCCCAGCAGGATGTGGTACTTGCCTCCAAGCTTGAAGACCTAACTTCCAACCTGGGAGCCCACATAAGGGAAGAAGAGAATTCATGCTTATGAGTTATCCTTTGACCTCCATTCATATGGCACATCCTTCCTCCCACATACACACAATAAACAAACAAGTAAATAAATAAATAGGTTAATATGGATGTCACCCATTATTTTCACTGACTATAGCTCATAGACAGTCCCATTTGCTCCCTTTGGATGACATTAGAAGCAATGAGAGGTCAAAGGTTAACAGAGAGTTAAGATCCAATGGCAGAAAGTACTGGTAGATAGTTTCTCTAGTCTTTGTTTAGTATTCAACACAGTGAATTGTTCTAAGCTGTTAAATTTATTCTAAGCACTGCAATATGTTCATCCCCAAACCAGAAAACCAATCTGACCATGCAGAGGGTTTAAACATTACGCTGAACATCTCTTAAAAATTAAAAAAGTCTCTTGGGAGTGACTGCAACCATAAAATTATTTTGTGGCTACTTTATATCTGTAATTATGCTATTATGAATCATAATGTAAACCTCTGTGTTTTCCAATGGTTTTAAGTGACTCCTGTGAAAAGGTTGTTCTTGCCCTCAAAGATATCAAGAAATGATGCTGTTGAGTGGTTTCTTAATTAGTGCTTGATGGAGGAGCGTCCAGACTATTTTGGGTGTGCCATCTCCGGGTTGGTGGCATTGGGTTCTATAAAAAAGCAGGTTGGGCAAACCATGAGGAGCAAGCTGGTAAGCAGTACTCCTCCATAGGCTCTAAAGCTAAGCTTCTGTCCTGATTTCCTTTGACGATGAACTGTGATGTGGAAACATAAGATGAGTAAACTGTTTTCTCGACAGGTTGATTTGGTCATGGATTTCATCACAGCACTAGTAACCCTAGCTAACGAACAAACACAAACAAAACAGCAAGGACACTGCTTTCCTGTCACACATGCCATGAACAGTAGCTGTGGGGAATTTCCCACCCATGTCTCCTGCTCTTTACCCCCTTGATGGGGCTACAGGGAGCCCCGGGAGTACAGAGCTGAGGCCACATCCAGCTTAAATTAGCACCTGTAAAGTGGTTCTTTCTTTGTACTAGGCATCCTCTGGGATTCCCTATTTCTCTGACTCTTCAATTTTGAATCATGTTATCCCAGGAAAAAGTCAATGTGTACTTTTGTAGTAGTAAAAAGTACACATCTGACTTTTTCATAACTGCACAAAAGCAATACTGTGTACTCTATCAAATGGGAAATTAATAATTCTTAAATAGGTTAAATAAGTTCCCATAACTGTGTATGCTTTTGAAAATATTAGAATTCCTTTTCAGTTTGTTTATAAAACTCTCTTCATTGCCTCTTCATTTGATGAAACATGCTCTTCCTGGGCTACATGTATCCACCATTACAGAAAGAGTTTTTACTCAATTTTGTTTCTAAGTAACCTCTAGTATTAAACTTATGTCCTCCTTAGAATCCCATCAGGAAAGTAATACATTTCAGTTCTGTTGTGCTGAGTGTTCATGTGCACTATCTGAAACATCTAATTCTACCCAATTTTACTTGTTTTTCAATCAAATATATTTTGAGTTTGAGTCATGTGTAATGCACAAACACTCAGACTGGAATCTATGTAAATCGGGTATTAAACTAACATTTTCTTCATCTGACATGTTTTCCTCTTCTAAGTTTTGCTGATGAGTTTTTCTGTTTCCACATATTTTAGTAAGCAGCATCACACCTATAGCACCTGCTCTGGAGATCCTGACCAAGGAATCATTGTCTGATGTTGACAATCCTTTGCTTTGGCCATTGAAACTACATCAGGTTTGAAATCATTTCGGTATTAAGGCTAAAGAAGGCTAGTGAGATGAAAATGCTTACGGTGCTAGCAATAGTGTCAAATGCTACCATACAAAGGTATAACTTATAATATGAAAATACTTATTAACACATTAAAATTATATTTATAACAAATTTTGGTATTTATGCATCATAAAATACTTTGTATTAATATTAAGTTTGTTTCACTTAAAAATGATATAGATTTATTTTTCTTTTAATTGCTGATCTTGTACTGCAAATTACCTGTGAGGAAATTCCGTATGACTAACTTTGGTTGTAGTGACAGTTTTTGCAAAATATCAATATTGAATGGGTATGCTGTGAATCCCATAGGTGCTTGTGAAATCAACTATTAAAGCCATTCAATGCTGAGTAGTCCCTTATGTGTTATTATCATTTGTTAGCATAGTAGGCAGAGAAAGAAAGCAGGGATGATATAATGCAAATGGCCCCCTTTCAAAATTAATGTTAAGAAGAAATTAACATCACACCAATGAAGCTTGTAAGGAACCATTCAGAACCTCAACTTTGATGTGCCAAAAAGCAAATCTAATAAACAAACAAGCAAACAAAATAAAACTATACAATGCAGTCTACAAAACATGCCAACTATCTGAATGCCTCTGTGATGTCACACAGCAATGGAAAGTTAGGGAGGCCCTAGGTCTTGAATATTGAAGTCTCCAAGCAAAATGTGCCTGACACATTTAAGGTAACTTGTGTTCTGTTTACAAGAAGAGCAGCATATTACTTGGAGCAAATTCTTATTGCTCCAGCTAAGATGAAAACACTTTCCCCATTCAGTGCTTTGACAGATATATTGTGAATTTTGATGGATATACAGACATATGTTATTTTTATGATTTTAAGAGTTTTCTTCTCTATGCATCAAAAATGTCATAGTAAAATGCTAAAGGTGTATTGGGACATAAAATTTGGAATGGTTTTATTGATTAAAGTTCATTTAGGGGCCAACAGATGGCTCAGTGGGTTAAGGAGCCTGCCTTTAACAGGTCCGCTGTGATACCCATCAAAACTTTCCATGACTGATTGTCAATGTATGGGTATGTGGAGGTATAAACTGTTTTGCCTCTAACAGAGTACCCATCTTAGGTTCTAGAAGGCAGTTTCTCTCTGACAGCTCCTGATTACTTTCTCTCTCTCTCTCTCTCTCTCTCTCTCTCTCTCTCTCTCTCTTTCTCTCTCTCTCTCTCTCTCTCTTTGTATTTTGTGTTTTATTTTTAATTAGCTATTTTCTTTATTTACATTTCAAATGTTATCCCATTTCCTTATTTCCCCTCCAAAAACTCCCTATCCCATCCGCCCTCTCCCTGCTCACCAACCTATCCACTTCCACTCCCCTGTCCTGGCATTCCCCTACACTAGTGCAACAAGCCTTCACAGGTCCAAGGACCTCTCCTCTTACTGATGTCAGACAAAGCCATCCTCTGCTACACATGGGGCTGGAGCCTTGGGTCTCTCCAGTGTACTCTTCGGTTGGTGATTAAGTCCCTGGGAGCTCTAGGGATACTGATTGTTTCATATTGGTGTTCCTTCTATGGGGATGGAAACCCCTTCAGCTCCTTCGGTCCTTTCTCTATCTCCTCCATTGGGGACCCTGTGCTCAGTTCCATGGTTGGCTGAGAGCATCCGCCTCTGTATTTGTCAAGCACTGGCAGAGCCTCTCAGGAGACAGCTATATCAGGCTCCCCTCAGCAAACACTTGTTGTCATCCACAATAGTGTTGTCTGGGTTTGGTAACTGTATATGGGATGGATTCCCCAGGTGGGGCAGTTTCTGAATGGCCTTTCTTTCAGTCTCTGCTCTACACTTTGTCTCTGTATCTCCTCCCTGGGTACTTTGTTCCCCCTTCTAAGAAGGACCAAAGTATGTACACTTAGGTCTTCCTTCTTGAGCTTCATGTGGTCTGTGAATTACTTTCAATCCTCAATAACTTGAGACACACATGATGCAGGATGGTACTCCTCAGTCTGTGACTGTTTAGCGGAAGCCACCTGTGGTCTTGTTGAAATGCAGATTCTGCCTCTTCGTATTTGCAGCAAAGGATATTTTTATATTTACGACAGCTTCTCAGTCTTCCCTGAACCAATTCTTGTATAGCTAAGATTTAGATCAACATTCATATCACAGGGCAGCTAATAACTTATTTTTACAAATAAAGTATTACTGGAACACAACTATGCCCATTGGCACACAGTTTGTTCACAGCCCCTTTCTTTCTACCACTGTACAGGTTATAATAATGACTATGAGTCACAAACTCTAAAATATCTGTTATCTGTCCCTTTAGTAAAGCATTAGTTGCAAGTAATTTAACGTAATAATTATTGAGTTTCTTCATAGTCTGTCGCTGTTGTAACTCTTTGATATTTTCAATGGTTGTATTTTATGTTGTCACATATTTAGCAATGAGACTCATAGAAAAAAGTAATTCTATTGTCTACTTGGTATTAACGATTTGTCATTACATGTATAATTCAATTCTTACTGATTCACTACTTACTGATACTGCAGTATGGTTTAAAATGCCTATTTAAAATAGTAAATAAAAATACTTGGGAGTAAATTTAAAGAGCATTATCTAGAAGGAATAATGTGACTTGGAAACTTAAAGGCTGCAATATCTAGCATTTTTATACTTTATCTCTCTACTTATAAAACATATCTTTCAGGGAAAACAGTTGGAATAATTATTCCTTACTTTTGCAGAGTCCAGTATCTCAAACTTTCAATTAAATTTGTAAACACACTTGGAAAATTCAAGACATCATGATTACTAATAGGAATCAAAAGTTAAGTTATTATACAGTCATACTGTTTTGAACAGGGAACTTTAACAATGAAAGAACTTTTTATTATATGGGTATTAATGATCTGATTGAACAGGATTGCTGTGTGGCTATTTTTTTTCCCTCCCATGTAGTGGACATATTGGAACTTGGACATTGAATCAGGATCATCTAGACATTTTGCAGCATGTGTAGCTCTCATTTATTCTAAGGATCATCACAATTCTCAATGATCCATGTCATTGTCTTCTAGAAACGTGCAGTGTGGGGAGTGTAGCTAGAGGTAAGAAAGTGCTACAGTGCTCCTGATTAACTCTAAGCACACCAAGAATCGGCTCTGTTCACATTGAAAACATATTTCATTCATTTATATGTTCTGTAAATGTCTACCATGAATTAACTCTCCCAGTAGTTAAGAACATATCAGGGAGTATAGGAGTCTAACGCGTTCTAGCAAATTTATATTTATGCATGGTAGATGAAAACACATATAATGAATATGCTAGGTAAACTCTGTGCTATGTTTATAGGGTGATGCAAGTCTTACAAAATACCAGCTGAAGAACAGAATGAGGGATTTTAGAGTGCTGGGTCAGCGTAGACATTGCATGATAAAGTTTTCTCCCATATACTTGAAGGGAATTTTGCATGTATCTCTTGCATAAGCCAAGTCTACTCTAAGATTCTTTAAAATAGTAAGACAAACTAGCATACTTGTTTTAAGTTTTATAATTGAAAGAGCAGAAGTTTATGTAATCTTAAACTACACACTAAGATCTGATCTTATTAAAAGACCAAAAAAAAAAAAATCAGATCTAATTGTGGGAATTGTAGCTTTTCTCAGCCCAGAGTCTATCATCATAAGAAAGCCTAAATTGCAGTAATAAAACTGTGCTCCAAGTTGAAGAAATTAAAAAGGGGTGGCCACATGGAAAATAGTCTAAACTAACATACTATTAAACCGGGTAAAGTTGAATTGTGTAACACTGTAATTACTGATAACATAAGCCACAGGATGGACAGTAGAGGTTAGGCAGAACTACCCCAAGGCAAGTGAGAATTGAATAAGAGATTAACTCATTGACTTCATACAATAGGGGTCAACTTTATGCTTAAATTGAAGATAGTTTTTCTCCAAGCCACATAAAGCTCCACATCGGTGATCCATCTAGAAAGCTGATTTGGCTTTGAGAAGGTGGAGAGCAATGCAGAGCGGGCCTAGAACTGTGTAGCCGACTTTGACAGTCCTCAAACTATTAAACTGATGGCACATAACACAGACAAATGTAAAACAGAAATCTGTCCAAAGGGATGAAATTTTCTTAGCTGTTCCTTAGAACTAGTGTTCGTAAATGTTAAAACAACTCACCGGATGCCCTATTACGAATGAAAAGAGATTGAAGATGAGGATGAAGATGGGGCACTATTGTAGTTTAAAGATGACAGAGTCACAGAAGAGCACAGTTGGTTGTGAGCCACCATGTAGTTGCTGGAACTTGAACTCAGGACTTCTGGAAGAGCAGTCAGCTCCATGGGAAGCCCAGCAGTTTCAACTAACATGAACCCCCAGGATCTCTGACCCTGAGCCACCAACCAGGCAGCATATACCAGCTGATATGAGGCCCTTGACACATATACAGCAGAGGACTGCTGGTTTGGCCTCAGTCAGAGAAGATACACCTAACCCTAGAGAGACTTGAGGCCCCAGGTAGTGGAAAGGCCTGGTGGCGTAGGGATGGTGGTGGGGACATCCTCTTGGAGACAGGTGGGATGGGGTGGTAGAGGAGGTATGGGATGGGGAGCAGTTAGGAGGCAGACCAGGAAAGAGATGAAGTCTGAACTGTAAAGAACATTAAAGAATTAAATAAATAAATAAATAAATAAATATTTATCATAAAAAATAAAAGAGCACAGAAGGAATGGTTTTTTTGATGACGACTTTTCTAGGGATCTTTCAATCTCCTCATGGGATTCTTTTGCTGTTTGTAACTTTCCTGGATTTTAGAGCTGTGTTCTCCAGAGTTCAACTTGATCATACTAAGGTAAGACATCTGCCTTTGGCTAACTTCAATAGCATTTCTGTTTTAAACCTTTTAATTATGTGGCTTAGTTACATTTATTAGATAGGAAATTGTGATAGCCAAAAGTTTGTTTATAAGCACTGGAATTGTATGTAGCTTTGTGGTAAGATACTTACCTTGCATACACAGTTCTGCTTATGATCTTCATCACCTCAAAAAGAGTTAATTATTTTCTTTTCCACTCCCAAAATATGACTGCTAAAGTTCTTATGCATCTAATTAGTAGACTAGAGTAAAAGTTGAACTATGTGAAAGGCATTCTGAAAGCTCAGGGTAATGTTCAAAACAAATTATTAAATCTCAGTAAATCATTACACACAACAAATTAAATGTAAGAAAATCATGCAATCCAAGAGAAACAATTTAAATGATCTTCACTTTTATATTGAATAACAATTCAAAATTTTGTATGTTATCATCTGAAAATAGGAAAAGTGTCTCTATTTTTGGAACGTAATTGATAACAATTTCATTATTTGATGCTGACTATAAAATCATGTTGTTTTTATAGATATTCTCCGAGTTCAAACCTTCTTATCTTAGCACTGATTACTCCAAATGCAGAAATCGTCCATTTAGCAATGGACCCATACTATCCTGAGAAATATAACTACAGCTTCAACTTTGAGGATCCTTCAGGGTTGGAAAAAACAAGAACTATGAGGCAAAGTTAAAATAAGGAGCAAGATTTCTAGAAGCTCCTTTGTTGGGGAAGGCTTAAGGGACAGAAAGAAATATGTTGGCATGATACTTTGATAATTTATAAAAGTGAAATGGTATTATTAGCTTGCATTGTCTTCTGGACCATATATTAATACTGGACTAGCCTTTTTTTCAATAGCAGAAGTTATTTCAGCAAGGTTGGAGGGTAACTGTGGTGGAGTTGCTCCTAGCAATTTAATTTTTCCATTCTTGGTCACTTCTATAACAAGGTGAGATATAACCATCTGAATTTTGCCCCCCCCCCCCCAAAAAAATCCATCTGGAGTTCAGACTAACACACTATAAAATGACTTCATTCCATTAAAAAGCAGATATGTTAAAGTTTAAAAATGGTAGTGATATATTGCTACTGCTACATTCAGACCCAAACTTAAGGATTCACTGTATACACTGGCTCTGAGTAGAAACTAAATACACACTTTCAACAACTAAATTATTGTCCCTGCAGTCTAGTTTACAAAAGAAAAGTAGGCATATTTTTTTAGAGGTAATTTTTGCTTTTCTCCCTAGACTCAACTGGACTATGAACAGATGTTTGAGAGTTTGCCTTTCCTGTCTGCTACTTTAATATCATTCTGGGCATATTGCAAAGTTTGCCGGTTGGGTTTTTAAAGTCTCTCTCATTTAAAAGTTCAATCTGCTGTTTATATTTGAATCTTATGTATTTATTCCCAATCCCTTTCTGTTCACATACAGTTGAGGATTTTTGGGTCTGTTGGATGAAGTCTGTTGATAACTCCCAAGAGAATGTTCTATAACTATTCTTGCCTTTGTGTGTAAGAATGTGGACCCCATAATGCTGCTTCTAAGCAATTTAGGGCTCATCTGCTAACTCTTGAGTCGTATGTCCTGTTATAAACAAAGGGTTGATGGTGGGGTGCACATTATTCTAGTTAGAAAACACTTCTGCAAACTTTCCTATATGCTCTATGATAGAGACATATTTTACTATGTTACCAAAGAGCAATACAAACACTGAAGTGCTATTGGGTTACCATGGCTGTTGCATCTCGATGTTTCCACCAGTCTGCCATTTTGATCGTAGCACGCCATCGCTTGGTAACGATATCCTTGTCCACATTCCTTACTGTCGCCTTGTACCTTCGTTCCCAACAGCACCTCAGACTTCCCTTCTGGTAAAATACAGTCTGACCAGTTCCCCACGGGCTGTGCATTGTATTTGTCACAGGGACAATACTGGGTCTCGATCAGAGGGTACAAATGGGAGTTTTTACATTTTTCCTTCTTTTTACTTTTTCCTGTGGGAGAGAATTATGTTGGAAAATATGTTATTAATTTCTAGTATCCTTAGATTTTTTTCACATCCCTATAATTCCTTTCTTTGCTTTTGATTTTATTCAGTAGTGGCCTATAAATAAGTGATATCTTTTCATTTCTAAGTGCTTTCTAAATAAATTTTTTGCTGATATTGGATGCTTTGTGCCTTGCACAGTGAAACTTTTCTTATTTTCTCATTTAAAAATAGTCCGCTTTGCATAAAGGATTGCAGTTGGTTTTGATACCCTTTGAAATGCTGAAATCCTCGTGTTTGTCCTGACTCAGGAGTTTGTGGCAATTGCACTAACCTCTTCTTTTTAATATATGCAAAAATGCAAGATGCAGAGAGATACAAACTTCACCGGATTACATTTTTTTTCCCCTGCTGACTGCAAATAGCTGGCAGAGTTTCATGGGATTATAGTTTAAGGTTAATTTCTTGGCATTTTACTTTGAATCTTTCAAAATTTCTGAACAGTCATTTTGATATACTTGATGACAAATACAGACAATAGCAGTAGTATTCAAAAAGAAGATTTGGATATCAGGATACAACTTATGGAAAGTTTGGAATCAAAAGAAAATCTCTCTTAAAAATTCCCCATATATAAGTTTCATGTATACTTTAAAATTATATACTTAATTATGCCAGCAATAGCATATGAAATATTCATGATATATAATTGTAAATTTGTCATATAAAATGTATTTCTTAATTATATTATACAGTTAATTATGCATATGTACTCATATATATATGTATATATATATATATATATATATATATATAATCAATATTTTGTTTGTTTTTTTTTCTTCCCCTGACAGTGTGTACAACTGCTTCCTGCTTTAGTGTATTCTCTTGTCTTCTAAACTGTTAATCTGGTCACTGCTTTTTTGTTTTTTACTTTTTAAAGCAATTGTGAATTTGTGTTTGAATGCAGGTTTCATGCATAGAATTAATGCTGCATTTCTCATTGTAGGAGATAAGCTATGAGCTCAGGTTGTGGTAGTGAGAACAGGCTGAGATGATAAAGGGGTAGCCTCTACTTTCTACTCCAGACACTACAAACTTCCTTGACAAGTCCCTAAAGGTGCATGTTTAAAGAAAAGAACAAGTAAAATCTTGTATTATTTCTTGCATAGGGAATAAGCAGCTTTTTCTTTCTTCTAAACTGATATGCTTCTATCACTGTTACCTTGCATTAAAATACACACCTGAATCTACTGAAATATTCAGTATAACTGCAGCAACAATAAGGACTTTCAGATATACTCACAGAATGCTCTTGGCTTGAGTTTTATTGTATTTTTCTGTTGTGATAAGAGTTACATTTAGCATCCCAATTATTCTTACCAACAATAGCACGCTTTCTGGTTCTAACTGCACCACAGTCTCCGTTGCATGAAGAAAACTTGGACCAGCTGGTAAATTGACAGTCATCTTGGCAGGGGATCTGGCAAGCCTGGGTCAGGGCTGGCACAGGGCCTGCATACTGGAGGCACTCCTGAATGCTAGCCTGCCCTCCATCTTGCTTTCGACAAGTAATGGCTAAAAGAAAAGCATGTGTCTAATTACTCCATAATTTAAAAATTAATAACATTTTCACAGAGTGAGAAATTCTCTTCTAATACCCACTTTACTGTAGAAATGTGGTTAGAATATTTCTAAGAATCACAGTAGACACAAGTGTGTGTGGTGTGTGTGTGCATGTGTGTGTTTGTGTATGTGTGTGTGTGTGTGTGTGTGTGTGTGTGTGTGTGTATGTGTACTGTGAATGCACATTTGGAGGCCAGATTCTGACACTGAGTTCTTTCTTCTATCTCTTTCTGCTTATTTTTGAGACAGGATCTCTCACTCAAACTGAGGCTCAACCACTGTCAAGACTGGCCTGCTTTTAAGCCCCTAGCATCCCCTGGCCCTTTCCCACCTAGTATTGGAATTATCTTCACCCTCTACTGCACCCTGCTTTTTAGTAGGTGCTGGGAATCAAACTAAGATTCATATGCTTGTACAGCAAATGCTTTACTCACTGAGCCATCTCCCAACTTTTATATTTTCTTTAAATAATACATAGCTTTCATTGGCTGCTTTGACACAAAAAACAGTCTACCATACACACAATGATATACATACCCACACCACACCCACAGACATAGACACAGATGTACACACCCACACCACACCCACAGACACAGACACCGATACCCACTTATACAGATACACACAGATGCACAGACATAAACACACAGATACACACCATGTATACAAACACAGATGTAACACACATACACACACACACACACACACACACACACACACACCAGAACAGAAACATGTACATAGATACATATACTTAGTGACATTCCACTAGATTCCATGAATGATTTAAATTTATGTCACATATGGGTTAGACTTAGAAATGAATTTTAGTAGGAGAAATTATTGTAGTTTATGTTGAACATAGAGTATTTGTCACAGTGCTTGAAGCAAATAAGAAATCTCCAACATTGTTTTAGGACATAAGCCAATCTACATTTTCTATCTACAGAGGTCTCAGTGGATGCCGGATGGTTAGTGAATGGCAGTGGGAGAGAATGTTTATGCAACTTGTCAAACAGCCCCAATGGCATAGAAAGCACTATTCTCTTCCACATTGAGAGTGTACTGGTGTGGCTTTTGAGTTGCTCATAGGAGACAATATCAAAGCTCTCAATCCCTTCTCACCTCAAGTTCTTTACATTGCAGAAATATTGACTCTGGATTTGAAAATCAGATTGGAAAGTCTTTGGTAACTGTATATGGGATGGATCCCCAGGAAGGGGCAGTCTCTGGGTGGCCTTTCCTTCTGTCTCTGCTACACACTTTGTCTCTGTAACTACTTCCATGGGTATTTTGATCCCCTTCTAAGAAGAACCAAAGCATGCACACTTTGGTTTTCCTTCTTGAGTTTCATGTGATCTGTAAATTTTATCTTAGGTATTCCAAGCTTCTGGACTACTATTCACTTATCAGTGAGTGCATACCACGTATGTTCTTTTGTGATTGGGTTATCTCACTCAGCATGATATTTTTTAGTTCCGTTCATTTGCCTAAGAATTTAATGAATTCGTTGTTTTTAACAGCTGAGTAGTACTCAATTGTGAAAATGTACCATATTTTCTATATCCATTCCTTTGTTGAGAGACATCTGGGTTCTTTCCAGCTTCCCATTATTATAAATAAGGCTGCTAAGAACATAGTGGAGCATGTGTCCTTATTACATGTTGGAGCATCAGGTATGTGCCAGAAACTGGGTCGTCAGGTAGTACTATGTCCAATTTTCTGAGGAACTGCCAAACTGATTTACCAGAGTAGCTGTACCACCTTGCAATTCCACCAGCAGTGGAGGAGTGTTCCTCTTTCTCCACATCCTCGCCAGCACCTGCTGTCACCTGAGTTTTTGATCTTAGCCATTCTGACTGATGTGAGGTAGAATCTCAGGGTTGTTTTGATTTGCATTTCCCTGATGACTAAGGATGTTGAACATTTCTTTAGGTGCTTCTCAGCCATTTGATATTCCTCAGTAGAGAATTCTTTGTTTCACTCTGTACCCCATTTTTAAATAGGGTTATTTGATTCTCTGGAATCAAACTTCTTGAGTTCTTTGTATATATTGGATATTAGCCCTCAATCAGATGTAGGATTGGTAAAGATCTTTTCCTAATCAGTTGGTTGCCCTTTTGTCCTATTGACAGTGTCCTTTGCCTTAAAGAAGCTTTGTAATTTTATAAGGTCCCATTTGTTGATTCTTGATCTTAGAGCATAAGCTATTAGTGTTCAGGAAACTTTCCCCTGTGGCCACATGCTCAAGGCTCTTCCCCAATTCCTTTTCTATTAGTTTCAGTGTATCTGGTTTTATGTGGAGGTCCTTGATCCACTAGGACTTGAGCTTTGTACAAGGAGATAAGAATGCATTAATTTGCATTTATCTACATGCTGACCACCATTTGAATCAGCACCATTTGTGGAAAATGCTGTTTTCCACAGAATGGTTTTAGCTCTTTTGTTAAAGATCAAGTGAACGTAGTTGTGTGGGTTCACTTTTGGGTCTTTTATTCTATTCCATTGATCTTCCTGCCTGTCACTGTACCAATATCATGCAGTTTTTATCACTTCTGATCTGTAATACAGCTTGAGGTCAGCGATGGTGATTCCACTAGAAGTTCTTTTATTTTTGAAAATAGTTTTAGCTATCCTGGGTTTTTTGTTATTCCAGATGAATACCATCCCATACACAGTTACCAAACCCGGACACTATTGTAGATGCCAACAAGTGCTTGCTGACAAGAGCCTGATATAGCTGCCTCCTGAGAGGCCCTGCCAGTGCCTGACAAATACTGAGGGGGATGCTCTTGGCCAACCATTGGACTAAGCACAGGGTGCCCACTGGAGAAACTAGAGAAATGACTGTAGGAGCTGAAGGGGTTTGCAACCCCATAAGAGGGACAACAATATGAATCAACCAGTACCTCCAGAGCTCCCAGAGACTTAACCACCAACCAAAGAGTACACATGGAGGGACCCATGGCTCCAGCTGCATATTTCCTGGAGAATGGCCTTTCGAACATCAATGGGTGTAGAGGCCCCTTTGTCCTGTGAACACTTGATGCCCAAGTGTAGGGAAATGCCAGGACAGTGAAGTGGGAGTGCGTGGGTTAGTGAGTGGGGGAGGGGGAGGAGATAAGGTGTTCTGGGAGCAGAAACCAGGAAAAGGGATAATATTTGAAATATAAATAAAGAAAATATCTAATAATAATAATAATAATAATAATAAAGATTGGAAACACTTAACAAGCTTTATTTAGCATATTACTGATAGAATTCCCATGACTACATTGGGCCTCTATTGATGATGAAACAGTTTTCATTCACACAGCTTTCCTTTCCAATATTGTTCCAGTAGGTTATTTAAAAGAGTTTTTATCATATATAAAACACAGATAGACAATGTTGCCTGTTCTGTAACAGACCTTAAAGACAAGGTAACATGTTGTTTACAATCTACCCTCTCTCTCTATCATTTACTCCACAGGTTCTAAAAATAATTTGTTCATTTAACAAGGAAGCCAATGAAACATTTAACCTTGGTCCTAAATTGAAATCTTCATTAAATTACCTTAAATAGCCCTGTTCACACCGATTTATATGGCCTTTTCAAGTAAATGGTGGAAGCTGAAAGCACTCCTGCTTACCAGCTTGCTCAGAATTCTATCATCATGAAATTTAGGGAAGAGGCTGATATGTTAACCTGAATTAAAGCTGTAATACAGGGGTCCCCAGATTCAATTGGACCATACTCTCTTCACCTGTGAGCTGAAAGCCATCTGAACAGTGCAGATTGTGTAATGGGCATGTAACTGGAAGTAGCTGAAGGTTGGAGAAAGGGAAAATGTTCCCTTCAAGGAGAGCACAATGTAGAACCAATCCACAGAAGCTCATACTGTGCTACAAAAGTGGTTCCAAGACTCCTAGGCTTTGAATGGAATCTCATTCCATTCAAATCTCATATATATGCTCTAATTTGGTAGAGCCCAATTTGAACAAAAGGAACAGAGGTCCTTAAATTATCAAGCCATAATCATTGGAACGGGGATGGGGTCAGAGGGCATTGTGAACCAGGTAAAAATCAAAGGCCACTCTCACCATATCAAGGGAAGTTGGCATGGTTCTTGTTCATCAAAGTAGTCTAAAGTAGTGGTGTGTCAGGATACAAAGTAGAATAAGCTGGTTGGCTTTTGGAATATAGCTTTCTTACTAAACTCTAATGTTCTTATTTCCCTGGCTAAGGACAAAGTCCTACACAGCTCTGATGATATAAACTTGCTGGCCAGATGAAAGCTACAGATCTTGGAGGTAATATAGTATTTCCTGCATCAAAATCACCTGAATGCTACTCACAGCCTCATTTCTTGGATTCATCCATGAGGCCTCTGTGCTAGGGTCAAGGAATAAGCATTTTTCAAAGCTGGTAGATGTTCAAGGCATAAGAGTTCTGGTTGATGGTATGGATGTCCCCTGAGAGGCTCTGATAGAGCCTGACCAATACAGATGTGGATGCTCACAGTCAACAAGCAGACTGAGCATGAGGACCCCAATGGAGGAGTTAGGGAAAGGACTGAAGAAGCTGAAGGTGTTTGCAACCCCACAGGAACAACAATATCAACCAAACAAACCTCCCAAGAGCTCCCAAGGATTAAACCACCAACCAAAGAGTATACATGGAGGGACCCATAGCTTCAGCTGCTTATGTAGCAGAGAATGACCTTATCTGGCAACAAATGGGAGGAGAGGCCCTTAGTCCTGTGGAGGCTCAATGCTCCAACATAGGGTGGGGGAATGCTGGGGTGGTGAGCAGAGAGTGGATGAGTGGGTGGGTGTGGGAGCTTCCTCATAGAAGCAGGGGTAAGGGGGATGGGATTGGGGTTTGAGGACAGGAAACTGGGAAGGGGGATAACATTTGAAATGTAAATAAATAAAATAACCAATAAAAAAGAAATAAAAATAAAAGTTCTGGCTGAGACTAGTGGATAAGTTGGAAGTCTCTCTGATACGTAGTCACCCTTGCACTACATCAAGCTATGTAAAACAAATTGTTCTGTCAGAAAAGTATTATGGGGACTTTTATGGGTATGGATCAAAGTGGATATCCATCTATTTTGAAGGAAAGCCATCTGTAGTACCCTACAGCTGAAATCTTTTGCTTGGGTTTCATAGTCCTCTCTACTTTTGCACACAGGACCAACCACGTATGCACCATAAACTCAGTAAGTTCACATATTTAAAATGAAGACTTGAGAAATGAAAGTATTAGTCATTTTACTAGCTACAATGTAGAGTCTCCAAGAGTGATTAATTTGAAATATAAGATGTGTGACCGTATTAGAATTCTTAGATAGGAAGATGGATGTACTGTTTGCAACTACAATTAAGAACTAAAAATGTTATCTGTGGGGTACTTGAAATGACATATAATTTACCTACTTATTTAATATGTCTCTCTGAAATGGAGACTCAAATATATGTTTTTTGAGAAAGTTATTAAAGTTTCTTGAGAAAGTTAATAAAGACCCTTGAGTTCTCCATTACGGCCCCAGCCTTCATCTGTCTGTCTTTCTTGTATGTCTGTCTCTCTGTATTTCTTTCTTTCTCATCATATTTCAGAATTACCTTTTGTATCTTGACATATTGATTTGAGAAAGAAAATAATCCCAATATCAATAAATAATAATTCTAGAGTTGATAAATACACTATAGAAAAATCAAAAGATTCTTTCCCCATACTCAGACATTGCATACAAATCTTGTTAGTACTTCAGTAAGTTGAAATGGAAAGCAAGTACGTAAAATTCCCTTATCTGTTCTCAGAAATCTGCTCAGCACTCCAATTCCCCTATTTGAAATTTTCAACCATGTACTTTTGGAATGAATCACACAATGTTATCCAAACAAGAGCAAGAACACCGTTTGTACAATATATTGAAAATTTATCATACATCGTAGCTTGTTTGTATTCTATCATAGAGGAAACACAACAATTCAAACATAGAAATGCAATCTAAAATGAACTTCCTGCTACTGGGTGAGGAAAATATAAATGTTTGGAAAGGAAGCCATCTGGTCTCTCAGCTTTGTAAACTTTAAAAGTCATCTGTGAGCCACTGAAAACATGGTAGTTTTTTATTTTAGCATAAATGGATCATACCAAGCATGGTTTCCTACCATTTCAGAAAGCTGTACATGCTCAAGCAATAGTACTCTATTTGCATCTATTCTCCTGGACAATGACTATGCAAGTTCTTTTTTTGTGTAGAGGCCTTATTAAAACACAGATCAAAATAATGCTATCCAATGAAGTGTGGCTCAAGAAAGCTTCTTTGTGAAATTAGCAACTGTCAAATGGAAATATAACAGTTAACAGTAAGATGGCAATATACACTTATTTCATTATGAAATATGAAGATTAGATATCATAGCACGTTTTATGTGTTATAGGATAAAATGGCTCTAGCTGGTCATGAGAGACACAAATATGTTTAACTATGGACTAAAGTACCCTTAGTCAAGTTTAATCCATTAAGACTCAGGAAATATTTAAAGGTAAGAAATTTGGCTTTTTCAGCAAATAAATGCTCTAAGGCAAACAACTCAAAGAAGGATTATATCAAGTATATATCACAAATATATACTAACCAATGACACTTTGTAAATCTTAGGGGGACTGATTTGAAAAGACTGTGTGTAGACACTTTTATGCGTGTATATGATGAGTGTGTGTGTGTGTGTGTGTGTACACACACATGTGCGCGCGTATTCCTGTGATAATGCTTATGTCTGTGATTGTAGGAGTATATGTCACTGTTCATATTTAGAGTTCAGAAAACACCCTGTAAGGTTGGTCCTTACAGTCTACCTTACTTGAATCCTAGTCAGGCTTATATTTATTTATAGATGTGTTTATATCTGCCTAATTACCCTATAAGCTTCCCCAGGGTCTCCTATTTCTGCCTCCCTTCTCAATGTATAAACATTCAGCTCCTGTGCATGTGTGAAAATGACTTAAGTACTGAGACATCTCCACAGCCTGTGAGTGTAGACATTTTTGCTATCATAGGCAAAAATTGGGCATGGTCTAAAGATTAGACATCATTAAATTATGAATAATATGTTTGGTATGATAGTTTCATTTTCATGTTGTAAAACAATTAAGTATCTTTGGGAAATATCTGTTTTTTCCCAATAAAACTGATTTAATAATAGTATAGGTGTAAGAGTACAATAGTTCCCATTGTCAATATGCAAAGTATCAGTATTTTTAACACTACAGTTTCATTCTCTCTGGTGTCCCTGTAATCCAAAAAGAATTCTGTGCTCAAACTCTGCGAGGTGTTTTAACTATATGCATGGTTGATGCTACTGGTGAATATAACATGCGGGAGCTATAACTGAGGCCAGCAGCTACATCAAAAAAAAATCACTCCCCCAGTTTAGTATATCATATTGAGACAACTTGAATATGTAGTCAATCACTTATGCTGCTTTTCAAATAGCTGTTTCACTTCTTGGCAACTGAGTTAAGCAATTGTGAAAAGGGTTATTATAGGATCCCTCCCATGAGCAATTTAGATCTTAAACATGGATACCAGTGTGGTACCTAACATGTGACAAATGTTTTTAAAATTGGTGGGGGTATTACTGCTATTTAAAAACTTGGATTCGACAGAAACTCAGTTTTAGTTTCTCATTTAAATCAAGGAGTACCTGGAGGATGATTTCATGACCAAGAAACTAACAGTAAGAATGTGGTTGTATGGGAAGTCCTGGATCTGGGATTTGCCCTTCCTTTCTTGTTTGTTTGTTTGTTTTTCTGTTTGGAAATTTTCTTTCTTTACATTTCAAATGTTATCCCCTTTCCTGGTCCCCCCCCACACTCTTGGAAATCCCCTATCCCATTCCCCTTCTCCCTGCTTCTATGAAGATTTCCTCTACCCACCCACTAACTCCCACTACCCTGCTCTGCCCTTGATTCCCCTACACTGGGGCATCTATCGAGCCATCATGGAACTAAAGACCTCTCCTTTCATTGATGCCTGACAAGGCCATCCTCTGCTATATATGCAGCTGGAGCTATGTGTACTCCTGGGGGATCTGGTTGGTTGATACTGTGTTCTTCCTATGGGGTTGCAAACCCCTTCAGCTCCTTCAGTCCTTTCTCTAACTGCTCCGTTGGAAATCGTGTGCTCAGTCCAGTGGTTAGTTGCCAGCATCCACCTCTGTATTTTTAAGGCTCTGGCAGAGCTTTTCAGGAGACAGCTATATTAGGCTCCTTTCGGAAAGCATTTCATGGCATTCCCAATGGTGTCTAGGTTTGGTGACTGCATTTGGGATGAATTCCCAGGTGGGACAGTCTCTAGATGGCCTTTCTTTCAGTCTCTGCTCCACACTTTGTCTGCATATTTGCTCCAGTGAGTATTTTGTTCCCCCCTCTAAGGACTGAAGTGTCCACTTTGCTCTTCCTTCATCTTGAGCTTCATGTGGTCTGTGAATTGTGTCTTGGGTATTCTGAGCTTCTGGGCTGATATCCACTTATCAGTTACTGCATACTATATGTGTTCTTTTGTGATTGGATTACCTTACTCAGGATGATATTTTCTAGTTCCATCAATTTGCCTAAGAATTTCATGAATTCATCATTTTTAATAGCTGAGTAGTACTCCATTGTGTAAATGTGCTAAATTTTCTGTATCCATTCCTCTGTTGAAAGACATCTGGGTCCTTTCCAGCTTCTGGCTATTATAAATATGGCTGCTATGAACACAGTGGAGCATGTGTCCTTGTTACATGTTAGAGAATCTTCTGGGTATATGCCCAGGAGTAGGAGTGGTATAGCTGGGTCCTTGGGCAATACTATGTCCAATATTCTGAGGAACTGACAAATTGATTTCCAGAGTGGTTGTACCAGCTTGCAATCCCACCAACAATGGAGGATTATTCCTCTTTCTCCATATCCTCACCAGCATCTGCTATCACCTGAGTTTTTGATTTTAGCCATTCTTACTGGTGTGAGGTGGAATCTCAGGGTAGTTTTGATTTGCATTTCTCTGATGACTAAGGATGTTGAACATTTCTTTAGGTGCTTCTCAGCCATTTGATATTCCTCAGTTGAAAATTATTTGTTCAGTTCTGTACCCCATTTTTAATAGGGTTATTTGATTCTCTAGAGTCTAACTTCTTGAGTTCTTTGTATATATTGGATATTAGCCCTCATTCAGATGTAGGATTGGTAAAACTCTTTTCCTAATCTGTTGGTTGCCGTTTTGTCCTATTGATAGTGTACTTTGACTTCCAGAAGCTTTACATTTTATGAGGTCCTATTTGTAGATTCTTGAACTTAGAGCATAAGCCATTCATGAAATTTTCCCCTGTGCCCATGTGTTCAATGCTCTTCCCCACTTTCTCCTCTATAAGTTTCAGTGTATCTAGTTTTTTGTGAAGGTTCTTGTTCTTCTTGGACTTGACCTTTTTACAAGGAGATAGTAATGGGTTGATTTGCATCTTTCTACATGCTGACCACAAGTTGAACCAGCACCATTTGTTAAAAATGTTGTCTTTTTTCCACTTGATGGTTTTAGCTCCTTTGTGAAAGATCAAGTGACGATAGGTGTGTGGGTTCAGTTTTGTGTCTTCAAATTTATTCTATTGATCTTACTACCTGCCTCTGTACCAATACCATACAGTTTTTATCACTACTACTTTGTAATACAGCTTGATGTCAGGGATGGTGATTCTCCCAGAAGTTCTTTTATTGTTGAGAATAGTTTTCGCTATCCTGGGTTTTCTGTTATTCCAAATGAATTTGAAAATTGCTCTTTCTTACTCTATGAAAAATTGATTTGGAATTTTGATGGAGATTGCACTTAATTTGTAGATTGCTTTTGGCAAGATGGCAATTTTTACTATATTAATCCTATCAATCTATGAGGATAGGAGATCTTTCCATCTTCTGAGATCTTCGATTTCTTTCTTCAGAGACTTCAAGCTCTTGTCATAGAGATCTTTCACTTTTTTGGTTAGTGTCACACCAAGGTATGTAATATTATTTGTGACTATTGTGAAGGGTGTTGTTTCCCTAATTTCTTTCTTAACCTGTTTATTCTTTTAGTAGAGGAAGGCTACTTATTTGTTTGAGTTAATTTTATACACAGCCACTTTGCTGAAGTTGTTTATCAGCTTTAGGTATTCTCTGGTGGAATTTTTGGGGTCTCTTAAATATACGATCATATCATCTGCAAATAGTAATATTTTGACTTCTTCCTTTTTAATTTGTATCCCTTTGACTTCCTTTGTTGTCTAATTGCTCTAGCTAGAACTTCAAGTACTGTATTAAAAGATAGGGAGAGAGTGGGAAGCCTTGTCTAGTCCCTCATTTTAGTGGTGTTGCTTCAAGTTTCTCTCCATTTAGTTTGATGTTGGCTACTGGTTTGCCGTATGTTGTTTTTACTATGCTTAGGTATGGGCCTTGAATTCCTGATCTTTCCAAGACTTTTAATATGAATGGATGCTGAATTGTGTCAAATGCTTTTTTAGCATCTAATAAATATCTTCTCTAGGAATTGCTCTAAAATGCTCTAGGAAAATTCTTTGCACTATGAAGGGAGTGACAGATGGCCAAGATGGCAACACATCAAAAACCTTTAATGCTGAATAAATGATAGGCACACTGTGAATACTCATGTCAGTCTTCCCATTTTTGAGTGTTTTTCAAGAATCTCCCAAATTTAAGCAAACACAAAATCTTAAAACAATATAAAAATAAAATCCCCAAATCAGTCTAAGCTTTTAACAGATGAACCATCAGCCCTATGAGCTGTGTTTTATATATGAAACTGTTGAAGGTTCAAGGAAACAGGCTTACTACTGTGGAATTAACTGCAGATAGAGATAGATACATGAGGATATGAGCATCAGTGTGAAGTTAATAATAGACCTTAAAGCCAGTAAATCTAACAACACAAAATGTCACTACTCATCTTCGTTTTTTTTGAAAAGGTAGAAACTCCCCTCTTTTTCAGGTTGCATGTCAAGTGTGTTCTGGCTTATTCTGCAGTGTGTACAGCCATGCTGTCACTCTGTCACACTAATCAGAGTGAAAAATATTGCTAGACCTAAAATGTGCATACAGTTTATTATAGCAAGCAGAATCTATATCGTGGTGTAGTGAAAGCTTTGAATTATGTGTAACGAAAAGTTCATGGGTCTCTGAGACCTTATTTATTAAATAGAGTAATATGAACATAAGGTATCCAATCTCTTCCATTGTGTCTGGTGACACTCAAGACCGAACATGCTCAGCTGGTAAGTTAATTGGATGAGTTATCTTCCTGTAGTTTTATGAGCAAATGGTAATAGCAAGAATGAGATCATGTAAAAAAGAAAAAGGGGAAATCTTCACTTGTGTAGGAAGCTTGTAACCAAGAGACCTAATTGTGCTTAGATCTAGCCTATAAATAATGCAAGAACACCCTAGTTGTTTGCTAGTTAGATATAATGATCCTGGCCTTTCTTTGTAGCAAAGAGGTTTTCACTGACACAGTTGTTAAATTACATATCCTAATTACAATTTATGAACACAAATTTGACAGAATGGAAAAAAACCACACTTCTTAAAATTTCTCTTTAATAGTTTCCAATGATACCAATGTCATTGGTGCTCATAATACATGTGACATATGCACACCTCTTACTAGGAAAAATTTCAGCTGTCAGAAGAATGACTCAGATGAAGTTAAACTAGACTGGAATGGAGATGTGTAAAGGTTTAGCTAATTGCATAGCCACATGTGGAACATCCAGGAGCAACCGTGGATGGCACCACCTGTATTTTATGAGCTGCTATTAGAAAATGATAAGTGTTGACAAACAGTTGATAACAAGGGTAATGGATGAATATAAGACATAAACAGAATGTCCAAGTAAACAACGATGCTGAGATTCACAGAAAATCAGGAAAAAGCATTTGAAAACAGAAATAATCCCAGAAGCTTTGATCAACAGTTATGAAAATAAAAATAAAAATAAAATTTAGAAAGTAGTTAATAAATACATTAATCTGAAGAAAGTTTTAAAATTGTAACACATAAGTTTCCTTTTGTAATTATTTTCTGCTTATATTTCTTGTTTTAATTGTATTCTGTGTGTAAATGGACAGGATAGTATATATTGCTAAAATAAAATGACTCAGATATTTGGTCTGATCTGAATTTTAGTAATGCCTTAAAACCTAACTGAAATAAAAAACCAACAAAACAGACCAGACTCGTAGGCAAAGAATAATACCAGAGAATCACTACAGGATCCATGGATTTAAATCCAAGACTTAAGTCCAATTGTTCCTAAAAAGCACCATACTGTGAAGTTCAATATTTCTATATCACAGACCACAAATTATATAGATTTAATTTTAATTACAGAAAAAGTATTCTTGACAAGAGATAGCATATGGATCAACATGAAGTTTCAACTAAAATTCCTTAAAAATGATTTATATGAAATTTTATATTTAATGTTTATGAATTTATATTATACTTGTAAATATTTTCCATATAAATCTTCAGTTCTATCATAAAATGTTTCTACTTCCTTTTTTCCATCAGTTTAGTAATGTTTTTATATCTACCACTTTACTCTTTAATTTTCCATGAAAATTATCAATTTTAACGTGTTTTTTCTATGTATCTCTTCTATTTTACCAGAAATATTTTCCATGTAAATCTCCAATTTTATCATAAAATGTTTTTACTTCCTTTTTCAATAAAAGAACATGTTTAAAAAATAATGTGTAACTAATAATAAAGTTCAGAATAACATATTCATATTTAAATAGCAGAAGTTGCTATTTTTCTTTAGAACAATTTTTAAAAATAAATAAGGGAATCATATGAAATACGCCCATACTTGTATTTTTTTATGTGCATTGATCTTTGCACTTTTGCTCAAGAAGCACTCTGTTTCTGCTGTCTTAGTCCCGCTGACCTGTGGTTACACTGACATAGACACTGCTCTGTCATCCATGACCCTACAAGGGGTCAACTTTTAGACATTTTTATAGAATTGATGTGGTTCAGGACATCATAAAGACCCCTCAGCTGCAGGTAGTGGTAAGTGGGCTCAGCCTTCAGCTTTCTTTTTATGTCTAGATTCTGGATCTTGAGCCCTGTGGTGACTATGAACTCTGGTCTGGGCCACCTCTGGCTCCAGGTATGTGATTACTCCACTGAGATTATCCAACCATAAGGAATAGCAACCTTGAATGTCCCTCAGATTTTCAGGTTTCTTAGAATCTATTAATTTACAAGGACTAAGCTCTCTGATGGCTTTGAAGTAGTGTCTCCAGTCTGTCTTGGGAATTCACTCTTTCCTAGGATCCAATATCTTTGTTTTTCTGATCACTAATTATTATCTATAGGGCCTTGATAGTCTAGTTTGGAGGCAAACAATCAGTCAACCTTTCTGTTTTTTCTCACTTCAGATGTCACCTAATCCTTCTCTATTCCTGGCTACCATATCTGCTCTGGAGGCTAGAAGAGAACTTTAGAAGACCAAGCCTTTGTTGCTTGCTTAAACACTATCTACCTGCTGACTAAGAGATAGTGCCTGGCTTATCCCATGGATTCAGGAATTGGTAATTAACTGACAGAGAAATGTGAGGAATTGTGATGTTCATGCAATCAGGAGGAAAGGCATGTGATCTAGACTTGGGTTTGGCCTGGCCCAAATTATTATTGTTATGAGCCATATATTTTATTTCTAATCTAATTCCAGTACTAACTTTGTCCATAAATATGGTTAGGATTCAATAATATATTCATCATGTAAAGGAATGACTTGGTCTTCTAAATATCATCTGGACAGTAGATATAGACACAGAGAGAAAAGACAATGGAGGCTATAGTGCTGTGACATGTTTATATACAAATGACCAGAGCAATGTGAGGCAAGCTTTGAAAATCACAAATTCTGTTAATGCTTTTTAAAAATAATTTTCTTTTACTTTTCTGTCCTTTTTGTTCTTAAGCCATTAGATAGTTTGCTACATTTTCTTCTCCTTCTTTTCTAATTGAAAAAAAATCTATCCTTTTTCTCCTGGTATTCCAGTCTCTGGGGAATGTCTGCCTGCCTCAAATACATTGAGAAAAGCCCCAAACAAAACAGTCAATACATTGCCCTTAAGTGTATAGATTTTACATCATGCTCTTTTCTTATGTTTAAATGAAGTTTCTTTTCACATTGGGTGTCTGGCAATGGTCACCTCTGATTTTTTTATTCCATTTTCCTGTGGTCATTGTGCTTACACAGTAATAATATATACATTACTGATTTGCTTTGAAATCAAATCATACATTCTTTATAATATTTCTTATCATATGAAATTATCTATATATTTTCATTCTTTAAATTGTATACCATGTATTTAACAAATATTTTTAATATAATCATCAATTATATTGAATAGTATTCAGAAAATGTATGTTGGTCTTAGGGACTGGTGTTATCCTATTTATACAGATTTTTGAGAACATTTAATATAATAGACTTATAAACCTGTGAATCAGAATAGGAAGTTTAAGACATTGATGATATAAACTGAGTTATATTTCTCTAAAATTTGTAGGCTGAGACAATAATCCCAATGTAAGGAAGTCATAAGTTAGAGACTTTGGATCTGAGTTAGATCTCACAAGAGAGTGGCTTCTTATGATGATATTGATGTTCTCACAAAATGAGACTCTAAAGAGCTTTCCCTCTATGTTCACATCTATCGATCGATCGATCGATCTATCTATCTATCTATCTATCTATCTATCTATCTATCTATCTATCTATCTATCTATCTATCTAATCTATCTGTCTCCCACCTAAGTTACAGGGAAAATATGCTCTGATGCCAGAAAAAAAAAAGCCTTTACCAGAAATTGAATCACTTAGCACTTTGACATTGTTGTATATTGTTATAATAACCACAGCACACAAGTGATTATGTATTTATTTTATGAAAGTCT